>JAQFVV010012440.1:3818105-5018105 GCA_028023455.1 Epiperipatus broadwayi | reverse complement strand
GTATTATTATGAATCTAGAATAAGATATTATTATTTTTTAAATAAGTTATCATGGTGGCTGGTTGGCAAAATTCTTAAATCAAATCCCAATAACGACAACAAAATATCACCAAAGAAGAAGTTTGAAGTGGAATTAAAGACTTCAGTAACAATATTATAATGGAAATAGTTTCTAAATAAACCAATCTCTAATTTATTACTAATTATTGAAAAAATTAAATTATTAAGTGTAATAACAGAAAAAGCAACAATAATATTAATGAATTAAGGTGGCAAATGACTGACACCACTTAACAATCAGAATCAATAAAAAAAAAAAATGGAGCAAGAATAGAATATTCTTAATGGTTATTCTACAGCAATGTTGAAACGAAAAAGGATTGAAAGACTGGCAGTTTGATCTTACCAAAGATATTTAACATTTCAAATAGATTTCTTAATTACGATTCTAAAATTTATAAAAGAATTTTTTGCAAACTTTTTAAATAAATAATTAATGATTTGTGTATAGCTATTTTGAATATTTGTCTATGTCATACATTTATGTGATCACACACATTCTTAATTGTAGAAATAATTTTTAAAAAAGTAAAACAAATTGATCTATTTGCATTAATACAAGAGCTTAAAAAATCTCATCTATACTTTAGTAATATAACCAATTTAATTAATAATATTTAATGAATAATGTGAGGGAAGTATGTGGTATAAGTGAAACTAATTATAAAAAAAGTTTGATGAAATATGACAGATGAATATGAAAGTGAGAGAAATTAAAATAATAGTAAATCTTATAAATAACACCACCTACCTAATGTAAGAGAATTGCTGGCTAATGAAAAGATTAATTCTCGAAACTCCTGGTAAATGGTATAACCTGTAGACATAAGAACACAATGTCCTTACACACTCCATCACAAAAGCAAAAAAAAAAAATTAAAAGATGCAACACATTACAAGCTTCAAAAGAAACAGACAAAGACAAAATGTAAACATACATACAAAGACACAAAAGAGGGAATAAATATGAGAGTACTAATGAAAGTACATTATTACTGTAAAAAATAATAATATCAAAAGCAATTATCTTTACCCTAATCCAAAACCACCTATTATAAGTTTGAATAATCAGTGGTCACCAGATAGTATAGTGTTATGAAAATCCTTATCTCCAAACCAATTTCTGGCTTTTAATTTCAACAATGAAGACTAGTACTCAAAACAAAAAATAATGCACTCATGCATCTAGCCACCATATTTTACTCCTTTATACTATTCAGGCTAACAATCTGAAATTTAAAAGATCTTAAGGTTTTAAACTTAGGCTAACTCACTTGTATAGTTAGTTTATGGACCTGATTCCAGGTCAGTTTCTATAGCTCTTTCTACTCTTTGGTTAAAAAAATTAATGCAACAAAAACATCAGATGACTTCTCATACACTTCCAAGAATAGCAACCTTCTTTCTCCTCCAAAGCCATCTATTGTAAAAGTAATCAATGGATACCCGATGGTATAGTGTTACAAAATAACTGCTCTATCTTATCTTCCTAGATAAAAAAAATAGAAAAGGTCTACCGTTGTTACAAAAATGAGATCTCTAAAATATATAGAAACTGACCTAGTCTCAGAATTCTATAACTATGAAAGAGAATTCATCTGAATTTAAAACTTAAGCTTTTTTTTTTTTTAAAAAAAAAAATCAGGTTATTAGTTTGAATAATATAAAATAATAAAAGGTGACTGTTATATGCATAAATGTATTGATTTCAGCTTTGAAAGCTAGTTTTCAGTGATGAAGACAAAAGCCAGAAACTGGGTTTGGAGATAGAAATTTTATAGCAATATATCATCTGATATTCATTGATTATTCAATCTTTTAGTGAATTGTCTCCAAAGTAGACTGAAGATAATTGCTCTTGGAAGCTTATGAAACATAAAGAAATGTTGGCAGTAGTAGTAACAGTACCTACTACTACTACTACAACAACTACTAATAATAATAACTTTGGAAACAAAAAAAATTAGCATGTTTAGTTTAGGATACACAATATGAGAATAAAGATAGTCACTTATTTTAATAATAAATTAGCAAATAACGTATTGGATAACAATAATAAATTAAACTTATATTTGTAAGATAAACCATGAACTTCAACAATATTTAAAATAATTAAACACTTTTGTAAATGAAAACTATACATTTATTATAAAAAATTATATTAAATTCTTTAGAATAACAATTTTTAATCTATAATGTATAACTTTAATATTGCAGCTATTATATGATCAAACATTCTTAAAAGAGAAATTGATATCACTAATAACTAATACTTTTTCTTGAACTGTTCTCTTATTCAAGTTTATTATATATATATAGAAAAAAGTTAATCCTTATTACATAATAGACAAATACATTTTAAATTAAAATTCATTAAAAATTTTCTTTTACATATATAAACATAATTATTAAATAGCAATAAATAATTAAAAATAATTGTTTTGTATTTAATGAATGTGTTCTGAAAGATTTTGCATAACTCAAACAATCCAGTAAATAATAATAAAAAAATCATCCTATAATTAATAAAAATAATTTTGATGCTATCAAATGAAAGAAGCATATTTTTATCTCTTGTTTATACAATTAAATTGACCAACAATTCAGTTTTGAATGGTATAAATATATATACATATTTGAGTGATAAAAAACCAGACAACGAAATATATAAAATTATTTCCTACAAACTTTTTTTAAAATACAGAAATTTATTATAAATAATTTATAATCTAATAAAAATTCATTATATAAAATAGTTTTTTAAATAAAGCACTTATTATTGTGCAGTTTTCAAGTAGTCTAGCAGTATTTCTCTACCATCCCCAAGATAAAAATTGCATGTCTATGCATGTTGGGGACTGCTTGCAATATACATATATATATCATCATTATCATTCTGTCCCATGGACAGATCCAGAGAGTAGTTACATCACATATCCACCCATTTTTCCGATCTGTTCTCTTCTTTGCTCAGCTCTTCAATTCCACTTAACTCTTCCCATCTCTTATATCATCCAACAATGTCAATCTTTTACATTCTTTCTTCTTGTTTCCACTCACCATTCCCTCCAAAACATCATTCATTAAACTATACTTTCCTTTTAATATAAGTCCAATCTAATTTCCTCAATCAATCTTCTTTCTTCATTTAATCTTATTCAAAACTTCTTCATTTGTTACTTTATTCATACATTTTCCCCTGGGACCACATCTCAAAGGCTTCCAATCTGTTCCTATTTTTATTATTCACTGTCCACATTTCACAACCATATATATATTACAAAAATAATTTTAAAACAAATGAATGTGTACTATACTTAACTTTTAAAATACAAAAATGTAATTACAATACATAAAATTTTATTATAAAATGGGATTTTATTTTATTTTCATTTGAAGAATAATTTGAAAATCATCAGAAACTACATGTTAATTTTGATAAACTTGCATTTAATAGCCTAATCAGTGAAGTTAATCATTAATGATTATATATCATAAATCATACTGCTATCAATTTTCAAATGCCTTAATTTCACATTATTTTTTAAATTGATCAGGTATTCATCTCAGTTCCTTCTTAAATATATCTCTTTTATAAAATTTAAATTAGCTTTAATTTATTTCACACAGACTAAATTTTATGATACTTTTTTCTAGTTTAACAGATGTAGTACTGTTTGCAATCGAAACAAATAATTTTGTTTTTCCATTTTTTTACAATCTATGATTATTTCTTTTCTATGTTTTTATATACATATTATAATATTTTTTGTAACTAATTCTTAGAATAGTAAAAATCAAATAATTTTTCTAAAAGAATGCATTCAAATGAATTCAATTACTAGGCCTATGAAAATGATATGCAGTATTGCTTTTTTGTTTGTGGTATTGCTGCATAAAGATTTCATACACATATTCAAGCAGGAAAACGAGATGTTGGTCAATGGCAATTTTTTTCCAAATTTTAAATATTTTAGCCACCAGCTCATTCATTTTATATAAAAAAATTTAAACAGTCAACACAAAAATTCAATACTTATATTTTTTAAAATCATTAGCAAAATTGCTTACAAATTAATACTTAAAGAAATAGTTCCTAACATGCATCCAAAATGAACTTGCACTTTAAGAGCAGTAGATAGGTCTAAAGCTACTGTTAATGATGGTGACAATAATATGATAACCAAAGTCTCCAGGTGCAGAAAACTTGCTATCAATATTCTCCAAAGATATATATATATATAAAACTTTATATCTGCAGAAAATGTAACAGGCTCATATATATAGAACATATCAACAAAAAAAAGTGCAGTAAATGTTTTAATCTAAAATACAATTTTAACATTATTTTAACTTGTTTTACTTCTTTTAAAGGACCATTTGGAATCATAATTATATCATTACATTCTATGCAGCATTTACATTATTAAATTGTATTGTAGCCATTGCAGGTTAAACAAAAGGTATGAATTATATACTACAATAAATCATGAAGTTTTCCCTTTTTCCAATAATTTTGTGTTTGAATACAAAATCAGTTACACTTTATCTTTTTAAAACACTTTTGATTGTTTTTCTTAATTATAAAGTTCTTTATAAAATCCTTTTTGTGATCATACATCAGACTCAGGATGATTACTTTTAAGTCATGACCTGAATATGACAGCTATTTCTTTAGAATAAAAAAATTATATAGAAGCATAATAATTTATTAAGATTCTTTAATAATAGTAAGATTAAATGCCCATCAAAATTTTTTAAAAGTATATCCTTTTTGCTTAATTTTATGCAAAAATGAAACATTCTTTTTCTTTTGTTCAAACCAAGATTATAATCATTTTTTACTTTTATAATAATATGCAAATTTATTATTTTAGTATTATTGATGAAACAATGTTACTTAAAAGATAGAAATAAATAATATAGTGTTTTACTAAAGTTTTGGATAAATTAATATACACTTGCATTTAAAATTAAAAAACAACAACAAATATATCATATTTAATAGGTTTGGTTACTGTGATCATACATTTCTAATTTCTTTCTTGTTAGTTTTTTTCTTAAGCCACAAAGTAACTGAACATCTACTTCATTTATGCATTTATTTTTCATGATTTTCTATAAAATAGGAATGCAGAACGGAAAATATTCTATAAATTGATCAATAAAAATATAAAAGACTGAAAGAAAATTTTAATTACTCAATTATTAAATACACTTTTTTTTTGTCTGATTATTATGCTCTGACATATAAAAAAATTATCAAAGGATTGGTTCCTTAATATAACTCAAGAGAATGAAGTGAAAAAAAGATAAATGAGCTCTAAGTGTGTTCTAAAAGAATCAATAAAAACATTCATAAAAAAAAAAGCAGTAAATATACATATATGTAATTTTAACATATACAGTATTGTAATCAAGATCATTTAAAAAAATTATCCATACACTGTAGAATGAAAGTATTTCCAAGTTTTTTAAAAACAAAATAAATATATACATAATTTTTAATTTATTAAATGAATATATTACCATATATCATTATTATTTTCAACCATTATTGATCTACTACAGACTGAAGATCTTTGCTTATTCTCTTCTCCATAATGAATTAATTTCCTTATTTTATTCATCAACTAGGTCCAGCTTTTAGTTTCTCAATTCTTTCAATGGCATCACTGATATCTTTTTGTTCTCTCACCCATATATTTTATTTTCAAGCACTTTTTACTTGTAATATATATATATATTTGATATTTTGTTGAATGATCCAGTCTTTGAATTGCTCTTTTGTAAAAGCTCCATGAGTAAGAATTGATTCACCTATTAAAAACCTTTCTCAAACACAAAGATATATTTCATTTTAATATTGTTATTTTTATCAAAATTATTCTATCCAGTTGAATTCTAAGATTAATTTCTTATATTAAGTTTCAATCTGTACTAAGAAAGTAATCAAAAAATTTGTAATTGTTACCTTCTTCTAATTCATAATTGTCAATTTTTTTATTCTGAGAAAATCCATTAAACATTATTTTAATCCTTTTAGTATTTATCTTTAGTTCTACTTTCTTACTTTCATCTGATTACTCTTACAAAAACATTTTTTGCAAAAAAAAAAAAAAAACCAACAAAAAACAAGTACAACATCTGCAAAATCTAAATGACTTAAATAAATGGAATTTATTTTTACCTCATTAGCTTCTGATTTTATCCACAAAATACTTGTAAAATTTGTATAAAATATTTTGGAAATATAGAATTATCTTGTAATACACTCTTTTGAATGTTAATTTTCTTAGTATTACCATGTAATCTAATCACTGCTGTTGATTCTTCACAATATGATATTATACTGGGGTTATATTTTAATGATCCAATGCTTTAATTACTGTACAAATGTTTATAGAATCAAATGCCTTTTCATAATTTACAAATCTAAAGCAATATAGCAACTCATATTTATTGGTCTTTTCTATAAATTTTCTCAATATCTGGATAAACAACTATTAAACCCAGCCTCTTTTGATTGGTTAGAATCCAGAATTAGCTATAGATGCATTGTAATTATCTTAATAAAGATTTTGTATTAAACTGATAGGAGACTGATATATCTATAATTTTTAATATTTTTTATCATTTTTCTTAAATATAATATTGTAACTGTATTCTTCAAGTGATTTTGTATATTTTTAACATTTAAACATTTGGTATATAATTTTGCCTTCATAGATTTAATTGCATGACTGAACTCCTCATTTAAAATATTTGACAAGAAAGAAGATGTAGTAATTATAAGAGATATTTTGTTTTCTTGTTCTTTATTATTATACAATTCTTCATAGAACATCTCTACATATTTCATAATGACATCCTCATTTTAATAATAGTTCCATTTCTTCTTATTACCAAGACAATTGTCCTTCTAACACCAAAAAAATATTTTATATGTTTGAAACTTATTCTTTTTTATAGCTTTCTTTACCAATTCACAGTTATATTTTCTTATATTCCTTATGAATTCATTTTTATAATATTTTACAAAATTCTACTTATTCAATTTTTCTTAAAGAATCATATTTAAAATTTTCATATTACCTCTTAATAGTTCATCTCTAATTTTATATTTAACTTTCTGATGTTCACTTCCTGTGTTGTAACTATTAAGAACATTACTAAAATTTTGAAATACATATTTTTTGTTAGTCAAAATATAATCCAATTCTTCTGTATATGATTCCATATCCATTAGACACTTTTTTTCTATGAAATTTACAATCATGGTGTCCTCTCCTTTCTATTACCATAACCAAATTTACTCTCACCATTTTCATCTTTCAATAACTTACCAATTTTAGCATTAAAGACTTTCACAACAATTTTTAAGGTATTCGGTAAGATAAAAAGTATTTTGCACATCCATATGAAATTCTTCTAGTTATTCATCACATACAAAAATTTATAGGAGCAAAAATTTGAATTATCTGCATTTGGTATCTTCCATTAATTTGCATAACTAATGTAATTTATCTGCTATATCATCAATCTTCACAATAGTCTTCAACTTTTTATTTATAATAAATCTCACTCCATTTGTATTTTCAATATCAATAAAATAATTTCCACTTTTTAAATAATTCTCTTTTCACCTTTTCTTCCAATTTCATAAAGTCTGACAATGTCTTGTTTAATATTAAAGACTTCTTCCAATTCATTCAATCTTCTTTCACTTGAAATTGTTCTATAGTTAGGAGTATCTAAATAAAAGATCATTATCAAATGGCAGCCTGGATCCATAATCAGAAAATTGTTAGCATTCTTCATCTTCAACTACTAAGAGCTGTCTTGGCTGGCAATTTTATAATCACAATGTTAAATATCTAAATTTTTAAAAAAAATCATTAACTCAAATATTCATTCTGTCTTCAAAAAAATTTATTTTAAATTAAAAAAGCTACCAGGCAACTGAGATGAAAAACCATAGTGTTTCTTGATCTTAAACTTAGAGGTAAAAAGCCAATAACCTCAGCACACTAACCGATGAGTGTTAGTAATTACCACATCTATATCCATTTATCATATAAATAATCATATTAATACTAGCTACAGTGACAAGAGTATATGGAATGGACATTAGGAATTTGCCCTGTTTGGTTCCTAAGGTCTTAAAGAGGAATTAAAGCATCTTTTAACTGTGATGTCTTACGATCCGCGATGATTTGCTATCATGACGTCTTTCAAGGAATGACTGCAGAAATAGATTATCATTATCTGCGGTATTAATGTTTTGACTGTAACTAATAAACAAATGTTAATAAATAGCGCTGTCGCTTCTTAGATTCCTAACAAGTTTTTGGCTGGTTTGTTATTTCTAGACACTGAAACACTACATTAACCAACAGCAAATTTCTTTTACAACCTATCCCATGTTCTCTGTTTTACATTTAAAAATTAGTTATTATAGTTCATTTATTTCTTAATTTGGTCAAAGCATTATACTCAATTTTTGAACACCTCTATGGCATTATTTGAAATTAGTTGGTTGTCCATCAAAATTTATTCTTATTATAAATCCCCATGTGATAAAATGCAAGTAAATTTAATGCTGGTAAAAATCTGAGATATGTGAAACGACAACTGATGTTAATTAAGAATATATTCTAGGTACAACTTTGTTTGCATATTTATGTCAGTGGTCTTTTGAAATTATTTATAAGTACTTTATGAAACTGACATCAACATGTGATTCAGGTTTGATACTAGAGTTTTTAGTTTGAAGTGATTAAAAACAAAATCAAGAACTTCATTTTCTTAGCTTCTAGATTTACAGTATGCTGATGATTATGTTATTTTTACTAGTTCAAAAAAATGATCTATAGAATATTCTTAATGGTTTGAACATAACTTATAAAGACTTTGGTTTAATAATTAATGTTCAAAAAAAAAAACAACAACTCAACTTCTTTATTAGCCCATAATGGAAGAAAAATCTTCAACAACTATTAATTTTGATAGGTATGAACTTCCAGTTTAATAGTTTTTTGATTAGAAAGACTGATTTAAATATTAAGGTATGTATAGCATAGATTCCAATGCACTGCTGCTGTTTTTAACAAGAGAAATAATAGGATATACAGCTGGGTCTCGTTTTATGCGGTAGATAGGTTCCTCAAAAAACCCGCACAAAAAAAATTGCACAAAAATAGACTTAACTTACCTTGAAAAATGAGGGATAAGTACTGTAATTTTCCAAAAATTGCATAAAAGCAAAGCAACAACGTAAAATTACTTTAAAATTCGCATAAAAAAAAAATAAGAAAATAAAATATAACTAATAAAAAATTTCAAATTTGAAAAAATTGATACAAGACAAACTTTTTTTATTTTTTTTATTAACTACAGTATTTAATTTTATTCAAAACAATATATTTTTATGCGTAATTTACATTTTTTTCATACATGTATGGTATTTTAATCATTATCGCTATTTGAGACATCAGATTCGTCATGATGTGATGTGAGGTACTGCAGCTTCTCCTTAAACAAAGTCAAGAGGAAATACAATTAAAACATTTTCCAATCGCTGTTGATCCTTCCCATTTCGCTAAGCGATCTAAAATTGAAATTTTTGTTTCCAAAGAAATTCATTTTCTTGGGTGTTTTTTTTCTCTCCATTAGAGTAAACTAAAAGTTTAAAATAAAAATAAGAACTTAGACTTACGATAATAAAAAGACACCGACTCACCACTGTTGGAAAAAATTTAATTAAAATTAACAATTAAAAATTAAATTCTTATTTTTGTCTTTAATTTTTTAATTTTCAATTCCGTTTAAAAATCAAATTTCGTTTCACATCACCATAATTTCAGATCACGTTACATAATTTTTAAATTGTTAATTACAATTAAAAATCAGATTTTAACTGTCAAATTTAATTGTGCCCACCGCTGTTACTCACCTTTTAAAAATAAACTTGCGGACACTAAATGATTAATTGATTACGTACTATTTTTATAAAAAGTAAAAATAGAACGTAATTTAAAATGCAAAAACAACAACAAACATAGTATTTTTCATCTATAACATTTGAACATATTTATATTATAGTCTTGTAAAATTTAATGTGTGTATATAAAATGGGGAAATTCTGATTTTAAGTGAATTATGAACTTCTTTATTGCATAAAATCTATTACAGTACTATTATAAAGCACTGAAAATATTGAAATTATTAGATGGAAGTTGAACTCCGATAGTGCGCTATTACTTTAAATATGACGTGAGTGCACGAAATTTATAATATTTAAAGTAATAGCGCATTATCGGAGTTAAACTTCTGATCGAATATTTTTTATCGCATAAAAAAAATCACATACAAAGATATTAAGAAGAAACATGAATCGCATAACTTCAAAATCGCATTAAATAAATCCACATAAAATGAGACCTGGGTGTATTTCATCACAAATAATTACTGCAATTAAATTTATTATATTTATTAGATGTATATTTTATCTAATTTATTGTAAAAAGGCGAGACTTAAACTCTCATCAAAATAATATAAAAGCATTAGAAAAATTTGATTTAAGGACACTGCAAATTCTAAATATTGGATGGCAAAATCATAAGATCAATTACCATGTTCTTCTACTTAAATATGATACTGTACAATCTATATTTTAGTTGCATTGAGTATGTGACAATTGTATCCCTAAATCTAACAACTTTTATATGATTTGCATTAATATTAATTATATTTAAAATTATCACTTGAAATTTAGCATTGTTATCTAGATATCTTTTGGTAAAATATCTTGAATCAAATGATTAGTTGCAAAGAGAAAGATGCTTTTCTTCAGATTACAAAATAGCAATAAAATCAACTACAATTTCAGCAAGACATCCTATGAATGTTCAAAATCTTCAGATTAGATATTTTCATCTTAAAATAAAAATCTTGATGGGTATATATGAGTTTTAAATTGGTCATGAATGTGACCAATATTTTTTTGCACAATATATTTCCCAAAAAAATCTGATGCTTCAAGTAAAATACTATCCAGTTCCTGGTATAGGGAATTATTATCCAACTCCTATTACTATTCAAAGTAACATGGCAAAAACAAAATCTATCAAAACTCAAACATTAACATTCAAAAGCAACCTGATCTATAAAATTATAATGAAAATATTTTTGTATTATAATATTAATAGTATAACGGTCGGGGTATTGGTGATCCTTCTGTATCTGCTGTACAGGATGCCACCAGGCCATTCGAACCTGGAAAATGTATATAGTAGGCAGATATGTAGTGTTAAGAGCTACTTTTATATTATTTTATTTTATTATGGCCGTTAGCCCATGCCACTAGCTCATGGAGATGCAGAGATATATTTTTAATACAAAAAAAAAAAAAAAAAATTTTTTAAAATATATTAAATAAGCCACTGCCAGTAATAACACACAAAAAACATTTATTAATGCACATATATAAATATTTAAAATTGAGGAATAAAATTTGTCTTGTTTAGATTTTAATATTAATTTTAAGTTGGTTATTATTTTTTAAATTTGAATTATTAAAAAAGTCCGCACAGATGAACAGTTTAATAATAATTTTACTTTAGAATGTTGAGTATAGATAGGCTACAAAGATTTCTCAGCTAAAAACTTTTCAAAACAATCATTCAATCTCAGACTAAAAGTTCGTAGCCAAACCAACGCCTGCTTCCAGATACATAGTCACAATCAATGCAGTATGAAGATGCTAGCATAAAACCACGCTGACAGAAATGTGCATCTGACAGCGTGATATCATTTGAAGGCCATGATCCTCGTCCCATACAGGAATGTGCGTCTGCCTGGTGAAGGAATCATGTATATAAAATAATTAAAGAGAAATGCCACATATGGGGGAGAGCGGTCTATCTGCCGACTTATAGTCTCTATCCATAGAGCTAAAAAGTGGTCAATGGTGCAGGAAATACGTCTGCATCCATTGCAACACAATGCCTACATCTTGGTGACATGCATTCAATTGGGCTTTGCCCTATATGCTAAACACACTTCACATTACCTTGATATAAACATCCATATATCCCTCTACCAGCATCGACTTAACTACGAGACAAATAGCCTGAAATTAAACCCCTTCAAAATAAACATAAACGATTAAAATATAAAGTTATTGATGGAATAGAGGGAAATTTACAATAAACCCAATGGTACTCATCATAAGATGCCATAGTGACCCCAATAACTTAAAAGACATACGAATAAATACGTTTGGACACTCAGCATGAGATGTCATATTTACAGATATCTATATATTTTAATCATATGAAAACCAAAAAAATAAATAAATAAACGTTAATGAATCTATGCAGCTATCTTCACCCAACTTAAATTTAATGCATTTAAATAATTTAGTCAATAAATATTAATAATAATAAAAAAAGAAAATGATTTAATTAAATTAGCAAACTCAAATACACCTGGGTCTCGTTTTACGCGATAGATAGGTTCCTCAGAAAACACGCGCAAATGAAATTGCACAAAAATAGACGTAACTTACATTGAAAAAGGGGGGATGCGGTCTGTGATTTTTCAAAATTCGCGTAAAAGCAAAGCACCAACGTAAAATTACTTTAAAATTCGCGCAAAAAAAAAAAAAAAAAATAAGGAAATAAAATATGACTAATAAAAAATTTAAACTTTGAAAAAAATTGATACAAGACAAACTTTTTTTAACTATAGTATTTAATTTCATTCAAAATAATATATTTTTATGCATAATTTACATTTTTTTATACACGTTTTAATTATTATCGATATTTGCCGAAAAACACACGTTCGTTTGCAAACTGAGGAAATACAACTAGTGCTAACTTCACACTCATGTTGTATCAATAGATTTCTGGTGACAACGTAATTAGTAATTAATCTTTGAGACGATGATTTTATTGTTTATGAACTTAGACTTACGATAATAAAAAGACATTTATTCACTACTGCTGGGAAAAATTTAATTAAAACGAACAACTAAAAATTAAATTCTTATTTTTGTCTTTAATTTTCAATTCCGTTTGAAAATCAAATTTCGTTTCACTGCTATTACTCACCTTTTAAAAATAAACTTGCGGACACTAAATGATTAATAATTGATTACATTCTTTTTTAAAAAGCAAAAACAGAATGTGATTTAAAATGCAAAATTAACACGCACAATGTTTGAACAAATTTACATTATAATCTTGTAAAATTTAATGTGTGTATACATAAAGCGTGGAAATTATGATTTTAATTTCATTATTGCATAAAATCTTACTATTATAAAGCACTGAAAATACTGAAATTACTAAGATGAAAGTCGAATTTCAATAATGTGCTATTACTTTCAATATAACGTAAGTATGCGAAATTTATTATTTAAAGTAATAGCGCATTATCGGAGTTCGACTTCCGGTGAACTTCAAAATCGTGTTAAATAAGTCCGCGTAAAAAGAGACCCAGGTGTATATCGAATTTGAAATCTTAATAAGTCAGATAAAGTTCATTTTAAAAGTTATGTTTAGCTGGTTATTAAAAATTTGTTAAATATTGACAAAAGTTCTTAATTACTAAACCAATTTCCGCGAAGACTTTATTAGTCATACTTTCATGGAAAACCGGTCTATTGTTCATACCGTAGTTAATCCGGAGGCTGTCTTAGCTGGTTCGATCCTGGAACTATTTTATTGTAGGATCCATATGATTCGCGTCTACAATGGTGCCATTCATAAATTAACAGTCACTTCATTTGAAATAAGAGAGAGGGTGAAAAGTGAGTCTTTTCACCCTTCTCAAAAAAATCAAGCTGGAATTAACTTTCATTGGAAATTTTTTTCTTTTTCTTTTAATCCTCTGGATTCACTGAACATGGTTTCCTGTTCCAATGATTTTCATTAAGGTCCGAGCATTGATTGCTGCGTCTATTAGACATTCTAATTTTTTTTATTCTCTTATCTGACTTTTTAATTATATAAGAGCCCGAAAGGTTAGTTTGCTTTTCATTTAATTAATAAAACAATCATTTCCATTTACTGAGATTACATAGGAATCTTTTAAAAAAAAAATGTTATCTTTAGATCTTTACTTTTTTTTTTATAAAAAAATATGTTCAAATACTTTTTTTTTTTTAAAAAATAATACTTTTAAAGTTTTCCATCTGTGCGACAATATATATGTTATCGTAACTTTTTTAATTTTGGCTTTTAGTTTTTTTTTCCTTTTAAAACAATTTTATTTGAAATTTATTTTGCTCTTTTATTTTAGTTTTAAAATAATGTAACGCATATGTATACTGTTACAATAGATACATAATCACTTTGGTAATTACTCAAATGAGATATTATTATTTTCATGTTAAATTTCCACAAACTCCATTGAATTTCATATAACACATTATGTGTCATTTCAGATAGCATGTCAAAAAGTTGATCTAAATCACTAAATTATTTCACAAAGAGTTCTGTCTTAAAAAAGGAATAGATGCATTATTATCTATAAATAAGTGAAGGTTTCAATAAATATCTTAAATATTTACACAAGTGATTCGTTCAAATGGCATGCCAGAGGAAACAAAATTTTCCCATTTCCAAGAACAAACAGCTCTATGACTCGAACTCAAAGAGAATTAAAAACTCATAATCATTTTTTAACTGTACAGTTTAAAACATAGCACTATATAAATAAATAACTTATTGAATAAACTTAGAAAAACTTATATTACATTAAATTATATAATGTTCATTCAAATTATATTCTTTCAATATCACTATTAAAAAAAAAGGCATGTGGTTTTATTGCTCAGGAATTCATAAGAAATTTGAGTGTCAGAGCTGCAGATGCCAGATTCAATCCTGGGGCTTCTGATTCCATAAGAGATATGCACATTTATTATCATCTTTATAAAATTGTTTAGAAATCAGAATTAATTAAATATTCAGCACTCAAAGCTTCCTTTTTTTTTTCTGACATCTTATGGGATTCCTGGAATTTAAATTTAATTATTTTTATGATAAATCTCAAAGAAAAATTCTTTTATTTAAAACTTCTTGAATGTATGTCAAGGAAATTATACATTTTGCTTAAATATATTATCCTTATTCTATTTGAAAAAAAAAAAAATGTAAATGAGAAACTGAATACTAATGTGATGATCAAGAACAAAATGAAGCTCATAGTTTTTTAATGAATTATAAATAAATTAAAGAATTTTTGTAATTAGATGAGAGTTTGTTTACTAATAATTTTAAACTTTTCTTGTAAAAATGTAATTCAATATAAATAACATATATAACATATATGCTGAGCATGCTTTTGACTAACTGGTAGTCATAGTTATAATTATCCAAAAGGATTGTGAGATTTATTGAAGAATCACAAAAGTGACAATTTACATAAAATTTGATCTTAAAATGTAAGTGAATTTTATTTAAATGAGCCACTTTTTTGATGGGGTGGGGCAGGATTTTGCATTTAGCATCATTTCTTTCTGATTCAGACAGTACTGGCAGATGAGGGTTCAAAGCTATGACCAGGTTTGGACTTGTATTCGAGGAAAATAGGTTTAATATCTGTATTAGTTTTAGCACGATTGTATTGATATTTGTCTGCATGACTCTTGTAGAAACTTGGCCTGAGTTTCCCCAAAATAAACTGTGTTGCAGTTTGTGTCGTTGCATATAATTTTATACACAACTTGGGAAACCTGTTCTGGGGGCAGCTTATCTTTCATAGTTAATCAGGCGATTCAAGGCAGGAGGAATGCCAAGACTAATTCTGCATATTCAGCACAGATTTCATTTATACTGTGGATATTCCCCAGTAGGTATGGAAATAATGTTCAGGATTTTTCATCAGCTTGAATAGGTCTGTTCCTAATTTTAGCACGGAATGTTTTAATGATGTGAATGAGAGCTGAATCTTTGTATCTGATATTACATAAACCATTGATGTACATTTCAATATTAGTTTTTCAATCAGATTCAAATTTACAAAAATTTTGATTAACCTGCAAACTTATGAGCATTAAGTGCTAATAATTCGGAGCTTATAACACCTTGCACTTGGATGGGTTGAACTAACATTTTGTAATTTAATTGAGTACTTTCACACAGAATATGTGTCTAAAAACTTTATGCCTTGGAGATTATCTTCATTTTCTATGGTTCATTTTAATGAAGACTTACGTATAAGATCATACTTGACTTCCATAATTTGCATCTCTAGGCACAAATAAGGACACCATCAAAGTATCGCATGTATAACAGGGATGGGTTTGATTTGTGGATATAGGAATAATGTCTTCTTTTACTTTATTTAATATTATACTAGATATTATGCCACTCATAGGTCCATAGGCTATCCCTCTTCCATTTTGTAACATTCACCATTAGATACGGCTATAATATTTTCATTAATCTAATTCAGAAATTCCGTTTTTTGAAATTGTTTTCAGGTTTAACTAGAGCATCTTTAATTATTAGGTTGGATAATTTTCATGCAATGTAACCATATAGTTCTGTAATGTTCAATGACATGAGACAATGTATTTTAAAAAAAAGGAATCAAGTTCCTTAAAACATGTTTGGATCAAAAAATTTTCCTGAATTGCTGCCAATTTATCCAAGACTATTCATAATTGTGATAAGATTACAGCCCAATTAAAATCACTTTTATTAAAAAAGATCATTAAAGAGTAAAAGAAGGCAGTGAAAAAGGAGCAATATAAACAGAAAATCTGTTTAACATAAAAAATACCATCACATATTTGTGACAAATGCAGAATTTTGCCTCTTAAATTTTCTGGCAAAAAAAAAAGGGGGGGGGATAAAACTAGATTCCGCAACTACATATAATTTTGTTAATTTAACAATGCATAATCCACCAATTAATAATGGACTATGATTTGTTGATGGAATATAGAAACACCCAATGAGAGAGCTTGTCATGGATATGAAAACAATATACAATGTCAATCTGCAAGAAAAAATATTATTGGTCAAACAGCTCAAACAACAGTTGTAAACAAATCAAGGTAAAAAATAATAATTGGTTTAAAGATATTGAGTACACTAATCAATATTTTTATAAAAAAGATACCATTTGCATTAAAGAAGATAAGGGGAATCGATTTGCCTTACTTTGCAAATTAATACACAAGTTAATAATTTAAAGTTTCCACCAGCAGATTCATATAACTTAAAAGAAATAAAAACAAATTTACTTAGTCACTTCTTCAAACGTTCTGTGATAAGGCATTTACTAAATGCAAATATTTTAAAATTTAGCTGTTGGAGGCAACTCCGTCCAGAATATTCACTAACATAAAACTACATAAAATTGAGTGCCCTCTATGCTTAGTGACTGATTTTCGTGGAGCCTATTACTACAAAGCTAAGAAATTGATAAATTAATGGTTCACTAAATAACTTGGTTTTGTCAGGTTTACCATTAAATTATCATTCCAATGTGTTAACAGAATTAAAAATATAACAATTGGTAATCAATATCATCTCACTTCATTAAACATTACAAAATTATATAAACTATCCATCCAAATAATTGAAAAAGCTCTAGTTAAATGTAAGTACAAGTCTCAAAAACTGAATTTATTACTGAATGCCTGAATTGAATTAATGAAGGTATTATAGCCCTATCTAATGGTAAATATTACAAAATAAAAAAGAAGTGCCTACGTCTTCCTATGAATGGCATAGTATCTAGTATCATATTAAATAAAGATGAAGAAGACATTATTCCTAAATACATAAATCAAATCCCATTCCTATTATGTATGCTATACTTTGATGATGTCCTTATTTGTGCCCCAGAGGTGCAAATTAAGGAAATATAGCATATAAGACTTCATTAAAATGGATTATAGAAAACAAAGATAATCTCAAAGGCATAGACATATTCAGTGTGAAAGTACTTAATTAAATTCAAAATGTTAGTTAAACCCATCCAAATGCAAGGTGTTATATGCTCTGACTTATTAACACTTAATGCTCATAAGTTTCCAGGCTTCAAAGTGTTTTTACATAGAAATCATCTTTGTAAATTTGAATCCAATTGAAAAACTAATATTAAAACATACTTCAATGATTTACATAATATCAGATACTAAGATTCAGCTCTTATTCACATTGTTAAAATATTTTATGCTAAAATTAGGAATAGACTTACTCAAGCTGATGAAAAGCCCAAGATATCTTTTCAATACATATTGGGGGCTACACACAGTATAAACAAAACCTGCACTGAAACATACAGAATTAGTCTTTGCATACCTCCTGCCCTGAATCACCTGAATAAACAATACAAAAGATAAGCTGCCTCCAAAGCAAGTTTCCCAAGTTGTGTATAAAACTATATGCAACAACACAAACTGCAACACAATTTATTTTGGAAAATCTCATATCAATCTCTCTACAAGAATTGTGCAGCACAAATATCAATACAATCAAACTAAGACTAATACAAATATTAAATCTATTTTCCTCAAACACAAATCTAAACATGATTACAGCTTTGAATCCTCATCCGTCAGTATTGTCTGCACAGAAAGAAATAATGCTAAATGTAAAGTTAAGAGTCCTAGCCCATCGCCAATAATATACATGCAATCATCAAGAAAGAATCTTGTGTCTCTCTGTCAAAAAAGTGGCTCATTTAAATAAAATTCATTTACGTTTTATAATCAAATTTTATGTAAATCATCACTTTTGTCATTCATCTATAAATCTTGCAATCCTCTTAGATAATTATAGCTATGAGTATGATACCAGTTAATCAAAAGCATGCTCAGCATACTATGTTATTGTATTTTAGGGTATTAAACAGCTTTTCTTAGTATACATGTTGTATGTATTATTTATATTGAATTAGAATATCATTGGTAAATTGGAATTGAGTGTGAACAATCAGTGTTTCTTGCAATTATTTGGTTTCTCAAAGAAAGACAATAAAATGCTAATATATATTATACAAATACAATGGGTGAATATTTTATTTATGAAAATAATAATTTCATACATTATTTTCATTAAATATTTGAAATATATTTAAAAATTTAGAAAATAAATTAAAAAAATATAATATTTTTGTTGTTTATGCATGATTATAATAAATACAGATTCATAAAAATACAATTAAGTATTTATTAATTAAAATGAATATCTAAATATGTATTTGTAGTATATATAACTGTTATAGCTTCACCTGATATCACTGATGAGTTATAGAATCTAGTTATACCCTTCTAAGTTTACCTACCATTTCCAGCTGTTGTGTGACAGCTTGCCTCTTGTCTGACTTAAGATCCAGCAGCTTCCAGTTGTAATGTAATCTTGCGTCACTTCCTTAACCATATAATGGAATTAATGGATTCAGATCTGATAGTAAATTGTTGTTATCTCCTTACCTCCAACTGGACTATTTATAACTAAATCCCAATCTACAATGAAAGCAATTGGATTCACTGAGCATCATCATCCATTGGCAGGCTTCTACTATTGGATATATGTTATCTATTCATATATCTATTGATCTGTGGTGATGAATGCTAAATCCGATTGAGCTAAAATGAAATCTGGACTAGTCCATTAGTTAAAGGTAAATGGAAATATAACATTATCTTCAACTGGCTAAAATTAACCTGGAAAATGTAGTCATAAAGATGTTTTGATGGATGTCTTCTTTGCATTCTGGCTTCATCATGTTCAATGACTTCATCAGCAAGTTCAAATGACTTTGAACCTTCTAAGCTCTTTACTGCTGGCTGATAACTCTTCACTATTGGTTGGTGATATATATGTAGTTCAACCTTAACTGTTTTCTGCGCCAGTAGTGTTGTTATCCACCTGCTGTTTGAACAAACACTGTTTGTAATCCTTTTAAATTTGATTACAACAGTAGGAACCCATTTGGTGGTTTCTTTGAACACACCCCTTGCTCTTTAATACTTTTATTTTCATAGATTGTCCTAGCATTCAAGTCCAGTTTATTATCAATAATTTCTAGGTAAATCCTTTTTGATTTTATTTCTGTAAACTGGTTCACTTTAGTCCTGTAAAACGTAACTGGTTGAACCAATCATGATCTAAAAAATTGCTATGCTACCAACAGACACAATAAAAGGCAAAAAAATTGTTTTAGCAATGATTTTTTTTTTTATATGACAAACCAATCTTTTTTGACATAATGAACACTTCACTATTATTGGCATATCATTAATAATAATTGTGTATTTGAAAGCCAAATCAATGCCTCTAATATTATTTATACAAGTTTTGTTGATTTCATTTGATTTTATATTGCCTTTCCAGTTTTTTGGAATAGATTCTTCTATTCTTTTTTGTGACCAACAAGCTTACAAAATCTACACACTGCATCCCGATGTGGACAATATGTTTTGCTTTGCCACATTTATAACAAAGTTTTTCACTTGCTTTTGTTGATTTACTCAGGCAATTTTTTCTATTGTCAGCAGGATATTAGTCAATCCAGTTTTCTGATTGACAATTTTAATCCTATAGTCCATTTTCTCCAATGGCTGACTTGATTTGCTTTCAACTCAGTTAGTCGCCTGAGAAACAGCTGCATCAATAGCTTGATCCTAAGATTGGGTCTTTCTTTCCACAAATAAAATGGTCTCTTAAGAACTTTATTGAAGTAGTCCTTAGTCATAGTTCAGAGCTAGCTGTCTGAATTTAGCACCGCCGCCCCCCAAGAAAGAGAGAGAAGTGACATATCTGCATTATTGTTAAGGATATTTGAGGCAAACAAAGTTTGACAATAGAGATAATTCTTTATCAAATTCAAGCTCAGCTGATAGCACAAAAGTAGTCTGTGTCCATAAAATCTCATATACATTTGAGATTCACAGATAGATATAAATGTTGGTAATTTTAAATTAGTCTTTTTGATTTGATTAATTTATACAGTATATAGAAAAATACTCAATCCATGTAGGATGGCCAATTTTCAGGATAGGCCAGATAGAACTTTTCTACTGAGCCAATTGTAAACATATTGATTTTATTTCATGAAAGGCAAAAAAAAATTTTTTTAACTTTTCTTTATAATTAACTAATAGCCACTCATGTTTGATTTTTTTTGTTTAATTTCTTTTAATGTGCTAATTAATAATGTTAGCTGTCATTTTTTATTTGTAATTAATAACACAGATCTAAACAACTACTTGTATTTGATTTTTTAAAAATTTCTATTTATGTGCTAATAATGTTAACTGTCAATTTTTAATACTTAATGACCAAAACCTAAATGGAGGTAAGACCCCACTGTGACTTTTCAAACTGTTGTGAGGTGCATGATTATAATAAATACAGACTTGTAAAAATATGATTAAATATTTATTAATTAAAACCAATATCCAAATATGTATTTACAATTGTTATACTTTAGCTTGATACTGTTGGTGAAATATAAAAGTCTAGATACCATGCAACTATTAATGTAAGGGACATCAGGTACAATTCTAAGTTTATCTATCACTTTCAGCTGTACCATGACAGTAGGTATGGTGATATTTCCAGTTGCTCTGTGTCAATTGTCTCTGATTTATGTTCTAGCAGCTTCCAGTTCTATGATGAACTTATCTCACTGCTTTAGCTATATAGTGGAAACAATATGCATACTGCAGTTCAGATCTCCAGTAAATTATCATTTTCTCCTTTACCTCCAATTGGACTATTTATAACCAGTTCTCCATCCATACAATCAGATTCTCTGATCATCATTATCCATTGGCAGATTTCTAATATTGGATATGTTATCTATTCATATATCTATTAGTCTATGGTGATGAATGCTCAATTTGATCAAGATAAGATGATATTTGAATTTGTCCATTAGTTGAAGATAAGTTGAGATATAACAATTTTTTTTTTTATATTTTTAAACCAAAAAGTTTTTCATAAGGAACAAATGTCGGCAGATGAGTAAAATTCTATGTACAAGATAAAGTTTTCTTATAGACTGAATGCAGCTCTCCATTTCATGACTGATTATTGATAAAAATAGGCTTATTGAAAAATTAAAAGCTACTCTACAATATGTATTTATTTAACTAAATCCTTATACAGTAAAATCATAATATCAGTTTTCTAAATCCTCTAGTAAACGATTATCTAAATCCTTATACAATGAAATCATAATATCATAGGTTTCTTAAGTATCTAGTGAATGATTATCAAATTTTCATTCGCAGTTTTTCATCTGTTGTATTTACAAAGCTGATATTTTGACTGTGGGAATTTGAAGATCACAACTGATACTAATTGGAACAAAAGGCAGCAACTTGTGCAAATTTTTGACATTAAAGTTAAGATTTTAGATATTGGAAAGCATCAGTGGTGATTTTATCTTTTAAATATATTTTTCTATTAATAGAAGCTATATTCTTTTGCTATTAATTTGAACTTTTCAGTAATTTAAACTTAAAAATCTATCTTTATTCATTTACTGATGCCAAAAGATTTACTGACTTTATTCTTTTGAATCATGAATACTTGATTTAATTTTATTTTTCAGAAGTTTTATTGAAATATCAGATTTTTCACCCAGCAATTACAAAAGTCATTGTTTTCAATGAAGAACTAATCTCATTATCTAAAATAGTAATAGAATTATTTTTACTTATGACAGAGCTATCTATGTCTTAGCTTTTTTTATCAAATTTTCTTCAGTTGCTTCTGTTTCATATTATCATTTTCAAACACTATACTTTTAATTTTCATAAAACTTATCATTAAAGATTACTATAATTAAATAATATTTTTTTGTAAAATTTCTTGAAAAAAACTCAATGAGGAAAATTGTAAAATGCTTTTTTAATACTATTTTAAAACTGATACTGTTATTATAGATAAATTACAGAATTAAATATTTACACATTAAGTAATATTTTAGCATTAATAAATTTAATTTTGTCCCAAATCTCTTTCAAACTGTAATCAATGAATGATGAGTATTAAAATAAATATATAGCTTGGTGGCTATATTTTCAGGAAACAATTCAACTACATGGTCCAAATAATATATAACTGAACTAATACCATTTTAAATATTTATTGCCTTGACTTTAAGATCATCTTGTATTTTACCTGGAGGTATAGATCAAAAAAATATCAATCTTCATTTTAAGACTGGTAATTAAAATTGTTAGTTTTAATTTTGATTAATTCAATGTCTCAAGCAGGAACTCTTATGTTATTATCAACAAATTCATTATACAAAATCATAATTTCTAATTTCATACTAGTAAAGCTACGCCTGGGTTAATATGCCTAATGTTCTTTATGCATGGATGCACAATAACATATATGCATAATACAATAATTTCTTACCATACAATTAACAAAAATTAATGGTATGAATATAGATTATTTATCAGATTTATTGACTTACATAGTACTTATCATTGAGTAAAAGAAAAATTAATCAATAAAAAATAGATGGCCATGTTTATTTTTGAATTCATGATTATAAAAATATATTAAATAAAAATGAGAAAATAATATATTTTGTAACAAAAGCTATTGCTTATTAAAACAATATTAATTATTTAACAAAAAATATATCATAAAATGTATATACAAATTCTTAATGAATATCCACATTTACACTTGAATTTCCCAGTATGTATATATTAAATATTATTTACCTTTATTTCGAGCATACTTTATGTATGGTTACTGTTTTCTTGCTTCTATTTAATACATAGTTTTAATCGCAAATATATTATTTTCATTATTTTATTTAATATATATTTGTGACAATAGATTCAAAAATAAATGAGTATATTGTATATTCAAGAATAAATGTGTCAATATAAATTCATTTATAAAAGCAGACATTTCTTATAGATTTTCATTTCTGCATATATTTTATTTATCATCAATGTATTTTTTTGCTAAATAATTAAGATGTTTTGGTAATTAAATTATTTTTATTTCCAAATGTATTATTTTTTTGTTTTTATTTAATATACTGTGATAATCATAAACTTCATAATAAATGCAACATTTTTTTTTTTTTTCAACTAATTTTTCTTTCACTCTGTGGTATTACATAACTCCATCAAATAGATAGACTATATACTATATTATCTGCAAATTAATTTTATCATAGCTTTTATTATTATTGTTAAGTGCTTTTGTCATATCTGTCCTTGCCTTCAGAAGTGGACTAGTCCAGATTTCTTCCTTATCTGATCGGATTGAGCACTCACTGCCGCTAATCAATATGTGAACATATGGATAATCAATACATAAGCATGGCCAAAAGGTAAAAACAAGTATGGCAATGTGTAAACATGTACACAAAATTCTACCATTGGTTAGGCTCTCTGAATCCGACTACTGCCAGTAAGGTAGGGGATTTGGCAATAAATAATCAGCCTTTTTGGAGCAAGAGATATATATCTATATATAGAGAGAACATCTGTCTAATCTAAACACAGTACATACTCTACAGAGAAAGAGAGAGTGTGTAACCTAAACAACAGTATGCGCTCTACAAAGAGAGAGAATGTCTGTCTACCTGAATG
The DNA here is from genome assembly GCA_028023455.1 of Epiperipatus broadwayi. NCBI lineage: Eukaryota > Metazoa > Onychophora > Udeonychophora > Euonychophora > Peripatidae > Epiperipatus > Epiperipatus broadwayi. The sequence continues at coordinate 4,993,431 of JAQFVV010012440.1, read as the reverse complement.
ACTGAACATGCTCTCCATTGAAACCACTTCCAACAGCAATGGTGTTTCTACTATATTCACTACTGATACATCTACGTAGTAAGGCAAGTCCTTGATAGAACTGGAAGCTGCTATGACTATGACAGACTCAGGGCGAGCTGTCTAGTACAGCCGGAAGAGTCATTTAACAAACTTGCAAGTTGTCCAGTACAGCCAGAAGAGTTAAGACTAGAACTCATGAGGCAAGCTAAATAGACAGCTGGAAGTGAGTGCAGTCATTCAGCAAGGCCAGCTCATTACTGACTAAGTTATATGCCAAATTGACTAAGTTATATGTCAAATTGTATTTATTGATTGTATAATATTTATGTATATTTGTTCTAATAAATTATTCATATTAAATAGTGAGTGTTTATATTTTTGATATTATTATTGGTTTGAGCCAAACACAACAGCTATAGATTTTTTTTTTTTACATAAATGAAATACTTTCTATTCTTTATTATTTAATTTTATTTTAAAATAAATTAACTGTTATATCTTGTCATGATATTATCTTGTAAATGTATAAATGGTTCAATTAATAATGCTACTAATTATTTTCAAAAAACAACTACTCATTTTTCTTTTTAATTAAAAACTACTATTCCATATTTTTATAAAAAAAAATTAACAAAAAATAAAATTAAATAAAATATTTCTTCTTAACAACATGTTAACTTTTAAAAGCTTATCTTTTTTTTATTATCCTATATGTAATTCTTAACAGATTTTTTTCTTCTTTTTCCTATGTGGTATTATTATGGTACAGAGTACTGAATTTTCTAGATCCATTTTGTAGTTTATAAAATTCCAATCTTAATTTATATTTACACTTCTTAATAATATAAGTGTCATTAAGATTTATAATATAGCTCTAAAATTGAAATGACAAAATAAATTGCGTTTAGAATATGACAAACAATGATAAAATATAGCTAACAAGCATTAAGTATTATCACCTGGTTGTAGCATTCTGTTGCCTAATTATTCTATTTGTCTTTGGACAAATAATTTAACATTTATACATGACTAATAGTATTTTTTCTGAGTAACTCTAGAGTTCTGTAATCTTTTTTTAATTTAGGTCATCTCTTTTGAGATAGCAAAGCTTTTCAAAACATATATATGACTAATTTATACTAAACGTTTTTAAACCAGCATTCTTACCACTGCTTTGCTATGTCTTTGCATGGGACTTCTATATAGATTACAATTAATAATAATATAAAAGAAACAAATACTAATAACTATAAAATAACTAATAAAGTAAATGCTCAACAACTAACACATTAATGTTTTAGAAATCTAACATAATTTTTTTTTCCAGCTAATATCAATCTTAACAATAAATTGATGAAAAAGTGAATCCATTGTCATATGATATCTAAGTTTTTTTAATAGACATAATTTTTACCCTTGTTGCTGTTATTGATTATATCACATGTCTATTTATTATATAATAAGCATTCCAATAGCTCTTAACAAGTTTTTCAGAGCATTCCTATCCCTAGACTGGTTTCTAGCTCTGGCTTTCATCAGTGAGGCATTAGGATATTCAAACATTAGATTTAAAACACCAGATCAAGCCTAGTACTTTATCTAATGTTTAACTATTAAGTAGAAAATCTGAAATTTTCAGACATCCATATGTCTTCAAATCCAGCTATCTAATTTGAATAGCCACGTGAGACCAAAATAAGTTCAGATAAACCATATATTAATAACTTTAGCAATATAAAATCGCCAAAGCCTTAAGAGCAATAACAATAATTGCAAGGAAATTAATAGTCAAACATTAGATAAAGTGCTAGGCTTGACCTGGTATTTTAAATCTGATGCTTGAATATCCTAGCACCTTTCTGACGAAAGCCAGAGCTAGAAACCAGTCTGGGGATAGGGATGTTCTGAAAAGCTTGTTAAGAGCTATTGGCATGCTCATTATATAACATTTGTAATACAAGCTAATTAAATTGTAAGTCACGTGATATATGACTTGATTTCCTTGCGATTATTGTTATTGCTCTTAAGGCTTTGGTGATTTTATATTGCTAAAGCTATTAATATATGGCATATCTGAACTTAGTTCAGTCCCATATGATTATTTAAGTTATATAGCTGGATTAAAAGACATATGGATGTCTGAAAATTTCAGATTTTCTACTTAATAGTTAAACATTAGATAAAGTGCTGGGCTTAAATTGATATTTTAAATCTAATGCTTGAATATCCTAGCACCTCACTAATGAAAGCCAGAGTTAAAAACCGGTATGGGAATAGGGATGTTTTGAAAAGCTCATTAAGAGCTATTGGCATGCTCATTATATAACATTTGTAATACAAGCTTATTAAATTAAGTCATGTGATATATGACTTGATTTCCTTGCAATACAAGTCTATTTAAAAATGTAGATATTAATAAAAAGTGAATTCTTTTTTTTTTTTTGTCAATTTGTAATTAAACTTGATACCAAGTTGCATGAAGAGTATTTATTTAATTTAAATAATTGTGCCATCTGTTTGGACTCTCATGAATTAAATGTCCAGTGACAATAAACCTTCACTTTCTAAATGGAATAACAACTGGACTAATCTATCTTATTTATTTTAATTAAATCAAACCTCTGTTTTCTACAAATAAACAATTTTAATGTAATTTATTTTTCCTATTGTACAATCTAGCTTTTGGCAAATGAAAAATAAATCAATAATAGAAAAAGAAATTCTTCAAAAAAAAAAAAATCTGTCCTTTGCCCACATAAATACATTCAGGTATGGTTGTATATAAAGATTAAAACAAAGAGAGTTTTATGTATAAAACATACACATATAATAAAAATGCATATTTTACACACAAAATTTTGGAATACTGTTTATGCAGGTAATTCCTCACTGAGGTGACCAAAAGCTCAAAAACGATCACTCTGAGGATAGGGATAATTCTAGGTAGAGATTTTAAATGCTTTCTTTTGCTGCATTTACCATAAGAGCTTGTTAGAGCTATTGGTATGCTCCCCATATTACAAATCTATCTATATATGACTACAAATAAAATTAATACACAAAAATAGAAATATATAAGCATCTACCTATGACACATCCACACACATAAACAGAAATATATATGCAAAAAAAAACACAAACATATATATGCATATATCAATATAAATAAATACATGCAAAAACATACATGCAACAGATACATAACGACATATTTATATGTATAATGGACACATTTATACACATGTATATTTCAAACAGTTATTATTATTCCATCATCATTTCTTAGAAACAAATATTATGAGCTCTGTTAAAATGAAAAATTATTTGAATCCCTATTCAAAATTAATGTAAGTATTATAGTCTGAAAATCATCTATAAAATGTCTATGAGATTAAAATGTTGACAAAGAAGTCTAAGAACATTAGTATATAGAATGTCAAATTTACAATTAGTCACCTTAAATAAGTATTTTTATTTTAGTTTGTGTTCATTTTATAATAAATCTAGTATAATATATTTTTGTATCATTTATATACACACTCATATATAAAAATGCTAAAATAATATATAATAAACGAAAAAATCTGGAATAAATTCTACAATATTCACAATACTAATATATAAAAATAAATAATAGCTATAGCAGCTTACAGCATGACTGTAATCCTGAGTATCATTTTATTGTTAAATTTTTTAAAAAAAAATTCATTAAAATCATGCAACATTAATGTTCTAAATGAATGGCCAACTTTCCATAACTTATGTTTTAGCACGTGTGCGGCGCAAATGTTCCCAAAAGCTATTAATATAAAATAGATAACTAAAAACAAACGAGCTGAGCGCTTTCAAAGGATCTTGCCTTCATAATCATAGCTTGCTACTACATTTAATGATATGCAAATATGCTCGTTTGTTTTTAGTTATCTATTTTATATTAATAGCTTTTGGGAACAGTTGTGCCGCACACGCACACATGCTAGAATATATATATTTCCCAAAAGTAAAAAATTATTTGACTTAATAACTTATGTTTATTAATGCAATTATAATGCTTACTTAATAAATTATCCATCATATTTATAAAATATACCTCTTTGATTTTTCTTTTCTTCAAACTGATTTCCACATGCAAAAATAAAAGTATTGTCAAAAGTGAAATACAAATAACTAAATGTTCTGCAAATACAGACTTAATTCTAACCATAGAATATCATAATTATTTTATAAAAGTTCATATTCATAAATTCTTTTTTAATGCACATTTCATCTCATCAATTTAACAGGACTCACACTAGCATACTAATTTATATATAATATTGTACTTGTTGATTTTATCAAATTCTTTTCATTAATAATTAATCTATTAATATATAATATATATATATATAAACACACACTCACATATAAATATATAAATACAATGTACATGAAATGCAAAACTCCATAGCAAAAATATACTTTACATTAAGATTATCAATCATTTATTTATTGAAATACATGAACTCATGACTGACATCAATTTAGAATATTTTTTTATTTTAAAGTGATTGTTTTATTTGGCAAAATTACAGTTCTAATAAAGGCTATTCTTTTTGTATTTGATAGTCACTAAATTCTTTTAGATTAATAATTATATAGATATATTAAACAACCTCCATACTTCCACATTCTTTTTAAATTCATATAAATAAAGATACAATAACTGTCTAAAATTGCAATCTTTATTGACCAATAAAAGTTTATTTGCTTTCAGATCTGTCCATATATATATTTGGTTAACAATAAAATAATATGTAACTACTTTTCCATACTGATCCAGAAAATTTCATATTTTCAGCATTCTAATTCAAATTAGGCTTCTTTCAAAGATTTGAGACTTATTTCATGGTGCCTATCCTAGCTTCATTTAAGTTCTTTAATCTCTACAACAATATTAGAAAATACAATTTAGGTTTAAACTTAGTCAATTTTTTTCATATTTTTTTTTGGGAGGATGCTTACAATTTTTATTTCATTTCTAAATTTTAACATAGTGCTCCACAGTCACAGATTTGTAAAATATATTAATTAAAAGATTAGAAGCCAAGATGGATGTAAGCAATGATGAACTTCAAAAAACACTATATGGCAGTAGAATAAGGCTTTCAAACAAATTTATTGAATACTTGACCTTTTTCTGATACAAAACATTAAATTTTAATGTAACCATTCAGTGGTCATGTTTCTTCTTATCTTTCACCAAATTCCTTGAACAGTTATGTAAGGGCATTAGATTATACCATTTACTTTTTTTATGAAAAAGCTAATAAAGCAAAAGTAAACACTGTAAAATTAGCTTAGTTTTCATTTAATTAGATAGTGATGACATAAATCTTTCTATATAGTTCATAGATGTAAGCTTTCACTCTTATTTAGTAATTAATGATTTTATTGAATATTTAAATTATGGCTTCTATACATTGAAAAATTGTCACTACTATCTTAAATATTGAACTATTTTTCTAAAACTTTATCAATAATATGACATTTTAAAAATAATCTGAATAATTCCCTGAATTTTTAATTAATATATTAATCACAACTAATATACATAAGGAACCAAAAATATTTTGATAAAAATGAAATATTAAAAACACTGAATGTTTATATAATAACTGAAATACAGGCTTATTATATACCTGTATCAATATATGTAATATATAGGTATATGAGCACAGACATTCACACTACCCACCACTCTCCACTCTATCTCATAATACTGATACATTTGAACACATATATGTTGAAAAGATAAATAATCACCAATAAACATATTTCATGCTAAACCAGCAATCATCAGTTGGTCCAGATTATCATCTCTACATATTAAGATAGCCAATCTTCATACTTTAATGGACAGGCTTCAATCCACTCCACACTCCAACTTTTCAACCGTCCATCCGACTGAAAATCTGATGATGGAATGCTCAAAGAGCACCCTGAGGCCAAGATTCTGGTTACACCCATGTTGACCTAAAGTCAATATGACCCCTCATGACACCACATAATCCATTTAATACATATACAAGCCTGTATTTCAGTATTATGTAGTAGAGATGTCTGCCCATCCCTTGTATATGTATTAAATGGATTATGTCCTGTACATAAGGGGTCAGATTGACTTTAGGTCAACATGGGTGTGATGAGAATCTTGGCATCAGGATGGCCTTTGAGCGTTCCATCATCAGATTTTCAATCGGATGGACGGTTGAAAAGTTGGAGTGTGGAGTGGATTGAAGGCTGTCCATTAAAGTATGAAGATTGGCTATCTTAATATATATCTGAGCACTTATTGCATATATGTGTAGAGATGATAATCTGGACTAACTAATGATTGCTGGTTTAGCATGAAATACATATATTGGTGATTATTTATCTTTTCAACATATATGTGTTCAAGTTTATATCATAACATTTTTAATAATGTCATTTACTACTTGAAACAAAACATTTCTAAAATCCATTTCTAAATTCGGCATTCTCTTTCAACTGAGAAAAACTATTTTGTTTTAATTTTCTATATAAAATCTTATGGGAAACATTTAAAAACAATTTATAATTAGCTAAAAGATCTGTAATTGTCTAAACCTACTCTGTTATATATTTTTATATGTGCAAATTATATAAAAAAAAATCCTATATGATTTGAAGCAATAATAGAATGGCCAGACTCTGGAGCTAAGATCCATGAATAGCAGTCTAGCTCTGTCACTTTTGATGCTCGAACTTATTCCATCTGAGCAAAATTTCTTCATCAATTTTTCTTCATACAACTTTAATCATTTCAAACCTAATTACATCATCATAGAAGATTTTTCATACTTCAAATTTACGTTCAAATGTTCTACTTCAGCTGACAAGGTTGACTGTAGATAATCAATAAGCAATGACTAAAAAGATTAATATCAGATGCCTTGTATTAACTTATGAATGGCCAAATACTGTTTTTGATATAAAGTCTTTTTCATTCTAACTCTTATTCTCATTTCTTTTTAATCTTATTAGCTATGATGCCATTAAATTAAAATAAAGCTCAATTACCATGAGATTATAATGATACTGATTATTTCTTTGCATTAACTTGACAATTGTGGAATCACATAATTTCACATTCTAATTATATACTTAAAATTTCTAATTGCAATTTTTCTTTTTTTGTATACAGGTATGCATGAATATGTAAAGATTCTAAACAGATGATATTGAGAAATAACTGAAACACTGTAGCAGAATGAGAATCCTTAATTGCAATCAATAATGAATTGCTTGTAACTGTTTTTTTCCTTCATATGTCAAATGCGTTGAACGGGAAGTGAACCCGGGCCAGCTGCTTGAAAGGCAGCTATACTAACCTCTAGGCCACCAATGCTTGACTGGTTTTGGATCAGAATTTCATTCATTACTTGTATGCTTTAGACAGTCTTATTTATGGACCTCTTGCTACTCTCAAATGGAAAAGAACTTTTTTTAAAAAAAGACCCAAAAGTTGCCTGTCTTGAATGACTAAGTGATATCACATATTTATCAATAATAAAAGTATATCTTTTTCTAAAAATAAATAATAATAAATATATCCCCCCCCTCCCAAATAACATTTCATTTATTTGCTTTACAACTAAAGCAAGTTTATTTGTATTATACATCTTCTACATGATAGAATAAGACAAAATGTTATTACTACACTTGAAATAAGGCCTTTGAAATGAAAATTGATGTTAAGCAACATTGTTTTAATTTTCATGATATTTGTCTTACAATTAATTATAGGTAGCCAATAAACATCACATGACCACCACTTTTTATGCTTGTGTATAACTGTTGTTAAAACAGGCAAAACTTACTATATGTATTGCCACACACAGCAAGAACCAGACACCAAAATGTATGGGGACTGAACTGAGTTCAGACCCATATGATGATATAAGCTAATGGGCTTGGATTGAAAACATTAAGGTGTTTTCAGTTTAAGACTCATAATTTTGTAGTTAAGTGGAGATAAAGGGTGGCTGCTGGAGGGTTGCATTAAATCCTAAGATCTAGGTGCAGTGCTCTCAGATCCAAGGTTCCTCACTGTCAAAGGCCATAAGCCAGAAACTAGTCTGGGGATATTGGATGAGTAGGCACTAGATGGGGATTTTATGCACAAGCCTTCTGGCATCCATTGATTACTCTAGCTTGCTGTGTGTGGCAATACGTATAGAGAGTTTTGCCTGTTTTAATTATAGGAAGTTTAATAAAATTAAAATCAAAATGTGATGCTGATTTGATGGTGGAAATTTTAATATGAATTGATTAAAAGTGAAAACAAGAACTTCATCATCTTGAATTAACAATATATATTGATGATTATGCTATTTTTGCCTGTTCAAAAGATGATATACAGAATGTTCTTAAAGTTTTGAATGCATCATATTGAGTTTTTGATTTATCAATTATTTTTCAAAAACTCAAGTTCTTTATCAAGTAGTGAAAAAAAGAAATGCCAGAATTTTTTAACTTGGATGGTTGTCACTTGAAGATGTAAGCCAATTTAAATATCTTGATAGTTATATTAGAAACTTGGAGTTGGATATTAGAATTCTAATGTGCTGCTGCTGCTTTTAACAAGTTAAAAAATAAGATATTTAATTAAGGGATAATAACTAATACAACTAAATTAACTATATATAAAACTGTTAATTTATATAATTTATTATATGAAAGTGAGACTTGAACATCCTATCAAAGTAACAAAAGATATTAAAAGTTTCATTTAAAAATACTCCATAAAATATTAAAAATATTTCACTATAAACTCATCAACACTCCTTTAACACTTTAAGCAAATAATTTTATTTATTATAACAGTTTCGACTGTACTAGCAGTCTTCGTCAGATCTTAACTTTCCTTCTACCTTCACCTTTCCTCCATCTTTTTTTTATTAACCCTGGTACAGTCAAAACTGTTATAATAAATAAAATTATTTGCTAGGGTTAATATATTAAAAATATATTGGTAAGATCATAAGATCCATCAATCTTCTTCAAATTGCTGAATGTGATACTATGGAGCCTACTATTATAAATTCATATCTTCATTGAATTGGATATGTAAAAAAAATGAACAATACAAGATTTCCTAAAAAGGTATTTGATGATAAACTTAAGCATGATTTTCAAGAGAAACAATTTAAAGAAGTCCAATGTTTATTGTTTTCATTAGAAAGATATGTAGAGAAGAGAATACATTGAAAAACTACAATTAGACATGATATTGAAATATTTCAAAAAGGAAAAGTTGTCTGCAGAACAAGTTAAAAGATAGCATCATAAAATATCAAATAACTAGAAAAGTGGACCAATATGTTTTACATATGGAAAAATATGTGTTTCACAGATTGGTTTATATAGTCATCACAAAAGTAATTTCTAGTGTACCTACTATTTTACTTTATTTTTGTCTTTTTAGATGTCATACTCATCTGTGAATGAATGCCACTTCTGATGATTTAAAACAAATGAAATTTAGTATATATTACTTGTAAAATTTTGTATAATGATATCTACAAAATATTTAAGTGTGGTAATATAATTTGTATACTTTCAAATTTAAGCTTATAATTATTTCTTATTTCATGTCCTCAAGTAATTTCTTTTATTTAATTTTATAGAGCATTTTCATTACTTTTTACTATTTAAGTTTCATTATGAATACTTTTCATTTGCCTACTTGTCAACAGCATGCATGCCTTGCCATTTTTTCTCATCAAGTATTGAGGAAAATCCCCAACACATTTAATCAAATCTTCACACAATTATCTAAAACCAACTTGTGTTATTTTCAATTGAATGTCTTTTTCTTTAAAAGACCTTCATCCAAGCAAAATAATCTTGATTGCCTGGTTGATTAAAAATTTACATGGTATAAATAGTTGCAGTAAATAATGGTATTTATGGACAAATAGACAGTAGAAATGATAATGTGCAAACTTGCTTGATAACAATTCCTTAAAGATTTAAATTTAAATTTATGACAATTTTTGTAATTAAAAAGTTGTCATGGTTTACAATTATATAAATGCTCTCAATGAATTCTAATTAAAAGAAAAAATAAATCAAACAAAAGGATAGTTATAAGTTCTTTTGTAAAAGCAAATTATCAAATAAAAAACTGCATAGTGATGGATTCATTGTAAGGTCTCACTTGGTATATTCTATTTTTGGAATTTCTAGATATCAATGAAAGATTAATGATAATTAAAACTACTTGTGCAATTTTATCATTATTCCTGATCCAATTTTTAAAAGATAAGTTTTTACTCATTGTTAGATAGTATTATCACATAATACCAATAAAGTGTCTAATACAGTGGTTCTCAACCTATGGGTTGTGACCCCTTTGAGAGTCGAACAACCCTTTCACAAATTATCAAATAAAAAACTGGATAGTGATGGATTCATTGTAAGGTCTTACTTGGTATATTCTATTTTTGGAATAATTTTTAGATATCAATGAGATAATTAAAGTTACTTGTGCAATTTTATCACTACTCATGATCCAATTTTTAAAAGACAAGTTCACAGGGGTTGCCTAAGAACACTGGAAAAATGGAAAACATATTTTTGATTCATAACAGTAACAAAATTAAAGGTTGGGGGTCACCACAACATAAGGAACTGTATTAAAGGATCGCAGCATTAGGAAGGTTGAGAGCCACTGGTCTAATGTTTCTTCTTATATACTTTAATCACATGATCACCATTTCTTATGCTTGCTCTGGGCACTACTGTTTGGAGAGTTTTACTTGTTTTTTATATACTTTAATGGCATTGGTTCAGTGAACTTGAATGACGTTTTTATTGGATTTTTGCATCGCACATGAACTATTACATACAATTTGTATATACAGATAAATTGTTATTAAAAAAACATGCAAGCATGCATCCTCAAAAAATAAAGATTTCTTATGGATTATGTTACAATTAGAAGTTAAAATAATTTCATTAAAAAATGGATCCTAATTATACTAACTTTAAACTCTTTTCAGAACAATAAAACAGCCAATTTAAATTTAGAGCTCATCAAGTTAATAATGCAATAATTTTCTTATATTGCAAACATAAAAAGGTTGTCCATGGTTTTACTGAAAATAATAAATATGATTTTTTGACAATGATAAGAATTGATTAAAATAAAATAGTTTAAATGAGGTGGGGCTTCGTAAGTAAATAATATAATGATTTAAAGAAGAAAAAAAAAGGCTTAAAATGATTCAGATTAAAACTGCAAAGAAAATACAATCATTTTTTGATAGTAGTCATTTTGGATCTTTTGTTGAGAAAATGAAAACAACATATGAATATAAAATTTAAAAAAATCATAATACTATTAAGGTAAAAGAAATAAAGCTCTTTTAATTGATATTTTAAACAGAACAAAATAATAAAAGAATTCAGATAAATGGTCGTTTTAATGATATATTTATTCTATCAACTCACATTTGGACAAAAATGAAATTAAATAATTATTTGTAAACTTAAAAACAGAAAACTATGACTTCTGATTAGAGACCTAGTTGATGTTTTAAAATATGGTAATAATAAAATAGCTTTAAAATTATTAGAATAAGGTTGGTCCATCTGATCTTAAAGATATTTCGATGGTTTAAATTTATAAAAATAAATGGGTTAGACAAAGCTGCAGTGATGAACACGAAATATTATTGTTATTTATCATATCAATAGAATATTTCCAGAATTTTATTGAACACTTCCAATTAAAAATGAGTGATTAGTGTGGTTTTAGAGACTCAAAAAGTACTATAAAAATTATTTATATTGCTAGATAGATGGGGGTGGGGGGTGGTATGAACAAAAGAATGATTCACAAGTTGTTTTTATTGATTTGATCAGGCAATAGACTCAATTAATCAAAAAAGTTTAAAAATAGCTGAAGTTTGTTCATATTACACAACTGTTAAATGATTATTGTAGATGAAAAATTAGAAATGAAAATTAATTCTAAGTTAGTTTATATTTTTATGATAAAATCACTTTTGGAGCACTTTACAGGCAGCTTTGTGAAACAAGCATCAAAAGCAACAGGTAAGAGGATTTTTAATAAGAATCAATCAAATATAAAACAACTTCAATTTTTTTGGTTTCTAAATTTTCATTATGTTGAAGACTAATTTATATCAATTAAAGAAATAATCTACACAATGATGTTAATGATTTGAATGCATCCATAGAGAATTTAGTTCAGTAAATAATGCCCAACAATTTTTATTTTGGAAGTTATCAATTTGTAATGTGAATCTATTTAAATATATTGATAGCTGCTTCGATAAAAAGGTAAATTAAGATGTTTAGTTGCGACACAGACTTCAAAATGCTGCTACATCATTTCTCATATTAAAAACAAAATATTTAATCATATAGGGATAAAACTATTTCAATTAAATTATTTTAATATACAGGACTATTATTTTGTTAAATTTACCATGGTGAACTTAGCACAGTTTTTATAAGATCTGTGTATGCTATAAAGGTAAATGTGGCAGATAACTCTGCTTTCGCAAAGAGGATCTAATTAAGTAAAGAATATAATGGAAAACTATAAAGACAGCAGTGCAAAAGTTAAAATAAGCTGACTAAAAACCTATTATTGATATATATATATTTATAAATTATATTTAGTTTGTATAGTCATCAACATATCTCATCTTTAATTTTTGTTTGACTACCACTTTCTCTCTCTTTTTTTTTCTTTCTGGAATTAGAAAGAGTATACTTGATTAAGAATGACTGCTAATGCTATTATAATATAATTTTCTACTTCTTCTTCCTTTTCCTATGCATTGATTTCTACTTTAACATACCATACCATTTACACCTTTCTTAAACACTTTATCAATACTATTTATTTATATCAAACTAAGTTTCAACTGTCCTGCAGTCATCATCAGAGTTACAATAATCAAATATATAATTATACAATTAATACATGTATACACATGTTCATATACATAATTAAATACACAATATAAACAAAAATAAAAATAAATATACATTTTAATCTGATCATTATAAATAATCATTTCCCATTTTATTACTTTACTCTTAAAATAATTCTATCAATATTTATTTTATATCACTATTTTATTTTTTAAAAATATTATTTTTTATAATTATAAACTTCAACATTTATTCGACTATTTAATACTTATTATATAATAGAATAAATGTTAAAGTTTATAATTATAATAAATAATATTTTTTTTAAAAAAAATAAATTGATATAAAATAAATAGTGATAGAATTATTTTAGTAGAATAAAGGTTAAAGTTTATAATTATAAAAAATAATATTTTTAAAAAATAAAATAAAGTGATATAAAATAAATATTGATAGAATTATTTTAAGAGTAAAGTAATAAAATGGGAAATGATTATTTATAATGATCAGATTAAAATGTATATTTATTTTTATTTTTGTTTATACTGTGTATTTAATGATGTATATGAATATGTGTATAAGGGTGTTAATTGTATATGTATGTATAAGTGTGTTAATTGTATAATTATATATTTGAATATTGTAGCTCTGATGATGACTGCAGGACAGTCAAAACTGTTAGTTTGATATAAATAAAGAGTATTGATAAAATATTTAAGAAAGGTGTAAATGGTATGATAATGCTATTATAAATAATAAATATAAGCTTTTTTTTTAAAAAAAAAAAATTGTCTATTGAAAGTTTAAATAAAAGTCTCATTAAAGTTTATGATGTAATTCTAAATATTAAAATGCTAGAATAAACGTATTTACAGGTTGACAAATAAAGGCAAACTATCACCATGATAATCAAATATTATTTGTTTTTAGTACTCTATTACCATTATATTTGTAAATTATTAAGATATATTATAGTAATAATATCATGTAAAAACAAAGTAAAATTAAAAAGTAAGGAAAATAATTGAAAGATCACAAATGAAATATTTTGTAAAAAAAAACAACAACAAATTATTTCAAAATTGTTTTAAAAGCAATCAATTATAATTCATTAATTGATTACTACAATATTTTAAAACTAATAAAAGTTTGAATAAATAAAAAAACAAACAAAAAAAAAAAAGGTAATTATATATATATATTTAGCAAAGTATTAATATAATCACTTTTTTTTTAAATATAACTAACCAGGACATTTGTTCTTTAAAGTAGTCCATTCCATGCACTGACCATATGGAAAAGAAGCAACATAGGAATTTGTTTCAATGCACCTGTTCTGGCTGCTGCACCATAAACAATTCTGGGTACAATTCTCACAGGTAGTTCGAGCACTGCAAGGAAGGTCGCATTTGGTTCGGAATTCTTCTGTAAGAAAGGCCTTTTCAGTTTTATTGCCTATATTAATAAGTAGATCTAACTTAGATCTTTTATTCAAAATATTTAAAAGATTTAACTACTTAACTAGAAGATATTTAAAATTATGATAAAAAAACACAATAGAACATCAATTTATGCAAAAAAAATGTTTAAATGATTTCATCTTGAAAAAAAAATATTAGTAAATTTAAGTTCTCTTTACAATATTAGGTTATGTAACGATCCGGAGAATGGGACTTAACGTAAACTGCACTACAGGGCGCCATCTAGGCATTTGAACCTAGAAAAATTTATAAAGTAGGCAGATACGTAAGTCAAAAAAAAAAAAATTTTTTTTTTTTTTAAATATTTTGGTTCCGGTCATTAGCCCATGTCACTAGCTCAGGGAGTAGCAGAGATTAAATAATATAATATCTTATCTAATTAGATTTCAACATTAAAAAATAAATAAAATAAGCCACTGCCAGTAATTAACATACAAACATTTATTTATGCACATATATATAAGATTTAAAATTATTTTAGTATTAGTTTTACATTTTAACATTTAACATTCTTTTTAACTTTAATTTACATTTAATTACTATTATATTCTAATTTTACATTTTAATTAAGTTCGCACAGATAAATTTATGAAAGCTTGTTTATAATGTTGAATATAGATCGGTTACATAGATTTCACGGTCAAAAACATTTCAAAGTAAACATAAACGATCGAAATACAAAATTATTGATTACTGACAATTGCGGAGGGAAATTTATACGTAACCCAATAGTATTCACCATAAGATAATACTTGCATTGTCACCAATAACTTAAAAGACATCCGAATACATACATTTTAGATACTCACCGTAAGGTATCATTATTTATCGAATGTCTATATATTTTGATCAAATATGGAAACGCAAAACATAGTTAACCAATAAACAATCCATGCAAGCGTCTATAAACAACTTAAATTTAATGCATTTTTTATTTAGGGTCAAGTATGAATAGACCACATAGATTTGCATTTGAAAACAAAATATTCTGTCCCTATTTAACCTTAGGCTAAAATTCGTAGTCAAACTGGCATCAATCCATCTGATATATCGATGTATTCAATGTAATAAAAATACGGCAGCACAAAAGGTTAAGAGAAGAAATTGCCTCTTATGAGATAGGAATATTACATCTATCTGCAAAGAAGAGCAATAAAACAAAAAACTCCATAGAAAGGAACTGCGGTATCCGACTTATAATTCCTTCCATAGGCAAACGGAAGTGTGCGGCGTATGAAGCGATTCTGCCCGTAGCGAATCAATATTACATCTACTAATCACACCAATATATCCAATCCATTGACCCAATTTAACCACGAAACAAATAACCTCAGATTACCCTCCCCTAATATAACTTTACAAATCTATACAGCCATTCACGCCCGACTTAAGTTTAACATTTATATAATTTAACTTAACGGAAAACAGAAATCATAATAAAACTTAAAGAACAAAATTAAATAAATGGAAATGATTTTAAATAAATAAATAACAAATACATCAAATAATATTATTAATGAAGAATTTAGTTTGGTCAGATAGGATTCTATTGCATTATTTACTAAAATGTTTTAAAATTTAGAGTTCTTATTGTTTCAAGTGAATATAAAGTTCTTACGATTTTTAAAACGTCCAACTTTATCCATTCCCATGCCGTCCTAAGATTGATATCCATTTAGCCGTTGTTTTATTTATTCATTCGGAGGTTTTTTAATTTAGTTGGTCCTCAATGTAGGAAATGATAGTTCATTTCTCCTTTCTTTAACAGCTGAAAGAATTGACCGTGCGTCTGTCAATTCCTCCAACTCCGTACTACTACATATAGTCACATTGTAATAATCAATTTCCAGTCCCTAATAATTTTCAACCATGTCCTTTTATATTCATTTGAAGGATTGCATTTACATTAAGTCATCGATGCGATGATCCTTTTCGTTGAGGTCCGATTTCCCAATGGATTTATTTCATTTGCTAAAAGTTTCTACTGTTTTCCTCTCTGACCGATGTTTTTACATTTAAATGCCCAAGGCTGGTTTACATTTAACTAATTAACAATCATTTCCATTTCTGATTAATTAACCTGTTTTCCAAATCAAAGATATATTTTTATCTCTAAATCTTTTTAAGTTTTTGTTTTAAAATACCTTTTCTATTTTTAATACAGTTTTATTTTAATAATTTTTTTTATCTGTGCGATTTAATATATACGAGTTTAAGATGATATTTAATTTCAATTTTTAATTCTTAAAGAAAATTTTTAAATGCGAACTTTTTAATTTACTTTCATGTTTAATAAATAAATAAAAAAACAATGTAACGAACGTCTGTGCTCGTTACAGTTAAGATAAGTAGAAAATAGGGTACTATGATTAATGATAATTAATCATCATCACTGACAGTAATATGCTACTGCTTGTCAACTTCTGAACATTATATACTTCAAAACTTCAATACTGAGAATAACATCAAACTTTAATGCCATCTTTATATTAATAGTACTTACTTTATTTATTTAAATGTAAATTTTTTAAAGGAAATATATCTGTACGCATATGCTCTTCTCTCTCATACAAATTACTTTAATAACTGCAACCAACAACTGAATAAATTTTAGGTTTTTTAAAAAATTTGATTATCTGTTGAATGTTCTTGATTTCTGATACACAAAAAAATCCTCTTATGATTAAAACCAAATTAACAACATCTAAAGTAGGGCTTTGTGTTTATCATAAATGCAATAGTATAAAAAATACATTGTTCATTGATTTCAAGTAAACTCTTATCATCAACAACGCGATCAGTTAACGTCAATCATGCGAATGTTATAGAATACAATACCATGAAGAGTTCTATCAAGCAAATTAATCTTTCCGCGAACAAGAGAAAAAATTATGAACCCAGTTTCACATCAACGCTTGTGCCTGAAAACAAAACAAAAAACCCAGATCACACTAGTAGTGAAGAGTCTACAGACATCAGCTCTTCCTCTGAAATAAAGCAAAACATTGGATATTTCAAACATCAAGATGATAATCACGATTCCAATAAAACAACAAATGAATAATTTAAGCAATCACAAAGATATATAACTAAACCAGATTATACACAAAAAGATAATATAACAGCCAACACTTATGCAAACATTGTAAAATCAAACAATAATGACAAATCAGTAACAGGAAACATAAAACACAATTCAAATAATCCGCAAGACAATAATGAAGCCACACAACAATTGATTGAGTTGATGGGGGAGTTGGATGAGGCATCAGACACAGGAATGTTTATACATGAGCCATCAAACAGTTCTCATGACCAACTCAATAATCATCAGCTTTATACTGAAACAGTTACCAAATTCAATGAAGCCATGCCACAAGGATTACTAAAATCTTTTGCTATCTTCAATGATGAAGCCTAACTCATTCTGTCCACTACAGACCACTTACTAAGATTATTCCCTTTTCCAACCAGTAAACTCTTCGACCTGCTAAAATCCCAAGATCTCTGGAAAGTGATTCAAAGGGTATCATATCACCCCAACCCTCGTTATATAATCCTCCAGTTTACAAACATCATGGCAAAACAAGCTTTTAAAAACAAATATAGGATACTTGATAATAAATACCTAATTACCATAAATCCAAACATAGTCTGTGACACTTCAATAAGTGGCAGGATAAAAAATTGTGGTTTGGGATTCAATATTTCTGACTTACAAAACCTTCTAATGCCTTATGGGCAAGTCACTTCTTTTAAATATCTTAGGGTCCCTGGAATACAAGAAGAAGTTCCGCAAAACATAGCACTCTTTCGAATTACATTAAAAAAAGGAATAGTGCCATTAGATATCCCCCCCACAATCCGTATTGGAAGAGTGCCTCTTTTCATCTCATTCTGGGGAGTAGAATCGCAATGTTTCGAATGCAGGAAGACGGGACACCTGCTGCGCAACTGCCCATCCAGACAATGCACCTCTTGCGGTACCTTTGCAGGTCGGTCACATCAGTGTGGTTCAAAAGAAGAGCATATACAAGAACAGCAAAACATGCAACAGACAAAACCCGAAATAGAACATAATCAAGATATAAATTTAGAGCATGAGACTTCTATCAAGCTGAAAACATATAATCAGTCAACAAATGATTCTCATCAAAACAACATAAAAGATCAAAACCAATGCCAAGAAACCAACCCACAGGGATGCCACCAAACACGTCAAAACAAGACAAGCAAAACTTATTTCTCTTCAACAGACACTTGTTCTGACTTTGAGCAAGAAGAAACGGATGCTGAAACTAGGCAAGAAGAAACTGCAAGCCTCACAGAGTCTGGGCCTGACCATGTCCCTAAACCCTTCACCACACCACGCAAAAGGAAAAAGCGCCGCAACAGAAACACACAATCCACCACCTTTGTTCACAACAATAACAATAGCGGAAATATCGATTCAAATGAGACCACCTCAACCTCTGATGACATACAGTGCAATGCCAGTCCCAACTATAAAAAACGGAAAGATGAATCCCTAAAATCAGATAATGACAATACATCAAACTCATATCATACCCAACCTGAAGCTAATACCTCTGGGCAAATAGCCCCCCAAGATTTAACATTATGGATCCCATCAACTGATCCTGAAGTCTGCCTAACGCAAAAAGACTACCAGCCCACTGTAAGTATTCTAGCTAATGAACAAGAAACCAAGCAACCTACTTCAAAATGTCATTCACAATAATGTCACTCAACGTCAGGGGGCTTAACTCCAAAGACAGGGCGTTTGCTATCTCACATTGGTTCAAACTCCAAAAACCAGATATACTTTGCTTATCAGAAACTAAGCTTCACCTTCACACAGACCCCACGATAATAAAAACAATTGAGAGCTTTGGTTACTTTATTTACTCTTTCTCCATCTCAGCTACCGCTGGGGTTGCTCTCATCATCAATAGAAATTCAATTATTGACTTCTTCAAAATCCTGCACATAGATACCAATTGCATTATTGCTACTATACAAATCCGGGGTTTTCTGTTCACTCTTATCAATGTGTATCTGGTTAAAGATGAACAAATAGTACACAAAGTTATACATAATATAAACATAGCAATTAGATCGAACCCTAGCCCAGTTATCTGGCTTGGTGATTTCAACCACACTTTTGACAATTTTGAGAAAAAATATTTAAAGATGGTTGCTAGAAACATACACAGTGGGAAAGCACTCTTTCATGAAGGAGCCTTCTCTTTCTATACCAGAAGTACTCACTCACTCATAGACCTCATATTCTACTCTCCTGAAATGATCTCGTTCATAGATACACAGCTCTGGCCTATTGCCTTTTCAGATCATCTCGCTGTTCAAGTTACCATCAAATTGCAACCACAACTTCATACATCAACCAACCTCCCTCGGACGATGAGATTACTCAACAGGCACAATGTGCCCCCCCCCCCCAATTAATCTCAGATATATACATCACCTTTCAAGAACAGAAGATATGGAATCTACCAGCATTACAAGGATGGAATACATTTATAACCACAACACAAAAGTTTATTAACCAATACAATAGATACCAGAAAGGGCCATTAAGATTACTCTCAGAACTTGATCGGATTACATCTGAACTGAAAAGCATCCAAGTTACAGAACACAACATCCCACAAATTCTACTCCTAAAACATACATATAAACAAACCAGAATGACTCTTGTGGAATATATTCGTATTAAGCGAGCACGCAATTATCTGGAACAACAAGATTGTTGGACTCCAGGTTATATCAGATGGGCCCTCGGGTCAGGAAAAAGAAATCACACACCCTCCTCTTTGTGCCTTGACGGTATTACTTACTCTGGCATCAGTATGCTTAACAAAATTAGGGATTATTATTCCACCAAACTGCAGCCCATTGGAACTGTTACCAGACGACACAAATTTGTGAAAGACTCAAATAACTCTCACAGCATTACTGAAGCTGATATCATCTCCAAAATTAAAAGCCTGCCTGAACACACTCATCCCGGCATGCATGGAATTCCTAGATTTCTTCTGTTACACTTGGAAAAATTTACCATACATGTTACAAGGGGAATCATTGATCTCTTAGCCACTGATAGCCTACATCTTCCAGGGATCTATCCTATATCAGTGGTCCCTTTCATAAAAAAGAAAGATCTACCTGTAGACTTAAATAACATTAGGCCAATATCCATGGTTCCTCTCCTAATCAAAATTATCGAAAGCATTATAAAAGATAAAATTCAAGAGAAAATCATATCAAAACTTTCCAGGCATCAATATGCTAAGAGGGGTTCATCGACTGGTGATGCTGTAAGCCGATTTCGACTCCTCGTTGATCATATCCGTAGAACAAAACAATCCCGGCCAGTCGCAGTCCAACTAGACTTTGCCGGGGCTTTTGACTCTGTCCGAATAGATGTACTACTTGGTGAACTAGAGGCTCATGTTCCTTTGGCATACATTCAGATCATAGAGAATCTCCTAGCAAATCGAGAGATTTTTTTTTCTCTAAATGGGAGAATTGCCCCTGGGTTCAAACCCTGCATCTCCATTCCCCAGGGCTCCCCATTAAGTGTTCTCCTCTTCATGATCTATATAAATCCCTTGCTTTTGAGCATTGAGGATGCACTGCCTGGGATCTCCATCCCTCTTCTTAATGAAAACATCTCCCACATCTCCTACATGGATGATGTAGTGGTGTTTCTTAAATCACATGAAGAAATAAACATTCTTGAAAGCCTATTACAGCACTATGCTCAGACGCATGGGCTTACCGTTAACAGGAACAAATCGGCAATTTGGAATATCAAAACAGCTAACAGGATAACAGGTTCATTACAAGCTATGCCTCAGCCTTTCTTGGGATTCAATATGTCACTATCCCCTACAGCAATGAGGATGGAAATACAACGAAGACTACTAAACGAAATAGACATCATCATAACATGCCTCTCAAGAATATATATATCTACATTTGGAAAGGTTTCACTCTTAAACTCCCTCATACTCCCCAAGATTATACATTATCTTGCGGGTTTTAAACCAACAGAAGCTTTCATTAAAAAAGTAGAATCCCATTGTCTGCGACTCTGTAGAGGTGGGCACAGATCATTTATCAGTCTGCGCACCCTTCAAAAGCCAAGAGACATGAATGGACTGGGACTGCATTCAATAAAGGTATTCGCAATACAGAGAACTTACAATATGATCCATAAACTTTATTCTGATTGCAGGACCTTCCAATGTCCACTTCCCAAAGAGCAAGTGCTTCCCACTGATAGACCGCCCCCTCAGAGGTTCACTCCCATCTGGCTTCAAATGCAGATCTCATACATTTTTACGCACATAGTACCTTCCGCGACCATGTTCAATTCAAAAATAACCTATTGGGAAGCCTTCAACCTATCCAACTCAAATACCCAAAAGGCACACACTTACCTCCCCATCAACATAAACAAACTGCACAAACTAGCCCATAGATTGAAACTAGCACCTAAACACACAGACTTCCTTCTCAAAATTAACCTTGCTAGCCTCTCCACTGCTATATTTCTTAATAGAAGAGGCTTCCGCATAGATCCCATATGTTGTCTCTGTCTTTCCAGCCCAGAAGATATGGACCATATCCTTCGCCTTTGTCCGGTCTGGCAAGGACTAAGACAAAACTTCCAGAAACACATTGATAATAATGGTCCAGATCTAGCATCTCTTGAAGGGGTTTTAAATAGAGGCATTTTCGCTGAAATCAGGCTCGCCACCTACATAAACTTTGCCATCTGGTTGACCAGATGCAAGGTGATTTTTCAAAAATTACCGCTTAACGAAATCAATAACTGCTTCCTCAGCATAATTAAAAATATCCAAGAAACAGATGAGAGGCCGATCCATACTTGGCCATACTAACCTGGGAATTCACAACTGGTCTAAACAGCACCTCTCCAACCAACCCCTAAATAATTTATATGAAAATATTATTATGATTTAATATCTTATTATGATTTAATAAAACCCTCCAACCATAACTTGCCAAAACAGGGTTTACTAACAAAGGTATTTCGTTATAGACTAGATGATTAATATTCACCTTGCATCCACAGGTTATATTCTACTGACTTTTGAATCATTTCTTCTTTGTATATACCACCCTGTAACCTCGTCTAGTTATTTCTTGTTATTTTTTTATTTTTATTTTTTTTGTAATCACTTATAGGTCAAATAAAATTATCTTGAAAGAGAACATAAAATAATTAGAAAATAGATTATGCCAGCCCAAATCTGAAACTATAAGAAGAGTAAACAACAAAAATATAAGATATTTAATTAGGTTTTTGTTTGATGATGAATAAAGATATTATTTCCCTCAAAGATTATCTAAAAAATCAAGAAGTAAAATAGATACTATAAAATCAAGCCATTTTTAGTATAATTCATAACAATCATATATATATACTAAAAGAGATTAGTCTCATGGCACATAACTTAGTGAATATTTAACTCTGATAATGTGTTTGCACATATTGAAAAGTAGAAAAAATCATAGACAAAAATTTATGGACATAATATATTTAAAACAAAATCTGGAATGACTTAATATTGATTAAATTAAGTAATAATATTTCTTGATATTTTTGAAATAATATAAATTACTTGAAATTAAATATAAGAAAAGTCTCTATTTAATATAAATATTTTATTTAACAAAGAAAAAATTATTTTGTGTAAACAAATTGTGGTTATATTAATGGAAAAAATTAATTCCAATATGTTTTTAAAAGGTTAAGAAAGGCTTTTCCCAATTAAGGAATTTCAATGCAAGATATATATAAAAAAGAATAAGCATTGTTAGTACAATTATAATTTATTTTATTTTTATTAATTAAGAAGAAAAAATGTTTAATCCTCAGTTTATAAATTCCATAGCATCTCCTATAAACAGTATGATAAGTTTAACTAAACAGAATATTATAGACAAACAACTTCAAAAGAAGGGCAATTACTGCTATATTCCATAATGGTCAAGTTTTATTTTCAGAAAAGTATAGTCTGATGGCTTTTTGAAGTGATATAGCACAATGTGTATATAACAAACACTGCTTGGCTGAACAATAGTATTTCACTAATGCAACCCCATAGGAATACATTAATGGCTTAAGTAATTAGTGGTAAAAACGATAAGAACAATTTTGGCAAGTTGCAGATGTTATCAACAGAGAAATAGACTGTCTTGAATTATTCACTTTATGATTTTTTTTTAAATCTTAGTTGGTAAAAATTGTAATAAAAGAATTACTGTACACAGGATATCTGGAAATAATATAACAAAAGCAAATGTACTTGCAGCATCCAGCTGCAACCTTTAGATATTAAAATAGATAATAAATGGCATCCAGCTGCAACCTTTAGATATTAAAATAGATAATAAATGCATCAGGTGTGGTGGTAGAAAATATGCTAATAAATTATTTCACCACAAAATAAGCCAGTATGGAAGATTAATTTCATACTTGGCTAGTATATATAGAGCAGGAATTTGAAGAGGTATCTAATAATAATATTGTGAAGAGCTTGTAAAATCAGACTTTATGATTGTGAAACTAAAATATCGAAGTAGAGGTAGGCAGGGTGCTATTTTCTCAGCCAGAGAATGGTTATCCTGCAGTCCGATACTACCCGAATGCTTCGAACTATAAGATGCCCATGACCTGCCGTGGCCACCAGAGATCAAAATGATGTTGCAATGCCAGAGAGAATGCTGTTGCCACTGAAGCCAATGTAACGCTACCATTATAAATGAAAGCTAGATATTCAGTGATATGGTCTCCCGTGAACATTTTGTAACCGTGATCAAAACCATTAAGTGCATTAAAACGCTTAAATTGATAAACTAAGGTAACTTTCCCTTCCAAGAACTCTTAAATGTTTCTCTGTAATTTACCTAAGCTATAGTTAAATCTGTAACCAACTTTATCTACATAGTTTAAATTAAAATGTAACCTATAAATGTATCTAAATTATATATATATAATTTCAACTTATGTAACTTTGGCTAATTTATTTTTTAAACTATACTTTCTTGCAAGAATAAACGCTCTTGAATTTTATTAAATTATTTTCTTTATATTTTCTTATGATAATATGCCTATAATATATATAGAGCTCTCAAAACAAACTCTTAACAAGCTTGTAGAATACCCCCAATCTCAGATCGGTTTCTGCTACTGAGGTTGGGGGTATTCTACAAAGCTTGTTAAGAGTTTGTTTTGCAAGCTCTATATATAACATTTGTAAACACAAGCTTTATTAAATTAGGTCATGAAACATCTGACTTGATGTTTTTGTAATAATAATATGCCTGGATAACCTTCGACTGAGCGAGTTAATCTTATTCCCCCTATAGTGAACATGCTACTACATCTCCGCATGGGTTCATCATATACATGGCAACTATTTCACGCCAAATCTCTTTTCTACTCGCTAGCTCGGATGTTATCTTTCAGTATTTATATATTATTGTGGACTCGGTGAATCCCATTGCGTTCATATAATAATTCATTCATCCCATAATGATCTATTTGTTATTTCATATTAATTTGTTCATTTAAGCTAAAGTACTATATGCAGGTGTATGTACAAAATTATAACACAGATAGTTTAAACATGCATTTAAGTTTCTAAAAGTCCCTTCATCAAGCATTCGCCACCCAACTAGTTCTTATTATTATTACAATGTTGAATGTGGTTACTGCCTTTAAATTATATAATCCACCTTAATCTTTAAACCAATGAATATGCAGACTTGTTTCAAATTAATAGGATTAGATTAAGTATGACCATACCGTAACATGCTAAACTTTAAGAGCAAACTATCATTAATTATTATTACTTAGTACACTTTATAAGTATGTTGCTGGTGCTGATATAGAAATTTATGATTTATTATGCTTTGTCAATCTTCTCACCAAATAATTAAGTTCTCACATCAGCGTGGGCATGGAAGTCTCACCTAGGGATATAGCTGTTCGATCATGCAGTCATGGAGTTTAGTGGGGTTAGGGCCCAGTCTAGTGATGATGCTTATTGTGACGAACCCTTTATGGACAGATGGCAATCCGCTTGTCTGAATTATACATAGACAAAGGCTCGGGGTTTCAATGTACCACCCTCTTATATGTGTTTGCATATGTATTCTCCAACAGCATTACTGACTATTCGTTAAGCTCTATATTTTAAATTTCTCTATAGCATTTAGCTATCATATTATTTAATCCTTTTCTATTCTTACGCATATCAATATGAATAACGAGTCTACTAATATTCGTATGAGTCTAAGTTCACGTGTACCACTTGATTAGATTAACAAACCGAATTACTAATATCAGTTACTTATAGGTACGTATAATTATGTCTTGGTTATAATGCTTCAATATGTCCATTGCACACACTCGCATCTATTAACCCGATCGGGTAACATTTCAATAAGGCATATTAATCTATGATTTTATCCTACATTTACTCACGAAGGTATAGTGCCTCAAATAATCAAATATTTCACCATAGTGAAATAGTGTGTATTATATTTTGTATATATATATTCATTTGAACATTTATTAAATTTTGTATTAAATTGTATCTGTTGTTGTTGTTATCTGTCCGTACGATTCATATCACATTATCTCACCTTATTCATCATGCAGTTTTAGAATGTATTAAAGGTCTTAGCGTTACTCACCCGTATACTACCTATCGATAAATATTAATGGTATGTTAACGAACCTAGGGCAGGTCATTATTATAAGGGCCTCTTGTTTCTCCCTGACCCCTGGAACTAAAGGGAAATTATACTATTAGTAGCATCAGGAGTGTTGCTCATGTAGCGGAGATTGTGGGAGCACAAGCAAATAGGTTAAGACTTAGTACTCTTTGGGATGGCTTCCACAGCCCAAGTGTGCTGAGCTTCTTGTATTCTGTTTGGACTCTCCACCTTGTTAACAAAACATATGAATCTGACTGTTATATAGGTAATATGTTTATGCATTATTAATATGGTTAAGGAAAATAATAATTGACAATTGGAATACTATTTATTAATAGATATGCATGTTATATTTTAATTACATATCTAGTATTCTTATATCTTTATGTGCTATTTAAATCATTTACATGTCTTTGTACATTTTAGTTTTGTTCGTTAATCTATAGAAATAATACCTTAGCCAAAATCATAATGGTTGTATTATTGAAATCTTCTTCAGATCTTTAATTTCATTTATTACTTATTATTTTGCTATTTCAGTAAGTTATTTAATACTAGAATGGATTAAGTAATTTCACCAGATCCTTGTGAATCCAAACTAACTTTGGACTAAAAACATTTGGGATATGTATTTTTATGATTTATGTGACCTCAAATACTTTTATGAAATGACAATATTCCTGGAATTTCTAATTGTTTTATAATAAGTCTTGATTCTTAAGATCTCTGATATTTTCCAAGAATGGCAAATTAACCAAGAAGCAGATTACTTTTTGATTACTTTATATTTTGTTCTTTTTAGTCAGCTATTTACATAAAAGAATTATTTTAAATAAGTTTTTTTAAAATATTTTTTTTTTTACTTTTTAGTTATACTTAGGTATTACTTTAAAAAATGGTTAAAACTACAAAAAAAATCTGACAAAAATTATAATTTAATAAGATGTGAACATAAAAAATACACGCTCTAACAAACAAACGAATTCTAAATTTAAATATCATGTTATCGTCTATTAAATAAAAACATGTATTGGCTTTTTAATTAATTCTCTAGTCTTTTTTGACACATTTATTACTTTTTTCACAAAATTGAAGAATAATTCAAATTTTAGTAGAAAATATTTACATTTAATAAATTAAATACGAGTTAAATGAAAATATTAACAAAATTTTACTCTACAAATTTAATATTTCCATTGCCCCAGCTGCTAAGGATTTTTCCTGGGACCCATAAATATGTAAAAATATGTGAGTTAGAGTTGTAAAGGAGAACAATTGTTTTTTCATTGTTAAAAATTCAAAAATATGGATATCCTGACAAAAACACAGGCAGGGCAAGTTAATATAAAAGCATTTAAAAAAACTGCTGATTAGTATTTCCTTATCCCCAAACAAACTCTGCAATTTCTTATCATTGTAATATATATTAAAGCAATAATAAGATTGGTCTGTTACTGTTGTGATTGTTGCTTATTTATGCAATAACATATGTATTTCTAACATCATATAAGATGTAAAAAATAAATAAATAAAGAAACAATAATAAACAAATGTAAAATAAAAACTATCATGCAAAAATCAGTTTATAAACTTACAAAGCAATCTTTCTTTATTTTCACAGAAAAACTATACTATCTTCATAAGAAAATATAGTCATGACAAGCTTATCTAGACTAAATA
Organism: Epiperipatus broadwayi; assembly: GCA_028023455.1. Classification (NCBI taxonomy): domain Eukaryota; kingdom Metazoa; phylum Onychophora; class Udeonychophora; order Euonychophora; family Peripatidae; genus Epiperipatus; species Epiperipatus broadwayi. Next base: position 4,965,493 of record JAQFVV010012440.1, on the reverse strand, counting down.
ATTGTTGAATTCATTATGAAAGCCCAGTTTTTCAAAACCAAAACAGATGATAAAAACTTCTTGCATATAGATCATTTATCTAGTAAGTTTTGTTGTTCAGGCTTTAATACTAATCAACACAAAATTTCTATAAATATTATTAAAATATTGGTAAACAAAATATGAATATGATCTATTACATCAACAACAACAACAAAAGACTTTAAATCTAAGAATTGATGGAATATGTATCAAAATAAATTAAAACTAAAACACGATATTGATATTTCTTAAAATAGAAAACAAAAATTCAACAAGTCAAACAAATAATAATCTTGAGCAAAAATTGTATGCCAATGATCGATTCTGTTACAATACTTGTTAAGAAATGTAGTGATCAGCATGTTCTGAATATATTAGAACATACTGATGATGAATCATAAATTATCTTGCCATTAAGAAGCTCTTCATAAATACATATTATTACAAGATGTGTTATTAAGATGGCAATGCTTGTTTCTAATAATGAACAATAGGCAGTAAAAATAACTAAGAATAAAATCATAAATAATTAGGCTCCCAAAACTAACATTTATAAACTGCATAAACAAAAATCTTTGAAATGTTTGATGCACGCATTATTACTAATCAAGTAAACACTAAGAGCACAATTTCCTTAAGCAGACTAATAACTGTAAAAATTAAACCATTAATAGCATATGGATGTTGGTGAATCATTATAAATAAATTGCAGAAATGTTTAGAATAATTCTGCTATTGCTGATTAAACTTACTCCTATGAAATGTAATTAGAAAATGAAATCAGATAATATCAACAATTCTACTTCTAATTGTATTTTCACCTTTATATTACTGCCAATCTGACAGAGAATTTTAGCTTTTACACTGCAATCATTCATGTATGGTAAGAAACAAAAGTTAAAGATGACTCTCAAAAATAAAGGTAGCCAAAAAGCTTTTAAAATTTTAAATCCAGACTGATAAAGAATGATGTCAAAGTCAGTTTAATATCTTTCTCAAATTAATGTGAATCTTAAAAAAAGAAAAAAAAGAAAGACCAACAGATTCTAAGACAAAATGATGAGGCAGATAAATTAACAATACATGAACAAATAACAACCATTACATCAACATGGATATATTTGTAACATACTAAACAGAAATTCTAATACCAAATCATTATTTATCTCATTACATAAATTTAAACTTTTAAAAAATTTCTAGCATAATTAAAACTAATATGAGAATTAAATATAGGTTTATGTGATAATAAAGATCTTGTGTGATCCCAAATGACATAAAATGGCTGTTTTAATTTTTCTTATTATGATAATAGTAGGTAAGTATTTTGGCAAGTGGATGGATGAATGGAGAAAAAAATGGTAGTGGCTGAATTAAGTTGAGACAGTTTCTTCACATTAAATTAATTTTCAAAGATGTAAAAGAAAGAGATAAACAGATTCCTATCATAGAAGACCTAAGGGATAGCTCAATTGAAGACAGTGATTCTAAAATATTAGGTAGAATATTATTGAAAGGATTACATCGATTAATAAATAAAAAACTATCAATTGCACATAATGCTATAAAAGGAAGAAGAGCATTGAATGTTGTTTTGAAAATTCAAAAAGCAATTAAGTATGTCAGAGAATTAAAATTGACAGAATATTTTGCAATAAAAATTGATTTTAAATCAACTTTTATTCATAAATTGGACATACTTAGTTAAAGCCCTAAAGCAATTGTTATCGGAACATAGATATTTAGTGCAGGCAATAGAGAACTATATTAAAAACAGTAGAATCTTAATTAAAAACTATATGAGCTATTCAGAATTTTTTATTTCAGAAAAAGAAATACCAAAAGGATTAGCTGCTCTTTGCAATATACATAAATCAGACAGTCAAAGATATTGCAAACCAGGCGCCAGGTCATTATCTTCCTCATCTAGGAATGAAGATAGTAGCAATAAATTTTCTTGAGGATGTAATAATTTTTCAGAATGTTTATAATACTCAAATTGTTATGAATATTATGAATAGTCTTCAAAGAGAAACAGCATTCTCTATAATCTACAGCTTGCAACTAGCTACAGGTAGAAAGATATCAAGTGAATACCAGGCAACTCTATCATTGTTTTTAGGAATCCCATTTTATATGTCAAAAGCAAGTATGAATCAATACTTAAACAACAAACTCACTATATGTATTGCCAACAAATAGTGATCATGTGATGTTTATTGGCTTAATACTTAAACAAGTTGGTAATAGATAAAATCATAAAAAAATTAAATCTGTCTCATTAGTTAAACTACATGAAATTACTAAAACAAAAATTTTTAATGCCATTGTTATGGGAGTCCTAGGTTATTTATTATGCATCATGGTTGAATGTTTTCAATATAGGAATAAATAAATTGAATCACATAGCAAAAAAACTACATTTGGAAATTTTTTTTACACCTATTATCAATTTCAATATTATGATTACCAATTAGTCAAAAACACTTCAACTTTACTGATCCAAAATTCTATGTATCATATATATAAAAGCATGCACATATATTAATATAATGCAAGACAAAAGTTTTAGTTCACCATTACCAGTACGGACATTTTATAGTAACATATTTGTAGCATATAAAAACTTGCAGGATGACTTCAACTTAAATAGTTTGATTAACATTAAATACAATGATTTTAAAAAACCTAATAAACAATATTAAGAACTCTTGAAAAGAAGTGTCAGTGATTAAGATTATCAGGAATCTTTGCAAAATATATGCTCCACAATCACATCAAATTGTTTCAAATTTTTAAATGGTTTCCTACTAATGAAAGATTATTTAATGGGTTGGCTAAAAATGAAATTGAGGCCTTCATGTAGTTTTTGTAAGATGAAAGCGACTTTCATTTGTTTGAAGAATATATATATATATATAACATTTAAACTCTTAACATCAAAAATATTTCATGCATCAAACATAAATTTAAAAAGGGAAATAACAAGCAATATTAAAAGATTTAATCCACATAATGCAATGGTTTTGCTAAATCATCATAAAACAATATCGACAATAAGGTGCAAAATGCTTTTTGATAATAAAAAGTACAACTAGTTAAAAAACTTTACAATGATTGGAATAAATACTTTAATAATGGTATCAGATACATCCCCCAAAAAATAATGGAAAAGATTTGGCCAAGCACTGGTCTATCTCTATGTGAATTATGGAAATAATATAAAAATCAAAAAGGATTATTTAATTAAAGAAGAAACTTATAAAATAATATATAATAAGTATGTAGATCTGTAATTTAAAATTTATATGTACATAATTATTGTAAAAATGTATATAATTTTTGTTTTTTGTTAATAAAAGATTTTACTTAAAATAAAACAAAGATGTAAAACTGAGGGCACTCTATCTGAGTATCATATAAACACAAGTAAACATTTTATTAGATGACTACAATAATAAATTATTTTATTTTTAAGGAGCTGTACTATATATAATGTTGTTGTTGTTTTTAGCTTTTTAAAGTATTGGTATTATATTCTAATATTTTATCTAATAGAAAAAAAATGAGTTTGAATTCAGTCCAATAGAAGTATACTACACACAAAATAATTATTCCAAAAAGAAAGAAAAAGATCAAATTAGCTGCCATTATTTTTAAATGTGCTAAACAGAATTTATTTATAGATAAAAAAAATTATTATAATTATTGAATTTTTAAAAAGCAAAATTGAAGAATCATTTCTTATTTTTGAATACAAATTCTAGAAATGATTATATTTTTAAAAACATGGCTTACATAAAAATTATGATAAAATATAGACATGTGTAAAGTAGGTTGAGTCTTCGATCAAGTCTAATTTTCTGTATACTCACTGGATCAATTTTTCCGTATAATTTTACATCAAACCAGTAGTAAAGTGCTTGGACAATTTAGTATTATATGGTAGAAATATGATATGATTCTGTTACATTTATTTTACTTAAAAATAGTGCAATAATATGGCAAAAGCAGCAACTTTAAAAAAAAAAAAAATCAATTTAAAAACAATCTAAAATTTAAAAATAAATAAATTTGGATTTAATGGAAATAAAATCAGAAATGACAATTTAGAATAATAATATTTACAAATGTCTAATCTACATTATAGACATTTCAGTGGCAGTAATAGTTTTTTGGTTATATGCTATTATCTTAGTTGATGATTGTAATATTAATAAGAAAGCCAGATTTTAATTAATGATTCAATTGAGACTTGTATTCTCCCAAAAATTTGGATTCCTTAATTGGCTTGAAATTTTAATACATTGTGACAAGAACTGGTTGAGTTCTGATATATAGTTTCTCTGATCAACCAATGAAGTACTTTATTTACAGTTATTAGTTTACAAACATTATAATGTTGTTCTTAGCCTATGTAGTCTCCTGATAATCTGATCAATATATTGAAGTGGATTTCCAGATTCTTTTGCTCTGATACTGGTATATTTCTTTGAAAGCTTATTTCCCTTCTTGCCTAAGTTACTAAATTTGAAATAAAAAATATCTTAAAAAAAAACATTTCCAAATATTTTGCTATAAGTCTAACTGACTTTGCATGTTTGTAGCAATCTACAAAAATGTCTGGAAACAGTCACAAAAACTTTATATTAAATGGCCTTGGGGTGCTGACACCACTAATATGATTAGGTGATTAGTTATTTTGAGTTAATACTTTCTTTATGATTGATGTGTTTTTGTTTATTCATGAACAAATGATCATCTATCTTACTGGTAGATAGAGAATTAAAAGAGATCAATAGTAATATTTTCTGCTGACAAGTATGAAAATAAATAAATAAATAAATATTATTTTAATTCAATCAAATGTTTGAATGCTATATTCTCTGCCTGAACACAAATTGAAATATCAAAGCAACAGAATATTATGACAAGAGATATTTGAATGGCCTTGTCATAGTTTGCCACTCTCCTAACACAAGTTTATCCTAGAATGTAAATATTTAAAGTTATATCATAAATCTAATGAATTCTTCACATAAACAAGATGCATATAAATAATTCTGGTTTCAGTAAAATATATATTTCTCTAATTATTATTACACTTTGCTGTAATTTTTATAACTATCAATTATTATATTTTACAATATAAATTATAGGCACAAAATAAAATGTAATCTTTTTACAAAGAAAAATCCTGAAATCTTAAATATCTTAAAAAACTTATAGAATTATTTAGATAAATTCTCAAAATTTATTGTAAAATTATCCAGATTGATTATATAAATTTTTACTATTAATTCTGTTTGCAAATATAGAAAATTAACATTTGATTCCAGAAAAAATATAATCAAAGATCATTAAAAAAAAAAAAAATGTTTAAATGAATTAATTCTAATACACCTAATTCTCTTTTTATATGGATTTTTTGTACGATTTTGAAATAACAAGAGCTTAAAAAAAAAAAAAAAAAAAAAATCTTTCTACAAGAATTGTTTTAAAATAACATGATTGGTAAAACAAAACAGTACTTTTGGTATTAGAGCTGCTGTGACATTCGTGATTGGAATAAAGAAACAAACATTATTGACTGGAAGGCTTAAAAAAAATCATCTTACATTTCTCAAAGTAATTCTTAGATTATCTTAAGTTATTGAACATTATTGTTTAATTCTAAATAATTTCATGTAAGTAATACAAAATTATTTATTTTCCTTTTTAGAAGATTGTAAATGTTTTTAATTCAGTATTTATTTACAGATTTATTTTTGAGGTTGAGTTTGTCATGATTACATCACAAAACTAAAAAAAATAAATTAAGTCTGTTATTATCATCTAATTTTTTTTAAAAAATATAATCTCTCTATTTCTCATTACTTTAAAAACAAAAAATCCTTTTTTCAGCAATATTTTTGCAAATGAGGAAATTTGCTTGTCTGCATTGTAACGTTTTTGGCATTTTGTTTCGAAAGGGAAGTACTTTTTCGATATTGATGCTTTATTTGATTTTGACATTTGGTTTTTTAAAAAAAAAAATCCTTGTTGCTATTGATGTTAAAAATTTTTTTTATTTACATTATTAATTTTGCCAAAAATCAATAGATGGTAATTTATACATTGCAAGTTTTTGTAATAGCAGTGGTATTCCAATCATATGGAAACATATACGTTTATTGTCAGACAGTGACAGTGAATAAAATCTTGGGTACTTTTCTGTTTTACGGACAAACAAGATGTCACCTGTAATTTTGATTAATGTACAGTTCCAGGGGTTTACATTTTCTCTTTTCGAATATGTTGTTGTTAAATTAAAAAAAAAAATAATAAGTTAAATAAATTAAAGTAATAAGTTCCAATAAATTACATTAATAATCTTTATTTGAATTTTTTTGATTACTTATAACATAAGAAGTGACGATATGCTTAGAACTTTAAAGTTTTCGATGGCTTGTGTGGAGAAACCAATGGGTGTTTCATTATAAGTATTATTACTTTCAAGTTTTTTCATTTTTCAAATGAAATTTATGTTCCTATAAATCATTGTTTATTTATGTTCAATGTGTATGAAATAAAATTTGACACCACACAAAAAATATAACATTCTAACAAAATTTTTCATATGGTTTATTTAATTATTTTCATTGATTTTTTAGGTCTGGAACCAATCTTCTTATTTTCCATATATATAATGTATTTTTTTATACGAATTTCTTTTACAAATAATTTTTGGAAACCAATCATTAGGTGTATATACTAAAATAATTTTTTCAAAAAACAACAATTTAATTATGTATAGATATAAGGCTGTAATATGTGAGACAATAAATGGTTTGAAACACTTTATGTAAAAACAATAATATAATTATTATACTCCCACATATATATAAAACTAATAAATAGAACTGTTAAATGGCACATAATAATATAGTGTCTGCACAATATATATATAGTTGAAAGGAAAAGTATAAATAAACACAGACAAAAATTTTATAGATATTTTGCTACACTTCCTGAAATAAAATAATCCTAGTAAAAGATTAAATAATTTTGGATTTAAAACAAGATTTTATTATAAATTAAACATTTAAAAAGATATAATAAATATTTTTATTGTATTCTGATTTTAAAATTAAAACCAAACATGTTTTATGTTAAAATTAAACTGATAATTGTAAAAATTTCTATTATTCATTTTGAAACCTTTTAATTAATATTTGTATGGATTTTTTTGAACAAAATTCTACTATCTATTTTGGAGATCTTTATTTTAAGATATACTGATAATGATAAACTTTCAAAATTGCTTTTGAAAGAATTAGTGATTTTTTTGAAAAGAAAAAAGTTTTTAATTAAATATATTTTTGTCACCCCAATGAAGTATAAAGAGTTGATAAAAACACTAGAGTAGTTGGCTGGTAGTTTTTAAAAGAATAGTTTTGACTAGTAGTTTTTGAAAAGAGAGTTTGGCTAACAATTTTTCTTTTTTTTATTTTCGGCTAGTAATTTTTTTGATGAGCTAGCAAAATTGATTCAAGTTATACAGATAATTGCCATGAATCAGAAATAGCTGAAGTCAAGACAGAAGAAGGCAGCTGCTGCTGGTTCACTATGTGAGTTCAGATGCACCTAGACCCACTTCTCTGTCTCTATAGCCATAAATGTGGCCAAAACAGCTGGCTGGCCTGAAATCTATCAAATCCTAGACACAAAGACACTGATAGAATGCCAACCATACCTGAATTATACTTTTCCCAATATGACTATAAACCAATGTCATCAAGAGAATTCTCAGCTTGCTAAAGAATTAATTATATGTATGCTGATGTATCTAGATGCAAGGAATCATAGATAAATACATCACATTGTATTTATATAAAGTTAGTTGTTTTAAATGATTCCTTTAGTAAAAATGACAGTTAAAAAATATAAGTAATCATTTTGCTTGGATTAAAAATGAAAATAAAGATGTTAATTCATAGACAATTTTATATATTTAAAAAAAAGCAAGTAGATAAAATTTTGCTTGAATGAAATGATTGATTCATTAACGATCTTATTTTAAAAAAAAAAAGACATTTTAAGTTTAAAGATATTATAATTAATCAATGAAATCTTGTTAGTGAGCTGTCAAAAATTGACTTCATTTTTTTTTTAAAAAGAAACATTTGCTTAATAACTGAATCAGATTATTTTTTTATGTTACACATGGATATGTGAATTTTATATACTCTTAATGTATTTTAATCAAGGAATTAATTATGAAAGATATTCTAATAAATTTATTGTTTTGTCAAATCAAAAATATCATATGATGTAAACAGCAGTGTGTGCATAAATGGCTAAACACACAAACATATATGTAAAATTTTAATCAAATTTTGTTTTATATGATGACTGAAATATATCCATCAAATACGTATAGGGAAATTTTAATCATTTATTGTATTTTTATACAACTTAAAATTTTAATCATTTATAATATTTGTATGTAACTTAAAATTTTTATAATTATATTATGACTGTTCAAATATATCCAGAAATTATACAACATGACTGTGTGTGGATATATTTATGCTTTTTATGTAAACTTATTAAGAGATATTGTAAATCAATGTAATAACTTGAATTTTGTATTAATCATATAAATCACAATGTGGTAGTTTTTTTTTAATTGTATATTATTCAAAATCAGAAGACTTAATTGATATTTGTATAGCCATATTCTACAAATGTTAACTTCAGTTTTTATTATTATTAATAAACTTGTATTTAATTGTTAAAATTATTCCAGTGACTTATTTCTTATTGGTTTTTAGAATATTATATTTATATCATCTCTTGATCATAATAACAATTTAGAGCTTATGTTCTCTGAGCTAGATTAAGATATAAGGGTCTGATATATAATAGGGGATAAATATTAGTGTTTACGGGCATCCACCAGTAATGCTGATGAACATCATCAACATCCTGGTTGGCACAAAGAGTATATTCTTTAAAGCCCATGCACTACATTTATTTTAGTTTAGTCTCTATTAGAAATTAAGTTTATAGTTGGCCAGTACATTAAATATACTAAGTGGCCAGAGCATTGATGATGATCAGCATGTTTTAATATCCCAGCATTATTGTTTTCATGGTTACATATTCTTATGGATTAGCATTTAAGTTGGTGCATACAAATTAATGTTTAAATAATTACCCCAAGCTGGCAAAGGTTAAATAGTTAGCCCGATCTATAGTAGACCCATTTTAAATATAGTCACAAGATTAAGTGTTGATTTATTTTGATTATTGATCATTCATGATGATGGATGATTATTACTTGAGTATTATTTATACTTATTTTAATGCTGGTGGATTTATAATTAATCATAGTTACTCTAAGAGAATTAACTAAGCTGATCTCTAAGAGAGACATCAACATCTCTCATGCTCTCTTTAATATATAAAATGTCTTTTTTTTTTTTTCATGCTTAAATATTACTTTATTTTAAATATTATACTTCTTTGCAAACTTTATATTATATTTTGATTATGATGATGATTTGCCTTTACCCCAACTTCATCCATCTACCTCCATCCTGTTATAATATAAACAAAGAACAGTTGCTAAATATTTATTGCTGTGAATATAACAATATTTATGAAATAAATATTATTCTATAAATATAGATGATATAGACCAGCATTCCCAAATTTTTCTTACAATGGAACATTTCTTAGATTCTGAAAATTTAATGGAATACCTTAGTTATTTTAGAGTAGGTAGATATTAATAATAAATAGATTAAGCAAGTAAATATAAGAATTAAGAAAACAAAATAAATATTTATTTTCAAATTTTAATTATGTAAAATAAAATATATGAAAAAAATAAAATAAACTAACAAATATATAATAAAATTATATTCTTAGTGACTTTGATGTCTTTATGTCTTTGAATTAGAGTCTTTTAATATCAGGTACAATATCAGAAAGCTGAATTTTCATATCCAGCATCTGTCCCTGTACTTTGATTTGTTTGCAGCATAATTTGAAAATCTTGCCTCTTATAAATATACCATTGTAAAAGAAAGCAAAGTATAAATAGTTAGTTTTAAACATTGGGGTACTCTTCTGTTAAATTTGTCCAGAAATCATTTAATGAGAGTTCCTTGTATTTTTGTTTTAAATCAGTTACTAATTAAATCAATTAGATTTTTATAATCATTTGGGATGAAGCCTCTTGGCTTAGTTGTCATTATAATTATATGGATTCCAAATGCAAAAATTGTCCTCACTGGACTTGGAAAAATATTGATAAAGGGTTGATTGTAAGTTATGCAAGTGCTCTAAAATTATGTTGGAAACTTCATCAACTACTTTAGAATTTATTTCAGTTAAAAATTCGCATGATAAAAAAACAATCAAAATTATTCTGTTCAACTGTACAAATCCAGAATTATAACTTCCCATTAAAAGATGTAATTTTATCTCTTGCATTAAAATTAGTAATATTCTTTCACTGTAATGATAAGTTCATTTCATTATATTTAGTAAAAACATGTGTCAAATATGCAAGAGTCATGAAGAATTCGTTAAAAGTTCAATGAAATTCTGTCCAAAATTATTTGAAATGAAAAAATCCAATAAGTCACAATGAAGTTCAGGAGGTCTGAATAGTATTTTTCTTCTGAATAACCATGTCACTTTAGTATGTAACAAAAGTACAATATGTTCACTACCCATTTCATAGCACAAAATTTTAAATAATCTGGATTGAAGTGGTTGAAATTTTGCATAGTTATTAGTTTTTATAGCTTCATCCAAAATAGTTTTTAAATATGCCAATTTTTTTTTTGTAGTTAGTGCTTGTCTACTCAATACACAATGATTTTTTATATCTACCTGCAGATTATGTGTTATAATTTCTTTCATCTTTCCTGACCATTGCCTGAACACGATCTGTACAAATATCAGTATACTACTCCAAACTGATTTCTTGTTTTAAATGTAATTATTAATACAGTTGAATATATTTTAGTAGTTTTTTCTTGTAGATATTCACACATGATTAAATCTTCTTCAATACTATTATCAAATACATAACAAAAAAATATGAATAATGCAGTGAGATCTGCAGATTTACCCATTTGCAATGCATATTCATTGCAAAGATGAAGTCAATGAATTAGCTCTTTCTCTAAGCTGGAAAAAAAAAATCTTTGCTGCAGTATGAAATTTGTAATGTATCTATTTTTTTTTTTTAATAGATTCTTAGTTTAACATGAATGATATCTTTCTCATTACACTTAATGAGCATCTTTCTAATTGTATGAGCTTCACCATTAAGTGCAATGTGATAACTCAAGTGAAAAGATATTTCTGTTATACTTTCATTTTCAGTTTAGTGAATCAAATCATCTCTTTAAAAAAATGCATATCTTCTTCTTTGTAATCAGTGTATTTCATACTATGTGCCTATGAAGTTTAATTGGAACCAATAAACTATTGGGGTTAGTATTTTATTACATAAAAAACAAAGTGTATCTGGAGCATATGTATTGCCAATAAATATAAATCACCAATTTAAATAACTTTCATAGTATTTTCTTTTTAGTATATTTTTAGAAGACCCCTGCTTTTTAATATTAAATTTTGAAAAAAAAAAAACCCCACAATTTCTTGTCCAATCAAAAATATGACAGAAGTACTTGCCCTTTCTTGTTTTAAAATTCCTCCTTTTAACCAAAAAGCCATAAGTAATTTTTGAATATTTAAATTCTAATATTAGTCAGGACTATAACAGAAACAAAAAAAAAAAATCTTAAAAAAGATTACAACAGACAAAAGTAAATGTGAAAAAAAGGTTCTAAAAACTGTCAATAATGTAAAACCAAATGTAATAAAAACGATTTGATAAAATGTGTAGTAACAAAAGATAAATATTTTGAAATAAATATAAGATTATAATATATAAAATCAAATATAAAACAGTTGAAAGCTGTAATGTTAAAATAAATACTTAATATAATTATAATAAAAAAAAATTATAACAATAATAAAAAATGTTCAGTCACAAAATTTATGCGAGTCAATTCAAATCTATTGTAATAAAACAATCGGAAGTGCTATTAAAGGCTTATAATAATAATAATCTTACATATTTAAGCAAAATAATACAGTGATGTATTTATTAAACAAAAATTGTTATGGATAATATCTATTCAGCTGGCTAAGCTGACGTCTGCTTATTATGACAGATTCCTAACAACTATTGATGTCCCGATCAGAACTAGTAAGACACAGATCATACAACTATGTATTCCAACATGTTCAAACATATTAACTTTCATAATTTTTCACAGAACACTTATTGACTTTTCTAGGAAAACCAGTGTTCGAGTACAAAGTTGTTATATTAATCTTTGTCTATCCTATAAAAAGTTGAATAATTTATTATAATGATGTGATAAAATAATATTTAGAATTGTACACTATTTATAATTACTGATTTATAAAAATATAAATTTGAAAATACAACTAAAATATTGTAAATTTAAACCACATTATGATATTTGTAATTTTTATTGGTGTAAATGATTCTGGTTAAAATTTGTAAAGATTTTATTTACAATTATTTGATGAAAAGTAAAAATTGGTAATAATTAAAAATGGTTTGATTTAAAAGAAAAAAAAAGTGAAAATTTAAATAATCTTTAGAATAAGTTAAAACAATAATTAGCCTGTGTTTCATTAATCTGATAAATAGCTCAGGAAATAAGATTTAGGCAATAAAACTTATTTATCAATGTATAAAAATATACTTAATTAATTAATGACATTCTAACTAAAAAACAATGTGAAGTTAAGATCAAAATTGTTTATATTTGATTTCAATTGCATCATTAGGTAAAAGAATATGTAAAATCTTGGTGAAAATACTAGACATAGGCAGGCTGCATTCTCAAATAAATTTAGTGGGAAACAAAATTCTAGTTCATAGCTTAGCTGCTATCAAACAGAAAAAATCTTGGTAATTCACATAAAGTTGAAACTGCCTTACTAATAGTTGCATAAAAAATATTCTCATAACAGTAAATATCAGAATGAGTGACTGGACAATTCCAATTCCACTATTGTGATTGATCCCAACAAGATTTAGTTGCCTCACTTTTATATATTTGTCTTTATATGTATGAACAAACCCTTTCTATGTGATATTTGTTAGGAACATCATATAAAATAGTGAATACTAGCTAAATAAAACTTTAAGGACTGTAAAGTGAACTACATAAAAAAAAAAAACATCCCTCCAATTGCTAACAAAAAGCATGAACTGTTCAAACAAGCCAATAAATTCAATGCCATATGAAAACCCATTAAATTGCAACTAAAACTCAAACACTAGAATTCTAGATAAGAATTTTACATTATTATTTAATTAAGTTTTATAACTTTTTCATTGTTAACTTTAGTTATCTTTAAAGATGTTTTTTAATAGCATGTTACTTTTTCATTAGTAATAATTGTTTGTAATTAGCCAGATCAATTAACCTTCGCTTTCAGAAACTGAAAAAATAGGCTCACTCTTACTAATAATTCATTTCATAGTTTGTTTACCTACATCTAAACTGCATTTTTTTTTTTACAGAATTTAAGAATTTTCATGTATAATTGTGAGTTGACACATTGCATAAGAATACAAGTTACATTAAAATATTGGATAATGAGTGCATTTTAGTTTTAAAATTAGTAATTTTAATTCCCAATATGAATGCTCCTTTGTACCAAGTTCAAACTCTATTTTAATAAATTATCTATTTTGTTTAGTTTACAGCTTGCATAGTTCTTTATTCTCAAATCCATTCTACATCCAAGGTATACAAGATTAGTAGGTATATGTGATAATCAGATATTAATTTCTATCTTTCAAAAAGCTAGCATTATGAGAAAGAATAATTGAAATGAGACTATGTGTGCAGTAGGATAGATTAATTATGTGATAGTTATGATCCAACAATTAAAGTTTAAAATGATACTCAAATGATATCAACATCAGTAATAAATTCAAGCCACCATCATTAAATTATCTTTTGACAAATATTTAGAGAGATGGTTTAATAATTTAATTTCAGAGATGTGTATTTCGAAACTGGTGGATTTTCATTTAGGCATATGAAGATATAGTTAAAATGACCTAATAATTATAAAGTTTTCAATTAAAATGATCATCATCATTTATCCAACTTATACCATTTATCTGTCTCAGCATGACAAGACATTGAATTGTTTAACAAAAAATTAATCTTGTAAATGTTCACTCATTCTAGTTTTGTACATATTCATATGCATAGTAGATATATAACATGTTATATTTGTTATACGGTGTGGTTGGTGAACTCTTTCAACTCAACTATCTATCCACTTCATTCATCACATCAACATGTAGTCAGGAATAATTAAGCATATTTACAATGTGATTTTCTTATTTTCTATCTGCATAAATTCCTACTATTTACCAAACAGTACTTGATTCTTAATTTAGTTATATTTGGTGCATTAGCATGTGGCAGATCTAGAATAGATGATAAGAATTCTGATCTCCATGATTAGAATGGAGTTTCATTAAAAACTCCCTATACTATTACAATATATATATCTACTATTATTTATCTATGTTAGTGCATCGTAGGGATAACCTATATATTTAATAATTACATAATTCAATACTATTGTAAAGACATCTGTGAAAAATATAATTGTATGTTAAAGATGAAGATAGTTTTGAGATACACAAATCAAGGATATCATATATTAGATATGAGAACTTAGGAACCATTGTCAATATATTTAAATAGGTGTAAGACAGGTCTATAGTAAATATAAGAGTCCATGAAAAATAATTAAAACCGATTACAACAATTGCATTGATAGTAGTATAATGGAGACGATAGCTATCTTCCAAACAATAGACTCAAGTTCGTTTCTCAATCATTACAGTTCTATTTAGCCATATTCATTAATGAGTGTATGTTAATAATGATAATAATTGCAACAGTAAGCACAGGATCATTATATAGACTTGATAAAAAAAGAGGGAATTTTTTTTCTTTTATCATATAGTGTCCAATTTTGTCTGGTTTAATTTCTTTTTCTTTTATTGACATTTTTTCCTTAAAAGTCTTAATTTAGCATTTTTAAACTTTGAATGAGGTTTTATTAGCATTTGAGTCTTTATTGATTAATTTTTCAATTACAGATCTTCTTGCAGATTTTTCTAATTTTCTCTTCATGAAATTCTTGCTCTGCTTTAACTTGAAAATAATTAATTTTAAGAAAGTGGATTTAAAAAATGGATTCTACAGACATGACTTCATAAGAATTGTATAGACTATCAGATCTCTCATTTTTTTTATGATTATAATAGAGTTTAGCCTTTTAATACACTTCGAGAAATATTTATCTATTATCAGAAAATTGTTTTGTACTAAAGGATAGTTGAAAAAGATTTAGCACTACCATATGGACAGTAGATAAATTACACAAGCAAAGATTTTTTTTAAGTCATGATTATATTTTGGTTAAAATAATGCAAATCTAGAAGCTACCAGGCTTTAGCAAGTCCATTCTAAATTTTCTTACCTAAAATTACTCTCTCTTAAATATTTACCACAATGATTGTGTTAAAATTGGTTAAGCTAATGCTAGATTAACAATTTGAAATATAAACTCTGAACAACAAATCCAAATAATTTACATAATATTTATTTAGTTTAAGTAGACATATTATTGTTGATTCTGATTTTATCATCATTATCACTGTATCTTATTATAAAACTATTCTATTATAGAGAAAAACACTCATAATTTCTTCTATTAAAAAAATTCAATAATTTTTAAATATAGAAATATTTTTTTCTTGCATTTTACAAATTAGTAAAATTGTACATGATGAATAATTATATCAAATTTAAAACTTAAATCTAGTAAGACCATGTTAAAAATAATAAAAATAAAATATATAAAGTATTAAAAACAAAATTCACAAATGTAAAATCAAACTTACCAACTTGTTTAACATATGGAAAACACTTTTCTTCTTGTTTATCCCAGCCACAATATGATTCCATATGGCAAGCATTACAATTGTGAAGTTTGTCACAGTTTAGGGTAAACCGGACAGGACATTTACTGACATCAATTATAGGCTAATAAAATAAAATGTAAAAAAAATAAGTTTTTCCAATAATATTTCAAAATCTATCTAAATAAACACAAAAAATTATATATATATAGATGTAAATATGAATAGATAGACTGATAGACAGACAGGTAAAATAGCCTTTAACTGGCCCACTATAGGATAAAGATTTCTTCTGCTTCATTTGATTAAAATACAATAAAGGAAAAGACAATTGTTATCAGCTAGCCAAAGGCTGAATAATGAGAAGTTATTTTTTCTTCCTTGCATTTCATTAACAAAAACAGGTAAAACTCACTATATGTATTGCCACACACAGCAGGCTAGAGCAATAAATGGATGCCAGAAGGCTTATGCATAAAATCCCCATCTAGTGCCTACTCATTCAATATCCCCAGACTAGTTTCTGGCTTATGGCCTTTGTCAGTGAGGAGCCTTGGATCTGAGAGCAAAATGTATAGGTACTGAACTGAGTTCAGACTTATATGACTATATAAGCTGATCAGCTTGGATTGAAAATATTAGTGTTTTCAATTTGTCTCATAGTTTTGTAGTTAAATAGAGATAAAAGGTGGCTGCTGGAGAGTCGCATTAGATCCTACGATCTAGTTAGTCGTGAAATTTTTTGATACGATTGATCAAAGCCAGGGCTTCTCTATCAATTTGAGCATAGTTTTTCTCAGCCTTTGAGAGGCACTTTGATGCAAAGGCAACAGGGCTGTGTATCCCACCATTATTTCTATGGGACAACACTGCCCGTATTCCAACTGGTGATGCATCACATGTTGGTTCTAGCACCATTTCTGGGTTGAAATGTACCATCACTGCTGTTTCTGATATTGAATTTTGTATCTTATTTAAGGCTTTATCCTGTCGACTGCACCAAATCTGTTGTGCTTGGCTGAAAAAACAACCGATATGTTATCATTAACTACTTATAGAGGATTGTACAAATGTAAATTGCTTTATGGAATTTCAGTAGTGCCAAATATTTTCCAGACAAAAATGGATACGCTTTTTAGAGCTATAGATGGCATAATTTTATATCTAGATGATATTTTGGTTACTGCAACAATGGAAGCAGAATTGGAAAAGCAAGTAGATATAGTTTGTTCAAAGCAAAAAAAAGTAAAGGCTAAATTAAATATTAATAAATGTATTTGGCCCAAAAAAGAAATAAAAGTTTCTTGGACATATAATAAATTCAAACGGCCAGTATCCACCCTGACAAGATAAAGACATTAAAAAATGCATCTTTTGAAAAAGAGGCAATGTTGGACATGGACCATTGAATATAATTTAGCTTTTAAAAAAGCTAACAACTTATTAACATAGAAAAAATTGTTGGTACATTACAGTTGTGACTTAATGTCATCATAACAACTGATGCATCAGAATATGATATTGGAGCTGTTATGACCCATCTGTGTTATGGAGGAAAATAGCCATTTGCATTATGCCTCAAGAATTTTAACTTCTATTAAAAAAAATTACAGATAAATAGATATGGAAGCATTAGCCCTGGTTTTGCAACCATGAAATTCCATCAATATATTTACAGGCAATAATTTCAGATTTACACAGATCATTGCCCTCTAATGGGAACATTTGGCAGAGAGAAAAATATTCCAGAACATGTTAACCACTACATGCTATGTTGGATAAATATTTTATCAAGTTATATCTATGAATTAAGTTATAAACTTAGGAAAATAAATTGGATATGCTGATGCTTTATTTTGATTACTTAACAATAAGCAGAAGGAATATGTAGATAAAGAAATAAACTACAAATAAAGAACTCCAAAAGTTTATCAACACAATTATAGCGTAGTGAACTAAGAAGGATAAAGGTTATGTTCAACCCATGAAATGGATCGGATATGACTGGCCTAAATCACGTCCTTTGGGTCATAAAATCAATCTGGAATATACAAGATGGGTTTTCAGTTTGCAATGGATATGTGCTGACCACAAATCATTTATTTGTTCCTCCCAAAGACAGAGTACACATATAGAATCTTATTAGAATGAAAGTTTGCCAATCATACAGATATAAGTCGCCAAATTTATCAGGTGACATTAGGCAAATGGTTAAAAATGCTTTAAATGTCAACAAATTGCAAATTGCTCAATAAACAAGTGAAAATGTGGAAAAACCCTTCATCTTATATTCATTTAGATCACACTGAACTTTTAAATGAATACATAATATTGATACTAGTAGACACATATTTATAATGAACTGAATATAAAGTGTAAAAAGTATGAATGTGAAATGTACAATTACAATACTGAATGAAATATTCGCTACTCATAGTTATTCAGAGCTAATAGTGTCAGATAATGACACATCACAAAAATTTAAGAATTACTTGCAGGATAAAGAAATTAAATAAATCTTTACTCCACCTTAATTGAATTGTGAAGAAGGTCATTCAACATTTAAAAAACATGTTGAGACAAATGAAAATAAAGAATGTACCAGAAGATTTAGTGGCTACTATGTTTAACTGACATTTTATGCCTACTACAGCCACAAATAAGACTCCAGCGAAATTATTGGTGCAACGCCTTTTCCACACTCATTTGATCAAGCTATTACCAAATACTAAAAAAAAAAATAGAAATCAAAATTTAGGAAAAATTCTGAGTAAAATAAAACCTATGGATACGTGACCTACTAAAACATAAATGAATGCCTGAAGTAATAGAAAAAGTGTCATCAAAGCAATTAAGAATAGTAAAATTATGAAATGGGAGAGAAATAAGAAGACACATTAATCACCTTCACCATCATCATGAGGATATTTTACAAGACATTAATGGAAATGAAGTGTTAGAGGAGGAAGTAGCAAAAAAAAATATTTTATTGAATGATCCAGATAATTATCTAGATCAAGAACAATTGAAGAAAAATAGAGATAGTACAAGAAGAACAATAAAATTTAACTACTGTAATAGGCAAAGCCAAGAGTTACTCCTAAAATTCCATGGATAAGCCAACAATGTTTAAAGATGATGTCTGCTATAAGTCTATTATTTCTAGAGTAGGGAGAGAAATGGAATGTCTGTGAGTAAAATAATTTAGCTATAATTAAAGAGCATTTATTTATATATATGCACAGATTTATATTCACTCAAATATATTATTACTCTAGAAAATAAAAAAGAGAGCACTACAATAGGAAATTTAAATTAAACATCATCAGGAAATTAGCATAAATTGTACAAAGATGTGGGAAGATACCTCTTATGCATTAACATGATTGGGAGCATCATAAATGTTAATAGGAAAAAAGAAGCACTCATAGTTAAATAAAAGATTTTCAGAAAAAAGTGCAAATAAATAGAAATTTACTGAACTGCTCATGAGGAATTAGTACCGGCTATGATACTGCAATTGTTTGTAGTAAGAAAATGTGTAAATGAAAAACAGTAAAAGGTTACTTCAATGTGAACATAGTTATTGTCTTTTAAAGACTTCTAACTGCTAAAGCCAGTTATATATTAAAGGTATTATAAATATTTTTCCTAATACTAATACAAATGCTAAATATTACTAAACACAAAACCAAATATGCAAATTTGATTTATTCCTGGAAATAAGATATTTTTAAGAGGATAAATTATAGTCATATAATCTGGATGTTTACTCTTATGGTCTTATACATTATTATTTTTGTTAATAAATAGTTATATATAATATATTTCTAAGCATATTGTTTTCTTTAATCACTATCTGACTGGTCTTAGGGATCCTCAGGACATAGCACCCCCCAATTCTATTTGAGCCAACTACCATCCTCCTGGATCATATTAGTGACCCCTAGAAGATGGTAAATACCATTTTGGAAAACATACTTCTATACAAATAATAATAAATTGTGTTTATTTTTTTAAATTGGTAGTTAGTTACTACATTGTAAAATAATATAGATAAGTAATATGTAAAGATATAACTGAAAATTTGGCACAAAAATTATTTTAAAATTAATACAGTAATTTAATTTCTGATAAAATTAATTATGCAATTTTCATTACTAGATTTTATATTGTCAGACTGAATTTGAAATTTAGATTATTTTAATATAATTTATGTATCACTAATTTATTTTCAAATGATAAAACATTATTTAAAATTGAAATAAAATACTAATTTTCTACTTCACTTTTTTGCATAAAGTGCAATTTAAATTAATTATTTAAAATTATTTTATTTTTAATTTCATATTTATATTATGAAAATATAAATATAATGGATCTGCTTTCATAAAAGCATTTATTTCACTTCTATAAATAGACTATGTTAGTAGCAAATAAATATAAGAAAGATCTCTTTTGAATTTTCAACACATAAAAAATATAAAAAGATTAATATATTAACTAGTTCAATTTGAAACATTATTATTATTTTTTTTACACAGTAAGTGTCAAGAAGATTTCTTATAAGCTTACTATTTGAAAAAATCTTGATATATTATTTCTGAATAATCAAAATAAATTATTAATTCAGTAAATAAATTATTATAATTTTTATGATAATGACTGAAAATTCTCTCTCAAGAATGATTTTCAAAGGTAATAAAAAAATTAAAAGCCATTCCTGATATAATTTTTTATCTGATGTCAATACATAATGTTAATCAACAAGTTTATTAAGATATATTTCACTAATGCAATTAACAACTTTTTGAGTTTTCTAAATCTTAAATAATTATCATGACAAAACATGTTTAAATTAAGATTGTTTCAAAGTTTGTGATGTTGGTATTTTAGTTGTAATTATATCTTGAACTATTTCCATTATCCAATTTTATTATTAAATATTTTTATAAAAAATCAAATTTGATTTATATTTTTCCAAATATATTCAACTGTTAGTAATAACATACAGATTAGTATAAAACACAACATTTTAAATATTTCTCTTCTTTCTTCTTCTTCAAGGGTTGTTAGACTGAACAATGATAATACTAGCATGAGAATCAAACCAATGACTATGAATATTGAATTTAAAATAATGCTCTAATCAATTAAACTTTATTATTAAAACTAATAGTGAGTAGAAATTTTATATACTTATTTACAAAGATCCTTTTGATTTCTTTTTTTTTTTTTTTAAAGAGCAATGTTAATGAATGGTTTTAATATTATGAATTATCACACTAGATTGAGACTTTTGGGTTATATGACATTGTGATATGAGCAACTTCTTTAAATTTTCTTCTTTTTCTTTTTTCATCACGTCCTAACATTTTTGAGTTTTCCTAATCAAACATGTTTCCTTAAGACTTTTTAAAGTTGTTAGTCCTTTAGCATATGCCATAGTTCTTTGTCAGAAGTTCTAAGCCCTTTAAGGACTGAATTAAGAACATGACAACTTGAAAAAACTCACTATTAGTAAGGTATGATGTGAACATTTTTTCCCCAAATATACCTTATGATGAATCATTGTCTTGTGTAAAGAAAAAATTAAATGAGAATAATCTTTTTATTGAGAGTATAATGAAATTTTTAATATCCTGCATAACAACAACATACTTATATATATATTACAGAATTCAGTGTCATCCCTGATTAGCAACATTTTCATCATGGAAGAAATTGAAACAACAGTTATAAATTCTCCATCTTTATCAAAAATTTGGACTTGCTACTTTAAACATTCTAACATATATTAGTAAAATATATCCAATTTAATTCACAATAAAATTAGGGACAAGGAAAAAAATTACCTTTCTTAAATCCTTTTATGGCAAAATTAAAACTACTATTTAAAGAAAATTCACACACATAAAAAAATACTAAGTACATAAATCCAATCATGCATAAGAAGTTTGTTGATTATTCGTAAAATATCATTAAGAACTGTAAATAGATAACAAAAAAAATTCATAAGAAAAAAAACAATAATGGATATTTAAATACTAGTATAATGTATATATTGAACTTGGATATTGTGCTAAATCTATATATACTAGGGATTAAAGAAATCTGCAATCCATATAACATAACAGCTTTCCAAAGCCATAGCATACATCAAGGAATCCTGACCATTACAAAATCTAAACTTGAAATGTTGAAAAACAATAATTACATCTGTGAAATACCATTAAAAATGTGGAAAGATATGGATTGGTGAAATTAGCAATCATCATTGAAAAATGATTAAAAGAACAAGAAATATAGTAGTTAAAGAAGATAAAAACAGATATTCCTTAAGTAACTGGCCATATGTTTAATTAAGAAACCCAAAAAATATTAAACTGAGAGAAAAAAAAAATTAAAGAAGCACAATCAGAGAATTCTTGTAGATAAGTAAATAAAATTTCCACTGACTATAACCTGTAATAGATTAGTCTAATTGCTTACAGAATTTTCGAAAATTTAATATTCACAAATTTAAAGGTCACCAGTTTGATCCCCATGCTAGTAGTCAATAATCAGGTTACTAACACTAAAAAAAAAAAAGGAAAATAATACCATTTGAATAATTATAACCTATACTAATATGAGATGAATTAATTTGAAAAAGTATAAAATTTGAATTTTTCTAAAAACACTTAACAGATATAACTATAAATTAAACTTTTTTCTACAATTTAGTTATAAATATTGTAGTAAAGGTTTTCATGGCTAAAAGATAAATTTAATTCAGATTTTAGGAACTTTACATGCTATTCCTAGTCAGAAATTTTTTTTCTAAGTATGCAAAAAAAAAAATCAGATTAATAGAAGTTTATAAAAGAATCTGATATAATGGCATAAAAAAAATTCTCTGTTGAAGTCATCACTGCATTTAAGTTAAAGCACTTTCAGGTCCTTATGCATATAAAAAAAAAAAATTTGATACATTTCTCTCAAAAGTTACCATACATTTTTTAAAAACTTAGTTCACTATTTGGCATTATAATATGTCTCAAATCTATGAAGATTTAAATATGACAGAGACAATGTACAATGATTTAAAAATAACTGTCAAAATAATACAATTATGATAATAATATTGATAACAAAATTATTTACTCACTTGATGTGTTTTACATTCTTTGTATGAACAGGAATCCCCACACCATACACAGTTAAAATTAGTTGATAGACAACTGTTACAGTTTCTCTGTTCTTGACAGAATTGCATCTTAATATCATTATCTTAAAAACAAACATTATTAGCAATTTTACATATATATAGTTACATATGCACATATTAAAGCAATACTTATATGAACTGAAAACTATTATTTTCAACAATTTTATAAATCACTAAACAATGAATAAAAATATTGTATTTACAAGCATTCTATATAAAAATGAAGACAAAAAAAAAATATCAAAGAGTATTAAATATGCTGTTAATAAGTACCAATTAAAAAAAATGATTTGCACAACCAAGCTAAGAAACCAAAGGTATTACTTATAGTAATAGAATAGACAAGCAGATAGATGAACAAAATGCCACTTTTTAGGGTGGAAGAATCATGTGTGATGCTTCCATACAATCAGTCAATAGTATTTGTTAGTATGGACAGATCTCAAAAGCTGTCACATCACAAATTTTATCCATTTCTCCACTCCATTCTCTTCACTGCCTAGTTTTTCAAATTCACATATCTCTTCCCATCTCTTATACAATTCAGCAAGGTTAATTTTTTCTGCCTTTTCTTCTTGTTTCCACTCATCATTCTTACCAAAACAACTTTCATTAAACTATTCTTTATACTTGTTATATATCACTTCAGTTTCTTTTTCTATCTCAAATTTCCTCAATCAGTCTTTCTTTTTCATTTACTCTTTTCAAAATTTCATTTGCCATTTTATTCATCCAACTAATTTTTTCCATCCTTCTCCATGACTACATCTCAAAGGCTTGTCCACATTTCATAACCATACAATAGTACATTCCACACATAGCATTTAATTAATGTTTTTCTTAATTCTTCCTTCAAAGATCCACAAAATATTTTCTTTCTCTTAGCAAATGTCTCTTTTTCCCGTGCTACTTTTAACTTCATCTTCACTTCTTCCATCCTCATTCAAACAACTACCCTAATATCTAACTCCATTTATCTGTTGAACTATATTAACATGAATTTCAACTTAAGACTTTTTGCATTCCTCCCTATCCCCACATCATACACATTATATTGATACACATTTATTTCAACTATTTTAAAATTCATCTAAATTTATTTTATCATCAATGATAATACAAGATAAACAGAATGCTGTATTTGGGAAGCAATAATGTAAGCATTAAATATCTGGTCTGAGAAGGACAATAAATGTGTGACTTACTAAAACCATTAAAAAACTCAATACAACTCTTAAATATTAATATTATAAATTTTTAGTAGTAGGCTGTAAAATGATTATCATTCTATTAAAATATTATAGAAAACAATCGTGAAATCATCTGCACTTAATTAATTTGATTATCTTGAAAATTTTGCTAAGATATTTACATTTGTATTACAAAACTTCTATATAAAAAAGGAAGTGTTGTTACTGTAGCTGCAAAATCTAAGACATTTAAAATGAAAACTGTTGTTTTGATGCTCTATGGCTTCTCCTTTATCAAAATCAGTAATTTCTCAGCCAATATGCTCAGAAAAACTTGTTAGCCACCTTACCTTTGTTTTTCATTCCCCACTCTAAGTTTTTTCTATTTTTGTCTCTATCCTGCTACCTCCCATTTCCACAATAATATCTTTGCCCACTCTATAGCCTTTATATCTAAATCACCCTTATCTTTCTCCAAACCCAGCAAAAAAACCAAAAACTCACTTTCTGTATACTCACTTTGTTTATATTTATTATCCCACAACTTCATTATTTGTACTCTTTTTGCTTGTAAGCATTTACATTCAATTAGCAAATGCCTAATATTTTCCATGCCTTCATTGCATAACTTGCAGACTAAATCACCCACATTTCTCCATTTGCATGTACATTCACTTGTTGTTATTAATCCTGTTTGAGCCTTAAACAATAAATTACTTTCCTGGCTATTATCATAAATTAATTCACACTCAACACTCTGTTTATTTCTATATATATTTAAACTCTTTTTACTCTCCATATGTTCTCCATCTCTCCAACTCCCTATGTTTTATTAATGCATCTATCTTTTTTTATCCCATTCTTTGCCACTATAACATTCAAAAGTCCTCCTAACACAATCACCCCACCTTTTGTACAAGTATAATGACATAAAGTCTTTATCCAAATATGCATACCATACTATCTTTCTAACCAATTTTGTTGCCTGTCCTTTATTTGTAACCCAATTAAATACTATTTTGGCTATTCTCTTACTATTCATAAATTGCAACCTACTGAACATTTTTCATTTTGCATCTCTCATATAAAAACATGAATATCCCATTTCTCCTTGAATTGCCTCCCTTGTCATCCACATATCTGCATCTAATGCATGTTTTCCTACTGCCAATCTCTTCTATAGAATTCTTGTTACATCATATTTATTATATGAAAATACTGTTAATTTCTTTGTCAGTCCATTTCTTTTCTTGGCTTCATTTATCAATTTTTTCTCCCATTCATCCAAGCAATTTCTCTGATTACTTAAGACAATTCCCAAATAGTTATACCTATTCACCACATTTACCTTTATATCCTCCAATAAAAATTCTTTCTATTCTCTTTCCCCAGCATTTATCATTGTTATTTTTGTTTTTTCTTCACCTAATTTAATCCCCATCTCTTTGCCCACCCTCTTCCCTACTTTCTGTGCACAAGAAGATATCATCAGCAAATAGAAGATCTGATAAAGTATATACTCTCTTGCTATCTTTTAATGGTATCTCTACCCCTCTTCCTAGTCTTTCTATTGCTCTCTCCATTTTTCCCAAATATAATAAAAACAAAATAGGTGACATAGGGCATCCTTGCCTTAGTCCCACCCTATTTTTAACACTAACTTTTTCTATATTTCCTACTTGATATGTATAGTAATTATTTTCATACAATCTCTTAATAAAATCCACTAAAGGTCCACTCATTCCCAAATTTACTCGACATACCCATAATCCATTTCTATTTACTCTATCATATGCCTTCTCTATATCTATAAAGACCAGATATAATTGTCTATCTGTATTCCTACTCATATCTATAAGTTGTGTGACTACAAATAAACTATCTCCTATACACCTATCCATTTTAAAACTTCTTTGCATTTCTCCCACTATATTATTTTCTTCCATCTATTTTGCCACTCTTCCAGCCAGCATATATGCAAAAACTTTATATAACACTCACATTACTGCTATTGGTCTATAATTGTTTATCTTTGTATGGTCCTTATCCTTTATTTTAAATAATAGCAATATTCTTGTATTATTCCAGTTATCTGGAAATTCTGTCTTCTTCTGCCATTTTATTAAAACATGATAATAGATTTTATTTTGCCATATTTCCTAAATTCATCACCAACTATTTCTGCTGCCCACTCATCTAAACTTCTTATCTTTCCACTTTTCAACTTCTTCCCTACCTCATTCAATTCATTTTCTGTAAAACTAATATATCCATTACTATGTGCTTTCATGTTTGTTATCACTCTGTCCTTCACATGAAACATCTTTTCTATATCCATTACATACTTATTTAAGATTGTCTCGAATTCTTCTCTAGAGCTACACTCTTGTTCCTGAACATTTAGTAATACTATTTCTCTCTCTCTTCTACATTCCTTTTTTTAAATAATTTCCAAAATTTTTTACTCCCATCTCTTCCCTTTTATTAACATTTTCCAATTAATTTACTTTTAAATTTCATTCTCTCTATTTATAATTATCTATTTTAGCCAACTTCTTTTTTGTAAAAAAGTTTTCCGATTTAATATTAACATGTTTTTCATTTTCTTTGTTTAATAGCACATTTATATTCTCTGCATGCTTTTTCCCTCTTTTACTAATTCTCACTTATTCTATTAGTTTTATTCTTTTGAATATTCTCACCTAAAACCCTATTTGCCATTTTTTCTACTTCACCACACTAATCCTTATACTCATCCCCAACAAACATTCTCTCATGATGTCTTCTACTTTTATTTTATATTGTTCTAACTTATTCTTATCATTCATTACTAACCATTTGTATTATTAAGAAATTATGATCACTATTATATATTTTCTCTTCATTATCAAACACTTTTAATTTTCCGTTCTTTATTCATTCACTCTTTCACTACTAATACATAATCTATTGTATGAAATATATTATTTCTAGACAATGTATATTGCCCTTCATAAATATTTGATAAATTTCCAATGCTCAAATTCATTTTCTGACAAAACTTTTTCTAAAGCTGTCCATTCTTGTTATCTATGTCATCAATTTCTTCAAGATGGCCATTCATATCCCATATAACCACATAATTCTTCCCCCTTTTTCTTGAAAACTCTGTATATCCTTAATTAGGCATTCATATATGTTACTGTTCCACTTCATTAGAGTTTGGATATCTCCAGTGACTATATACACTATAGTAGGAGTGGCCAAACTTTTAGATGTTGGGGCAATTTTTTTTGGTGAAAGAGTACCTGAGGGTGACTATGTTTTCTTTCAGGCCTTCGAACTGGAAACCAAAAAAAAAATGCTATTTTTGCCAGAATAAAAACTGGAACGGAAGTTCAAAGTCCTGGTTTTTTTAGATTGTACTCAAGAATTGGTGTTTTTTTTTATAAGGGGTTTTAAGGTACTCACAAATATTGGTGACATTTTTAGAAGATACTTACAAACTGATGAATTTTTTTCCGTAAAATACGAAGTGTCAAAGACATTTTACTATAACTACTATTAAATTACCTCAACTTCTTCTAGTATTACAATTTGTCCATGTCGCTTTATAAAATATTGATTAAATTACAATTATTAAATTACCTATAAATAATTATTTTCTAGAGCCAGTCTTGAATTTTAAAAAAAATTCAAAAAAATATAGTGGAAAAAAAAAAGGAAATTATTGTTTTAGAATTGTATTAAAATAAATTAGATGCAAATTTTGCAAAAAAAAAAATAAAAAAAATTATAAAGTAAAAAAAATAATAATAATAAAATTTTATTTTGATGACACTTGGCATTGCATAGTTTCGGCAAATTTGTAAAAATTAGGCTTGTATAAACTTAAACTAATTCTTAAACACAATTCCAAATGTAGATCTGATAATTGTGACCTATGTTTAGTTTTTATCACATTCATGCAGGAAAATGCTAATTCGCACAAATAGGTTGAACCAAAAAATGTACTGAAATATGCAGCTACTCTCCGATCATTTGGATATTTATTCCTGCTTATTAATGTCCAGAAGCTCTCATTTGAAGCAATTGATTTTCATTTCTCCTCAGGAAAATGGCAATTAAATATTTTTAAGAATTTTAGTTCTTGCGTTACACAAAAATAACTTAATTCTTTTCAGCTTCTTCCAACCTGGGTTTATTTTTGAGATAAACGATAACAAGTGTTATCTTAAATTTAACTATTTTTAAATGAGAATAGCTTTGAATTTTTACTTCTTTTATTTTTTATATTCAAATTAGCTCTAAATTTATCACTATAATTTGTCAATGTTCATGTCAGCTTTGTGGTCAACTTCCAGAGACCTTGCGGTTGAGTGATCAACCATGGTTGAAGTCTTGGCCACCCTTGCACTATAGCCACCATCCATTCATCTTTATAACCTTATCTCAAACCACAAATGTTCTTGACACTCTACAGTATTTAAATATTTTTTTGACCCTATACCATGACTCCTTTTTTTTTTCTTTATATCTTGCCATACTAAATCTTCCAGTATAAGTTCTTCTTCTCTTAGATGTGTTTCTAGTATTGCAAATACCCCAAGCCTTTCATTTTTAACTGCTTTGTTTAATTCCAACCACTTTTATGGTTTCCTAATACCTTGCATTCAAATATCCAATTTTAACAAATTTCTTCCTTTCTTATTATTCTTTTATAAATTCTTTTAATTTTTTCTTCTCTATTACATTTGTAATTAAATATATAAATTAAAAAGCGTGTGAAGCGCTTGAACGAGAAGCTATAAAGATTCCACAAATTATTATACACTAAGCGCTTTCGAGGCCATCTGCCTCATATTCATAGCGGTAATGCGAGATGCAGAACGAGGAAATAAGGAAAGGAAACAAAGCGATATGCAAAACATATGCAAATGAGCTAGATAGTCCAACGTTTGAAGATGTCAAAGCAGGCGTCCCGTCTATTGATAGAGTTATTATTGCCATTAATGAAGTATGCTATGAATATGAGGCGGATGGCCTTGAAAGCGCTTAGCGTATAATAATTTGTGGAATCTTTATAGCTTCTCGTTCAAGCGCTTCACACGCTTTTTTTTTTAATTTGTATATTAAATTATCGAGTGAGAAGTTTAAAATACTTAATATTTGTAATTAATTTGTTTATCATTAGTTTTACAGACTCATTCTCTCTCCACATCCACATATATATCTGAATCAGTTACCCTTTGTTTATTCTTATATCCTGTCCTTTCTTAATCTTCTTTTTGATAGTACTGTAATTTAAAATCCTATCCCATTTATAAATTTCCTGAAGTATGATATTTGTCATAAATCAAATCCTCTAATGCTTCACTTCCTCGTTTTGCTAAGTGCAGTCGATCTTTACTGTATAATTCCCTCTTACTAATAAAAAAATCCCACACATCCACAAACATAACATTATTCTGTCGCATAATTTTTCAATCTCTCATTTATAGAACATGCCCTATCTGACATATACCTATTATTGAATCTTGATAATAATCCAACTACTCCTATTCTTCCTTTAACCTTATTCAACTACTAATCAATTCTTTGTACTCATCCATTACTCCCTTCAATGGCTCTGATATATTATTTGTCCCTACCATAACATAAACATCTCTAATCCCCTGTTTTTTTACCTTATTTGTAACATCCCTAAATCTAGCTCCAGGCAAACATACTTTTACATAACTATTTTTATTGTTAAACAAAAACATGTACAAGCTCCGACAGTGTTTTCAATTTTTATCACTGTGACCTTTGGATCTATTTATAGACAATTGGCTTAATAAATCAGGGAGCAATTTTATATACAGATTTTAAGATGGACTTTTTAATGTGAATCAACTAAAAGCCAAAATAAGAATTTCATCTTCTTGAAATTTGGATTCAGAGTATGCTAATGATTGTGCTATTTTTGTCAGTTCAAAATATGATCTAATGAATATTCTTAATGTTTTAAATGCAACATATAAAGATTTTGCGTAATAGTTAATATTAAAAAAACTCAATTTCTTTATTAACCAGTGACGAAAGAAATATCTTTAACAGCTTTTAGCTCGAATGATTATAAACTTAAGAAGATGGACCAATTTAAACATCTTGATAGATTTTTAAGTAGAAAAGATATTGAGGTGCAACACAGACCCCAATATGTTGCTGCTGCTTTTAACAAGTTAAACGATAAGTTATTTCATCATACAGGGCTTTTATTTTTCTTACTTTTCTGTAAGAAAGTATTGATGCAATATAAAGCGATAAGAAAATTTTTATTTTAGGACAATTAATAAAATTTTAAAAATACAATAAGATCATAGGATCAATCCAATATATTATACAAATTAATGAGTATGATGCTACAGAATCAATTGTAAACATCACATCTTTGTTAGATTGGACATGTGAAATGAATGAATAATACAAAACTTCCTAAGAGAATGTTTCATGATGAACTTTAACATGTTTTTTTTGTGGAAAAGACAGATCCTGTTTACATTAAAAAGATTATCTCAAAGACATTCTAAACAAGAGTATGTTTTTATTAGTAAGATCTTGTGAAGAATAGAATACATTGGAGAGCTACAATTAGTCAAGATTTGATGTACTTCAGAAAGAAGTTTTCTGCAGAAGTTAAAAATAAACATTGCAAAATATCAAATGAACAGACCAATGGGACAGTATATTCTAAATGTGGACATATCTGTTGATAAAATTCATTTCTAATGTTGTGTTTTTTGTTTTGTATTTTTACTTTTCTTTACTGGAATTAGAATGGTCATATTTATCTGTGAGTGTAATAAAATATTGTTGGTTAAATAATAATGACTGCTTTTTTGTATATGTTTTTTTCTGGAAAAAGGAGTATTAATAAATAATATAAAATAATGGCAACCAGCAAATAATGTCAATCTTTATAATGATTATAACTCAATAGAATTAATAATAAATAATTGCATGATTAATTGTTTAATGTGTACATAATATTCAAACATGCAAATAGCATTCAGTGTCAAATTGAGTTTTTATATTTTTATTTTACTCAGATTAAATTTGATTTAAAAAGATACTACGTCAGGATGAATCATATATGACAATAATAACATAAAAATTAATAATTACACAATTACTATCAGTGTATGCTGTAATTTATTTACTATACATATATTGCATTTATATTATGAATTCATAACAGAAAATATGTATTTTAATATTATAATGTTCTTAATAGATTTAGCATAGAAAATGATCATTGATTATTAAGATATAAGATATGTATTAATGCAAAACTAAAGAAACGAAAACTATTAAGAAACAAAGAACTTAATATTCCTAATTTTCGGAAATACAACAATGAATTTAAACTAGAACTTGCAAATCATTTTAAAATATTAATAGACTTTGAAGATAGGTCGGACGTGATTGAAATCAATAAGAAGATAGTTGATACTCTATTAAGTGCAAAAAGATAACCAGTAAAAAAAGGAGCAATTTTTTAGTAAATATTTTATAGAGATAAGATAGTGTAAGAAGAAAAGAAATAATATAAAAAAAAGAGCTAATAATAATAATATATATATATAATTCTCACTTTATGAGGAAAATTAAAGAAGATTATAAAAAAGTGTAAAACAACATCTTGGTAAAAAAAAAAAAATTTAGCAATGAGAAAAAAAGATGGAATCATTACCAAAAAAAAAGAGACTAAGATCATTAGATGTGTGGAAAAGTTCTAGAAAGAATTATAGTAATAAAGAATAAGAAAACAAAATATTCTTTACAGTTATTTCATCATCTGAATTATCAAGCAATGCAATTAAATCTATGAAAAGAAAAGTTCCAAGAAGTGATGGAATTATTACTGATATTTTAAAAGAAGCAAGAAAATAAATATAAAAATTGTTGACAAAACTACTTATCAAATATTTAAATAATAAAGATGTATCAGATGCTTGAAAGAATGCATAATGATATTTAAAAAGTGATAAACAAAATAATAGAAATTGCAGACCTATCAGTCGACTATTAATCCTATTCAAAATCTTTACCAAGATAATTTGGATTCTAACCATCCAAAAGAATAAACCGGACTTAAGAGTAATTTTATTCACAGAAGAATAGAGAAGTTATAAAAATGACCAATAAATATGATGAGTTACCATTATGCTTTTTATTTGTAGATTATGATAAAAGTTTTTGATTCTATAAGCATTTCCATTGAGATTAAATCTTTGGATCGTCAAAATAAAGGTCCAGAGTGTCATTACATTTTGAAGAATATTTATCAAAATACAACAGTAATGATTACATTACATAGAGATACCAAGATGATTAACATTCAAAAATGTATTTGACAGAATGATCCCATATCTTTAAAATCTTTGGTGACTTTTGTGGATTAAAATGGGAAGTTAATGGAGTAAAAGTAAATGAAGATTCTTTAAATCATCTAGATTCTGTAAATGATGTGGTTGTTTTTCAATATAATGCTTTGGAACTTCAGGAAATATTGCAAAAGTTATTAGCCGAAAGTAAAAAAAAAAAGGATTAGAGATCAATATTAAAAATATTAATATTCAACAGATATCCTAAAAAAGGAAAATAAAGATTTATTATCATGAACTAAAAGAAATTAACAACTGTAAATATCTTAGTCAGATTATTAATACAAATAAAAACATAATGGATGAAATTACTCAAAGAATTAAGCTTCGATGGAATGATTCTGGCAGAAGTAACTTAGTATTAAAATGAAATATGACTATGTGTTTGAAAAGGAAGGTTTTTAACATATGTATTTTACCAATTCTTAATTATAAATATGAAAAATAATTAAGAACAATACAAACACTTCATACTATTCAATATAGAGAAATGTTAGGAGTAACAAGAAGAAATCCAAAACTAGGTGGAAAAACAAACAGACATAATGGACATTATTGAAAGAATTATAGAGACTGAAATGGAGCTAGGCTAGACATGTTGCCAGAAGAAATAATAATAGATGGACAGTTAAAATATTGAATTGGATCCCAAAAGATTGTAAAAAGACCACATGTGAAATAGATATATGAAATAAGGAAAATTGCTGATATGATACAGAGAAGATCAACTAGGAAACAGAGAAATTAGATTAAACTTGGACTTTCATCGTGCAGTTGATAATGGTTGAAAATGATGATAATGATTGTATATATACTTATATAATGTTATTCAAACAAATTTCTGAAATATTATAAAATAAAAATATATAATTCTAAAATGTATTTACTGTGAATATAAAAGTAATAATTAGATATTCAATATAATTAAAAAAAATGTTTTTCTAAAAAAAAAAATAAGATTATTAACTAATTTACCTTTAACTGGGCAGGTGGAATGCTGATTTAAAACTATACTGAACCAAGGTTCTTTTTCATGACCTTTCATAACACATTTAGTTAAATGCCATATGCACTTAACTCCTGGTGCAGCTGATATACATTCATTCTTGCTCTGATAATCAGAACAATTTCCTGTAAAATAATATTACAGTTATTATTACAACATTCCTCCTATATCCATTGTGTTTGGCTTCAAGCCTTACTATGGATAACAGTACACTCTAGATAATATCTATATTTAACATTTATAATACAATTTAATTTTTAAAATGTATACCTAAAAACATCATCAAAACTAATTAACAAAAAATAAAATATTTATGGAATTAATAAGTGGAAAAAAAAAAAAAGAGAGCACCACATGACTGTCTGAATATATGCTGAATAGACAAGACAGGAAATGACTGAGAGATGATTCCTAAAGGTGGTGTTCATATAAAAAAGCTTTATGAATTTTATTTAATATTTTTCAAATCTTGAATAGTAAATCTGCATAGATGATAGACTATTATATTGCTTACATAAAAGATGCTTCTCCTAATTACTGTTTAAACACAAAATGATGTACCAATCATATATCTCAATATAAGATAATTATGTTTGGTTCATTTTATTTAATGCCATTTTATAAAAGAATTTAGCAAGTATGTTAGCGGCTTCTGACTGAAAAATATACACTTTCTAAACTTATAACTTCTGTTAATTAAAGCCTTCAAATTTGAAAAAGAAATCTTATTTACAAAATCTGTTTTGATCATTGACTTTGCTAAAATATTATGTTTTAGAGATTTCTTTTAATTTAAAAATTATTTGTGAAGAAATTTTGTAAATTTATTTTAATTGGGTTACTTTTATAACAATTTTTATTATATTTTTCCATAACTTCAAATTTACCAATTAATAATTAATTTCATTTAAAAAATATCCCCATGCCAAGCAAATGCTGATGAAGATTTATTTATTTTTCAATTAAGACTAATAATAAATAAGCTTTGTTCTTTATTTGTTTCATGATCTTTTTCAGGTTTCTCAAGTGGCTTATATAATTTAAAGCTGTTGGAGGACTGAATCTCAAACAGAATATCAATTCAGAAGTTTTATGTGCATGAGAGGCCAGTATATTTTTTAAACACTTTTATTTTAACAAAAGGTTACACAAAAAGTGTTAACAATCAATTAAAATAGAATTAAAATCAAATCTTAAATTCAATTGATTGTAAAGTTGCTTCTTTAAAATTGAATAAAATTTTATTTTCTCTTGATTATAAAAATTTCTTTTTTAAAAAATGCTTATTTCATAAACCAAATAATATTGGAATTAATTTATAATTGCAAAAAATTTCCTTTAAAATGTTACACAGACTACAATATTTTTGTCATTCTCCATTTTAAATAGGAATAAGTACAAAAAATATTTAAACACTAAAAAATTTAAAATAATATATAATTTTTTTTTTTAATATATACTTTTATTTACTGTGCACTAAAAGATAAAAAAATAACTGTTTTTTTCAACCACAATTGGGATTTTTATATTTAACTTGAAAT
The DNA here is from genome assembly GCA_028023455.1 of Epiperipatus broadwayi. NCBI lineage: Eukaryota > Metazoa > Onychophora > Udeonychophora > Euonychophora > Peripatidae > Epiperipatus > Epiperipatus broadwayi. The sequence goes on along the minus strand of JAQFVV010012440.1, from coordinate 4,930,048 downwards.
AAAAATGTGAAGTGTCCAGAAATTAAATTAATTCAATCAATAATTTTTACAAACAAGTGATTGAATTAATTAATTTCTGGACACCTCGTATTTTTATTTCAACTTGAATATAAAAATCCTGAATGTGGTTGAAGAAAATAATTATTTTTTGACTTTTCATGTACAGTGAATAAAATCATTTATTATTATATAAATATATTATACCAGTTCACCCCTACCCTGATAAGATGAGCATGCACACATATTGAACATGAAAAAAAAATATGGCGGCATGCCAGAATAGGAAGTAATTTTAAAACTTTTTAAGATCATTTTGATGCAGTCATTGGGATGTTTATAAAAGAATTGACTCTTACATACCTTTGAAAGATTACTTTAATTTCAATCCTTCGTGCCACTCCCAAAAAGAAAAAGATTAATTTCCCCTCCTGAAAGGATATGTAAGGCCAATAATAATATGAAATATAATGAAACAAACGAAATCTAATAGAAATAAACACCCCAATGACCAAAGACTTAAATCCCGATAAGTGAGTATCCCATATGCCAGCTCGGCATTCTCTTTATCTCAGGTAAAGAAATGGGAAACTAAAACTCACGCAATTATCTAAGTGTTTTATTATTTTAGAGAAAGAAATACGAATAAATTATCAAAGCAGTAAGGCAACTTTATAATTATTAAACAAATATTTATTGAAGCCCGTATCCCTTCACCAATTACAGAGATAAATAAAATAATAGGAGATAGTCATGTGGTGTTTATTGGCTTAATAATAAACCCCAATGTAGAGAAAAAAATTTATGATAATATGATAGTTATTTTGCTTAAGAAATATAATATTAATGCATAAAAAGAAAAGAATCAATTAGTGAGAAAGTGATCTGAGAATCATAGCCTCACACATGAATATATTTTGCAAACACTGAATAGTAATTAAAATATTATCTTAATGAAAGAAATACACAAATAAAAGATATATATTATACATTGTTATATATATGAAATTACTAGAATAAAAATAATATTAATAAGAGTACCACATAAAGTCTCTATCGTACTTCTCTGGGTTTTGAGTAGGCCATGTACCTGTTCATCCAGGACGGCAGGGGCTTCTCTTTAACACGGCATCATTCGGCAGCTTTCTCAATCATTTGGTGGCTGGATTCAGGAGACATTTCTGATATTGTTCAACAGCTTTCACGATCATTTGATGGCTGGATTCAGGAAACATTTCTGATGGCAGGAGCGGAGCTGGGTGAGCGCTCTGATTGGGGGTTCAGACCCCATGACCATTTCATTGACACGAGTATGCTTGTGTTTCAAATATTAGCACCTTCCAGAAAACACAGTTCTGTGCCACATTAATAATTGGCTAGTTGGAAACCATCTTTAAGTAGTTTACTCTTCGTCTGCGTGATATGAAATATATAGAATTTGAACGGCTGACTGTCTGTCTCTGTTATGTTCAACTCCAACTCTAAGTTTAAGCAAGCAAGTTCAAATAAATCCAATAAGACAGCAAGCAAAGGAATAAATCCAGTAAGTTAACATAAATGGGTGAATGATTGACTGATTCAGTGAAGGAGTGATTGATTGATGGTCCAAATTCCCCCAAACTATGGTAAACAGCTTATATAGCCCACTCATTACAATCCCAATCCAGGTACCCCCCCCCTGAAAAACATTTAATTAGCTAATTTTGACTTTTGTTAGTGGATTCATACAATGCACAAAGCATTACTATGTAATCCACTAATCAATCTCAAGAATTTTTATTTTTAATTAAATTGCTTATCTACTATGACCACTATCTGATTCAACACAAAAAAAATAAATTACAATACAATATATTTTCTGATAATCAGATTACACTTAAAATATTTTTCTGATAATCAGATTACACTTAAAAAATATTTTTAATTAAATTAGATATCTTTCACCATCTGCATTAATATAAATTTCAACGAACTCTTTTGTCAAGTTGAAATACTTGATAATTAAAAAAAAAGAAACAAAATTATTTATCTACTAAAAATATAAATGCCTTTAGCCTTTTCTTAAATCTAGAATAATGCGTTTGTAGAGAAAAATAACTAGTAAAACTTTTGATTTTAAACATTATGTATTTGTTGGAACATTTAAATATTTCCCTTTACCTTTCTTTTTACAAGCATTTAACAAAAAAAAGTATAAATACAGATTATACATAAACATCTTTGCGTTTATTTTTTTAAAAAAAAAAAACAACATAAAAATATAATAAAAATTTATTATAAGCATATAGCTAATATGCTAATACATTGAATTATAAATTATAAGCTTTAATTATTGGCTTTTCTTGTGTGTGCGAGTATATGGTATATCCACAGACAACTCTCACTTATTTTATAACCTGATTTAATTTTAACTTATATAGATGGTATACACATCCCCTTTTATGGCTTTATTACGTATTTTAGGCCATTTTCTTATGTAATACCATCTTATGCTTGGCCATATGATGTGTGCCTGTCATAATATATATATATATATTGGATTTGTATGGAATTTCTTTTTTTAATTTATTTACCAAATCAATCATTATTTCATGGTCAAATGTTTTTATAAGTATATTAAAATTATTAAAAAAAAAAAAATGGGGGTGGGGTGGTAATCTTGTAAACTTATTTTACAATGAAATATGTAAAATATAGGTGTCATTTAGAACTAATAATACTAATAAGAGAAGATTGAATGAACTAAAAAAAAAAGTTATGTAGAAAGTATAAAGACGCCATTAAAAATATATGATCACAAGAGGAGATAAAGATTAGGCAATATATTTTTAGAAAAAAAAAAAAGAAATAACAAAAATAGAATTAAAAAGGAAATGAGCTAAATTTAATTAAAAAGTTATTATATTTAGTCTGGACTTTCTCATACAACATGACTGCCTACATTAGGAATCAAATATCAAGTATATTAAAAATAAACAGATTCCTAGATAAACATATTCAATAATCAACAAAATAGCTACGTATAAGTAAGGCATAGAAATAACTATATATAATAATAATTATTAAATTCACTTACAAATTCTTTACTATTTTAGCCCTAATACATACTGAAATTATAATATAGATCACAAAGACCCATCCAGAATCCTAGATACCTGTTATCACTTTCAATGAGAATAAACTGGGTATAAAACCAACATCTCCTAATTTTAAGTACTTCTTTATTGTTATCTAAATATCTTTGTTGTTGAAGATTTCTTCCTCAATTGTTTTCTAAAGGGTCCTTTTATATAATCTCATTCTTGGGATTAATCTTTATTTGTCAAAAAGATTTTTTGTTCGGTTTATTCTATGCTAATTAATTAGTTTTCTTTTTATCTATTAATTAATCATCTTGTAAATAGGTTAACACTTATTTTAATAGATAAAATTTTCAATTTATCATTTTTCATTACTTTTTCTTTAACTATTAATTAAATATAAAACTATTCAACTAATATATATTTTAAACTTATGCTAATTTATATTCTGTGTGCATATTATTTCTAATTTTTATTTGATGATATATACACTCAATCATTTATTTATTCACATAAATTTTATTTACAAACATTTACAGAAATTAACAGAGCAGGAAAAGAGAATTACGAAAAATTTTTGGAGATAAATTAAGAAGAGAAATAAAAAAGGTAAGGCTATTATATCATTAAATATAGAAGAAAGAAAATATGAGAAAAGAAAACAATTTTTTTAAAAAATATTCTGAACGATAAGTTAGTAAATAAATGTGATTCGATAGAAATCATGAGAAGATAGATACAGTGATAGATTCAGAATAAAAAAAAAAGCAATAAATAAATTCAGAGAGTAGAAGCAGGGAGGCTAGATAATAGGAGGCAGAAATGTTAGTAGGTATAATAAAGAATGCAGTTTTTGGTTTATGAGAAACAGTAATAAAATTATAGATCAGTGGCTCTCAACCTTCCTAATGCCACAACTCTTTAATTAATACAGTTCCTTATGTTGCAGTGATCACCAACCTCTAATTTTGCTACTGTTATGAATTGAAAATGTGTTTTTTCCAATGGTCTAGGCCAGTGTTCTTCAACCCCTGGTCCGCGGCCTGGTGCCGGGCCGCGGAACTTTTCTGCAGGTCCGTGTGTTAGACGGGCAGTAAAAAGTTTTTAATAATAAATAATAAGAGTTTAAACTTAATTAATATAGACAATTTTTCTTTATTTTTTCATCTCATTTTTACCCAATTAAAAAAAAAAAAGAAAACAACGAAAACAAAATCTAATCAATCATTCATAAATTAATTTGTTTTTCTAGTTATCACAAATGTTTATGGGGGGAGGGGTAGAATTAAATTTTTTATTACATTTCTAAAAAAATTTAAAAAAAGTTTTTTATTATATAAACTCCATATATATATATATATAAAACATTATCTTATATATTTAACATTGTTGTTTTGATCAGTTATAACAATTATGCTTATCTTTAAGAAAATTTATCTATAGACTTCTGCCAGTCTGCGAAATCTTATCTTTATTTTTGCTGGTCCGCGGAACCTTATCCTTATTTTTACCGGCCCGCAGGTGTGAAAAGGTTGAAGACCACTGGTCTAGGCAACCCCTGTGAAAGGGTTGTTCGACCTTCAAAGCAGTTGTGACCCACAGGCTGAGAACTGCTGTTATAGATAATAAAATTCCAGATGATTAGAGGAGTGTGAGGATTAGATTATTATATATAAAAAGAAATTTTACGTTAATTAGTTAAAACCAGTAGCAATAATTCCTATAGTTTATAAAATATCACATATATGTTAATGAATAGGTTAGACTTAAATTGAAGAATTCTTGGGTAGAATGGATTTCATTTAGGGAGATAGATAGGAAATAATTTATTCAGTATTATTAGTTAATGAAAATGTTTTACAGGGAAAATAAACAATGTCTTATTGCATTTGCAGAAATAGAAAAGACTCGTGATAAGACAGATAGCAATAGAATGTGAAGAAATCTTGAAAATATGGAAAAAAATTGGGATTGTTAAAAATGATTAAGGTCTTTTTACAAGATAATTTTTATAGAAATCAATCAGGGAATATAATGAAGAAATAAACAAGAAATTGGCTTAAAACAAGGACATCCAATGTCATCTTTATTATTAATTTTGTTTCTAAAAAAATGGAGGTGCCAGATAGAAAGAGGGCTAGAGATTCCCATTGTGTGAAGAACAAAAATAAATAACACAGCAGTTCTTTTTTTTGGAGGGGGGGGGCTATTTTTAGAGAAGTACAGAAATAAGAAAAAATATGAAAACTCATGAACAATAAAAAAAATAAAATCTAAGATTATAGTGTTAAATGTGTAAGATAAAACATAAGGCAAGAAAATGGTAAATATTTGCCTTGAAGAAATAAAATATATTATTATTTAGAATTAAAAAATCATATAATATTACAATTCTAGCCAAAAAACAAAATTTTACTAAAATTCTTCCACAACCATAGTTTCATCTATTAACAAATAGACCTTTTCAAGTGAAATTCAACAAGATAATATAACATACATATACTAAACAGCGTTCCCATCATTCATTTCAAAAACCAATTTCATTTAATATCAAAAGTTATCTTCATGAGATTGATGTTAAAGGAAATTGGTTTCTGAAACAAACAGCGTTCCCATCATTCATTTCAAAAACCAATTTCATTTAATATCAAAAGTTATCTTCATGAGATTGATGTTAAAGGAAATTGGTTTCTGAAACAAATGATGAAAAGGCTATTTTGTTTTGAATACATATGCTGTACTATCTTGTTGAATTTCACTTGAAAAGATCTATTTTTAATAAATGAAACCATGATTGTGGAAGAATTTGAATAAAACTGGGTAAGTTTTTTTTTGGCTAGTATTGTAATGTTATATGATTTTTCTATTTTATTTATAATTACTAGTATATTAGTAGGCAGTACTTAATAATTATTTAGGTATTTTATTAAATGGAAAAATAAATTATACAGACATTTGAGAATTGGAACTGACACAAAAAGCAAAAAATAGAGTGGATTTTGATTTTTTTTTTTTTTTAAATCAAAGAAATCAAAAGCAAATTAAAAATATATATGTTATAATTTATTGATAAAAATATATAAGTAAAAAGAGTTTAATTAGATTATGTGGATAGGACAACAAACATGTTGGACTAAAAAAGATTTTACAATGCACGAAGTTAATGGATAGAAAATATATATATTTATATTATAAATGGAAGAAATATGAAGAAAATATAGGAAAATCTTTGTAATGAGAGAAAAAGAAGATAAGGTTTGTTAGAAAAAAAGTATTAGAATTAAAAAAAATAAATATGAATAAAAAGCATAATTTAGAATTATAAGAATAATTCTTAATCAGAGGTAATCAGCTTTTGACATGTGCTGTTTAATCATGTTACTATCTCACCGATGTTATAATAAGTATGCAGGACACTCTCAAACCCAAACGCAAAATAGAGACTTTTAAAAGATAACCCTGACTGTCTTATCTTTGTACCTAAATGCAATTATATAGGTCAATCTAAAGCATTTCGGAATGAGAGCATGAAGATTTAAGATACAAAGATAAGATGACCATTCGTATCTTTTACAAGTCTCTATCTTGTGTATGGGTTTGAGTATCCTGTATACTTACGATAGCATCAATGAGTTAGTAACATGATCAAACAGCGCCTGTCGAAGGCTTATTACCTTCTGTTAAGAATTACTAACGAAAACTGAGCTTATAAATTATGTTATTAAGTTAATTATAAGAATAAAAAAAATCAAATGATATATAATAACATTCAAGGAAACATTATTATTGATACAAGGATACAGATTCAAAATAAATTGGAGAAAAATGGAAAAAAATATAAAGGTAAAGAAATAAAAAACTTACATTTTTTGATTTTTGTTTAGACTTTTATTACAAGAGAGTATGAGAACAGAATACTAGACCTAATGGAACAGCTTTTATTAAAAAGAAATGATAAAAGAAAAAGAGCTGAGACAGTGCTGAAAGAATGATTTGAAACCAGGATTAATAGACACATCACTTATGCACAGAACCTTCTATATATATATATATATCACTTTTAATTTTTATTTCCCTCAATTATTCAAATATATATTCTAAACAGCATAAAAATCATCAAAGTTATAAGGTATAATCTTCTACATTAAACTTTGCTGCTTATAATGAGAAGCTTCAAATTAAAATTACCAATCTTATAGTAAAAAATAAAAATTCAATTCAATGAGAAAATAAACATTGATCTAAATAATACATGTGCATGCTATAAATGCATCCCATATTGAAATGAATCCTACCAATATGATAAATCACAGCAACATCAATTATTATAATGTAGGCTTGCCTAACAGTGCTTGGAATATTTCAAATATCTGTATAATTTGCAATGTTTTATTATGAGATAGTTAACTTTGCTAAATAATCTGAAATAAATTCCAGTAATAAAATTCCTTGCTCTAAGAAATTAAAATTTCTAAACAAACAAACAAACCTATAGTTAAACTAAATAAAAATAACAAATAATGATAATCACAGAAAAAACTTTTGTATGAAGATCTTAATAATAAAAAATTAAACTACAGTATTAAAAAATTCCAAAATAAATATAATTCTTTAATACACTTTATCTTTTCAAATCATGGTTTTTTATTTTATGAACCATTTTTTATACTTCAGTTGTTCCTCTAATGTTTCGACCATATTATATGGTCATTGTCAATGATTGTTATTCCTATAAAATATATTGTAATGGTCCAATTATACATGTCTACATAACTTAAAATTATATTAATTGATTAAGGCGCCACCTGACATTAAACATCAGGAAAGAGACTGGCACATACATTTTTATTTATACATAACATATATTTAAATAAGCTTTGAAAATATTTTCTTCAATATGATGATGATGGCCATTTCAGAGTCACTATTTGCAGTACCAGACTAGATCCCGTAGAACATAAGTGACGTTTGATGAGATGGACATAAAATAAAAATGCAAATCAGAAAATATTACATACATCTAAAGATGTTAACACACTAATTAAATCAATAACAAAAATTACAAAATGTTATAACTGTCAAACAAATATAATTTTCTTTTTCTTTTTTTCAATAAAACCATTTCTCCAATCTCTTGTTTTTATTTTATTTTTTTTTAGTTCACATGTATGGTGGAAAACAATAATTGTTTATAAAAGTGTCCAAGGTTTATTTGGATTAATTTTAAAATCTTAATCTTTCAATTAAATCTTATAATACTTTCGTTTTATGATCAAGCACATTTGCTGCAAAATAAATCCCTGGCCTTTAATATATCTTGAATATAATTCTATATATGGCCAAGCTCATAAATGTAACATATTTATATCAGAATCTTCATTGCATAATCACACACATATATCTAATATGAGATAATTTTAATTAATACATCTTTTTTACAATGATAATTCTAGGGAATGGCCACTTTAGATCAGAATCCCAATTTAACAACAACACAATCTAATTATGAGAGATGGTTCTCTGAATCTGACCTGATTCACTAGTAATACTCCTTATTTAACTGAGGTAGTCCTTTGAATCTGACTGCAAATTTATAGAATAAACTATAAATATATCCACTCTATAGATTTTGTGTAAAATAAACCATTCAACAGTGATCAAATAAATGCATTACATAATAAATTCTAAGATACATAAAATTTAATTCACAGAAATCAAAAGGAGAGCTAATTCATGTATAAATGGGCTAGATCGAATTTTAAAATAAACTTTTAATGTAAAATACCAATAACACTTTAAATATTTTACAATTGTGTACATTTGTTTTAAAGGGAATATTACATCTTTGATTATCTGACAATTTCACATTAAAAAAAACTTTTGAAAAATGTTGAATGTTAGTAAATATAAATTGAAGCAAATTTTTTTTTTTAATACAAACTGCTTGGGACTAAGCCACCATATTGAATTTTTTAAAATACTGGCCTGAGACACAATTTTCACAATACCTTCAGTTTTAATTATGTTAGAGAAAAAACAATTACATTGCTAGAAACTAGAAAAATTAATGAAAACAATAAGCATAAAATAAATAGTGATAACTATATAAAAAATAATGAAAAAAAGACATCCAAAATAATTATTATTTTATTGTTTGTTCATAATTTGGAAATTAAAATTAACTAAAATTCAAATTATATCTCCAGTGATAATTTCTTTGTATTCCTCACAAAATTATCTTTCTAAACATGTATAACATGTCTTACCTGAGATAATCCACAGCTTCACAATCTCCAAAAGAAGTCGGATATGACTTCTTCATTTTTATCTTGTACCCCAAATATTCTAAATGTCAAAGGTATCTATAAAAAAAAAAATTCATCCCAATAAAAGATACAAAAGAAATCATCATAGCAATTGGCTTCTTGTCTATCTAAAACTAGAAATTGTAGGCCACTGTCTATATCATTGATAAAATGAGTTTCATCTCTTCATTTTATATTTTTTTGTGTACATCAGTGATGTTTATATTCTTTATGAACACCAGTGATGTTTATATTCTTTATGCACAGAAGTGATGCTATCTTGTTATATTTATTGTATCACATAGATATAATTTATTTGCATATAGTCTATTTGTTAGCTATAGACTTGAAAATAATGTTATGAAACATATAGCAAAACCAGAGTGACTCCAAAGCATGAACAAGAATAAACAAAAACATAAACAAGAATCAGAATTTGATTATATGCTTGCGTATGCAATCTTTCTATACATTTGATTATTAGTTTTATAACTCATTACTTGTAAACACAAACATATTATATAAGCATAATTATAAATAATAAATTATTATATTTTTTGAAAATCATTACTTTTATAAAAATGTGGATTAGTGTAGGTAGAACTTTAGAAAATTACGATAGATTTGAATTTTATATGACGATAAATAAATATATAACTACAAACTAACACATTAATTACAAACTAAAATTAATAAAAAAGATATATTCAAAAAATTAAAAAAAAATTTAAATATTAAACAAATTAAAATTTTATACTTATGAATAATTATGTTGAAGCTCTATTGTAGGCCTTGTTTATGAGTAACATGCGGCAAATGTTAACTTGCATTCAGTAAACCGGTTTTTTTCTTTTATCGCTTTATGGTAATTACAAAAGTTATCAAAAAAGGAAAAAAAATTAAATACTGTGGTCGATTAAAACTGTTGCCAAATATCCAAATTTCAACCGATTTTTTTGAGGTAAACATTTCTGAAAGCTACATCATTGAACTATCAAATGCCCATATGTTGGTTGATGTCATGCTTATACTTTTTACGTCAAAGAAAGAAAACAATACGTCATCCGACAGCGCTCAAAGAGCTCCCACAGCGCTCACGGAGTGCAAGCAGTTAAAACTCAACTAACTAGTTTTTTTAAAACTTTTGCTTCATATTTTAATCAATCAATAATATAGTTTGTGGAGCAAAAGTCTAAATAGTTTTTTTTAAAACTTACAAAGCAAAAGTTCTGCAGACAGAGTTTGATTTCTTGTGGATAACAAATATAAATTGATTCCTTTTGTAAATTGTCATAATGTTTTTTAATAATCTCCTATCTTTGACATTTGAAGTTTAAGCATTGGTTCTTCATTTTAATTAGATTCATTAAAAAAAATAGCATGGTCAAGTTCCAGAGATCTGGGGTGGATTCCAACAGTCAGCAGTTTTTCCTATGTTCAGTGAAAATCCAGATTTTATTGTAGTTTGATTAAAACATGAAGCCAGATTGACTGCTTTTAAAAAAAAAAACTGACCATATATAGTTTGATGTCTTGTTTTTCATACCTTTGAGCTTGTTTTTATTTCAATTACAAAAATTTCAAAAACACTTTCATTATTTAATTGCTTTCAAAACACTGTAATTATTCAATTAACTAATTTTTTTCCTTGTTTTTGAATCTCATATCAAAGCAGGCTTAATTTATTTTAATTTAATTATTTAAAATCTATTTCTTAACAGAGTTCTCTTTTGCAATGTATACCATACATTTTTTGATAAGAGAAAGTTTTAACATAATTCATATAATTTATCAGTTTCTCTTAAATTTAATTTTAAACAGAAAGGACTTACATTCAAAGTACATGTGCTGTAATGTTGTTATAATTGCTCAATCATGTTTTATTGAAAACTGAGAATACACTCAAACCAAAGCACAAGATAGAGACTTTTGAAAAAATAAAAGTGACTATCTTATCTTTTGTATCTAAATTTAATTATATATGCCAATCTAAAGTGTCTTAGATTGAGAGCATGAAGATGTTTCTTTATTCACTTTACATTCATTAATTTCTTTCTACATATTAACATTCACAAAATTTTTCAATTTATTACATGTTAATATTACAAACTATTAGAAGCTATGCATTATTCAATTTTATTTACTAATGCAGAGATTGTATGTAATTTAAACAAAAAGGATTTACAATCTAAGCACACGCTCAGTACTGAACAAGACATACTTGAGCAATTATAATAACATTACAGTGCATGTGCTTAGGCTGTAAATTCCTTCTGTTTAAATTACAATCACTGAGCTAGTAAATAAAATCAAATATTATATAATTTCTAATAGTTTGTAATATTAACACGTAGTAAATTGAAATTTTTTTGCGAACATTAATATATAGAAAGAAATTAATGGATGTAAATTAAATAAAAAAAACCATTTTCACACCCTCAAACTAAAACACTTTAGATTAGCCTACATAACCAAATTTAGGTACAAAACATGGTTGCTCTTATCTTTTCAAAATCTTGTGTATCTTCAGTGCTCATCAAGACATTGTAGAGTGATTATAATGTTACTATATACTTAGGGTGTATATCCCTTCTGTTTATATTACATATGACATTTAATAATTTTAACACTTGAATGTACATATTATTATTACATTTTACTTTTGAACTACTATAATTAGCAATCTTAACAACTCTGAACCAACTCACAACTATGTGGAAGAATCCATGGCTGACAGTGAAATTAATAAGACATTATTCATTTCAATACTGGCTTAATTACAAATTTACTTTTATAAATATTAAAAAAAGGGGGAGATTGGAAATTATGAATGGCATTTACGTTATAAATTGCTTAGATTGTATGTAGAAACAACAAGAAATAAAATGAAAATTAGATTGGATTAGCATTTAATAGATAAAAATTCTAATATATACCTACATATGAAAGAATCTAGTAATTTAAATTTTGAAATAAAGATGTTAGAAAATGTGAGATCATACAAAAAAAGATTAATTAAAGCAAGTTTATATATAAAAATGAGAAAACTAGTTTTGAGTAGATAATGTTAAGAATATGGTATAATTATAATAATTGAAGGAAATAATAAATTCTTACAACAGCTATATAAATATCAAATTTTTTTATATAGATAAAGCCTTTTTCAGCACCTGATTTGATTTGGTGCCCTTTTCAAATGTTAATAATCTATTACATTAATGAATTATTACAGACATAAAACCATCTAATGTTCAATAATGAAATTAAAATAACCAATACCAATATAAATCATTAAAATAAATCAAAACTTACATATAAATCCAGTAATTACAAAGTAATTGAGTATATCATAACAATATAATAAATAAATTACATGTATTTTTTTTACAATTATATTTATGTCAATTTATATAATTTTCCATTCATTTTTAATTAACTACTTTACTGAAAACCGACACATACAGGAAAATACCTAACCTATACATCCAATCACATCAGAAACACAAAACACGGAGTTATACTATCACTATGGAACAGAGCAAAATAAGTTTGTTCAGACACTAGTGATTTGGAAAAAGAAAAGATCTATATAGAACAAATTCTTATGAAAAATGGTTATCCATTAGCTGTTATTAAAAAAACTTTAAATAGACAACAAAAAGAACCATCAAGAGAAAAGACAATTATTGGTACTGTAGTATACCCATACATTCTAAAAATAGCAGACAAATTAAGAAAAATCTGTAATCAGTATAACATCAGAACAGCTTTCCAGAGCCATACCACCATATGAGGAATTTCAACATAAACTTCATTAATATTCCTTTAATACTTTAAGCAAATATTTTTTAGAAATATAAAGGGAAATACGTAAAGTATAAATGGGTGTGTAAAGGGGGAAAGAATGATTTTATTTTTTAGGTTTAGTTTTTTTTTTTTTTGATTTTTGGTTTTATTTATGTAATTTTAATTATGTAAAAATGTTAATTTTTAGTATTTTTAGATTAATGTTTAATGGTTTTTAATGTTTTTGTTTTTAATGATTTGATGTTAAAAATTTGAATTTCATACCTTTAATATGGTTGTAATTTTAAAATATTTTTAAAGAAAATTTTAATTTTTTAATATTTTGAATTTTGAAAGGTTAAAAAAAATTTTGTTTAAAAGTTTTGGATTGAGTTGTTTTTGCTTTGCATTATTTTGGTCCATTATAATTTTATAAAGATGACTATGTAAAAATATAAAGAATTTTGGTTGTATAGTTGTAATATTTGTATAATTTTTTTGTTGTAGATCTGAAGAAGACTGCTAGGACAGTCGAAACGGTTATAAATAAAAAATATTTGCTTAATGTATTAAAGGAGTATTAATGAAGTTTATATTGAAATATGAAAAAAAAGCAAAATATTGCGGAAGAAGTATATATGAGGAATTCTAACATCTACAAAGCCTACACTTGAAATGATGAAAAGAAAAAACTGCATCTATAAAAGCGCTTGCAAGACCACAAACTGATGATTAGAAGAGAGAAAGCAGATGGGTCTAAGATAGCAGAACATGTATGTGCCAATGAACATATGTTCAATTGGGAAAATACAAAAATATTGGATAGAGAAGAAAATTTGAAGCTGCTCACATGACAATGGCAAAAAATCCCACAAGCCAACCTAATGTGACTATACATAATGTATGGAAACCACTAATCAACTTTGCTCTTAGAAAAAAAGTGGAGAATCAGAAGAAACCTTATAGATAAGTATATGAAATTACTACAGTGTTGCCAGGATAGCTCAGTTGGTTAAAGCATTACCTTAAAATTCAAAACTCAAGAATCTAAGGACCAGGTTCGAATCCCATGCTAGTACTGTCACTGGTCAGGTCAGCAACACCTGAAGAGGGGAGACTAATATCTCTTGAAATGTTGTGCATATACTAACCTGTTTGATGTGCTATTACTAACAGTTGAATGTATTTAGAATATTTAAATAAAAGTTAAATTTTCTAAAGACATTCAATACGTATATTAGATGATGGAAATAGTCCAATATAAAAATATAATAAGCTACTTGTGTTTTAAATTTTAGTTATGATATATAGTTTTTAAGAATTATAATAATATATAGCTTTAATTTATTTGTGAATTTTCTCTATCTTGAGTATATTAATAAATTTTATGAGTGACATTATTTGACAGACTTATTACATACTTAGAAAAAATCTAAGAAAGAAAAGTTTCAATCAATTGTTAACTGTCATAATTTAGAAAAGTAAACTATAGAGTTCATTGTTAATGGTGGTGAAAATGTAGAAGAAAATAAGATAATTATAATACCATAAGAGCAAAATACACAATTTAATATAGAGGAAAGAAAATAGAATAAAGGATTCTCCAGGTTCTTCACAAAATTGTAGTAAATAAAAAGTTAATGCAATTTTCCTTCCTTGTTTTATTCTTTACCTAATTATAATTAAATACAATTTACCATCTAATAAGTAATTGTCTAGCTAGACCGATATAAAACAGCTATTAAAAATATCCTAAGCTTTCTTGAAAATCCTAGCTAATAAAAAAATTTCCAATTCCACATAAACTCTAGATTAAGCATTTAAAAGATGAATATAGTTAAATAGTATGCTTATGAGTATTACTATCATGTTTCTATCTCATGAATTTATTATTAAAATTCCTCCTAACTTACGGATATTATCTTGGTCACATAAAATAATAAAAAATACTGAATCTATGGCAGTAATCTATGACATTTGATCATAAATAAAAACAAC
The DNA here is from genome assembly GCA_028023455.1 of Epiperipatus broadwayi. Lineage (NCBI taxonomy): Eukaryota > Metazoa > Onychophora > Udeonychophora > Euonychophora > Peripatidae > Epiperipatus > Epiperipatus broadwayi. Next base: position 4,914,882 of record JAQFVV010012440.1, on the reverse strand, counting down.
ATTCCACCTTTTATAATAATCATTACTCTTATCTATTGATAAAAACCCTGAAAAATAATGTGTTAAGCTTAGATTATTAACAATTAGCAATCAAAAGTAAAGTTAATAATATATAAAATTAAGATAATTATTTTAGTTTTACATTAATTTATGCACTTATATAGCAAGTGCTCATTAATTAGTGAAATATAAGATACATGTTAATGTAAAACTAGAGAGACAAAAATTATTAAGAAAAACAATACTCACAGTTGATATTTCTAATATTCAAAAACATTATAGGAAGATAATTGATATACTTATGCAACAAAGATAGATGGTACAAAAAACCAGAAATTAACTAGTAAAATTTCTACTGAGATTGGAAAATTTATGAAGAAAAGAAGGAATATGAAAATATATAAAATGAGGCATTAAGAAAAATTGAGTATCTCGAATTTTATAAAATGATGCGAAAGAGTTGACAATGATATGAGTGTAATTATGAACTAGCAGAGAAAGTGTCAAGAGAGTAAAACAACATTTTGGAATTGTTAGAAAACTTATTTCTACAATTAAAAAAGAAGATAGAACTATTACTAAAAAGAGAGATGACATCATGACATATATAAGAGTTCTGCCAAGAATTATATAGTAATAAAGAACAAAAAAAAAAAAACCTTCTACAACTATTATATCTTCTGAATTGCCCAAGATTTTAAATGAAGAAGTGAGACATGCAATTAAATTTATAAAGAAGGCAAATAATGGAATTATAATTAATATTTTAAAAGCACGTGAAGAAATTGAAAAATTGTAGGCAAAGTTATATACCAAATGTCTAAATGATAAAGATGTACCAGATGATTGGAAGACTGCAGTATTAATATCTAAAAAAAGGTGATATAGAAGGTATTAGAAATTACAGATCTATCAGACTTTTATCAGTTTTATACAAAATTTTTACCAAAATAATTACAACTAGTCTACAGAAAACTTTGGATTTCAACTAACCAAAAGAAGAAGCTGGGTTTAAAGGTAGTTTTAATACAGTAAATCATATCCCAGTATTGAGAGAAGTTATAGAAAGGACCAATGAGTTGCTATCATGTTTTGGATTTGTAGATTATGAAAATGCATTTAATTCTATACGCATTTCATCAATGATTAAAGCATTGAATTATCAAGGTATAGACCCAGGATATTGTCACATTCTGAAGAATATTTATAAAAAATGCAACAGCAACAATTAAATTACATAATCATGCCAAGAAAATTATCATTAAGAAAAGTTTATGACATGACTTCATATCTCCAAAACTTTTCACAGCAGTGCTGCAATAAGTATTTTCTGGATTAAAATGAGATGAATGTATAGGTGAAAGAAAAACATTTTAGAGGATAATGGTGTACAAATAGAGAAGTAAGATTAGTTATTCAAGCTAATGGAAGACACAAAATAATTCAGATTTATGCCCTAACAAAATTCATTTTGTGATAAAGAAGTAGAGAATTTTTATATGATGTACAAAATATTTTTTTACATTTAACAATTCTATATAAGTGATTAGTTCAAATATCTTAGTCAGTTTCTAATCAACCTAAAGAACAAACAGGATTTAAAAGTGATTTTGGCACAGTGGCTGATATCCAAATATTGAGAGAACTTATAGAAAGGGATCAATGAATATGAGTTGCATTTATGTTTTGCATTTGTAGAATATGAAAAAGCATTCAATTCTATAAACATAATTCTATAAACATTTTCATAATGATTAAAGCTCTATATCATCAAGATATAGATACAGGATATTGTCACATTCTGAAGAATATTGATCAAAATGCAATGACAGTGATTAGATTAAATGATAAAACCATGAAAATTAACATTGAAAATGATATAAAACAAAGTGATTCCATATCTCCAAAACATTTTACACCAATTATACAAGAAGTATTTTACCAAAAAATAATGCGCTTTTACGCTGGTTAGAGAAGCTATATTTATTAATATTTATTTACGCTTAGCGCTTTCAAAACTCCGTGGCTTCATATTCATAGCCGAGTGCAGTTGATAGTAATGAGGGGTAGTATTCTAATTTATGCTAATTGGTTAGGTGCTGTGTTTTAGTATTTATTTTGTTGGGATTCGTTTGTCCATCTTTTTGAAATGGCGAAACAGGTGTCTTTTCTCTTGATAGATAGAGTGTCATTATTTATGAAGTATGCTTCCTTTATTTTATGCCTATGGTCATTTTTCTCTCTGCACACCATTCTGGGGGTGGTAGATTCGAATCTATGACCAGTGGTCTTTTCATGCTCCAAGAATGCTGATGTAGTCTCTTTGTTATTCAGTGCCCTTTTATACATATATATGTGCTGGAGAGCTCTGTTTATGATGGTTGTTTTTGTTTCCCCATAATACGAGGCTCTACACCTGGCTGAGGGCATTGTATTTGATATACCCCTTGACGTAGATTTGGGACCTAGTTTGTCTTTTGAGTTGTTTATGATTCTATTGGTGTTGGCTGAAGTGCGGAAGCCAACAGTAAATTCTTTTGATAGTGTTTTGACTAAATGTTTGGCAATGTTAGGTATATATGGTATGGTTATTCGTGGTTTATTATCTCTGATTCTAATTTTCTGATTTATCTTTGCTTGGAATCGTTCTGTTCTTTTGGTTATGTTTCTATATTTATAGCCAACAGATATTAGTTCTTTGATGTACTTTAATATGTTCTCTCTTTTATCTGTGTCATGTTTGCATAAATAATTATTTCTATGTAGAAATGCATTCAGTCCAGCGTATATATGTGCATTGGGTGCTATTGCACTCTGTTGCATGTATCCTCTAATTTCTAGGAGTTTAATGATCATGCAGTACATTAAATGTGTATCTTCTTTTTGTATGTCTTAGTCCAGATATTTTAGATGGTGTGGATCATTCTCCCATGTGTATTAAATGTGAGTTTGGACAACTGCTGCAATTCTTTGGTGATGTTTATGATTGTGTTACTTTTGGCAGTAATAAATACATCGTCTACCTATGTAAGATATATCATTGTGTGGTTATTTGTTTGTATGTTTGGTATTATCTGTTTCTCATGGTAGTTCAAGAAGATGCTGGCCATTATGCCATTGGTAGGCAGTCCTATAGGCCATCCTTGCTTCATTTTGTACCATTTTCCTTCAAAAATAGTGTAAATATTTTCATTCATCCATTTCAAAAAGGCCATTATAAAGTTAAGTTTACTCCCTGGACATTGCTTATTAATCAATTCTGTTTTGACTATGTCATTTGAGTGCTCTCTGTTTACTGATCTATATAGTTCTTTCACATCTAGAGCTGCTATTTTGCACTCTTAGTCTATTTGTATATCTCGGATTTTGTCTACAAACTCAAATGATGATGCTATACCATAGTCTCCAAACCCTATAGTGTCAACCAACCACTGGTTAATTAGTTTTGCAGTTTCTTGGTAGTGTGCTCCATCAAAGTCTAGCATGAGTCGAAGAGGTATTCCTTCTTTGTGAATTTTGGTATTTCCAAACATTCTGGGAGGTGTAGTGGCAGATGGGTATGTGATAATACTCTGCTCTGGTCATGCCTTTATCCTTGAGACTCCTGAGTATTGTTGTGACGAATTTCTCTCTGTTTAGTTTCAAGTTGAAATTTGCAACAGCCCCAAATTTTAAGTTCAGAATTTTGTTGGACATTTTCTCATGGTATTCTTCATTGCTCATAATGACAAACCTGTTTCCTTTATCCTCTTTAATGCATTTCAAGTTGTTGGATTCCAAAAATTGTCTAGCTTTAGTAATACTATTACTCCATTCATTATTCTCTGCCTTCATGTGTTTATTTCTAATGGTTTTCATTATCTGCGAGATTATATTGTCTCTGTGGGGGTGATTAATTAAGCTTGCTTCTGTATCGGATAGAAGTTCAAGTTTTGAAAACTTCCATAGGCCTCCTACAAATCTTGTCCCTAGTGTTAAAACTTTCTTTACTTCTGCTGATGGGTTGATGTTAGTTCTGTTAACAAATGCTTCATTAGCTGCTATATTAAGGTCTACATGTTGTTTATGTGCGAGGAACATTATTTTACGTTCGAATTGCATGGTGTGCTTACTTTCCTCCAGTTCGCATTAATTTTGTATCCATTGAAATGCATTAACGAGGATAAAGGAAAAAGGTTTGTCATTATGAGCAATGAAGAATACCACGAGAAAATGTCCAACCAAATTCTGAACTTAAAATTTGAGGCTGATGCAAATTTCAACTTGAGACTAACCAGAGAAAAATTCATCACCACAATATGCAGGAGTCACAAGGATAAAGGCATGACCAGAGCAGAGTATTATCACATATACCCATCTGCCACTACACCCCCAGAATGTTTGGAAATGTCAAAATTCACAAAGAAGGAACACCTCTTCGACTCATGCTAGACTTTGACGGAGCGCACTACCAAGAAACTGCAAAACTAATTAACCAGTGGTTGGTTGACACTATAGGGTCTGGAGACTATGCTATAGCATCATCATTTGAGTTTGTGAACAAAATCCGAGATATACAAATAGACCAAAAGTGCGAAATAGCAGCGCAAGATGTGAAAGAGCTATATGGATCACTGGACAGAGAGCACTCAATTGACATAGTCAAAACAGAACTGATTAATAAGCAATGTCCAGATAGTAAACTCAACTTTATAATGGCCTTTTTGAAATGGATGAATGAAAATATTTACACTATTTTTGAAGGAAAATGGTACAAAATGAAGCAAGGATGGCCTATGGGACTGCCTATCAGTGGCATAATGGCCAGCATCTTCTTGAACTACCATGAGAAAACCATAATACCAAACATACAAACAAATAACCACCCAATGATATATCTTCGATACGTAGATGATGTATTTATTGCTGCCAAAAGTAACACAATCATAAACATCACCAAAGAATTGCAACAGTTGTGCAAACTCATACTTAATATCACATGGGAGAATGATCAACCCCATCTAAAATATCTGGACTTAAGACATACAAAAAGAAGATACACGTTTAATGTATGGCATGATCGTTAAACCCCTAGAAATTAGAGGATACATGCATCAGAGTGCAATAGCACCCAATGCACATATATACACTGGTCTGAATGCATTTCTACATAGAAATAATTATTTATGCAAACATGACACAGATAAAAGAGAGAACATATTAAAGTACATCAAAGAATTAATATCGGTCGGCTATAAATATAGAAACATAATCAAAAGAATAGCGCGGTTCCAAGTGAAGATAAATCAGCAAATTAGAATCAGAGATAATAAACCACGAATAACCATACCATATATACCTAACATTACCAAACATTTAGTCAAAACACTATCAAAAGAATTTACTGTTGGCTTCCGCACTTCAAACAACACCAATAGAATCATAAACAACTCAAAAGACAAACTAGATCCCAAATCAACATCTCAAGTGGTATATCAAATACAATGCCCTCAGGCCAGGCATAGAGCCTCGTATTATGGGGAAACAAAAACAACCATCATAAACAGAGCATCCTAGTACATGTATATGTATAAAAGGTCACCGAATAACAAAGAGACTACAGCATTCTTGGAGCATCAAAAGACCACAGGTCATAGATTCGAACCTACCAGCCCCATAATGGTGTGCAGAGAGAAATGACCATAGACGTAAAATAAAGGAAGCATACTTCATAAATAATGACACTCAATCTATCAATAGAAAAGACATCTGTTTCGCCATTTCAAAAAAAAAAAATGGACAAACTAATCTAAACAAAATAAAATACTAAAACACAGCACCTAACCAATTAGCATAAACGAGAATACTTCCTCTCATTACTATCAACTGCACTCAGCTATGAATATGAAGCCAAAGAGCTTTGAAAGCGCTAAGCGTAAATAATTATTAATAAATATAGCTTCTCTATCAAGCGAAAAAGCACATTTTTGGTATTATATAATTTATGAGAAGTCATTAAACAATACAGGAAGTATTTTGTGGACTAAGTAGGAAGCTAAGGAAATAAAGATAAATGGAAACTATAATTTGACAGATGATATGATTGTTTCTGCAAATAATGTTTCAGAGCTTCAGCAAAAATGGTATTAATTATTAGATGAAAGTAAGAAAATGGGACTAAAAACAAAAACTAATGTTCAATGAATTTTCTCAGAAGTAAAAAATAAAAGATTAATAATCATGTTTTAGAAAAACTTGACAACTATAAATACCTTGTTTGGTTATTAACAGATGAAAAAAAGAATGAAATTAATCAAAGAATTAAACTTGGATGAAAAACGTTTGATAAAAATAACTTAATATCATATACTTAAAAGAAAAGTTTTTAATATATCTTATGGATCCGAGATTTTGACAATTAATAAAAGAGTAATACAGAGATTTTCAGACCATTCTGGAGAGATGTTAGAAGTAATAATAAGAGAGGGAAAATGAAATACATGGGGAAGAAAACAAACAGATATCATTAATATCATTGAAAATATTAAAAGTTTAGGAATAGAGCTGGGCTGAACAGGATAGTTTAAGTTATAAATTGAAGCCTAAAAGATTATATATAAGATATGGAAAGAGATTATATGTGAGATAGATGGATAAAATAAGGAAATTTTCTGATATGTAGAAGAGAAGCTATAGATAGAAGAAACTGAATTAAACTTGAAAAGATCCTCTCACTGCAGTGAATTGGTGATAATTAAAAATGTTGATGATATGATACTGGCAATGTTGAAAATCTTTATTTAAGAATTCACTTTATAAAAATTCTTCTGTGCATAATTTATGATGATGTTGAAGTTATACCTAGAAATCAAACTTTTTTAGTCATGATTTTAAATATCTCTTTTACATCCTTAAAATATTTGTGCCAGCTATCAATAAATTAAACTTCTGTTTTATATATTTCTATGCATATCTATCTCTAATCCTAGTGCTCTCTTATTATACGGTTTACACGTAAGAACTTTTCTTTTATTTCTACAGATGAAAATATTAATTCTTCTTTGATTTATGTTATTTCTTTTCTTAACATTGTAATGGTATTGTTTTGCCAAGCATCCCATTTCATCCCTAATTCAAATTCACTTAAGTCAATGTATATTATCGTATACTAAGTTATTTTAGGTATAATGGTGTATATACGCATAAATTTATACATTTGAATACATACATATTAAAGTCTGTATTATGCGTAAAATTGCAATATGTGTATTTAATTATAAATTATTAAATTGTTGTATGTGTGTGCGAGTGAAGCTACAATGCAATGGATTTTATAACCAGTGCAATACTATTTAAATTATTTTATCTTTAAGTTGTTATAAAATTTAAGTACAAATTTACATCCATTCGCATATAAAATTCTCAATCCCAGAGGTGACAAAGTTACACATATAGCAAAATGTTTAAAAAACTTAAAATCTCTTTTAAAAATAACGCCTGTTTTTTTAGAAATTATCTTATGTCACACGCATCTGGTTTAAATTTTGTGTGAGAACCAAGAACAAAGTTTCAAAATAAATTCTAAAATAGATTTAAGACAAAAGAAAGGCAGTCAAGCTGTACTATTTAATGAATAACTTTGAGTTTTACTTTTGTCTTCATTAAAATTAATAGAGATGTTAAAACTTAATCTTAAAACTAAAAAAATTATAAACAACTTCATGGTTTTGCAGGGGAGAGTAAAAGCACCGATATAAAAAAACCCAAAATTAAGCACTGAGGTTCACTCTCTTTAATTTTGTAATGTATTGCTGCCAAAGGCTACACCCGATTTCAGAATGAAAACCATTGGCTAGAAGGCGATAAGTTTGCCGTCTTTCTTTCGGAAGATTGGTCCAGGATGATGGAGAATTTCGAGACCAACAGCCTGCCATGAAGACATCGGAGACATGCCAGCCCAGCAGAGAATATTAGTGTCAAACGCCATAGAGATGCTTCATCTAGAAGATTATCGGTAAACATATCTTCCCGCAGAACTCTTTAAAAATAAATCTGAAATAATACTGTTTTAATAATCTCAAGCTAGCTATATAATTGAACGTTTGTAATTTATAACTTCTAAATGTTTCAGTAAACTACGTTCTGTAATAATATAATGTAACTTTAGTTTAATAATGATAATTGTAAAAGTCTTGCCTATATTTAGATGAATAATCGTAATATTTTTTCTAAACACAATTAACTGTACTCAGTTATTGTAACTGGATCTTTCTCATCTGCGGTCATGTCTATTTTATATATTGTTAAACCATTAATTAATGCTAAGCCTTAATTCAGAGTGGAGATCAATAATATTAATAAGTTTGGAGAGACGGTTAGAAGCTCTCATTTAGCTAATTTATGTTGCTTTTAGCACACACATAAATCTCCAATCTGAAAATCTACTTTTATATATATTAGTTAACTGCTTCTGCTTATGAACCAGTTTTGCCACACGTCTTATTTGATTGGTCAAAATGTTTTATTTTTTTAATGACGTAAAAACTATATGCATGTCAACAGAAACATGGGCATTTGATATATCTGGAACGTAGCTTTCTAATGGTGTCTTTAAAAAAAAAATCCAATGAAATTTGAATTTTTTATTAATTATTTTCGTAACAGGCGCATTTAATTTTTTTTTTGATCAATTTTCTAATTTCAACGAAGCAATAAAGTCAGAAAACTTTTATCGGCCTCATGAGTTAGACAAAACGAATTAAAAATACGCTGATCATTCACAAACAAGGCCTTCCATGGAGTCTAAACATAATTGCAGAATATCGGTCTCATAAGTATACAATTTTAATTTTTTGAATATTTTAATTCTTTTTTTAATTACTTGAAAAATCATTTAATTTTTATTAATTTGAGTTTGTATTGGTGTGTGTGTGTATATAAATTCTATAATATTTATTTATGCTCATGTTATACATTATATGAATTCATATGTACAGTAATTTTGCATGTTCTAATCCAAGTTTGAGGCAAACTTATTTTATAAAAATAATGATTCTCAAAAGGTTTAATAATTTATTATTATGTTTATATGGTGTGTTTGTGTTTACTCTTGTGTGTTTTATATCAACTAATGATTTACATACATAGAGCACTGCAATATAAATTTTAAAAACTAATAATCAAATGTACAGAAAGATTGCAGTTGATAAAACATTCACAAAATTTACCGGGCATATAGTATCATGTGAAAATATAAACATTTAAAACCAATAAATAGAGATTTCAAATGATGTTTGTGTAGTAGTAGCCACACTGGTTATGCATATACCACATGGAATTGTATATGCAGGCAAAGAATCAAATTCTGATTCTTGCCTATGCCTAGATACTCATGTTGTGGAATCACTAGTTTTGCCATATCTTTCATCACATTATTTTCAAGTCTATAGTTAACAAATGGACTACATGCAAATAAATTATATCTATGTGATACAATAAATATAACAAGATAGCATCGCTGGTGTGCATAAAGAATATAAACATCACTGATGTACACAAAAAAATATAAAATGAAGAGGTGAAACTCATTTTATCAATGATACAGACAGTAGCTTACAATTTCTAGTTTTAGATAGACAATAAACCAATTGCTATGCTGACAAATACATATCCATCTTCTGGAAATGATTTGTTTGTATCTTTTATTAGGATGAATCTTTTTCTTATAGACGCCTTTGAGATTTATCAACTTTTGAGATACAAGATAAAAATGAAAAATTCTTGTGAATACTTTTGGAGATTCTGAAGCTACAGATTATCTCAGGTAAGAAGTATTATATATGATTTGAAAGATAATTTTTTGAGGAATACAAAAAAATTATCACTGAAGATGTAATTTAAAATTAGTTAATGATGAATTAAAAATTATGAACAAACAATAAAGTAATAATTATGTCGGATGTTGAAATTTCTTTTTTTCCTTATTTTTTAAATGGTAATCACTATTTGTTTTAGTCTTATTGTTTTCCTTAGTTTTTCTAGTTTCTATCAATGTAAAGTTTTTTGCCCTGACATTATTAAAACTGGAAGTTATTGTGAAAATTGTGTCTCAGATCAGTTTTTTAAAAAATTCAATATGGTGCCTGGAGAATCAAGTTGTTAATTAAGCTACTATGTTTTAGCTTATTGTAATTCAGGTTTGCATGTTAAATAATTATATTTAGTTAAGTAATAGCGAGGATAATTTTTAAAGCATATGTATGCTAATTTCTGAACTGACCTATAGTAGTTTCACAGATCGAAACTACAGATTTAGCACTTTATTAATTTTAATAGTAATTTGATATTTTGGAAAGCGTTAAGAGTGTGACCTTATGAAGCACATACATGCTATACACCTTGATACATATATTTTCTTATTAAAATGGGCTTTGGTTTTGAGAGCCACCCCATTATTCTTAGTTCAGACACCTTTCTTTTAGAATTGAAACACAAGGGTCCAGAACCGTTGATTAAGCTGATCCGATCACCTGAACTAAAGGTTCTTATATTTTATGATAGCAAATCATACGGTCCATGGGAACCGAGTACTTGATTCTGAATCCCATGAGTAATCACACATTTGGGCTGCAACCCTTACTTAGTTTATGTAGCACATGGCATCTCTGAGGCTGCAAATCGCCAGTTCGCCCTCAATTATATTATTCAGCTCAGCATTGATATGAACTCCAGATCTAATTTATATAAAACAATTTGCATAGATAGCACATTATTGCTCAGTATGTAATTTTAATAAATAAATAAGATTCTGTCAGTTATCCTTCTTGTAAGACTTAACTCTTAGCAAACCTTGTAGGAATGGCATACCATAATTCAGGCATGATGATAAACTGTAGATAATAATAATTGTAATAAAATTGAAATTAAATGATTTAAAGTGCATTCTAAAAATGAGACCTTGTATCAGACTCACTCATCATTGTAAGACACAATTCCAATGCACTTCCATTTATATTAATTAACTTGTATTTTAATAATTAAATATCTTAAAACTTATAAATGTTTAGTGTGTTTTTTGCAACTCATCCTAAATCTTATCCCAATCTACTTTAATTTATTGTTACTTATTAATATATGCATTGTCTAACCAGCCATATATTAATTTATTCATTATTCCCCGAGTCTCATACTTTACCCTTTGCTACTGCTGGTATGCGAATTAAAAGAGGCAGAGTGTAACTTCTGATCTGTCATCCATAGGGTAGTAAATCACGGAGCTTTGGTGGAAGAACTGCAGTGTGATCTGATTCGGGGTCTCAACCCCTCAGTTAGATCAGCTTCGGGATAATTTACCAAAACTCTGGATTTTGTTATGTTAATGTACAAATCTTACCATTACAACATGAACTCTTCTATAATATTGACTATATCTCTAATTTGCACAAGTTGATGTTATCGTAACTACTATAGATGCAGCAGATATTGATCATTTTTCCTAATAATTTATACTTTGGAATTCTGAAGTATAAATAAATTTTAGCTACAAAAAGTTTATACATATTATTATGCATTAATTTTTTTGAATTTGTTACAATAAATTCTGTTTATTCTACAATAAGTTTCAATGAAAAAAACTTTTAAGATAGATAATAAAAACCAAAAATAATAATAAAACAGAAGTGAATTCTGGGCCAGGTTTTTAATTGTAGTTATTGATTCAAACTACTATATTTTAAAACTGCAAATTAGATATGTAATTTGTATTTGGAAAATATAAGACTCCATAAAGAGTAAACTTTTAAAACAATTATGATGTAAATATGATAAATTTATTTTCTATGACATATACTGTAATTTTAACTCAAAATAAATTGTAGCATCATAATTAATTATTTTACAGGAAAGTTGTACTGGTTTTAGTTATGTCATTATTTATAGTTTGAAATCTAGCTAGGATTTTAAAATCACTATTACTTTTTAATGAAATATATATATAAGTATTCAAATCAAAAATTAATTTAGAAGTTATTTAAAAAAATATTTATAATACTATAACTAATTGCAATAAATTAATATATATATATTTACCTGGGCTATACTTCAAGATGTCATTCAACATAACTCCATTGAAACCTCCAAAAACGTACATTTCACTGAAATAACAAATAACTATTTTAAACAAACAACAATGACATAAAATGTTTTTTGTTCCTCAGTATTAAAATATCTCTTTTACTTTCTCTGTTTTTCTTATCAAACAAATATATATGTATGTATTTATTTATTTATTTAGTGCGTACAATCATTTAGATAATAATGTTACAACAAATGATTCACTCCCACTTAGCATTCGACAAAATGTGTGTGTTCGCACATATGTAAACACATACTAATCAATGCAGAAATGATCTATCTATAAAGAATCTAAGTAGTATTTATGCTATTCAACAGATGTGAGCCAATAGGAAAATATGACTTCATCAAAATTATCAACAACTACCATCACTAGTTACCCAAATTCCACAATTTTTGATTTGTTAGATATTCAGACTTCGCATCATTGAACAAGATTCTTAATAATTATTTGGCAATTGTAAGACTCCCATAAAATGTCTGTATTGCTTTGAAATTGTAAAACCTAGTAAATATTGAGGAGACCTACATAATCCAGACTATAGTAAGTAAATCATTATCATTCAAAATTATACTATCTGGACTGCAATATCATGATGATCAAGGAAAATAACATGACTGTATCATTATCCATAAAACAATAATTTATGGATGAAAATTAAATACACTATTAACATGTATATCTCTTACATTGTTTGGCAAAATTATCAGAATATCTTGGAATGAGCCTATTTCTATGTCAAACAGTGCATACATTTGTCAGCTATTCATAAATAAATATGCAATTTTAGCTCCAAAAAAAAATAATAATAATAATAAATAGAGAGAGTAAAAAAAAAAAAAAACCATAAAAAAAAACAATAATGTGAATTTAGTAAGAAGTATATAAACTAATTCATGAAATACAATCATATATATTATATGCTGATCCTTTAATTTATTTTCTTAACATACAATAATATATTTTAGATTATCCTGTAGCAAACTTTTCTTCCTAGAAAGCTCCAAAGGATTGTTTCCCAACTATAGCCCTTCATTGGGTTCTATTCTAAGCTATATCTTTCTAATGGACACAATCATCACTGCAACTTTTAAAAATATCTTTGAAATTATTTTTATAATGCAAACAAGGTTCTGTCTTTGTAACACAATCTATAATATTTTTTTTTGTTTACTTCATTTGAGCAATTCAATAAATTTGTATGCTTTTATGAGAGTAGCATTCAAAATATATCTAAAATATACCAATTGGTTTTATGGTCTTGACAAGTATTATCAGTATATTATAAAGCATTGTTAAATCAAAAGTTTCCAGTACTTTTATGATATGTCAATAATTAAAAAAGATCCATATCTTACTTTCAAGTAATAAATTTAGCTGAATAACAGCCCTATATAATGGAATTTAGTTAGAGTAGTTATATAACTATGTTAAAATACCATATTTTAAAACTTTTTAAATGCAGGAGATGCACACTGAAATCTATATTACAATTCAACATCCAAATCAATCTTTTTACCTAAAAAACTATCAAGATATTTAAATTGATTCACATTATTAAATTCATAATCATACAATCTACAAGTGGCTGAAGATTCTCCTTCCACTACTGGTTGTTGAACACACGAATTTTTGAAGATTAATTATTAAATCAACAAGTTTTTATAAATTGCATTCAAAATATTATAAACATTCCAATATGTTTATGTATACATAAAACTGAAAAAGATTATATAACAAATAATGTAATAGTGCAACATATATATTGTGAAAGGAATTTTTTACAGTGACAATCAGAATCTATTTCTAAACTACAACTATTTTTTAATTTCTTCTTTAATAATGAAAAAAAAAATTATGCAATTATATAACTATGTTAAAATACCATATTTTAAAACTTTTTAAATGCAGGAGGTGCACACTGAAATCTATATTACAATTCAACATCCAAATCAATCGTTTTACCTAAAAAACTATCAAGATATTTAAATTGATTCACATTATTAAATTCATAATCATGCAATCTACAAGTGGCTGAAGATTCTCCTTCCACTACTGGTTGTTGAACACACGAATTTTTGAAGATTAATTATTAAATCAACAAGTTTTTATAAATTGCATTCAAAATATTATAAACATTCCAATATGTTTATGTATACATAAAACTGAAAAAGATTATATAACAAATAATGTAATAGTGCAACATATATATTGTGAAAGGAATTTTTTACAGTGACAATCAGAATCTATTTCTAAACTACAACTATTTTTTAATTTCTTCTTTAATAATGAAAAAAAAATATTATGCAATTATAATCATATGGACAAAATAAAAGTAATGATGTTTTTTACTTTATTTATAATTTATGTTTTTATTTATATATTAAATAAGATCTGTATAAAATTATACATATTTTTTCTTTATAATCTTCACATTTATATATGTGTGCTGATAAAGAAAATATATTTTTTGTTGATTTAAAATAATGTATAAATAAGAATATAAATTACACTAGAAAAAAAAACTGCTTTTATCTTATAAGTATTGTTTTTTTCTTATAAATGCATAATAATTATTATTATTATTTTTTTAAATTGTTGTTGCTATAAAATGTATGTAATAATTATATGAAAAGAGGGAGAAAAAAAAGAAAAAGTTGCAAATATATTAATCAATATATATAATGATCTGTAAACATTCACAATAATATATATGTTAAATTGAATAGAACAATAAAACATAACTGAAAGAAGCTTTCTTGTAATAAATAATACAATAGTTGTTGTAGTATATATATATATAACATATTTGATTATATGGTACTTTGGGATTAGCACTGCTGTGATGTAATCATCCAGCCATAATCATTCTAACTTTGCAAATATATTTTCATTGCTTGTGAAGTACTACTTGAGATTTGGCCAACATTACATTTAAAAGATGAGTTTTTGAAGTAAATAAACTGAATCATTGAAAATTGCTTTTGTTTACTAATTTTTTTATCCAAAAAATGTTTTATTTATATCATATTCATAATAATATTTTAAAATTCAAGTGAATTCAAAAACTCACTTTTTAAATATAAAGTTTGCTAATCTTTAAAAAAATAACAAACCTAAAGAATTAGAATAATTTGCAAAGTTAGAATAATTATAGCTGGAAGATTATGTTAGGGCAGCGCTAATCCCAAAGTATTAATTATATTTATTTTCATTTTACAATAATTTATATTTACATATATCAGTTCAAAATTAGTAGACATATGCAATACAGGTAATTATTAAAAAAATAAAAACAAAATTATAAAAATGAAGAAAAAAAAGCAATATTTTTACTACAAATGTTTCATTATGATACCAATACAAATATTGTACAAAAATAAAGAATTCTTTTTTTTTTCCATATGTCAAATGCGTTGACCGGGAAGTGAACCCATGCCAGTTGCTTGGAAAGCTATGCTAACCCCTAGGCCACCAATGCTTGATTACAAAAATAAAGAATTCAAAAAGCAATTACTGCAAAATCTGATCTTACAAAAAAGTCTAATCAAAATAAGATAAAATCATCATTGATAAAAAATATTGACAATAAAATTTTGTAGAACAGATAGGGTCAAAATGATAATATAAATCTTTTATGTTTTTACAAAAATATATTATTTCTTCTCTTCTTCCAAACTCTTTATTTTTATGCTAAAATTTTTTGCCTCTACTCACCTTATATATCCACTAATAGTCTTTACCATATTTCTTAACACATGCATTATATAAAAAGTATACAAATACCATAATAAAATATTTGGCTAAATATTTTTTCTCTTAAGCTATATTCATAAAAAAGTAAATTGTTTGGTTTTACTAACAAAAGTATTTAAAAAATAAAAAACTAAGTTTCTCACATATCCTTTAAACATACTCATATATACACCGATACACATAACCCATATACATACATATACCAATCCTCATATACATTTATAAATACCCACTCATATATATACTCAACTTACTTATAAATTACATATTTATAAAAACTATACAAAACATATCCAATACACCATTTTTTATATATTATCTTTCAAAAAAACTATTTTCTTTTTACTATTAGTTTTTTTTTTTAATTTTTTAAAAAATTCCTTTAAAAAATTTAATTAAATTTTCCCTGTGATGTGATGTGATGTATTTTGGCTTCTCCTTAAACGAAGTCAAGAATATCTCAGCAATTATGCCTAGATAAACCTGTTAGTCACTTTATTTTCCATTCCCCACTCTGAGTCTTCCCATATTCTGCCCCATTCCATTTCCACAACATAATTATTGTCAACTCTATGGCCTTTTTATCTAAACCCCCCTTATCTTTTCGCAACCCCAGCATAAAAACCAATAACTCACTTTCTGTATAATCACTTTGTTCATATCTATTCTCCCATAACTTCATTATCTGTATCCTTTCTGCTTTCAAGCATTTACATCCAATCAATAGATGCCTAATATTTTCTATATCTTCCTTACACAATTTGCACACAAAATCACCCATAGTTTTCCATTTACATGTACATTCTCTTGTTGGTAAAGATCCCATTCGAGCCTTAAACAATAAACTACTTTCCTTATTATTATCATAAATTAACTCGCATCCAATGTTTCGTTTATTTCTATATATATTTAAACTCTTCTTACCCTCCATACTAGTTCTCCATCTCTCCAACTCCCTATTTTTTATTAATGCTTCTATTCTTTTATCCCATTCCACCATGTGATGTGATGTGATGTGATGTATTATGGCTTCTCCTTAAACGAAGTCAAGAATATCTCAGCAATTAAGCCCAGATAAACCTGTTAGCCACTTTCTTTTACATTCCCCACTCTAAATTTACCCATAATCTGCTCTATCCCATTTCCACAACATAATTTTTGTCAACTCTATAACCTTTATATCTAAATCCCCCTTATCTTTTCCCAAACCTAGCATAAAAACCAATAATTCACTTTCTGTATAATCACTCTTTTCATATTTATTTTTCCACAACTTCATTATATGTACCCTTTCTGTTTTCAAACATTTACATTCAATTAACAAATGCCTAATATTTTCAATTCCTTCCTTACATAATTTACAAAATAAATCACCCATATTTTTCCATTTACATGTATATTCTTTTGTAGTGATCTGGTGGTGCCCTCTGTGATCAAGGTTAGATTGAGTGTCCAGTACAATATATTTATTATACATATAAGTGTCATCATACAAAATAAGTCAATGCTTGTCTACACAACTTGGTTATACATATTGGACTCACAATTATGTAATTTAAAATTCATTAAGTAAATCAGATAACATTGTAATTAATCAATATTACCACATTTCAATCTAGCAAGCAATTGTGATCCATTTAAGACACAGATTAGGATTTGATACAACCAAACATATAATACATTTAGGATTGCCAATTCCTCTACAAGCTTTGTGTTAAATGCTTAGCCAGAGCCAGCACTTAAAATATCTCTGTCAGGAACCCCTCCCCAAACCCCTGACCATGGTTTCGTGCTTTGGCACTCCTCAGAGAGGTGTCAGGGTTCCTGACAGAGATATTTTAAGTGCTGGCTCTGGCTAAGCATTTAACACAAAGCTTGTAGAGGAATTGGCAATCCTCATTGTTTTATAACTCACAAGCTTAAGAGATAGGGTCATGTGATCTATACCTCTTATTTTGACTATTTATAGTCTCTGCCATAAGTCTTATGCAATTTTTATATTGCTAAGACAACTACTATATGGTATGGCTGAAGATCTATCAGCCCCATATAGCTATTTGAGATTGATAGCTGGGTTTGAAGACATGTGGATGTCTGAAAATTTCAGATTTTCCACTCAATAGATAACTTTTAGTTAAATGCTGGCTTTGGGCTGGTATTTTTAAATCTAGTGTCTGAACCTACCCTGACACCTCTCTGAGGAGTGCCAAAGCATAAAACCATGGTCAGGGGTTTGGGGAGGGGTTCCTGACAGAGATATTTTAAGTGCTGGCTCTGGCTAAGCATTTAACACAAAGCTTGTAGAGGAATTGGCAATCCTCATTGTTTTATAACTTACAAGCTTAAGAGATAGGGTCATGTGATCTGACTCTTATTTTGACTATATAATACATTTGTTTCCTAAATATAAACAATTGGTTAAGTGGTCTGCCAAGTACAAATCAGCAATAATCCATCATTTTAGCCTTAAATAAGCTTATAAATTGAAGAAAATAAGTCTATTTTCTTCCTCTATACATATATAAACAATTGAATATGAATGAGTTGCGTTAGACCATTATTACATTTAAATAGGCTGTAAGTTATGAATGTGGGAAAATAAACGTTTATCTTACGTAAATACAATTCTATATTATATGTGATTAATTAATTAACTGGATTGGGTAATGTAAGATGTGCCATCATGGTAGAGAAAGCATTTCATGTTTATAAATAGAGAATAAATAATGCTAAAGGTGGTAAGACCTTATGGCTACAATAAAAGAACACATGAGGTCATTTATGATCCTCAAAGAGGCTTTGTTAGGAGAAGTAAATGATTGAGAGGACATACTGGCCCATCGACCAAAACATATCTCTGCATAACAATAAAAGTTGATGTACTGGCATGGCTTATCCATGTGTGTCCATGCACATTTTAATGGTAGTACCTGGAAAAAGGGAAATACCTCTATTTTTAAGGAAAACTAAAATTATTGAATTAGTCATATTTAAAATTCCGCAGATTCTAAGAGTTAAGTAGCAAAGCATGAACAATAATAATGACAAGTGAATAATTGTAACCATAAAGTACATAATACTGTATACACACACACACACACACATATATAAATATATTGTGCAAACAAATGTGAATTCACTCCTGATTTAAATAGATAGCTCTCCAGCATAATGGAATGTCCACAAAACCTAGGGCAATCAATGATCTTAAGAAAGTATAATATAAAAGAAACAATGAGAATTAAAACCAAATTTAAAGGAGTGGATTGTTTTCCCACACTTCCAAACTTTAAAATCTCTCATGGCTTAGAATTTATAAACAAACGATGTTTATATAACAAAACATTAAAATAAACCCTATATAAAAAAAAAACAAATTTACTTCTAGTGAGATTTTACAAAATTCTGCATGACTATTAATACGTAGGCGCTAAAGATCATAAATGCAAATGAGATATACAATGTACATACTGATAAAATTTAATTTTAAATTCTCTATAATAGATTTTACCTAAAGAGCTAAGTTTGGTTTAGGAAAATCTGATGGATTTTGCTTAAATAATTTAATAAATTACATTTTCTTTTGAGAAATGATTATTAGGGTAAAGATTAATTGGTGAATAATAGGAAACTTAAACTTTTAAGACTATTCCTATCATTTAAATCATTTATAAAATAACAAACGTACAAAACTAAATGAGCTTCATCTATTAAGTACTTAGTGGAAAATCTACATCTCCTGCAATAATCTTGACCGGAGAAAATAATAAAGACTGGGGTTGTAATATGCTCTTTGAATTTTGTACTTAACTTGGCAGCTTAGTCCAAGTCAACATTAAAATAAATAAATTGCCATATCAAAATAATATGGAGTTCTAATAAGATTAAAACTGTTAAATTTTACAGAAAATAAAGTTAATGACATATTTAAAGAAAAATTATATAGACATTACATATATATATATATTGCTCGAAGAACGAATAAATCAGTATAAAGAACAAATAAATCAGTATAAACTAATCAAAGATTAATATTAATTTAGGACCAAGGTTCTTAAAAGATCAGAGGCTTGCGGCAAACGGGGTTACCTCAAAACATAGCTGGGGACAGGCTTCATTAAGGCAGGCTTTCTTGACGCAATTCAGTATCACAGGCTAGATGTTGACAGCACCGGAGTGGCATCGTGATCAGCTGGTAAAGACAGAGTACAGGTAAACGAATAGCCTTCTTCTTTATCCTGACATTATTTAGATGAAACTTAAACTTGTAATACTAATACGCCTCTCAATTTGTTATCTGCCCTTTTTCTTGATCAAATTGGGCTATTTATATGATCCAGCCCTGCTTTATCTGGATTCATTACTCATGATTCCCTTCTGTGGTATGCATTTTCCTATTGGCTTCTTCTATTGGTTGGTGTGGTCTCCTCTAGAATAGGAATTATCCTGCCACGATTGAACATGTTCTAAGAGTTTATTTATTGATTAAAGGAAGCATTAACACAAATCTGATTTTCATCTTAATTAAATTTCACAAGTCATCGTATTAAACAAAGCCTATTTAATTGAGATTGAGATTTGTAATAAAAATTAAATAAATAAAAAAAACTTTATTCACAAAAATTTAAGGAATTTATTATATTCTAGAAATAAGAAATTTTATAATACAATGGCTTTTAACTCTTACATTTAATAAGATTTTAATAATAAATTTATAAAGTATGACAAAATTACAAAGTCTGCCTTATAAATATTGAATTGACTGTTTTTACATACTATTTGGGTACATTTATTAAAGCAAAATATAAAATATTATAACCTGACTAAGTAGAAAACGAATTTTAATGAAAAATCTTAAAACATTTGTCGCACTTTATAGACATCTGAGATTATGTTTATACTTATTGCCCATTTATTTTATTCAGAATTAGTAGTTGAATATTATAGCTTACAAATACTGATTATAAATATTGATGATAAATTATACATATACTATCGCCTCAAGCGAGAAGGGTGTCAGTTAACATATATAAGATTGGATTCACATACTAGTGCTACTAACATTAATACTAGGTCAAGTGTAAATTTACAGCTTCAATATATACTTATTGTATATGATTTTTATTATTTATTATAATTTATATGAAATAACAGCATAATGAATTTCATTAATTTCCACTTTTTATTGACAAATAATTATGAAAACTTACTACAGCTAATATTTTCTGGAAATTCAATGGGAATCCCATTACATATAATATTTAAGAATTCTGCTACATATTCATTTACAAAGAGAATCAAGTCATATTCAATTAATCATACTAATTACAATAATAGACATTTAACCCAACTGTTTTTCATCTAATTTGTGCTGGCTAAACAACAGTTTAATGACTATGTTTTTTATTTATAAGGAACTTGTATTTCTCTTTCAAAATTGGATTCAACAGTTTTACTATCTATTGTTCACTTCTTTTGAAATATTTTGAAAATTGCTTGTTTACATTGCCTGATTATTTTAATTTTATAATTATCTAGCTAATCATTACAGCTTATTTATATATTCAATGATTGCTATCAGTTACCTGAGACCAAGTGATACTTGAACATTAACAATAGAAAATTGTCTCAACAGTTTAATTCAATTTAACAAAATGGATTCCTCCCCGTCCCCCAAATCCAAAAAACTTTTACCAAAGTCCACTTTATGCCTCAGGGCATTTAATGACTAAGATTATTTCCTAATTAAATGATAATGCTCAAAATTAATTGAAATTTATATTGCTAGAATTTAGAAAAATTCTATAATATATAATTTGAAATAAAATCTTGGGAAAATGGCCCCTTCCTGATGCATATTATTATGCTGAAAGCATAGAGAAAACATTTAGTAAAAAAATTATCATCATTTGATAACTATATGCAATCTTGAAAATTGTTATAACTTTGTTAAATGAATCACTGTGCATAAAGATGAAAACATGATAGAATCTCTGAAGTAATTATAATTTTTTCTATTCATTAATTTTCCATTCCAAAATCAAAATAAAGATTATAATGATAGCAATAAAGATATATATAAAAGCAAAATAACCTAATGTTACTGTTCTTTCTAGTTTAAAATTAACATAACTTGCAAATGATTGACCTTTATCCCCCATCAATTTAAGTAGTAAACTTAAAAATGATTTGCCTATTATTATTTCTAAATTTATATAAACAAACCATTATTAAAAATTATAATGTACTCACTTTTGAAAGACAATAGCAGAATGACCAAATCTTGAAATATCTTTATGTGAAAATTTAGGTGATGGTAAGGTATGCCAGATATCACAATCTACATTAAAACAAAATGTAAAATATATATTTAATTTCTTAAATTTTTTTTATTATCACTAAAACAAAAACGATATTAAAAAGAATAAACCACTATAATATCATATAATCATCTTATGCTTACATAATCTCTGTTAACACAGGAACAAATTTGTCCATATAATACTATCACTTAGTAAAAGCCATAGTAATCAATGAATGCTAGAACATTAATGCAACAAAATCACTATCTAATGGCTACTCATTTAATATCCCCAGAGTAGTTGCTAGCTTATGGTTTTCATCAATACAAAAAAATATTGGATATGAGAGCACTGCACTCAAATCTTCGGATTTAATGCATTCATCTAGCAAACACTTTTTACTTGTTCAGTTAACAAAAAAGCTATGAGCCCAAACTGAAGACCCTATGTTTTCAATCCAAGTTATTTCACTTGTATAGCCATGCAGATCTAAACTCTGCTCAGTGTCTATATATTTTTGATGTCTTTCATTTTATTAATAACCATAGTTACCAACATCTTTTGGCTAGGATTGGTATTAGTCCACTATAACTTTACATGATTACTATTTTTTATGCTTTTATATTCTGTTAACATAGAAGCAACTATCTCTATACAATAGTGTATCAAAATCCTTACTTAATGTGTACTCATCCAATATCGCTGATCAATTTTGAGCTTACAAATTTTATCAATGAAGAATGTTGGATCTGAGAGCAATGCATCTAGATCTCTGGATCTAATACATCCTTCCAGCAACCAATTAACTATAAAGTTATGAGACTAAATTGAAAACACAATAAGATGTGAACCCAATTCAGTACTTAAATATTTTTGTTTTTGCTTTTCTGATAACTGTAATCACCAATATCCTGTGTCTAGGATTTGTAAGAAATTACTAAAACATTCATAGGATTACCATTTCTTATGCTTACACAATTTGTTAACACAGTAGCAATTTTTTCCATACAATATTGCCATCTAGTACAAGATATAAACTAGAAACTAGTCTATAAATAATGGATGAGTTGCACCACATAGGATTTTTGATACACTAATCTTCTAGCATCAATTGATTACAATGGCTTGCACTAAGTGGTAACATTGTATGGATAAAATTGTTTCTGTGCTAACACACAATATAAGCATAAGAAATGATGATCATATGATATCATACCAATCCTGACAAAAGGATGTTAGTGACTATGATTATTAATAAAACCAACGACATCAAAAATATATAGACAGTGAACAGAGTTCAGATCTGTATGACTATACAAGTAAAATAACTTAAATTGAAAATAAAGTATCTTCAATTTGGGCTCATGACTTTACAATTAACTGGAAGGATAAAAGATAGTTGCTAGAGAGATACACTAGATCCAAAGATCTAGGTGCAGTGCAAGACTCAAGGTTCCTCAATGATAAAATCCATAAGCTAGCAACTAGTCTGGGGATATTAGATGAGTAGTATCTAAATAGAGATTTTGACTATTTTCTAGCAAACATTGATTGCTATGGCTTGCATTAGATGGCAACATTGTATGAAGAAAATTGCTACTGCGTTAAGATAAATAATTATAAAACTATATGTATAGTCTACAATTATCATCATAATAGGAACTCGAAAATCAGTCAGAATTGATATCATATGCTAAAAGTGGTTGAATGACGACTTAATATGAGATAATTGATTAAATTTAATACAGATAGTACTAGAAGATTTATATCAATGTATAAAATTATTACATAATAAAAATTCAAAATTAAAAGTCATAAAATTAGATTTAAAATTATAGATTTTTAAAGTAATAAATAATTTTAATTTGAAAAAAAAAAAAAAGAAAGAAACAAAAGTTTTTTTTACTAATTTTCAAATTTATTTTTTGGTAAACCCTCTTAATTAATATCTTTGTTTAAATATTAAGATGTAACAGATACAAGATAAATGATCAAAACTAACAAAAAAAATACTTTAAAGAAATACATATTTTTGAAAAATAAATTTATTTCAAATTAGAAAATAATACAAAAACACAAATTCAATTATTTTCAATTAAGATTGAATTACAGAAACAGTAAGTTCAGTGGCAGTTTAAAAATACAAACTTGCTGAGTTAATAGCATATTCGACTGTTATTAAATGATAATTAGATTAATTAGACAATTTAAGCAATATATATAATATTTCATTATTTATATTTTATTGGTTAATTCAGTTTGTGGCCAAGTAGATTTTGGGTTTATGGCTAAGTAAATTTTTCCACTGAGGTCTGTGTCTCTATCTCTGGGCAGGAACTCTTATCTATTTCTTAATCATTTCTTTAATTGTGATTTTGCCTTAAAGATCTGTTTGTAATTTTTTTATAATTAAAAAAATCTTCGCTATTATTAAAAAGGTTTTTATTATACATTTTATTTAAAGATTAGAATCTTTGCTTCGATTCTATAACTTATTTATTTTTTTAAAGCTTATTTTAATGTTTAAATCAATCTAACATATTAATAATTAATAATTCGTTATTTATGCATTTTGACAGTTTGTTTTTAATTCTGCATTAGATAAAAAAAATTACTATTAAAATTTTATATATCCCGTTACAATATATATATATAGATTAAGTTATCCTAAATTTTTAAATGTACCAATGTATTGTAGGCATATTTGCTAAGTGATTGTAAAATTGACTGGCTATATAATGATAAACTACTGAAAGAATACCTATCCCCATTACTGTGCTTCTGTCAAAGAATAACAAACATACACTAAAAATTCTGCATTGAAGCTTCATTAAAGTCATTTTCTTGCCTGGAAAATTATCAAAATTATGTTGGGACATAATTCCAAAAAATATATAGCGTGGATGCTCTGAAGAACAAAATATATATTGTTAATAGAACTTGTCTTAAGTAATAGTTATAACTTTAAAGTTCGTCCATAATTGCCAATTTAATTGCTTAGAAATGAATAATATCTAGCTTCTCCTATTTAGATAATAATTTTAATGTTTTTTCTGGCGTGAATTTGTATATGTCCAAACATGTTTATGTAATATATATATACACACATTGTACTTAATCCATTAAAAAAAAAAAAAAAAACTGTTTGTTTGTTCTAAAAAAAAAAACTGTTTTAACTTTCAATCCACATATATGTATATGGGGGAAAAAATATTTCACAAGAAAATACTAAAAAAAAATATTTAAGAGATTTTAAAACAAATGGTTTCTCATTCTAGAGATAAATTAAGCAAAATAACTTTTAAATTGTATAACAAGTAATTAATCTTAATAAAATTTCAAAATTATTTATTGAATGATTGTTAGTATTATTTTAAAGAAGTAATTAAATTTTTGTGAACTGTTAATTGATTTTATTTTAATGGAGTTTCTATTTTATTAACTTATTAAAATATAGTCTGAATTTGTGTCTAATCTTTACGCTTGCACAGGCTACATCCAGTTAAGAATGGAAAGGATTAACTATATAAAAAAAGGATCTGAAAGCTGGTGTTTTTCTTTAGTTTAATCAAGAAACAACAGGTATTATCATATATCTCTAGTTAATAATATGGCTCCCATATAATACTATATAAATATAGGGTTTTGAACTCAGACTTTCAAGCATCCTTTAACTATCCATACTATCCCATACAACTGATACACATGACCACATAATGTAGAAAAGATAAATAATCACCAATATATGTATTTCATGCTAAACCAACACTCATTAGTTGGTCTAGATTATCATCTCCCACACATATATATAATCAACGCTCAGTTTATATTAAGATAGCAAATCCTCATACTCCAATGGACAGGCTTCAATCTACTCCAACCTTCAACCATCTATATCATTGAAAATCTAAAATGGAAAGCCCAAATCCTTTTCTACATGTATGTGGTCATGTGTATCAATTGTATGAGATAGTGTGGATAGTTGAAGGGTGCTTGAAAGTCTGATTTCAAATCCCTATATTTACAATTAAGCTCCAGATTTGTGAAGTGCCTGGTTTTCAAATATTTATAATACTATATAATCAAAAATACCATAGATATATAGTGCAGAACTAGTACAGACCAAATATATAAATATAAATTTTTATTATTTAATCATAGTAATTTAGTTAGATGAGTAATGCATTCTTCTCTAGCCTTCATTTTGATTATTAGAATTATTGCTGAGATTTTTAATCTTGATGTTTGAATTTTAGACATCCATCATTACCATTGGCATCATCTTCAATTAAAGTCAATTATAACTGCAGTTTCTATGTTGTTCTATTATTAAAAGTTCAAGTTATAAATCTATAAACATAAGTAAAATACATTTATTAAGAACTTTTCAAAGTAAATGGGATATTTTATTTAAAGATATTTTTACGTAAACTCTCATGTCAAGTTTCAATCTATATTAATAAATTGACAAGTGTATTTATAATCATTAATTTATAATTATTTATTAATACTGTTATGTATTAGTTTTAATAAGTTATTCACTATGATAAAAGTATATAAAATAACTACTCATATAATTTATATGGATTGTTAAGTAAGTTTAGCAAAAATCAAGCTAAATAAGTATTTAATAATGAAATGCAATATTAAACTATCACTGAAATATGTAATATAAATATATTAAGTATTAATAGGTCTTAACATTTATAGATAAATTTAGTTAATGCTCAGGCTTATAAAAATTATATAAAATCTGTAAGATCTAGATCTTTTTGATACCTATAGCAAAACTTAACTATGATTGTGGCTCACACTTCTCCGAAAATCCCTGAATCTCAGTCTCACTTTCTTGAGCATATTTTACTTTATTAAATTCTTCTTGACTAATTGTATTTTATATAGCTAGAGTTCACTGTTCCTTTAAAATGTATTTGCTTGTCATTTATTAATATGCAATATTATCTTAACTGATGTTTATTATTAGTTAATCATTTAATTTAAAACAATACATAAAAAATAACAATTTTTTTTTTTTTTTAAAATTATAATAATCACTTCTTTAACTCTTATAATATTTATAGTTAACCTTATTTTATTATTTCATTTGACAGCTCTTGCATCTTTTCTGTGGCTCTAAAGCTTTATTTGAAAAAACAATATGATTTAAGCAATCTCCATCTATTTGATTCCATTTGCTTTCCATTTTTAATACATAAATTATTTCCTGTAAAGCTGCTACAAAAATTTTTTGGAAGAATAGAATTAACTTGCCATATATCTTATCTATACTTATTTTTGTAGATTACATATAGACTGATCATCACCAATACATTTTGATAAATATTCTTCAGAATTTGACAGTATCATGGATTTATGGCATAATATTACAAAGGTTTAATCACAGCAGAAATATGTAAAGTGAAATGCTTTTTAATAAGATCAAATAATGATGCAAAATGTCATTTATATTTACTGATTCTTTCACTAAGTTATCTTAAAAAATTGATATGATCTAATGTATTATAGAAAACCTTTTAATGTTTTCTTTTTGTTTGTTGATTTGATTAAAAGTCATCTACAGATGAAATGTACAATGATCTCAATAAATATTGTATACCAAATTAATAGAAAACTATACAATATGGTATATCCCCAACTTCAAAAATGCCCCTAATTCAATGTTACATCTTAGCAACTAACTCATTAATAGTTTCTAAAAGCAAAATATTTGGACTTCTTATTTAAAATTAATCTTGATGCTCTTCCTAACAATATATTCTTATCAGCTAGAATGATTTTCTCTCATTTTCAAACCGCATGTTCCCTAAAGGTCTGAGATGAAGAAAAACTCAATTATTTTCCATTTCAATGTATTGAGTTACAAAAATATAGAAGCATCATAATAATTATTGCATATTTAATAATTATTTGCACTCATTAGAAGGTTCTTTATAAATATTAGAACCACAGTAATTACTTGGTAGTTTTAAGATGTCATTTTATTTTCCACAACCAAAAATACTTTAAATGAATAATATAAAATTTAGAAATCAAGTCCTGGCTCTACTTGATATAATTGGAGTCTTACTCTCATTTCTTCCAAATTTATTAGCAAATATTAACTTACTTATCTGTTTAATTTATTTCTGAAATTCAAAATACTTTCTTATTTAATATGAATTAAACTACAATTCAGAAGAATGTAAAATCTACTGAACACATATACTCTTCTAAGTATTTTGATCAGTCCATTTCTGGTTCAAATAGTTTTTCTGAAACTTTGATATTTTCTTGAGAATTTGCTTTATTCTTCAAGTCTTCTGCATCTATTTCTGGAGTTAGATTGAGCATAGATAGTTTTGATATATTTATGCCATTCTCACTATTTTTAATTCTTACAATAACAATATTTGGAATATGGTAAATTTAACCTTCCCCTGTTTCAGACTATCCTTAATCCATGCATTATGTTGATATATAAGATTAGTAAATACCAGCCTATGGAGTTTACTATCCATCAGCAGCTCCAACGAATCCTTTCCGAAGTTAAAGGTTTTGATGCTGATGAATTAAGACTATGTTCATAAATTCATGTGCATCAATGGATTTTAGTTGGACAGCTTTTTCTACTAGGCCCTTTGATTCAAAATAATAGAGGTAACAATAAATATTATATATACCCCATTCATTTATTAGTTTTATTTTCAAAGATCTCTGGTATAACAATGTCCTAGCGTGTAATTATATGAAATTTCTCTTGACTCCTTCAGAACTAATATTTTTTATCAGTCAACAGTATTCCCACCAAAAATATGCACTCACTATTATCAATAACAATCATTTTGTGTATAGTACTGCATGATCCACATGAAATCTTTGTCAGAGTTTAATAGTCCTTGGCCATACACCATATTCTTTAGTGAACCTACCCTTCCTTTGACAGGATTCTCATTTCTTAATTTTTGTTTAAATATTTTTACTTATCTCTGGCCACTAATTACATCCACATGCCTTGACTTTTACAATTTCTGGTTGTCCTTTATGAATGAGCCCTGCAATATTTCTTCCTTCATATAGTATTGCTGCTTTATCATTCATCAATATGCCTCATTTTGATGTAGACAGATTCTTCTTTACATTCCAAAGGAAAATGTTAAATAACTAGGGACAGCTATATAGTCATCAATCATTTATTCATTTTGCTAGTTATTGATAATCAAATTTCTGAATCTATTTTGCAATGATTTTGCTGTTGAAGTACTTATTTTCATTATACTTATAAAATTTATCTCTGTAATTTCTGGGTATGGTTCTTGATTATCTGGAAACCAGAAGAATGCATCAACAATAGATATTTAGCTTCTTTTTATTACCTCATAATCATGTATGAATAATAGACTTTACCAGTGCAACATCCTTAATATTATGTGATTATAACAGCTGAATGTACATTGACAATTTAAATAAAGTTAAATTTTTCTTAAGATATTCAATATTCAATACTAGATGATAGAAATAGTCCAATACATAAATACAACTAAAATACTATCATCACAAACCTTCATGAAAACATCCCAGTAATAGTTTGTAATCTGTGAGAAGTTTCTATTCACACAAGTATCAAAAAAAATTCCTGAATCCAAATATAAATAGAAACCTCCTTATCCAGCTGACTATAATTGTTCTTTGTTTTGAATAAAATGCAAAGGTTATTGATCTTTCACAATCATTTATCTTGTGGATATAGAGCTCTATCATTGGTTAGTGTAATTTCTATCTCTCCATTGTAATGGATTAATAGATTACTGGATGCTAATAATGACTTTTCTAGATAAAAAAAAATTCAAAATTTTCCCCTTCTTTAGGAGATCATAAAGTGTTGTAGCTATGTGAACTTTTCTCTTTAAAAAAAAAACATTAAAAAAATTAATTAGGTATAAAAAAAGCTTTTAATTATTTAGCTGAACCTAAACTTTTTGTATTCGTGATAGCTTGAACTTTTCCAATTGACAGCAATTTCCACTTCTCAGAAATCATTTGACCCATCATTTGATTTATGGACTTCCAGATATTTTTTTTTATTTAAACATATTCTAAATGCTTTTAATAGCTTCTCACTTTTTTTTTTTAATTTAACATTTCGTCTGACAGTGCAATTGATAGAATATCATTAAAATATGGAATCACTCAGTCCATGCCCCTCAAACACTTATCAATCTTCAATGGAATGTATTAGGAGTAGTTTTAATTTGAAACAGTAAACTATATTTCTTAAAGATGCTAATGTGTGTGCTTATAGTTAATACTTTAACTAAACCCTTACATGAATGATTGCTTTAATTTTGCAAAGAGAAAGCTGTTTTGGAAAACAATATTACCACCTCTCTTATATTTGGCATTGAATATGTATTTTTTTTTTTTTTTTGAGATACTTACTGACCATCATGTAATAGTCTTCATATATGCATAACTGCCTACTGGATTTTGGAATTACTACATAGGCATTGCTCAATTCAATTCTTCAGTTGGGATAAATATTTATCCCAACCTTTACTAAAATTAACTTTATTTTATTTTAGTGTGAATGGTAGCTTCCAGTTTGCTGCTAATTGGATTTGTTTTTTTTTACCACAGTTCTACCAATTCTAATGCTTCATTGGCCCATTTAAATAGATCTGGATATTATGACATAACTTCCTCTTTTAACTAAACTTAAATTAATTCCCAAAAATTTAAACTACTCTCTATCTATAAAGGTGTTTTGGTGATTCTTAATTTAATTTAATTTTTTTATTTTTTAGATTTATTTAAGATTCTCACTTGTCCTAGTATTTTAATTTTATTTTCATTTACAGTTCTAGCTGGAAGTTCTGTTTTTCCATAATATGGTTCAAACCCACTTTCACTGTAATTGTATTCCAGTCTTTTAATGACATAATTAAAATTCCTGAATTGCTAACTATTTCTATGTGAGTTTTAACTCTGCATAAATATATTTAAGAAAAGTAAAAAATATATATATTTAGAATTATAAAAAATGATGATCTTAACGACAAAAGCAATTTAATCTAAATTTGAAAACAAAACAAAAAAAAAGAATGATGAAAGATTTTTTTTAAAAAAGATTATGTTAAAAATATATGTATTAATAATATTTATAGCATATGTAAAATATTTAATATTTATTAGCTTATAATGCACAATGAAACACAAACAAACACATAAATAAAGAAATTACTGAAGTGAAATAAGAAATATCAAATAACAGTCCCCAAATGATCAAACTATGTGTTAATAAATGATTTGGAAAATGTACTGATCAATTCTCTGATTTGGTAAAAATGTTGATAAGATTCATGGTTTAGTGTTTAATTTGATGAACTTGGTTAGATATTGCTATAATGGTCAATAAGTGACTTCAAATTTAATTAAAATATGTTTTAAATCTTATTAAAAGTCATAATTTACTTTTACTAAAATTTAAAAATACTTTACAACATATAGCAAATAAGTGAATGGCTTTATCATTTTTCTATAATGTTACAAAAATAAGCTTAGGTGAATAAATTATATAGCAAAAATGTTATTTGCTATAAAATGTATTATAGATATGATTTGTGCTAAAGATGCATACACACAAAGCTGACTTTTTTAAAATCAAAACAATAATGCAAGTGTGGCTGAGCACTTTCAAGGGACACAACCCTCATAGTCATAGCCATATTGTAACTAACAAAGCTAGTAATGCAATTGAGTTTATGTATTCCATTTCTTAAATATATTGTAGCACACATCTTTTCTGTTGATGGTGTGATTGTGCCTAGCAATAAAGTTCACAATCGTACCCTGCCGAGATGTGATGCTAGGAGAAAACTAAGTTACAAGTTGGGTCTGTTAGTGCTTTGTTGTACGAATATATATGTTGAGACAGACATGTGGATAGAGAAGCTCTGGTTTCACCGATGTATGAGATCTGACAATTTGCCACAGGGCAGGCTATATATATAATAAAAAAATTTATCAAAAAAATTAGTTTATACATATTGTTATAAACAAACTTCAACTTATATATAGCTTCTATGAATTCAATTAAAGCATTTTATTAAAAAAATAATCAATGACTTATAATTTGGAAGTTAATAAGAAATTTCAGTACTGAAAGGAACAGAGCTAGATTCCATTCAATGACCTTGAGCTCCAAAGTCTGACATTTTTCATCTGCACCAAATTACACAGGGCAATAAATTTTATTCAATTACCTGAAAATATTTGTTCTTGATGTTTGAAATTTAAATGATTGTCTGCCAAAATTTATTCATATTGTACAGCTTCTATATGATAAAATGAGAATAAAAATTATTACTTCTGATGGAAAATCTGAGATATTTTAAATGAAAACTAGTGTTAATTAATGAACAGTATGTATTATCTCCAACTTTGTTTATATTTCTATTGTTGTTGACATTTGGTGTTTGAAATAATTTATAATTGAATTTATGAAGCAAAAAATCAATATATGGTAAAAAATTGATAATAGTTTTTATTTGCAACCTATAATAGCTTGTTTAGTAATTAATAGTTAAAGAAATACTAGAACTTTATCAGCCACTAATAGAATAAATAAAAAATTCAGCAATTTTTGATTGAATGGTTAGTGGCTTAACAATGTGAATTAATTTAAATATCTTGGAGAATTTTTAGAAGGCGGCCTTTGATAATAAAGTGTGCACTGATTCCAATGTGCTACTAATGTATTTGATAAATTAGGAGATGGGATATTTCATCTTTTAGGGCTTTCACTAGAATAAAAATCTGAGGATAGAATATAATGGAAATCTAAAAAAGTAAGAATTTTCAAACAACAAAATTCATCACAAATATCAAATTAGCAGAATACTAACCTTTAATATATAGAGAGATGCATTTGCATTCAATGAACATCACATGAACACCATTTCCTTTTCTTACACAAGCTGTTATGAGCAGTAGGAAATTTTTTATACAGTGATGCCATTCAGTGCACGCACGCCTTAGTAATCAATGGATGCAGGAAAGTTTGTGCATAAAATCCCTATCTAGTGCCTACTCATTCAACATCCCCAGACTAGTTTCCAGCTTGTGGCTTTCATCAATAAGGGCATTTGCTTCTGACAGCTCTGCACATAGATCTAAACATCCATTGCAACCCTCAATCAGCCACTTTTTACCGATTTGGAGGGTTGCATTAGATCCTTAAATTTAGGTGCAATGCTCTCAGACTCCAAAGCTCCTCACTGATGAAAGCCACAAGCCAGAAACTAGTCTGGGGATTTGGATGAGTAGGCACTAACAGGGAAATTGATGCGTAAACCTGCCTGCATCCATTGATTACTAAGGCTTGCACTGGATGGCATTACTGTATGAAGAGTTTGATACTGCTATATTTAATGAAATGTATAGTCATCAAAGCAACTTCTCTTAAACATTTTATTCTTTTACTTTTCTATCTTTATTTTATTCTTTTTGAGTTAGAATTGGTCATACTTATTTTAAAATATTTGCTAATGATAATGATTAACCATATATATATAAAACAAAATAAATGGCCGCTAATATCAATAATACAATAACAAAATTTAAATATATTCCAAACAACGGTAAACAATTTATAATACAATATAAATAAAAACTCAATAAAAACTCATAAAGAAATATTTTCGATTATATTCATAATCATTTTCAACTCAACTTTCAAAATGGAATCATCTATTACCAACCGGAAACACATGTCGATTTAAATATCCCACGATTCATTAATCCTAACATTTGCTGACTGTCTATTTATTATCGTATTTTTATACCTATTAATAAAAACTGCCTCTTTAATTTTTCTTTTTTCATTATCTCTCTCTTGTCCTAAAATTTTTATTTTATTTATATCAAAATTAAACTTAAAATTACAATTTCTATCATGATCATAAAAAACAGATTCAGTATATAACTTGACTTCATTACTATTATCATTACATATCTGTACATTTTTCAAAACTCTTTTATATAACAATTTATGTTCTTTAATTCTTTTCTCTATATTACATCTAGATTCCCCTATATATGATAGGTTACACCCACAAAAAATTCTATAAATTATATTACTCACGTTATTTTTTTCTAACTTATCTTTTGAATTATAGGGGAATCTAGATGTAATATAGAGAAAAGAATTAAAGAACATAAATTGTTATATAAAAGAGTTTTGAAAAATGTACAGATATGTAATGATAATAGTAATGAAGTCAAGTTATATACTGAATCTGTTTTTTATGATCATGATAGAAATTGTAATTTTAAGTTTAATTTTGATATAAATAAAATAAAAATTTTAAGACAAGAGAGAGAGATAATGAAAAAAGAAAAATTAAAAAGGCAGTTTTTATTAGTAGGTATAAAAATACGATAATAAATAGACAGTCATCAAATGTTAGGATTAATGAATTGTGGGATATTTAAATCGACATGTGTTTCCGGTTGGTAATAGATGATTCTATTTTGAAAGTTGAGTTGAAAATGATTATGAATATAATCGAAAATATTTCTTTATGAGTTTTTATTGAGTTTTTATTTATATTGTATTATAAATTGTTTACCGTTGTTTGGAATATATTTAAGTTTTGTTATTGTATTATTGATATTAGCGGACATTTATTTTGTTTTATTGTTAAGTGATTAATGGATACCAAATATATGAATAAGATATGGTTGTTTAAAGAATGGAAGAAGATGTGTTTAAAGATTATTAAAACGAAATGTCGATTGGAATTTTTGAAAGATTGTAAGTTATTTAAAATATTCCCGAATTGCTGCTGCTTTAAATATAATAAATCGCTGGATTTGAAACCTAGTTTTATTTTTGAAGTGAAACGTAATATTTTGCTTGAAATTATTAGAAGAAGTAAGCAAGATTTGTTTAATAATCGGAAGTATTTAAAGGTTATTAATCATTTTATTGGATTGAATAATTTTGAATATTGTTTTGAATTTAAAAAGATGTGTCAAAATTATTATGATAAATTTTATATTAAAGAAAAGAAGAAATTTGATAATAAGATTAATTTTTTATTTAATAAAAAATATTCAAAGATTGATCAAAGTGTAAATTATGTCAATTTATCGTCATGTGATTTGAAATTAATACAAAAGTATGTATTAGGATTTGGTTCTAAATATGTAGGTGATATAGTTGATGACTATAAACTGGAGATTATATCATCAGTTCAAAATTCTTATGATGGAAAATTAATGACTGTAGACGAGTTTAATAAAATTGTTAAGGATGTTAATTTACAAAATTCTAATAAGTATGATAATTCATGGAAAAGAGTTATTGGATTATTTAAAAGACAATTAATGAAAGATAAATTGATTTGCTTAAAGGAAGACAAAGGTTTACGGATGTGCTTGATTTCAAATAATGAATATGTTCAAGGAGTTATTTTACAAATGGAAAAATTAAATTTTAAATTGATTGATAAATATAATGCTGATTCAGAAAGAATGAAATTTATTAATAACATTTTATTAAAGGCAAAGAATAAAGGAATAAATGATAATGTGTACTATTCATTATATCCTTCAAGTGCTATTTGTCCACGTGTATTTGCTAATGTAAAATTACATAAAGAAGGTTATCCACTTAGAATAATTTTGGATTTTGGAGGGTCTTTTGTGTATAAGACTAGTAAATATATTGCTAAAATTTTACAAGATTTACTTGGATTTGGAAAATATTCTGTAACATCATCATTTGATTTTGTTGAAAAAATTAAAGATTTAAGTTTGGACTGTGATGATGTTTTAGTGTCATTGGATGTTTCTGAGATGTATGGATCTATTGATAGACTTGATTCAATTAAGATAATTCATCAAGCTTTATTGGAAAAGAAAGTGGATAATCAATTAATATGTTTTCTGATGAAGGTTTTAAATTTTATTGAACAAAATATTGTTGCATCCTTTAATGGTAAATTTTATAAGATGAGTAAAGGCTGGCCAATGGGATTACCAATGGTGGCACAGTTATGCAGTTTTGTTTTGTCATATTATGAAGAGAAAATTTTAAACAAATTTATATTTATGGGAAATATTAAGATATATACGAGATATGTGGATGATGTTTTTATATGTGCTTCTTCAGAAATGATTGATAAAATTTTTGATGAATATAAATTAAAAGGTCTTATCTGGACTATGGAGAAAGAATATAATAACAGTATTAAATATTTAGATTTGATAATTTCAAGGAACAATAATATGATTAACTATAAATTGTTTATTAAACCTATTGAAACTAGAGGGTATATTCCCTATTTACCTAACGTGCCACATAATTATAAGATGGCTGGTTTTAGGTCTTTTTTGTATAGAAATAATATTTTGTGTAAATATGCATGTGATAAAAAGAAAAATATTGAAAATTATATAAATGAATTATTAAGTGTAGGTTATAATATAAAAGAAATTTATCAAGTGGTTTGTCAATTTAGTAAAAAAATTAATAGAAATACTGGTGATGAAGAAATTAAGAGTAAGAAGTGGATTTCTTTGCCTTTTTATAATAATAATCAAGTAAAATTTATGAAAAAAGTTTATAATGGTATATATAATGTTTCTTTTTATGGATCAGGTAATTTAAATAGAATGGTTAATAATTCAAAAGATAAGTTAGAAAAAAATAATGTGAGTAATATAATTTATAGAATTTTTTGTGGGTGTAACCTATCATATATAGGGGAATCTAGATGTAATATAGAGAAAAGAATTAAAGAACATAAATTGTTATATAAAAGAGTTTTGAAAAATGTACAGATATGTAATGATAATAGTAATAAAGTCAAGTTATATACTGAATCTGTTTTTTATGATCATGATAGAAATTGTAATTTTAAGTTTAATTTTGATATAAATAAAATAAAAATTTTAGGACAAGAGAGAGATAATGAAAAAAGAAAAATTAAAGAGGCAGTTTTTATTAATAGGTATAAAAATACGATAATAAATAGACAGTCAGCAAATGTTAGGATTAATGAATTGTGGGATATTTAAATCGACATGTGTTTCCGGTTGGTAATAGATGATTCCATTTTGAAAGTTGAGTTGAAAATGATTATGAATATAATCGAAAATATTTCTTTATGAGTTTTTATTGAGTTTTTATTTATATTGTATTATAAATTGTTTACCGTTGTTTGGAATATATTTAAGTTTTGTTTTTATATATATATTAATCAATGTCTGTATTCCAATTATAATAAAATATATATAATTAATCAAAATAATACAATAATTAATACAGTAAAAAATATTTTAAAGACAAATATATACCACAATTTAATAGAAGTGCTTTCAATTATCTATGTAGTCGTTATCAACTAGATTCAAATTGTATTACAAAAAACCGTTACAAATTTAAACAAAAAGTAATACCTCATACATCAATTTTCCCACAATTCATTAATTTTTATATTTGCAACCTGTCTATTTATCAAATGATGCTTTTCACTTTTTATTAACATAGCTTCTTTAATTTTGCATTTATTATTATTTCTTTCAATACACAAAATCTTAACTATATATATATTAATTAACAAGTTAATTAGATTCGTAAATAAACCTTCAAAAATATTATTTATCAAACTGCAAAAAAGTAATTAACTATTAAATAATTCTACTTTAAAATCTTACCTATGTCATAGGCAAGAAATTCATTTGAAAAACATTTTGCTCCTTGACTGTTGGTAGTATCATTATGTGTATTTCCTCCAAAAATTAGCATTAATCCACTAATAATAACTGCTGAATGAAGATAACGATAATGACCACTGCTGGTGAGAATTACCCTAAATAATAACAGAAAGTTAATTTATAAAAAAAAAAAAAAAAGGAAAACTTTAATTCATGTTTATAGCATTAGTCATTATTAATTAATAAAAAAACTAAAAGGCTATGATAATTCATCAAAAAAAAAAAAAAATTAATTTTCATTATTTTTTTTCCTTTCGGTTTTAAATCAATTGAATTTCTATTAGTTAGGCAAATTATTGAAACAATTTATAATCCATAGATCTGGGTTTTTCTTATTTTATGCATATAATTTCAACCGTCACAGTTTAATACTGCACATAAGGCAAAAGTAAGGATTAAAATACAATAATAAAATGTATAATCATAGATTCTATGAATAATTTTTAAAAAATAAAGCAAAATAATCTATTTTATAAACTATCCTAGAAATTTTTCAACTTTAATATATATATAAAATAAAAACATTTTAATAAATGGGAATTCCAAGTTACAATCTAGTTAACATTTTGTTTTCAGTCTGCCTCAAATTTACATAAATATAAATTGAGGATATAAAAAAAATATATATGTATACATATATTATCTGGGTTCATCCAATGTGCAATAAACAGTATTATTGCATTGTTATATAATAAGTTGTTAGTATCACAATGTGACTTTTAACTTATGGTTATCCATACTCAATTATCTACTATTTCATTAGATCACCTTTACTATAAAGTTTTCATTCTATTATAAAATATCTAAAAATATTTTCTTTAAAAATGCAAAACTATTCCATTTAAACTTAATTTATTAAAATAAGAATTCCATAATGCATAAGTATCAAAATAAATGTGATTTATTGTTATCAACCATTTCAAACATTTAGCCTTATGGAATGACCAACATTTGTTCTCTCATACACAGATGTAATATTTAAAATGCTATTGCTTATTTAATCTGTTATTAATATCAATACTGTTAATTATAAAAAAAATATCTGTTGCCTGTAAAAATCATTATTTTAACATACATATATATGCATACTGGCATAATTAGGTCTTATGTCATGGTGATAAAAATAATGCAACATGATAATGACTGCTTTATTAACATCTTGCAGTTTAATATTTAATTCATTTAAGTGGAAACACATATCAATAAAAAAAAAACATTAACTTCAAAAGTCCTTCAACCATTAATTGAATGTACTGTTCAATGATATTATATAAAAAAGTCTAATTTCCTCTAAATAATCAACACATCTCTGAACAATTTTTCCATAAATTCATCGTTGGACAACATTATTGGATGTAAGCAAACCACTACATGATGAGTTAACCTCATACAAGAAGTCTAGTAATTTTAATTTATTTAATGTATGTGCAGATATAAAATTGACTAATTTTATTATAGAGCATCTTCCAATATCTTGGAAAATAGACTTGGCAAATAAAATCTGCTCATGTATAATGCAATGTAAATCCAGAACTGTATGTCCAATATATTTGGTAAAAAAGTGACTAAACTATTTTCCTATTTGATTACACTGCTAGTACTATTAGTTGTTAATGATATGATTTTGGAAAAAAATGTTTTTTTCAGCAAATTATTCTATAACTGCATTGCAAATATCTGTTCCTTTTATTGTTGCTAATGATGATAAACTGATTAATTTCTTCTTTGATATTGCTCCCAACACAATAACAAATAAAAATAGCTAAATAAATTAATCCAGTTATGTCAGAAGTTTCATCAAGACAAAAAGAAATGAAAACAGAAGATTTTATATCCTTTTTTTTTGCTAATAAGTTATCCAAAATTTTATCTTTTACTGTATTTTTAGACAAAGGCATATCTTTTACTCTGTGAATAATTTTTGTTTCATTTTCAAAATTGTAAAAAAAAAAAATAGTGGACATTTTAACTGTGCTTCTTTTAGAGACTCACCATTGCCAAAAAAGCTTTCTGTGTTTGCAATTATATCTGAAGCAATATAACTAGCACAATTATAAATGACTGCCTGTTGATATATTTAATTGGGATATTGACTGAAAATTTCTATTAATAATAGCCTATGCAATGAATTATTTTTGTTCTTTAATTTTATCAAGAAAAGAATTATGGTGGCAGTTTTAATGACAAAGTTCTGCATACTATTTTCTTGG
This sequence comes from Epiperipatus broadwayi, assembly GCA_028023455.1. Classification (NCBI taxonomy): domain Eukaryota; kingdom Metazoa; phylum Onychophora; class Udeonychophora; order Euonychophora; family Peripatidae; genus Epiperipatus; species Epiperipatus broadwayi. The sequence continues at coordinate 4,874,722 of JAQFVV010012440.1, read as the reverse complement.
AACCTAAAACATACATTGATTTATTGCCTTATTAATCATAGCATATTCTTCTGTCTATCAACTTTGGAATTCTCTGGTACATGATTTTGATAATTTATGTTTTTTACTTATGTTGGCCATATTAAATAGAACAGCTAAAAGTTTTTTCTAAAAAAAAATATTAAAAAAAAACCTCTTTGTAAAAAATAATTTTTACAATTCTTTATATATTTACATATAATAATTACTTTAAAATGTATTCATACCATAGTATCTGTTTCTATATTATGATCAATATATTTGTGCACAAATGATGCACTTGCAGCTTTCTTTGTATACTTCTGTCACGCTGCACAATATATGTTGGTCCACAGACACACAAACACATACATGCATGATTAGAAATGAAGGGAGAAACATGTATTCATCAAAAAATAGAATATTATTATACTGAAAAAAATAATTTTTATTCATTTTTTTCATACCAACAAAAGCTTGTAATAATTATAAACAAATAATTTTAATAAAATATAGCTAATGATAATATCTTTTACACATGTCAACAAAATTTTCTTATGTGCCATAGATTCTCTATAGCCACATTGAAACACAGGCAAATATAAATAATATTTCAAATAATAATATTTTATTGTAGATTAAAAATTAAATAAAGATTATTGTGAAACTGTAATATTTAAATATATAAAAAAATTAAGTTCACTGATGAGAAAATATCATTACAAATTAACTTTCAAAAAATTTCAACTTAGTGGGAACCTTTGAGTGTTAAATGTTCTTGAGCCAATATTCACATTGAATTGTGCATAGATCTATTCGAATAACTAGTGGTATATGTATACTGTATATATATTTTCCAAATAATATTTCTTACTTATATGTATGTACAGTATTATTACTGGAAAAGAAAAAAAAAAGATCAGTATTTTTACTACTTATTCAATGAACATTAATTCTTATAAAGACTGCTAGAAATAGCTATTATAAGCAGAATAATATATAAAAAAAAATTGTTCTTACTTTCACTTGATTATTTACTTGTCATATTACAATATTTTGCTTTACTTCTTTTTGATATAATACAAAAATTATTCAAAATATTATTTATGGCTGCAAATTGAAGTTTGTTATTAATTGAAAGAAAACTCAATGATTTCTATTTGAAATCTCAAAGAAACCAAACAGAGCTAATTCCTAATATCTATACCATATATTCTTGTCATTGGAGCTGTTTTACTATGTGATTATTTATATGAAAAATGAACACGATGAGGTGCTCACCAACATACACTAACCAGCATGTTGAATTTAATGATTTTTTACTTCTGAATTTAAAACCAGAATCACCAGTTATTCTCAATAGGCTGTAAAGTCATTACCTAAAGTAGCTGAAGACAAAGAATGATAATCTCCTGGTCACTGATCTAAACTGCCATTTAACAATAATATTTTATTTAACTAGTCACAATTACAGATACACTTTCAAGTAATGCAAGTTCACATGAATTAGAAAAATAAGTCTAATATCAAAGGAGACATTGTTCAACTTTGTGAAGTTAAAATAAAAAATGAAAGATAGTCAGTCTGAAAGATGGGTTTATACTTTACTAGAAAAGCACAAATATTGGAAGCATAAATGGAGTGGATTCACCATAATTAACAAATATAAGAACATTGTGAAAATTGATGGTATATCTGAGTAACAAGATTAATTATTCAACTTAATAGAAGATATCAAATGCAGAAAATTCAGGTAATGCTCAACTCTCAATATGATGAACAAATAAAGGATTTTAAAATAGATTTACAAAATGGTTTTGATCACACTAAGAACCATTTCTTAATTATCATAGATGACTTTAAGACTAGAATTGGAAACTGATTAATAGATGCAAGTGTTATAGTGGCAGAAAGATGACATAATTTAAAAAAAAAAAAAATTACTAAGAATACTTTCTTTGGAAAAAAAGAAGCTAAATGGAATAACATAAAAGCATCCAAATGAAAATATAGCAGGATAGAATTATATTTTGACTAAGAGAAATATGTATTTTCAGATAATAATGTTCTTAATAGATTCAACACTGAAAATAATTATTAAATAGTAAAACGTAAGATGTATGTTAATGCAAAACTAGAAAAACAAACTATTAAGAAAAACATCCTAATCTTCAGAAACATTCTAATGAATTTAAATTAGAACTTGCAAATCATTTTAAAATATTAACACACTTTGAAGATGGTTCAGATTTCAATGATATCAATATGAACCAACTGATATTCTACTAAAAACTGCAATAAAAACAGCTAATACAAAAAAACAGGAATTCACCAAATTTTCAAGTGAGATAATGACAAGTAAAAAATATAAAACTATTTGAAAATGATCCCTTAAAAAGAAATGAATATCTAAGATTTTTTAAAATGATAATAAAAAAAAAAAGAGTTAATAGTGATATAAGAAAGTATAACTGTGAACTGAGAAGGAAAACTATAAAAGTCTCAAAAATATAAAGCAGCATTCCTGGTATTGAAAGAAAAGTTATTTCATCAATAAGAAAAGATGGAACTATTGTTAAAAAGAGAGATGACATCGTGAAATGTTTGGAAAAGTTTTACAAAGTATTATCTAAGTATAATAATAATAAAATTAAAATAACCTCTATAATTACAACACTTTGTAAATTATGCATTTTAAAAAAAAGAGATGAGAATACACAATTAAATCTATGAAGTAAGAAAAGCGCCAAAAATAATGAAATTATTATTCATATTTTAAAAGCAGATGAGAAATAGAAAAATTGTTGACAAAAATACATATTCAATGTTTAAATGTTAAAGATATAGCGGTTGATGATTGGAAGAATACAACAGTGATAATAATATTTAAGAAAGATGAAAAAAAAAACCCTTAGAAATATTACATTATTAGCCTTCTATCAGTTACATCTTGCCTACAATAAACTTTAGTTTCAAATCAATCTAAAGAACAAACTGGATTTAAAAATGATTTTAGAACAATCACATTAAGAGAAGTTATAGCAAAAAAACCAATGAATATAATATCTTTTAGAGTTGTAGATTGTAAAAAGGCATTTCCATAATGAATTACAATCTGGATCAAGATGTAGAAAATCAGGTTATTGTCATATTCTGAGGAATATTTATCGAAATGCAATAACTGTAACTAGATTACTTGCTAACACTAAGAAGATTAATGTTGAAAATGGTATACAACAAAGTAACTTCATATTTCCAAAACTGTATGCAATAGTTTTAAAACAAATACTTTATAGATTAAAATGGAAAGCTAAGGGAATAAAAATACATATAAATTATTTAAATTATCTTGATTTTTCAGATAATATGATTATTTTTATAATTAATGCTTCAAAGTTTTAGGAAACATTGCAAGTTTTCAGATGAAAAAAAAAAAAAAATTCAATAATATCCAAGGGATTCTCAGAAGAAGAAAATAAAGATGAATAATGATAAATTAGAAGAAAAACTACCAATATCTTAATCATATTTTTAATATTGATGGAAGCATCTGGATGAAATCAATCATTGAATTAAACTTGAGAAGAATACTTTTGGTAAAAATAGCTTAATATTAAAAAATAAATACCAAAATGTTTTAAAAAATATGTTTCATAAGTTATTTACATATGGCTCTGAGACTTGAACACCTAACAAAAGAGCATTACAGAGATTTCAGACCACTTAATGAAGTATGAAGAAAACAAGAAAAAATCAAAAGTGAAATAAGTTGGTCAAAAAATAAACAACTACTATTGATATATATTGAAAGAATTAAGAGAATGAAATAAGGGTTGAACTTATCATATTGCTAGAAGAGATGATAATAAATGGACAGTTGATGTTTAAAACTGGATTCCAAAAGATTGTATCTTCGAGACTATGTGTAAGATGAATGGATTAATTGAAGAAGTTTGGTGATGTGAGATCATCATCCAGTAGTAGACTGACAATAAATGATATTTTTATCTATAAAAATCAGTGCCTGCATATTTTAATCTAGATAACCCTACTATATGTAAGGATGATGAGAAAATTTACGTAACAAATTTCTAATACTGCAGTTGTTTCCAAAGCATTAATATTGAAATAAGGTAGGAGAGTATTGTAATGATACAGAACAAAAAGATATCAAGCGATGATATCAATAAATCATAAGCATTATTAAGGGTGATGCCAATAAATATCAGAAGAGAAAAGAATCCGCACCAGAAGCAATATAAAAAAATAAAGATAGCAGCAGCAAACTAATAAACAAGCAATAGTCATCAGTCATCCTTTATGAAATAGATTTAAGAGACAATATAAAATCTTAGGCTAATCATCATCAAGCCAATGCCAAACTTGGGACATAATATTATAAAAGCAATCATCAATATTTCAGCCAAGTGCTAAGATAACTATAATAATAGGCATAGCAACAAAAAAAGCCGAGATCATTATGCAAATGCTAATAATTCTCATGGCCTTGGCCATCAGAATACTGTGAATGTACAGGCCATCAATAACCTAATCATCATCGCAAAACAAATGAAGTAAAAGTAAAGTGTGTGGACTTTAAATGTGACTATCATTATCTTAGTACCATTTAAATAATTCTATAAAGAATTGCACAGATGTCCATGCACACATTCTTATATTCCATCTATTATTGGGATCATAATGAATCTGGTCACAGTAAACAAAAGAAAATATACCACTTAAACTGTAGTGTATTAAATAACTTGATTGGAATAACTTAAAAGTCATGATTAATAAATTTATTAATTAGAAGTAAAAAAAAAAAAAAATGAAGATTTGAAAAATACTTTATAAATATATCATTCTGACATTGATTTACAAATTTTAAATAATTCTTACTACAGTTGCCAAACAAAACTATACATGCAACATTGTTTAAATTATAGTTTACTAATGAATAAATTGTAACAAATATTGAATAATCATATATGGTACACACATGTGCATGTCTAATATTACAAAATATTCCAATCTCTAATAAAAATTCTATTTTAAAATATAAATAGTGAATTATTTTAGACATACATGTAGTCATATAACTACACACACGTAAACATTATACAAATATTTCATTTGTTAATGTTAAATTCTTTAAATCTACATGCCAATATTTTCTATTTAGGAAGATATAAATAAATAAATCTCAAATGTATATATAATAAGTGAATGCATGTACATATTCTAATATAAAAATAATATTTTAAGCATTAATTTTAATTTTCCTTAATCTATAAAATGAATTATTTTGTAATCTAAATATAGAAAATACAAATACATTAACTCAATCAAAAATCTGTATTTTCACCTATCATTAAAATACATACTTGGCAATTTCATTATATTTTTTTAACTCCAAAAATCTTTTATGAATGACAACAAAATTTAAAGAACATATATCCAGAGTTTCTATTTTCTGGACAATATAAACTGGACAGTCACTTTTATTTTATTCCTAAATATTTTTTCACTTTAAGTGACTAATTTATTCAACAAGTGTTTATATTCGGTTATTGTAAGAAAGTTTTCTCTCTCCCTCTATTTTTTATTTTAAATTAAAACTAACTGAAGTGAAATAAGACCAGTAAAAATTTTTTCATTCTTTGTTCTTTAGGACTTTATTCAGAAAATATGTGTACTTTCTCAATATTTATTTTTTTATATTTCTATAAGTTCATGAAATAATCTCATATATGGGCAGTATATATTTATGACTAACAATTACTTTTGTCTGTATTTCTATGCATATATAAAATATCAGTGCTTTAATATGTATAAATTATATAATACTGAAGATAGCAGGCTGATTTCTTATATATGGATTGCCAGTGTGATGACCTGGTTATCAGACAAATAAAGGCTGCCAATCCAATTCTGTTCAATAATTTTTGAACTTCACTGGTGGCAAGCAGGGATCTAATACACACATGAGATTTGAAATATCACAGAGAAGACATCCTACAAGTTCTCTGAGAGTTCAAACTCAACAAATATGGAAACTAATAGCTGAACTCTCTACAATCTCTCTACTAACTATCAGCTAATCTGAACCTACTATTTATGGAGATACAAAAAATTTAAAAACTGGAAGATTAACAGTATATCTTTTCTTTTTGAGTAATAAAAAACAAGGTAATAACTGTAAAATATTCAATTTATATTTAAGAAATTCAGTTATGATGCTGCAAAATATATCGATTAAAAAAAAAAGTTTAATTAAAGTAAGTTTTAAGAATAAAAGTTTTGAATGAGTCATATATATATATATAAATAAATTAATTGTGTAGATCTTAAAACTTAGATTATATGGAAATAAATTCCTAAGAGATAATTAATTGTGAAAATCTTAAAACTTAGTTTATACAGATATAAATTCCTAATATAAATGGGGAATTAGTATGCATAATTAAAAGATTAAGAGAAAGTGTATTTAATTTATGGGCAGATAACAAACTCCTAAATCTAATAATAATTAAATGGTTAAGTGGAACTAATCAAAGTAAAAGTCAAATTATTTGAGAAAAGATAAAAACAAAAGAATAGGGGGGAATATAAAAAGCTAGAGAAAAAAAACTGTGTGCTCTTTTAGGGTTGCTGCCTGCTATGCTGATTCCATGAGTTGAAGTTGCAGTGAATATCATCATTGGTTGATTTCGTTCCCAGGATCTAGGCTCCTGTAGGTAACCAAGCTGATTAGAACTTTTAGTAGACAACCTCAGTCTTATTATTATTTTTATGAAACACCTCAAGAAGCTTGTCAAGGGTTTTGTTTTTTAAAACTATAGACTGTGTAGTGAACGTAAAGTACATACATCGTTGTTTAACTTGATGAGTTATGCTTGCACAAGTACGGACTTATATGTATATTGAAGATTGACTAGTAACTATTTAATTATTATTAAATTGTTTAATACTACTTTATATATATATATATATACTGTTATCCGTTAACCTTAACTATGTATCCATGTTTGCGGGTCGCCTGTTCATAGTCGGGGTGGCAGTAACTAAATTATCATTGTTCTGCTTTTTTTAATTTATATTCATCAAAACCAATTATATTTTAATTAAATAAATTCTGTCTTTAATCTTTTAAGTGAAAATAAATGATAGAATTAACCTTATAATTAATGTGTATTACAAAGAAAAAACATCCTTGTTTTAGACAAAAATATTTTTTCTTTTTTTTTTTAATTATATTAAAAATTTAGATTTTTCTCAAAATCAAAAATAGAGATCTTTTTTGTATTTGATTTTAAATAATTTACAGTATTTTAAAAATATTAAATATTATTACTTAATCAATACTTCAGTTATTTAGACTTTATATTAAATAATTATATACACCTGGGTCTCATTTTATGCGATAGGTTCCTCAGAAAACACGCGCAAAAATAGATGTAACTTACATTGAAAAAGGGGGGATGCGGTCTGTGATTTTTCAAAATTCGCGTAAAAGCAAAGCACCAATGTAAAATTACTTTAAAATTCGCGCAAAAAAAAAAATAAGGAAATAAAATATGATTAATAAATAATTTCAAATTTGAAAAAAATTAATACAAGACAAACTTTTTTTAACTATAATATTTAATTTTATTCAAAATAATATATTTTTATGCATAATTTACAGTACAGTAATTTACATTTTTTTATACATGTTTTAATTATTATGATTTTCTGGTGACAATGTAATTAGTAATTAATCTTTGAGACGATGATTTTATTAATTGTTTACGAAACTCGCGATATCCAGACATACAACCATTTAGCTCTCGTTGGAATTTAAGAGCACGTTAATGATTAGTGTCATTAATAAGAAAATAATAATTGATTATGTTCTTTTTTAAAAAGCAAAAACAGAATGTGATTTAAAATGCAAAATTAACACGCACAATGTTTGAACAAATTTACATTATAATCTTGTAAAATTTAATATGTGTATACATAAAATGTGGAAATCATGATTTTAATTTCATTATTGCATAAAATCTTACTATTATAAAGCACTGAAAATATTGAAATTATTAAGATGAAAGTCGAATTCCAATAATGTGCTATTACTTTCAATATAACGTAAGTGCGCGAAATTTATTATTTAAAGTAATAGCGCATTATCGGAAATCGACTTCTGGTGAAACACTAATCACGTAACTTCAAAATCGTGTTAAATAAGTCTGCGTAAAAAGAGACCCAGATGTATATAATTTTTGTCATTGTTCATTTCTACTTTTCTCAATATACATGTTTACTTACCATTTTAGAATATAATAAACCAATTTTAATCTTAATAAATAATCTAGAATTTTAATTTTTAGAAAGAAATAAACTTACTTTGCCCTTAACCATATATAAAAGTATATATATTCAATAATTCCCTATATCTGATTAAACAACAACAAATGATTTGCTAGTTTCAGTGCTGGCCTATCAGGAAAAAAAAAATATTGTAAAACTATATATATACATTATACTATCTGAAAATATTATTTATTTAATAAGATTTTTCCATTATTTTTTTTAGATAAATTTCAGCTATGATATAATCAAGGCATTCAACCAATTAAAAGCTGATGTTGCAAACTGAAACTATACTTAAATCAAAAAGTGGAACTATTTATCCTCTAAATTTACAAGAGTAATAAATATTAAATGTTTCCATTTTTAAAATTAAAATTTACTAAAATAAATATTACTAGATGGTGTGATTTAAATTTGCATTATCAGTTTTTAATTGGCTAGTTGTCTAATAAAACATACAAAAATATCCCATTAAATTAACATTTATATCTAACAATCCATATCATTATAATACATATTGTTACCATAGAAGATGATATTAGAATATTATCTTTTGAACTAATTTTAATATTTTTGTTTTAAACATCAAGATAAAAATTGTACATGACAATATTGTTTACATATAACTACATAATCTTACCTACTAAATTACTTATATGCAAATATATTTACACAATTATATAAAATCAACATACCATTTATATAATTTCGGGTCATAGGAATAAAGACTATCAGAAAGAAAATAACCACGATAAGCACTGCTGTAATAACCACCATGAACATAAATAAGGTGGTTAATCGGATCCCAAACACTGGTGTGACCATAACCTCCTTTCACAATAGCTCCTGTTGTTTTAGGAATTGTCCATGAATCATTTGCTAAAAATAAAAATAAAACAATGAGTAATAATTTCTTCATCATATATCAATAAATAATTGTGTAACTATGTAGGTTGGTATAGATAGGGATATATATATTGTACCAGGTCCGACCAGTAGAAGTCTAGTGAACTCTTTTGTAGGTTTAGCTGAGTTTAAACCTTATTTACTATGATTTTATATTTTATATAATTATTATATGAACAGACTGGACCGGTCCTTCGAACAGAGGGGAAAATATCATCGATAGCAAAACTATCAACAATACCCACGATCAGACTGAGCTATGCAATGTTTAACCTGATCACATTTCCAGACCATGGCCCACCTTGACTGCTAGATTCAAACCCCTACTATCCAAGCACTTTATTTGTTTCGGAATAAACCCTGGGAGCCATCTAGTTATTAGAACTAACATGTTTAGGAAGTAGGCCCATAATCCAGCATTCAAAATATCTCAAGACTAGTTCAGTCTAAAGTAATACAATAACAATTATTTCTTTAACTAGTGGTAAAAGAATTGACTGACAAGCTCTAAGTTTATCGATGATTTATTTAACTAACATTATTATTCTAAATTTTACTATTTTATATAGGAACTTAATTAAATTATACAAAGATAATTACATATACAGACCACACACATTCTTGATTTACGCAATAAAATATAAGAGAACCTTAAATAAATATATGAAATTCATATGAGATCACAAAGCATTAATATATACATTTCACAAACACACACATCAATAGTCCTTTATGCATGCTATAGAGTTCATTATTAATTGACTCTGGGAGGCGTCAAATTATCGCGATGGCTACTTTAATTATTAATGGAAATTAAAAAAATGTTATTTGTTACCTAGGATTCTTTTTGCTGTTTGCTGCTTCAAATTGAAATATTTCCAATCGGTTGGGTTCGATATTTGTGGAGGTTTTTATGCATATTATTTCCGTGGCATTATTCTTAAATACAGTTAGCCATCAGGCGGCTTCAGATTGTTACTCAGGCATCACTTTACCAGGCAAATTGCTGATCTTCCAAAAGCTACTCAACCCTGCATGGTCTCTGATTCTGGATACATAATAGATTGACTGAACTGCATTAAACTGCTCAAACAACTGTAGTCTGAACTGATTTTAATCTGAACTGGACTGATTGTCTGATGAAAAAACTGGACTATTTATTAGGCTGACCTGTTGTTACTTTGGTATCCGCCAGCTATAGTTGTTGTTGAAATTGCTCCCTTGTTTTTTTAATTGCATTCCTCTGATAAGCTTTTAATCCTGTTGTTGGAGATGTTGATTAGCAGCCATTGCAAACTTATTGTTGATTTTTGTTTAACTTAGTAGCCGTCACAAAACTTGTATTTTTGTAGATTTTTAGCTTAATAGCCATTGCAAATTCTGTGTTTTACATTTTAATTTTCTATATCATTTTTAATACTTAACATGCACATATTTATATTATATTTACAATCATTCGCGATTAACACACATATATATTTTAAAATCAACTCACTATTTAGTTTTAAGATTACTTTCCTTTTTTTAAAAAACTTAAATGAAAAAGAGATATTTTTAATTATTTGAAAATCAACTATTTTTTTTTTCTTTAATATTTTTAAATGAAGAGAGAGATTTTTATTTCATGTAAAAGATTCATTTAAACCGCTATAGTTTTAACCTTTTCTAAGCCAAATTCTCCCCCCCAAATTACTTTTAAATTAATTCTAAAACTTCATGAAAGATGCAGGGTTTAATTTTCCCCAGGACTAACAGTATTTTCTCCTTTCTTTATTTTTAAAAACTCTAAACTTTTATATTAAACTTCCCTTTATTAAACTTTTAACTATTTATTATCACATTGAAACATTATGTTGTTTTTATGAGAAATTTCTAATTTTAATAATTTTTCGACAAAATTACATATGTACAATATATATATCATAATAATGCTCAGATAGCCATTGTAATGGATAAATAGTTCTATATATAACTTTATTAGAAAGCTCAACTAAATAATAAATGTAGACCTCTTTCCTATACTAAATTGCTATTTAATATTGTTAACTAATATCAAGTAAGAAGTTAAGTTTAATAGCAAAATCACAATTACACACAAAAGTTGAAAAGCTATAAATTATAAAGAAAAATTCTTCCAACTAATAACAAATCTTGAAGTAAAGAGATAAATTTACATAGCATGATTTACATTTGGACATATTTTATAATTCAAATTATTACTCAAGTAATGGTCAATAATAAAATAAACAAAATAATTTATTAAAAAAACAAACAATAATGTTGTTGTAATAGCTACTAAAATTCACATATCAAAATCAACAAATACATGCATGATTGAGAATACAACATATTGTCAAACTAAATCAAGACATTCTTGATATTAATGATTAGTAACCAGTAATTTATATTACTGGGAGCTTATAAGACTAAGCAATGGGTGAAATGTCTATTAAAGATAAGATCAACTTACTACTATAATAATATTTTAATAACAGCATTAAAAGAATAACTACACTTAAGACTTCAATTATAAAATTTTAAATATTAATTCACTGTTATAGCTGTACTCATTAAGATGTAATGGCATTACCCATGTATTTATTACACAACTAAGTCATTATAAAAAAAAATAAAGCATAGGAAAATTTATAACTAAAACTAACAATATCAAACAAACACATTTGATTGCACAATATTCAAACTGTCAATACACGCATCATTTGGTCAACCACCATAAGTAAAATAAACATTTAATAGCAATTAAATAATTATAAATAATGATCTTCAAATAACACAGATTGTATTATTTCTTAACATTACAATAAAACATTTTGAAATATTTAATTTGAATACAGATTTTATAAACAGACATATTGATTTGGACCATGTTTAATAACTGATAAGAAGTTATGAATAATTAATATTGGATGCTTATTTGAAAAACAGATTATTTAAAATATATATATATATTTAATAAAGATTTATAAATTGTTTAGTTATTGTAATCTATTTACCAGTAAAAAGTTTTATTTTCCTTCTGCAAATTTAATGATTCTAGACGACTATTTTTTTCCTTTATGGCACCCCATTTGAAATATAGATAAGACAGGCCTAAATGAAGTTGTAGAAAATCATGTTTTTGCAGCAATTGATGATTATAAAGCACTTCTATTCATTGTAGATGGAGATATGGAATAAATAGATTATCCATTTGAGTTTTGGATCCCCAAATTCTTGGGATAAAAACTATTTATTTACAAATTCATTTTGGAAGTTTAAAATTCAATGTTTTATTTTTTAAAAAAGCACAATCATCTTCTGTCTATGTGATCAAACAGTTTATATATTTATAAGAAATCATTCTTGGTTAATTGCCAAGAGAATAATAAATGATTATGCCATTTATTTAAGAATGTTTAATAAAAATGATTGTATCAGTTTTTTACAGTTAACATTTCAAATTCAACAATTGACTTCCATACAAAAAAATATTTTGTACAATTATAAAAATATTGACTTTTTTAAAAATTATAATTTAAATAAATAAACTTTTATTTATAAAAACAGTATACAATGGTTTTAAATAATAATAATGATGATGATGATGATGATGATGGTGCAATGTTTTAAACACATCAATGACATCACATTTTTTAATTAAATAAAATTTCTTTTCTGTATATTTTCTTAATTTCTACACCAATTAAATATATTCTTAATGAATATATCATGTTAATAAATATATCTATAATAATAATATGTAGGTTTCTATCTGCCCAACAAATGTTTATAAGATTGTTAAGTTTCATTCATAGTTTAATAAATTATTCACTGATATAATGTTAGAATCAAACAATAAACATTAACAAACAAAGAATCTTAATTAAATGGAAAATTTTAAATTGCAGAGATCAAATAAATTTAAAATGTCATCTACAGTTTTCTTTTCAAGAATAGTTCATAGTATTCAATATATATATATAAATAAATACACCAAATTTCTTTTTAAAACTTGGTTTTTATATGACTATTACAAAAATATAACTACACACCAACATTTCAACTATTTTATAATATAGTTTTTTTCAAGGAAAACTGAAAAATAAAAATACAAATATAGAATTTATTAGTAAATTAAGTAATTTTTTAGATAATGATGTTTTATTTAAAAATTTATTTTTTGTAAAATTAGATAAAAGTTAATATGCATACTAACATTGATCCAGAAGTTGCTATTAATATTATACATTTATACATAAGAGATAAAGAATTTAATAGAGTTGCAATGGTTGCTAATTTTGTTCACCGTGACAGAAATTACAAAAAAGTTTTATCAATTGTGCTCAGAAACAGGAATGTAGCCATATTTTTAAACCTTAGATATATAAATTTCACAAAAATATTAAACTATGGTGATGTGACTGACAAAGTTTTGTGAATGGTTTCTATGATAGTCAAAATGTCAATTTTTTTTATTAATTATTCTGTTAGGTGATGAAATCTTTTTTTATTTTTTTATTATGAAAGTAATGAGGTAAGTTGATAAAATATCAGCTACTGGCTTCAACATAATGCACACAGGTATATAATTTCTAAGAATAAACCATCTCTAGATAAAGATAATATCAAATATATTTTTAATATTGCCTAACCCAATTCAAATAAGACTCTTAATTGGTATGTCCATTTTATATTTAAAAATTTAAGAAACATCTTAAATGTTATTTTTTTTAATTACTTGCAAAGTATAAATATATTCAAAGATCTCACTAGATCTTTTCTTTGTTCTTTTTTGTTTTGTTTAACATACAGTTTCATCAATGATATAAAATTTTTTGCTAATATCTAAACCAATCATAAATTTTAATTGCACATTAATATTTTGTTATTATTATAACAAAACTTCTATTATGACTAGATTTTTTGTAATTTGGGTTATATATATATATATGTACCTAACTGAAGTCTCACTTACTTCCAATAGGTGATTAATGTTATCTTAGTTTAACGTTTTTGTTTGAAATTTTCAGAATTTAAAAAAAATAATAATAATAATGATAAAAAGTTAGGTTAACTTAGTTAATAAATAAGTAGGATAATCTTATGTAGTATTATAATAATTGTTAAATATAATGGGATTATGTCTAAATATTTCTAAAGTATATATGTGTTGGTTTGATAAGGGATGCTAGATAATAATTTGAACTAAAAGAAATATCAGAAATAGTTAGGAATTGATAAATAACATTAAATGTATTTTAAAATAACAATTGTATAATTCATTTTAATATCTAAACGATAATAATTAGATATTATAAATATGTGGAATAAATAATAATAGTAAGTTTAAAAAAGTAATTTGTAAGTTTTCATTAAAACAGTAATAATATTTATTAGATTCAATTTAGCTTAGCGTTTCACTTATAAAAATTATTTTGGATTAAATAGTCATTAATATTTTTATTGTTGTAGTTTTAAAAATAACTTTTAAACAATTAATGTGTGTTCATATCACAGGTATGTGAGAATATTTCTGTGCATGCAAGAATGACAAATATAAAAATAAAGAAATAATTTAATTCTAATATTGATTAAAAAAATAATAATAAAACAAATGTATGGATAAAGTTATTAAAGTTAAATATTTAAAAATAATAAAGAGGGATAGCTCTGAATTTTGTATTTATTGCTATTGTGTTTTATAAAAATATTATCATTAAAGAATATTACATAGCATTTGTTAATAATGAACTTTTGACTTTGCAACTGTGAGTTACGTGGTATGGGAAAATTATATTGATTACGTCAGTAGATTGATTCCACAGCTGAATTGTCAAGAATGTTAAAGGTTAATAAAAAATAATTTTATTGGTTTTTAAACCAATTGATATATGAAAAAAGAAGTGGGTGTATAAAAGATTATTATATAAAACAGGGATCCAGGTGTCATTCAGGGGCTTATCTGATTTTTAATCCTACCTGTGGCTGGATTTTGGAATTTTTCTTTAATAAAAGATATAATTTATTTAAATATTTTATTTTTAAAAGTAAAAGTATGTTTAAAACAATTATTTAAAACCGTCTTGCAATGATGGAAGGCTAAATTTTAAAAAGGTAATCCGTTTTCTGACAATTTTAATTCCAGTTGAAGCATAAGATTATAGTAAATAATGCTTGAAGGAAAGTTAGCGTCCCTTATCTTATCTATGTTTTATTTGTTCGTTTTTCTTTATTTGGAAATGAAAATATTAGTAAAGCCTAAATTATTAATTATATATATGGCTAAACATGTTCTTGCAAAAAACTCTTATAGCTGTAGGATATTCATTATATATCCTATTAAATTAAAAGTATACGTGAAAAAAAAAACATTTTAAAGTTAAAAAAAAAACATTATAATGAAGCTACATTTGGTTAAAGTAAACTAATAAAGGATGATTAATTTTTTTTTTTAATTATTGCTTATACCTTGACATAAGTAGAAATGATTTGTTTAGCTAAATGCAAACAGATAAAATATATTTTAAAATGATAGCTCTTATTTTACCCCGTAATAAATAAAAATTATTCGGAAACAAAACTTCCAAAGTAATCTACAAAGATCAGTACTGAACTTATATTTGTCAAGTACATAGTAAATGGTTATATTTGCCATTATTTATACGTAACTTTATGACATTAATTGTAGCTTATAACTGAGGAACGTCTTGAATTATAAACAAAATCTACTCTTATGTTTAAAAGTAAAAGGAAATGTGTTTTAAAAAAAATACATTATGAAATATTAAAAAAAATGATGTTTAAAAAAGAACTCTATTTTAAAGAAAAATACGTTTATCTAAAGGAAAACAGAGAAAGTTAACTATAATTATTCTGCATTTGAACCTAGGATTATAAATATAAAAAAAATGTACTCAGCTGAAGAATTTATTTTTCCAATGCCAGCTTATGCTTATGCTATTTTATTATTTTAATATTTAAAATTATCCCATCTAGTATCTACTCATCCAATATCCCCCAGACTAGTTTCTAGCTTGTGGCTTTTGTCAATGAGGAGCTTTGGATCTAGGTGTAGTGCTCTCAGATCCAAAGCGCCTCACTGACGAAAGCTACAAGCTAGAAATTAGTCTGGAGGACATTGGATGAATAGGCAGCAGATAAGAATTTTATGCAGAAGCCTTCTGACATCCATTGATTACTCTGGCTTGCATTGAGTGGCACTACTGTATGGAGAATTTTGCCTGTTTTAATAACAGTTATGTTTAGTGGTTCAAAAAAAAAAGGAGCATGCTATCATCTCTTCAAAATTACACAACAAAAAAAATGTCCATAGCTAATCAAGCTGATCAATAAGGTCTAGCAGGAATATGTGCACAGGCAGATGATCAGATGATGCAACCAGATCCAATGAATGTAATGGATGATTAAGAGGAAGAAAGAAATTTACTTCCCACCAGAATTCAACAACAACACTGCAAGATTATTTTTTGTAATCATGAAGAGTATTTTCTAGAGGGGGAAAGAAATAGACTGTTCTGTGCATTATATGAATATTTATTGTAAATAAAGTTTAATAAAATCTTGTATTATACATACAAACAGTACATTAAAATTATTATCGATATAAATGTACTCTAGAAAATTAGCACAAAGCTGAAAATCCGGATTTGATATTGAGTAACGTCAATATATTTAAATGAGCTTATTATGTATTCTGAACTGCATAAATATAACTGGATATGTTCTAGTGGTGGCAGAATAGCACTTATACAATCATGAGAGCAGCAATTCTGCAACTTTGTAAGCTAAAAATACAATGTGTGTGTGTGCTAATCATTGTAGAAGTCAGTGAAATGGTTAAAGACTGATTTTAAAAATAAGATTAGAATGTCTGTATGTTAAAACCAAAATGGATACACAGAGATAACTGGACTTGTATATAATGTTTGTGCATATAAACAGTTTATCATGCAGTTAATTATTGGAATTGTCTAAAGAAATGAAAGTGGTTTAATTCCCATTTTATTATTTTTTATATTATTAGCAAGTGAATAAACTTGTTTTTGTTACTCTAGTTAGTGTTTGTTTTTGTTAAATTATTGTAGATGCATATACAGCTGATAAACATAAATTTTACAACTGTATATAGCACATTCATTGTAGAACAATGAAATCTTGGTGCTGAAGTTAGGTCATTTTAAGCATTTTCCCTGAGTTTACTTACTTTTTTATTAACTTTTTATTTTATTTGTTTATACAATGATAGGCAGCTGAAGTTTTAACAATGTTTGCATAAATAAATATTGAACTATCATATTTGGTGAGTGTACATGCTGACATATTGGAATCAAGCATATTATTTGGACTAATAAATCAGGTATATAAGATCTAGATTTTAATTTTTTATTGTGTATTGTAACGGATTGACAAATATACTATCAACAGTCCTTTAAGAATAAGCTATATATTTAGGTTATATACTCATCCATTCTTCTAAAGATCTGACAGATACTGACAGCCAAAAGAATGATTAGCATATCACAATTTTGAGATAGATAAAAGAACCTACTCACTGCTCTTAAAGTATACAATGTTTCATGATCACTTAGATGATCATCACATTTCAGTCACTCTAAGCTACTACAACCCATTATAGTCTTCTGCAAACACTATTGCACCATCCTGCTTACATCCAAGTCTTCGGGGCTATTATTTATAAAATATTGCCTTGCTCATCTTTGGGAGTCTTAAAGGCAAATATTATACATATATAAAAATAATTATACCTTACTCTCTCTGGAGTCTTAGAGGTAAAATCATGGCAGGACTACTGTTAACTGCTTCGTGATAAATAGTAACTAACATTACAATTTGGGTTGGAGCAGTGAATGAGATCAATCAGTCACAAGTGACATGAATACATCACATCCTCAAGGCAATGACAAAAATTCCCCCATCCAACATCAATATTTGCAACAAAACCAACCAAACTTCAACAATCAAATATCCAATCCAACCTTTAAAATTATGGATTTTCTACAACACAAATTTTCCAATTATGGATAAAATTATGAAATGGACTGCATATCATATATGATCTCAAATGAAAATAAACATATGTAGCAGACCGAATTGTATTTGATGCCTGGAAATCATTGATTCAATACTACACAATTGGGCTCACCAAAATGTAACGGACCGACGAATAGATAAACATATAGCTGACCGCATTGTGACATCAAAATGCAATGGGATATAAATAAAGCTGAAAAATTATAATGGAAAATTCATGATCCATCATCAACACTTGCAGTAGAACCAACCATTTACCTAAATCCATCCTATTACATTTACCGAAACAATAATCCAGCCATCCACAAAAAAAAAAAAAACTGGAAAGATCCAATAACACTACAACCAAGAGGAATCTTTACTATCATTCAACCCCCATTTATTTGGCAATATGCTCCGGATCCACCCAATTTCATGTCAATCCATTAGATTCCCTAGAATTCAAACTCAGTCGTAATTTAAGTACTTACTCTGTTCAGGTATACACTATATCTAGCCAATGTGGGCAATAACTTGATGTTGTAGCTTATATAATACACTTATTGGATACATATTATATATATATATATTTAATATCAAGAGATACGTGAATTCAATGATGTATTCTCAACAATTCATAGATAATCCTTGATATAAAATCAATTAAAATTAACAAATTTATTTTATGTTAACATAGTATATGTAAATATATAAATACGATTGTTACACTTCCACTTAATCTCATTAAAATAATAACACAAAAAAAAAAAAATACATAAAATAATAATATCATTAACTATAGGTCATTCTTGGTATACATGCCATCATATTAAAAAAAATTTATGATCTTTCATACCAATCTAAACAAGTGACATTGTTTATTTTTTAAAAAAATAAAATAAAATAAGGTATCATCATATCAATATACCATTTTTTTATTTTATAAATATAATTGAATCAATGGGTTCGCATGTGAATATTATAAATCATGAGAACTGGAATTGCCATCAATTGATTTTATAAGTAATTGTTAGTATGTGTCTTGTTAATAAAGGATAATATAGGTTTTTATTAGTAATTAATTTTGTTACTAATGTTATGTTGTTAGTGAGTCAAAAATAAGTCTTACCTTTATTTATATTCATCTCATCAGAGTCTAGTCCTTCTCTTTTTTTTTAACAGAACCATTTATATATATTTTTTTTTATTTCAAAAAATACATTTTATATTTAAATGAATACATCTAAATTCTTTAGTACTTCCAGCTCAAAAAATCCAATGTGGAAGTAATAAAAAAATAAAAAAAATACATAAATGAAGAAGAGAAAACCTTAAAAAAATTATAGCATCAGTATGTTAACCATAACGAACAAACAGTTACATATCACCATAAAATTCTGAACGATTTAGTAAACCTCTTGATCAAACATGAGCATCTTCTTTAAATGGAAATTCATGGTAGATTGAGAATTTTCAGCATCTTTTATTCACTTCATTATCCAAAAGTAGTGTCTTCCATGATCTATCCAATTACCACAAGTTGACCCAGTAGTTTGGATAATCTTTGATTTAGCCATTTTCACCACTGATTCATAGAATTTCACATATTTGGTTGCCATCTTATATATATATATATGTGATGGTGAGGGAACTTTCTCTGAATAATCAGGATGAAATGAAATGTGTTACATCTGGTTCCACTGGGAACAAAAGAAAATCTATCGATCCTCCCCAAACCTACTCCGAAGAAAATTACCCACATCTAAATAAAACCACATCCCCAACAGTGGCCAAGACCGCATTGGAAAAGAAGAGAAAGGTTCTAAACACACCTCATTCATCTAATACCCAGTCTTTCACACTACTACCTCTGGACTGGCTGACCCACCAAGCCTTCTATACATTAAAGAACCCCTACCTCCTTATACCTCAGAAGGTAATGACCCCTTACATCCCTCACCTGCCGCGGTAAGCCTTGGCAACTACAACGTTAATGTCTAATAACTGCTGTAAGATTGTGGCTGCCAACGTCCGAGGTCTTAACTCCCTTGGGTGGATCAATGCCATTCGGCATTTTTCCATTGCAACCTCACCCCACATCATGTTCATTGGTGAGACAAAATACCATCATAACTCTCACAATTATATCAAACATGAACTAAGCAAGCTAGGGTTCACCCATTTATCCACTGGCCTCTTTGCGGCTGGTGTAATCATAAGCAATACCAGAGCCCCCACTTCATTCAGAATTATCTATAATGACCATAACCTCATTGCAATCAATCTAAATCAGAATAATTGCATTTTCAATGCAATCTTCGTGTACAGCCCCAATAACCCTACCATCCTAAATCGTATCACGCAAACAGTCAATCTCATTACATCTAATAACAATGCTCCAGTGATATTCTTAGGAGACTTCAACACCTCCTATGAACATTACACCAATAAATATCTATGTCTACTAAACAAGACACTATTTAATGGGAGAGGCTTCTTCCCCCCTGAAGCTTTCTCATTCTACATGAAATCCACCCAGACGTTAATTGACCTACTGTACCCAGACGTTAATTGACCTACTGTTCTACTCTCCACAACTCCACCACAAACTCAGAGCTCATGTCAGCCCAGTGACCTTTCCAAACCACTATGCCATTACCACCTTAATGGAGTTGGAAGAAAACATCCTCACCTCCACTCACAAAAGTCTCAGGCTGTACACACAAGTCACCTTCTATTCTGAAGCATACATTCTCTTCCAAAAAATTAAGATACTGGAACTACATCCGATGGAATCCTGGGCTTGCTTTATCAGGATTTTGCAATCTTTAATAAATCAACACACAAGCCTTCTATTCTGAAGCATACATTCTCTTCCAAAAAACTAAGATACTGGAACTACATCCGGTGGAATCCTGGGCTTGCTTTATTGGGATTTTGCAATCTTTAATAAATCAATGCAGAAGCAAACAGAAAGGCCCCACCTCACTGATGAGAGACCTCGACATGTTGCACACTCAAATTAAAACCTTTAATCCTCAAGGCACCAACATAAACAATCTAATCGAACTGAAAGGTAGGTACAAAGCTAAACAAGCACATACTGCAGAAATAATTGCCACCAAAAACGCAAAACTCTTCCTGCCTGCTCAACACTGCTGGACCCGCGATTATCTACGATGGGCCCTGGGGGCGAAATCTAAACAGCAAATACCATCCTCACTACTCGTCATAGACAGACAAATCGTGGGAGTTCAAATGCTTCGGCACATTGGCAAATATTTCAAAGATCGCCTTCATGGGCACATGACACCTTCACGTGTTGACTGGGATTGCTCTACCACTGACGCGAAACATGGAATCCACATTAGAGGCTATCAATAACCGTTTCCTCAGTCTTCCCAAAAATGTCCATCCTGGCATGCACGGTATTCCCAGATTTGTATTTAACCATTTAAGCTACTTCACATGCCACATAACTCTCAGTGTGCTGAACCATCTGGCTATAGGGCAGCATGTGTTACCTCAGTTCTACCCCATTGCCATGGTGCCATTCATCAAGAAAAAACGGGATCCTACACTAATCAATAGCATTAGACCTATTTCAATGACACCCATCCTCTTTAAAATAATTGAAAGGGGTCATCAAAGATAAATATCAAAACATCATCTTACAGATATTTCACCTGCTCAATATGCCAGGAAAGGTTCATCCCCTCTACAGGCAATGGGCTAAATTAAAATCCTGTTTGACCATAATCGTGCAAACAGACACACAAAACATATTGCCATCCAATTAGACATTGCAGAAGCATTCGATTCTGTGGATGTAGGCATCCCCATCCTGGCATGCACGGTATTCCCAGATTTGTATTTAACCATTTAAGCTACTTCACATGCCACATAACTCTCGGTGTGCTGAAC
Organism: Epiperipatus broadwayi; assembly: GCA_028023455.1. Lineage (NCBI taxonomy): Eukaryota > Metazoa > Onychophora > Udeonychophora > Euonychophora > Peripatidae > Epiperipatus > Epiperipatus broadwayi. The sequence goes on along the minus strand of JAQFVV010012440.1, from coordinate 4,852,489 downwards.
CATCTGGCTACAGGGCAGCATGTGTTACCTCAGTTCTACCCCATTGCCATGGTGCCATTCATCAAGAAAAACCGGGATCCTACACTAATCAATAGCATTAGACCTATTTCAATGACACCCATCCTCTTTAAAATAATTGAAAGGGGTCATCAAAGATAAATATCAAAACATCATCTTACAGATATTTCACCTGCTCAATATGCCAGGAAAGGTTCATCCCCTCTACAGGCAATGGGCTAAATTAAAATCCTGTTCAACCATAATCGTGCAAACAGACACACAAAACAGATTGCCATCCAATTAGACATTGCAGAAGCATTCGATTCTGTGGATGTAGGCATCCTCCTTAAGATCCTAGCAGATGCTGAAATCCCTACTCATGTCATACAAATTCCAGACAACTTGCTCAACAACCGATTCATCTATATTTCAGCTAATGGATCGTACTCAGAAGGATTCGCCCCTGCACGATCCATCCTCAGGGGTCTCCACTGAGTGGCTTATTATTTATTAAGTACATTAATCTATTGCTTCTAGAGCTTGAAAAGCTTCCAGGAATATTCGTCCCCCGTCTTGGTAAGAGCATCAACTCTTTTGCCTACATGGACGATATTCTTGTCATCCTACCATCGCGTAAGTGCCTTCCTGCCTTATACAACATAATTACCAATTACACTAACAAATTTAAACTCTCAATAAACCTACAAAAATCCTCAGCTTGGTGCATTAATACAGGCAAATGCATCAAGTCAGCCTTCCTCGCACAACCCCAACCTTACCTGGGATTCCCGATTCATCTATCATTCAATGCCATGTCCTCTACACTTCGCAAATCCCTACTGGAAGAAGCTACCAAATTTGCCAAATCAATAACCAAAACATACCTTTCATTTCAAGGAAAAATAGCCCTAATTAATTCAAAAATAATGGGCAAGATCAATTACTACCTACCCATAATCTCCCTTACCAAGACTTTCAATACCCAATTACAAAGAATATGCAATCAAGTCATCTGGAGAGAAAGAACACCTGTAATCAGCTCAGCTCGCCTTTATCAGCACAGGAAACTCAATGGGCTGTCCCTCCATTCGCTGAACACGATTATGCACCAGAAACAACACTCCCTGGTGCATAGCCTGATTAAAAAATACTCCACAACAGTCATAATCAACCCTGTAATACCCACAGATAGACCACCACCTCCACGCACTGCATGGATAAATTCCATCATAAGCAAAATTCTCAGAATCAATGGCAATTCCAGCTTGACTCTCCAGAACAAGATAAACATCTGGGAATCACACGCACTACTAAATCTGGAGCCAATAACAATCCAAATACAATTGGGCCAAACTAATCACAAAATAATGAAAACCTTTAAACACCTAGCCATGGAACCAAAACTGTTGGATCACATTATAAAAATAAATCTTGGTGCAATTCCAACAAGCTGGTTTCTACATTTCAGAAGATTCATGACAAAGATAGACCCAATATGCCATCTCTGCCAAAGAGGTGAAGAAACATTTGAATCATGATTTCCCTCTGCCCAGGATATCAGGACATCAGGAGAGCCATCAATGAGGAATGCAGCATTCCTCTCCTAAAGATCCTAGACCTTAAAAGCTGCTTGCACTCTGGTGACTTCCCGATCATACGCATGGCTATATTTATCTCATAAGCCCTATGGATGGCCAGGTGCGATTCCAAATTCACAATACCCAGACCAGACCCATTTGAAGTATTTAACATCCAGCTAAAAACCTTGCAGGCAAAAGACTCAATACTGGCCTCAAAATTCTTATTCAACAACACATGAGGCTTATATAGAAGGTTGGCCCCATAAAAATGAGACACTCACTAACTTAGATGACAATCCTTTGATTTGTACACAAAAGAATCCCAATTGAAACAGCAGACTTCTACCTTTAGCCTTGCATGGCATAAACAAAATGTATATAAGTTACAATAAATTTATTTTAAAACTAAAACACAAAACATTTTAAACAATCATATGCTTATTTACATATATAAAAGTTAGCATTAGAAATGACACTTAAAAGTTCTATTAGAAAATAAATTTAAAAGTTCACACTTGAAATAAAAATTAGAAGTTCTATTATTGATGTCAGACATATTTACCCAGGTTTTTCAATACAGTATCTGGGTGATCACGCATGTCTTCTGATTCTGTCAGATTCATAGTGGGTCTATTGGCTTCCTCTTGGCTCAGTGTACTACTGCTAGATCTGGTTCCATAGATTTGAGTAAAAATATTGGCAAAGGCAAATCAGAGATATATTACAGCAATCTGGCTATTGGTTTTCAGGAGATGGGCAGTGGAAAACAAATGAACACTCAGCTTTGGTTTAACAACACATTTTTCTCTCAGCACAACCATATGACGATTGCTTCATCTAGCTGGACTCAGTCATTTTTAGCTGGCTTATAGACTCTTTGGTCAACTGTCTTGAAAAAAAAAAAACTGGCTTTCTCCTTTTTCTCTTTTGCTTCTTTGCTTTTTCTGCTGCTGCTGTCTTACTTTTTGTCAATAGGTAATTGCAGCATTTTTACTCTGACTCCATCCACTGCTCGAATTACCCATGATATCAATTCATTTGATCTTTATTTTTTTAATTAGTTACATTTTTTTTTAATCTTATATTTTTGATTACACAGAAATTAGTTAACTGTTGTTAATTAATCACTCTGAAATTTATGTCCAGAAACTAATTATCTTGTACAAATTTGTTTTCAATTATGTGTTAAATTTTACTACTAAAAAGAAAAGAAATGTTATAATTAGTATTTTAACTTAATCCCCCAGATTTTTTACCTTTTTTCTTTTATTTTAACTTTTTTTCGACGGATAAAATGTTGAAATAATTTTATTTTATTAATATCATGTATCTCGTATACATACACATACCTATGTATGGTATATATATATACACATTGTTACAATACTCAACCCAGGGCCTGCCAAACCTTTATTTGCAGCCCAACAGTGACTAATATAGTTAACAGATGCAGATGACACTTAACTTTATTTTTGCAATGAGAGAGAAAAAAAAATTTCGACTTGTGAAAGATTTTTTTTGTTTTTTATTGACATGCTAATAACATTAGTTGTCAAGTTTTTAATTTCAGATCTAAACAATCATGAAGGGAAGAACTTGCCTTTATTGTTGATAAGTAACTATTGCATTTGATGTTATCTATCAATTTTTACCTTTAGTGCACAAATTATTCTATTGACAACTTTTGATTGGTCAGTAACAGAATCAGTAGTAAAAATATATTTATTTTTTAAAATATTTGTTTTAGTTTAGCTTCTAAAATGAAAATTAATATAATTCATCAGATTATTAAAGTAAAGAAGTTTTTAAAAAATAAATTTCTATTTATAATTGATGAAAATAATTTATAGCTATTAATATAAAACATATAATTGTTATTCAATTTCAAATTGCAACTGTATGCCATCAATTTCCGTGTTAATTTGTCTTCTTATAAAAATAAATATTTTCTGCTAAAATCTAAATTATTCTTTTATAATAATTAATATTTCATAAATATTTTGTGATAGAAGTGATAATTGTGTAAAAAAATATAGCAAATATACGTTTTCATTTTCAAAATCATAATGAAGAAAGAGAAGTTACAAAATTGGTGTCAGGCACTCTCATGTGGAGAGAACAAGAAACTATCAACCAATGTCTTAGAAGGCTTATACTTGTGTTATTGTAATTGTGTTAAATTTAAATATTATTTATTTATTAGTTTAAAAAAATCTAATGAGGACCATTATTCAGTACTGTTTTTCCTACAAAATGAATGGAAAATCATGAAATAAGCATAAAAATAATGGTTAAAGTGAATTAAAACTGAGAATGAAAATTTTTAGTCCTTTAATAAGATTTTAATTTAAACAACCATATGGGGAAGAACATGCCTTTATTGTTAAAGAGTAACCACTTCTGTTTGATTTTGATTTTTTTTACTGACACACTAATAATATTATCTGTCTATATCCGGTCATAACTAAGCCAAAGTTGTTGTTTTATATGTGAATATAAATAAAGATGCGTAAAATACATTTATAAGAAGAAATCTGGACAAGTGGAATATTTGAAGGAAAGATGAGTTATATGATTATCATAAGTGATTTAAAAAACATAGATGTTTTGTAACGTACTATTTTATATCAAACTATAATTAAATGCCCATAATGATGTCTTCAAACAACAAACAAAAAATATCTGATGAAAATAGAATATTTCAAGATAAGTCGGAAGAGGAATATTTTATTGTATTAAATAACAAAGGTTCAGAAATGTGTTTAATTTGGTGAGAAAGTATCACTTTAAAAAAATATAACGTTGATTGTCATTATACCATGAAAATAAATCATTTAATGATACTTTTTCTCATAAAACTTTAATAAGAAGTGAAAAATTAGCTTTCTTCAAGAAATCATTGCAGCAACAACAAAGTGTTATGTGAGTGGCGGTCTTACAAAAACCAGTGGGACATGAGCATCATATGAAATTTGTTACATACTTGGCAAAATTATGAAACCATTTACTGATGCTGAAATTGTAAAAGAATGTTTCAAAAATGCTTCCAATATATTATTTGATAAATTTAGCAATAAAATCAAATATTACAAATTAAGAAACTCCAACTCTCAGATTCTACCTTCATTAGACACATTAAGATATTGCAAAACATATTTCTGATAACATAATAGAAGTTTTGAAAAACTGCAAATATTTTATTTTCGCTGTTGATTTAGCACTGACATTTCAGCAATGTTACAATGTGTCATTTTTATCAGATATTGTTCTGAATAGAATTCAATTCATGAAGATTTTTTGAAATTTTTTCCTATGAAGAACCAATCCAGGATAGTAATTTTTTTGATAATATTAGTACTTTTCTGGAAGAATAATATTGAAATGAAAAAAATGTTTTCCGTGTGTGCTAATTGATGTCCTTCAATGATCGGATCCAAAAACAAATGTTTCCTTATTAAAAAAAAATACAATTTAATAAATCCTTATCATTTCGTTGTTTAATTCACCAAGAAAACTTAGGAGCACATATATCTATAAAAGAAGTAGATGTTGTGATGAAAACCATCATAAACATTTTGAATTATATTAGAGACAGAGAATTGAACCACATAAAATTTAAAAATCTTTTGAAATAAATAAATAATAATTATGGTGGTACACTTTTGCATACTTTGGTGCAATGTCTAAGCAGAAGTAAAGTTTTGAATTGCTTTTTATCCTTACGGCATGAAATTATTTCATTCTTAAGAGAAACCAATAAAGTTTATAATGAGCTTGACAATGATGAATGATGGTGGTCTTTTAGCTTTTTTTATGTGACATCATGGAAAAACTTTGTGATCTTAATATTATTTTACAAAGTGAAAATAAAATTATTTCGCAAATGGTTAATAAAGTATTTGCATTTGAAGAAAAACTAAATATTTATTACCAGGAGAAACAAAAACAAATACTACATCATTTCCCAATGTTAACCAAAGCTAAGCAAGATCATCTTTCAAATTATTTACCTACTTACTGAAAGAATTTACAAGCAGATTTCAAGATTTAAGAAATATTAAAAATTGTCTCTAATAGAAAATCCCTGATACCTAAAAATACCAACTATTACACAATTAGCTGCATTTGGACATGATTATGTTAGGCTATTGGATGAATTTATTGAATTTAAAAATGACATGAATTTGGAGATCATGTTTAAAGAAAAAAGGGCGGAAAAGAAGTATACAGAATTTTTGGAAATTAGCACCTGAAAAATATAAAACTGTCAAAAAGTATGCACAAATGTTACTCACATTGTTCACATCAATATATTTTTGTGAATCATCTCATTCAAAAATGAAATATGCAAAGACATATACAGAAGCAATCTTATTGATTCACACCTTGATGATATATTAACAGTAGCATGTAGTATTTATAAACCTGATTTATTTAAAATTGTTAAAAGGTTGTTTCAATAACAAAAAATCACCTTAATATTTAAATAAATGTTTGGATCAAATAAACATTTTTATGTTTTATTAACCTGTTAATTATAAGATATAGTACAGTGGTCTACAATCAATGGCATGCACAAATTGAGAAGTCAGACATTTTTTCATGTGACTCCAACCGGTTGCAGACTGCTAATATAGCAAGTTGCGGCTCAACTTGATGCAATAAACTAATGTATGTGGCCCGGATAAAAAAACGGTTGAGTATGGGTCTAAACTGCCTTTTCAAGAGATCACTATGTTATAAACCATCACTAGCGTATATATATATATAAAAAATCAAATATATAGAATTCTATAAAATGATATGAAAAAGAATTAATAATGATATAAAAAATATATAACTGAAGTGGCAAGAAAAATTATACAGAAAAAAAGTCACTTCAATGATAAAAAAAAAAAGCTAGAACTATTTCTAAAAAAAAAGAGATGATATCATGAAATATGTAAAAGAGTTCTACAAAAAAAGTAGATGATGATGATAATAATAATAATAAAAAAAAACAAGAAAACAAATTAACAAATACAATTATTACATCTGCTGAATTACCAAACATTTTAAATAAAGAGGTAAGGGATGCAATTAAATCTATAGAGAGGAAAAGCTCCAGGAAATGATAGAATTATTATTGATATCATTAAAAAAAAGCTGGTGAAAAAATAAATTTGTTGGCAAAGCTATTAATCAAAATATGTACCAAATAATCGGAAAAATTCAGTAGTAATATTCACGAAAGGTATTAATAAATATATTAGAAATTACAGACCTATCAATTCTATACAAAATCTTTAACACTATAATTACAACTTGTCTCCAATGAATTTTGAATTCAAATTAACCAAAAAAACAACCTGGATTTAAAATGGTTTTAGAACAATGGAACACATTCAAATATTGAGAAAAGTTATAGAGAAAAACAAATAAACAATGAATATGAGTTATTATTATATTTTGTACGTTTAGATAATAAAAAAGCATTTTATTCTAAAAGCATTATCATAGTGATTAAACCTTTGGCACCTCAAGATACAGATCTGCAATACTGTCATATGGTCAAGCAAATTTAACAAAATGCAATAGCAGCGATTAAATTACATGATGATATTAAGAAGATTAACAGCGACTATATATCCAAAACTTTTAACAGCATTTTACAAAAAATATTTTATGAATTAAAATAAAACACTAAAGAAATAGAAGTATATGGAGATTATTTAAGTCATCTAGATTTTGTGATAATTTTTGCAAATAATGCTTAAGAGGTTCAGGAAATATTATAAAGATAAATACTAAAAAAGACTAAAGTAACGTTAAACAGATTTTCTCAGAAGAAAGAAATAAAAATTGATAATTATGAATTAGAAGAAATTAACAACTATAAATATCTTCAAACAGGCAAAACTCTCTATAAATATTGCCATTCACGGAGCCAGAAGGCTTTTGCATAAATTCCCCATCTAGTGCCTACTCATCCAATATCCCCAGACTAGTTTCTGGCTTTCGTCAGTGAGGAGCCTTGGATCTGTGAACACAAGCCAGAAACACTAGTCTGGGGATATTGGATGAGTAGGCACTAGATGGGAATTTTATGCACAAGTCTTCTGGCATCCATTGATTACTCTGGCTTGCACTGAGTGCCAAAACGTATAGAAAGTTTTGCCTGTTTGAATAACAGTTAATAGCAAGCATAAGAAATGGTGATCATGTGATGTTTATTGGTTTATAAATATCTTGATTAGATTGTTAATACAGGTGGAAATATTATAAGAGAGGAAATTAATTATAGAATTAAATTTGCATGGAATGTTTTTGCTAGAAATAATTTAATATGATAAATAAAAAGCTTATGTGTTTGATACTGAATTTTTCTTATGAATCCGAGACTTGAATAGTTGAAAAAAATGCAATAGAGATTTCAGACCATTTAACAAAGTATAAAGACTAACATTTAAAAAATTGTTTATTCACTAGTAGCAGCCTCCTGGACAATTTCTATAATTAAAATATAAATTACAAAAAATTATTTTTATGGTTGATATCACAATTCATTTATGAAAAATATTAAATATATCATTTAAATGCTCTTATAGAGAGATTTATTTTTGTGAGACTTTTGTGGAGACATCATATTGCTGTCTGTATTTTCAGTACAATTAAGACCTGTTATTTTGAAATAAAGGTAAATTCAATCTTTATTTCCATAGAAAAGAATAGATAAGTTATGATCATTTGATCTACCTTAGAGCTAACATTAAATAAATTGCTTATTGCTTTGTAACCACCTTCTGGACACTTTTGGTAATAATTAAATCATGGATTATCTGAAATTATTTCTAATGTTTGTATTATAATTTATCTGAGAAATAATGATAGCATATTATAATGCTAAAAATATGTAGCCACTTTCAATCTGAATAATAAATATTTGAGTGCTGTTGTGGAATGATTTTGAAAATATAAAAGAAAGAAATTGGATTAATGATACCTGGTGTTTAGATTTAATAAAAAAAACAAAACAATTATATTCATCTTTAATTGGGTTTAAAGCCTATATCATAACTAAAAATAATATAATCTCTAGCTTGTAATAATCATTAACACATTTACCTAAAGTGAATTTTATCAAATAGAAGAGAACAGAAAGACTGACACTTGTATTTCAAACCATAGCTATTCTATATATATATTGTAACGGTATGGTCTGATATACCCGGATGTTCCAGTCTGCAAATACATTTGAACACACAGATCAACTTTAACAATCAGCTGGTTCGTCCATAACATATAACCAACTTACTTCTAATTTTAAAGTGCTGGTGCACCTATCTGCCATATCCTAAAGTTGATAGTGCCAAAAGCAACAACCCGGTTCATCTACGTATATAGGTGAAGAAGAGCAAGCTCGCATCTAACTACTGTCAGACCTAGGGTCTTTATGTAGAATGCTAGAAATAAAACTATGAAACACCTGACTCATGATTACAACCATCTTTAATAGACTAGCCTAAGCATAATCCATCAAATCTATGCAATTCAAATCAGTTCATCTCACATCTCACCACTCTTTTCCAAAACCGTTGCCTCAGATATTCGAGCTCAGGAAGAATTTGCATTCGACTCTCTTAACAGGTATTTATCTATGCATATTATTAATCAATAATTAAAACAATACATCCTATCTATTAAACAAAATATAACCTGTTTTTAATGTTGTCTCCCATGCTTATTAAACAATAATGTGGATGCGTGCATGTGTAAAACATTGGTTATAAGCTGTAATGTAAGTGCTTAATTGAATGTAAATGCTGGATCAACAAAACTACAGAGATCCTGTTAATTAACACAACTTCATAATATTTATTTACAAACAAAAATAGGATATATTTAAACATAAATATAAATTCTTAAACAATTTAGAAAAGCAAAAAAAAATTTCTATATAGAAAAATATTTTTAAAAAATCTCAATAAAGAAAAATATTAAAAAAAATAATGCCCATAAATTACTTGGATATCTCTATGTATTTACAGTTTCTATTGTCTATGCTGATAATAATAAAACAAATCATTAATTCAAAATGAGATTGCTAACTCTAAGTAAATTTAACTGCAACCTCAGATATAATAATCGTGAAAAAATATAATGATAATACAACACAGAATATGATAGAACATAATATAAAAAACACTATTTAAAAAAAAAAATGTTAGTTGTTTATTCACTTTATCTTAAGAAATATTAGTGACATATATATATAATTAGTCATGTCATGTGGTACATAGTTTATATCAGTGGCTTTTAAAAAAAAAAAAAAAATCTCTTACCGTTAAATAGTCTAGTGAAGTACTTAATTGTTTGTGCATATTTCAATCTCACATCTGTCAGTAGAAAGTAAATCATCTAAACTTTATTAAAAAAAAACAACTTTTCAACCTATCCCCCCTCCCCTACTCTCTTGATATTTTCCTATATTGGATTGTTCCCTCTATATAATTAGCAATAGCTTTTTCCAAATATAAGACGAGATAAAAATTAAAAATAAAAATTGATACAACAAAAAAATAAAACATAATTTACAATTTTCCTTTATAGAAAGTCCTTACGGTTGATATATTTTGTTAAATAGATGTAGAACTCCCAGTTTGACTTTACAGAGCATCCTGGAGTTATTTCAGTGGGCAGTGTGTATGTAGTTCGGTGTTACTCATTCCATAGATCTTCATCCTGCATAAATCTCAACTCCTCAGACAATTTAACTGTAGACAGTCATATCTTTATATGGCCATAGTCGATAAAAAAAATGCTTCAACCCTGACACAATTAAGCTCTTTAGCCAACGTGTTTCATACTTGAACTATATATATACAACTTTACACAAATTTATAGTCAGTTTGCATTTAATAAAATATTTTTATAGACAGAATAAAACTTAACTCAACTGTTTTAATTTCTTTTTTCTTTTCAGTTCCTTTTAAACAAAAATCAGGTTACTTTTCTTTTTTTTTAAAAAATTTGAATTGATAATTATTTCTACTTATCTATCGAATAAATCAGATTAATGTTCCATCCATTTCTTTTACTTTTTATCCAAATGCGAATTAATTAAGTAAAAAAAAAAAGTCATATTTTGTAGAAAAATATAAAAGTAATATTTTGTAGAAAAATATAAAAGTAATCCTCCTGCTAAAACTAGACTTGACCGATTTTTTTTTTGCCCTCAAAAGAAGCAGACGATTTTTTAATTGTTTTCTTTTTATCTTGGCACTATTTCTATTATTTGAAAACCAGTGTTTTAGATTTTAAAATATTTTTTTTTACATTGATTCATTAAAAAATAATAAAACACGTTCTAAAATAAATTTATAATATTCTTATCTCATTCTATATTTAAAATATTGATTTACTTTCTACTGTTATAATTATTGTTTGCTTTTTTTATTTAAGTCATTGTCAATTTAATTACGCAATACAAACAATCAAATATATATACAGAACTATGTATAATTTTTATTTTATTAAGATTGACATTTTCTTCATAATAAAACCCTATCACTAATATATATGCGTGTGTGTGTTTTTTTGGTCAATTAGTTATTATACTGCTTAGAGAAAAATATCCAAAATATAAAAACACCAATCTTCCTTTTAAAAAGTGTTTTAGCAAAAAAACATTTTATTCATTTTTCTACTTGCTAATAATAAAAAAAAATAGTCCATTATTTCAGATGGCTTAGGTATTGTTGTTAGGTAGCAATTTTTAGCTACCTTCACAATTCCCCTCCCCTATATAAGATCAAAATTTTTTATAAATCAAAATTTTATCTTCTAATGATTGTAAAGCATGTACATTTTGGGTATATTAACCTTCCTTGTGATCTGTGAAAAATGTCAACACTGACTTTCTCCATTTTCTTCAATATCTCAATTTCAAATACCTGTCCTGGCATTCCCTCTCTCAATAATTATATATCATTCCAAGTGAGAACCTATCTTAGGGCAATAAAATATATATTTTGCTGTTCAATTTTATGGTATGAACCTAACCACCTATGTATCTATCTCTATAATAGATGATACATATCCTTGTTCACTAATCTCTCTCCTGCTCTTTTTAGAAACTTACAGGATTTTGAGGACTATATGAACTAGAGTATCCATTGCGATGTGTGGATTGATTCACAAAAAAAATGGAGTCAGTTCTAAGATATACCAGTATGTCTACTAAAGCATAGCCTCATAAATACAATAAATTAATTATTATAACCCTAACAACATTTTTTTTGCTTGATGTTCTCTCATTTTTTCTTAACTTCATTATCGTTTCTACTACTATTAGTTGGTGATGAAATTAGCTATCTCACATTAATCTATTGGCTGACCAAGATATGGTTTCAATATTCTTGCATTGTATGTACCTCTCATTTCTCCCTTTACATCTACCCAAAAAGCATTAGGACCTGCTTGTCTTACAATAGTATAAGGTCCTTCATATTGTAAGTAGAATTTTTGATACTTATTTTCACATTTACTTACATGAGGGGTCTTTATTAATACCTTATCACCTACTTTAAACATATACGTATTTTTTCATTTTTATTTCTTTGCTTTGCTCTGTTAGTCATTCATCGATGGGCTTTTTGCCTTACCACTTCTGGATTTGAATTTGTGTTGTGCGGTGGGTATATATTTTACAAATAGTATTGGTGTGGGTTTACCAAAATGTAATTCAATGGGTGCGAATCCAGTTGATTCATTCACACTCCAAATGATGAAATTCACCACACGCTCCGTCTGCTTTACCCATCCCTCATGCTCATCCTCTAGGTATGTCCTGAACAACCGACCTAGTTCCTGCATTATGCGTTCACAAGGGTTGGACTGTGGATTCCTAATGGATGTGAGCACATGTTGAATTTGTGATTTCTCCACCCAATTTTTCCATTCTTTAGATAGGAACATGATGTCAATATGGTTCTTGGCCTCCCTCTCCTAATGAATTGGAAAGTGTTTAATACCTTGAGGGTTTCTGGTATTAGCATGGCATATCGGGTAAGGTGAGACATATTTTTGAGAATAGATCATAGGCTACCAATAGATTTTTTTTATTGAACGATGGAAGCAGTCCATAATAATCTATTGCCAAGATCTCATTAGGACTTTCTAGTATTATTGATTTAGCCAAATTAGACTAATTCTGGTTTACTGGCTTGGCACATAGGCACACTAGACAATCTCAGAGTGATATCAAAATGTCTCTACATTGTAGTCCAGTAAAACCAGTTTTTAAGTGTATGTTCTGTCTTATGGGCACCATAGTGACCATATAAACAATGAACACACATTATGAGTGGGGTTATTAGTGACTTAGGTATTACTACCCTACCACACTTCAATGTTTAAGTCTGGTTTATAAAGCAAGACCTCATTTTCTAGCTTATAATGTGTAAGATCTTTCGGTCCATGCAGAACTTCCTTTTCTTTTAATGCCTCCATAATTGGTTTTAGATTTGGATTGCGAAATTGAATTTCAGGCAAAGCTTCTAAATCATCCTCTACATTGTTATCAATCATTAGATTGATGTTAGTAATGTAGGCGTTGTCTACTGAAAGATGATTTTATTCAGACCTGCATGGGTTTCGACTCAGCACATCTGCTACCACATTCTTGGATCCTTTACAATACTGTACACTGTAGTTGAATTCCTGTGTAACAGTAAACTCCATCTAACTAGGCGACTGTTAGTCAGATAGCTGTGATTCAAGAATTCAAGGCTCTTGTGGTCTGTGACCACTATTACCTCTGATCCAAGAAGCTTCTGTCGAAACTTTTGGAAGGCCCACACTACTGCTAGTGCCTCCTCCGTTACCATATAATTGATTTCTGGACCTTTCAGGAGCCGGCTAATAAAATAGGACACCAGGTTGGCCATCATCCTGGATTTGAGATAACGTTACCCCCAATCCGAAACCAATATTGTCCGTTTGGACAATAAAAGGTTTGTTAAAATCAGGAAAAGCTAACAAAGTTTACTGTAAAAATCCTGTTTTAATCTCTTCCAAGCCTTATCTTGCTCCTCAGTCCATTTCCGTGTTTCATCTTTCCGGATTAATTTCAGCAATGGTTCCATAGTCTGAGAACTTCTGGTAGAAATGATTATAGAAGTTGCACAGCCTAAAAATGACTTGATTTGCTTTCTATTTGTGGGTTTTTGAAAGTTCTGTATGGTACTTATCTTGTCAGGATGAGGTCTCATCCCATTGCATCCAATGATATAACCAAGAAAAACCACTTCGCTACATGCTAATGTCTTCTTGAAGTTGATTTTAATCCCGTTGCTAATAGCACTCTTTGAAAAACAAATATAGGTGTTGAAGATGCTCTTCAATGGTGGCTGATGCAATGATAAAATCATCCACATAAATGATTGCGATCTGTTTGACCTCAGGTGATAGGGTTCGATCCAAGCATTGTATTAAACCAGCCCCACTATTGATCAATCCAAATGGCATCCTATTAAAATGGTACATAAAACCCTCATATTGGAAGGCTATGTATTGGCGATCATCTGGATGGAGCTCGATCTGCCAATAACTGGAGGTTAAATCGAAAGTAGAAAACACTTTCTTATTTCCAAACCTTACGAATAAATCATGGATAGGTGATGGAATGTTCTGGTCAGGAAATAATTTTATTTAGTTGACGAGCATCCAAACAAAATTTCATCGACCCGTCTTTCTTCTTCACCGTTACTACTGGATTACAATACGGTGAAGAACATTTGGAAATAATCCCCCAATCTAGCATTTTATTAAGCTGCCTAAATATCTCTTCACAATACTGGTATGGAATAGGGTACAACCTGGATTGAAAGGGTTTTGGTCATGAATTAGTTTTATTCTCTGCTGGAAACTCTCTATTATTCCGGGTATTTCAGAGAAAATAGGGCCAAATTCAATGATAACAGATCATAATTTTTCTTTCACATCGCTTCCAAGTAAATTGAACTCTGCGATTTCACTCTCAATCAAGGCATCTGGGATCATAGATATCATACAATCAATTTCAGGTAGGTCATATCTTGGGTACAATGGCATTTCCAAAATCTCATCATTTACCCTAACTATTTTATCAGAGAAATCCATGACACAATGGTTCATGTGGAGAAAGTCTACTGCTAGAATGACCTCATGTATCAAGCCATTCAGGATAAGGAAAACATGATAGTGTTTGGCCGATCTTGATTTGGACCCAGATTTGTTTCTGCATCAGTTTGGCTTTTCTATTATTAGCCATGGTAACTTGAATCGACTTCAGTGGCGGGGTCTTGATGTTGGGATTACTGGTCAGAACTTGGTTGTAAAATGCATCTGACACCACTGACATCTGGCTACCAGCTAATAATGCCCTAACTGGAAAATCCTCAAACAGCATCTCTATCATGGGGCAGCATTGCACCACATAATTAGGTGTTCTCTCCTCCCATGAACACATTAGATTAGTGATTTCCCAATCCCTTGCTTGCCTTGTGTTCCCCATTTACTTTCCGGTTTCTTGAGGTGAGGAACATAACCTCAAGTCCAACTTTAGTTTGGTTTCTTTTGAATTTTGAGGGAGTAATTAATACACCCCGGTTTATTATATTTTTCTGGGATGTCAATAGGGTTTATTTTAGCTCTATCATCCATTGTCTGATTCTGGTTAGGTAATTGAGGGTGTGAAAAAATTTGTTATGATGATTTACCCTTCTAGTGGTTGGGATTATTATTATTTTTCCTCCTCTTATAATACATAGCATTTACTGTAAAGTCCTCCTTTCTCTTTTCAGGAACTCAATTAGGTATGCCACTGTTGTTCACATCAATATTATTCAACAGTCCACCTATCTTCTCGATGCTTTTAGCATTCATGCAAAGAGACACTGTACTATCTTTAAGGGTAAATTCCTCCTAATGATTTGGATGATCTCTCCCTCAGTCAAATGGTATGTGTTTAGGGTCCGCAGTTTAGATACTTGACATCGGAAGATTTTGTTAATGTTTCCCCGGTGTCGTTTTATACTTTTCCTGGAACAGCTGATATAGCAATGCTTCTTGTTTATCCCTGTTCCAAAAGCTTTTCACTATTAACGCTTGGTATTCATCAAAGGTAGATGGGGTTTGGAACAAGGACTCCCACCACATTAGGGCGTCTCCTTGTAGATGGCTATATGCAATGATGATTTTCTCCCCCTGTCAGATTCGTATTAACTGTAAAGTACAATTTTAAGCTCATCAAGGGTTCTATGGGGGCTTCAGCGGCCAATCCCTTGAAAATCTTAAGTTTCACAAACTGATTAATCACACTAACCAATCCCTTGAAAATCTTAAGTTTCACAAACTGATTAATCACACTAACCTGCATCAAGTGGCCATGTGATTTATTTGGTTCAGCAGGCTTCACATGAGGTGTTAACTGTCGCACATCCACATTACACATGCCTGGGTTAGTCTCATCACAGTCACAGTGGAAAAGATAATGTTCTATCCCTTGGGTTGTTTGGCATGGTGCAGTAGGCTCCAAACCTGGTTCATGTGTCTGATTGAGATCCCTGTTAGAAGTCTCCCAGTGAACCTCTGCTTCATCCCTTCCACCTCGTCTGTCCTGTGCCCTCAGTTCTAATTCTTTTGTGTCCTTATCGTCTGAGTATTTTGTGATACTCGTAATTCAATTCCTTCCAGACTTCGGCTAAGGGCCTCATCTAAATGTTTTAGATCATAACCTAAAGTTTCTGTAGTTTTCCTATGTGTCTCTATAGTCTCACCATGTGTTTCTATAATTTTATGCCATGCTTCCATTTCTGTATTTTGTTTGTTTGTGAACAGGTCTAAAATTTCATGGGTAACCTTCACTTCTTCATGCATTTGATCTGCGTACTCTCATGAATCTCTTTTTTGAAGGACTCTTGACTTCGATACACCTCTTTGTATTTAACAATTAGATGAATGGTGACACAATGTTTAAATTCTTCCAAACGTTGTCTATATTGCGTATCTTTCTCCTCCGCTTCTTTTCTCATTTCCCCTATTTCTTGTTTCAACTCAACACTACTCTTTTGAACACTTGTCAAACTTATAGACAGTTGTTTCATTTTCTTGTGATAATTTTGTTTCCACATCTTCAATTTCTTAAAACTGTCTGCATAACATTCACACTCTCCTTCATCCCTATGTCCATATCTCCCATCCCAACTTCTATGCTATCTATATCAGGCTTTAATTTTTCTACTTCATTTTTAGTAACCATATTAGCCTTCAATTGGTTCACACTTGCATTCATACCCTTTATATCGTGTTTCATATTACGCAATTCAGAGTTCATACTATTCTCTAAATCAAACTTCGTATTCTCCATTTTAGATTTCCATATTCTTCATATCACCCTTCGTATCAAAGCTTCAAGCTCATGATCATCTGGGCCAATTGCGCCATTGTGATGGTATCTTCCATAGCTTGGACAACTTCAATTCGAGGTGACCGAATTATTTCAACAATAGTTTCTTGGGCCTCAATGGTCATTTCATCATCCTGACATGTCTGTGGGAAGCAGTCCCCTTCAGCGACAGACTCCCAGATGTTTGACTAGGCAAAGACCCTCCCTCATGGCTAACCTCATCTTCACCTATCATGACATCACTAACTTCACTCTCCTCTACTTCAATATCACTTATTTCTCCTTGGAAAACTTTTGTCTCCATACTCAATAATTTTTTTCTATTTCTTAATAGCATTAATTATTTTAAACAACTTTTACTGATAACAATATTATAGTAGATAATTGTCTCAGGGTTTTACATCCTCCCCAACTATATCGTGTGTAACTTCTATATCAAATTTTTATTTTATTTCGACTGTCCACATCTAGATTAGTTTTTATATTGCCTGACTTCTCTACTTTAGTGCCAATTTACTCTGGATTTAATTGTTTTACGAGTCTCTGTTTATTGATCCCGCATTCATTCTTTATATGCACTTTTTTTTTTTTACTAATTTTTAATTTTGTCTTTTATGTTTTTATTTAATATTTAAGTATACTATTTGTTTGTTGTATGCATATATACAATAGTGGTTTAGTATTAATCAAACTTGTTATACAATTGGCAAGTTAATTCAACAAAAAAAAAAAATTTTTTTTTTTTTTAAATTTCTGTCAAATGGTTAAACCTCCCTTGCAACTATAATATCTTCATGCCTAACACGTTTTAGGCACCATATGCAATGGTATGGTCTGATATACTCGAATGTTCCGGTCTGCAAATACATTTGAACACACAGATCAACTTTAACAATTAGCTGGTTCGTCCATAACATATAACCAACTGAAACAGTAAGGTCTGCTTTGCAGATCTTCGTTTCACCTTTTCTCACCTACTTCCTACCCTCATACCTTAGTTTGAACCCCAATCTATTGTGTGTCTGCAACACACTTATATACCGAAAATCCTGCCTAATTTTAAACCACGAGTACAATGCTTGTATTATATATATATAACTCATTCCCAAATAAATAAAAGATTATAGATTATGTATATGTTCACATAATTTTGATTTATTAAAAAGTAAGTTATATAAGTCATAATTGCGCACACACTATGATATCCATTTTAAAACATATCAAAATTATAAATTGTTAAAGTTATTTTGTTTGAATCTATTTACAAATATATTACTGTCGTAATATATTTTGATTTAAAATAAAATTCATTTAGTAAATATTCGTTTAGTAAATAGATTCAAATATTGCAATTTAAAAAGTAAAATCATTTTCTTTAATTTAATAAAAGTTATTCCAAATATTTCTGTTTAAATAAATCAGGGACAATAGTTTAATTAGTTAATGTTCTATAAGTTTATCTAAAAACAGCAGATGTCCACTTAAGGTTTTCTTTAATTAGTAAAAGTAATTTTTAATTAAATCTAGTTTGTAATCTGAATGTCGACAGGGAAATTAACAAAAGAAATTAATTAATGTTGAATTCCTTTAGACATTCGGATAGATTTAATTACAGCTGATAAGTCCGATATATTTTTGTAATGCTCCAGGGCAGTTCTATTGTTAATGTCTACTATAAAAAGAAGGGTTTTCTTTTGTTCTCCGGTAGTTTCTTCTAATGTTTCTAAGAGAAATCATTCTGAGGTCTAATGTTTCTAACCAAAATTATAGTAGTAATTTGTAAATCTTGACATGACAGAGTAGAGTTCAAAAAGGCTATTTCTCTCCGAAATGGTCATATGCTGCCGTAGACCATCGGAAGTTATCACACAGGGAACCCCGGAGCTGCTGCCGCTGCCAAAAATATGAACATTTCCCGATTTTGCTGCTGAATTATAAAACCTGCCGAACATCTACCTGAAAATGCTTCTCCAGAGGTAACCCTAAATTAACCCAAGAGCTCTTGTGATAACTAACATGCTATAGCTATTTAAAATTGTTTTTCTTATACTTCACATAACTTCATTATGTATTTCTTTACCGTGTTTAAATATACTCAACATTTTGCTCTCTATCCTTGGGTTCATACTTTCTATTTATTAAGCTTTCTGTTATTTTATTATGATAATGTGTCAGAATCGTCTTTGACGGAGTGAATTATTCTCTCTGATGAAAATGAGACACCGCTATGAAGGCATATTTTGAATTTCTAAATAATTTTCCAATTTTATTATCTTGCAAATCACTCGTTCGAGGGCGATTCTTTTCTTTAATATATAATATAATCACATAGTTTAAAATCTACATGTTATTGATTTCAATCTAATATGAGAGTATGTGCGAGGTCAATGATTAAATGTGTCCCCTAATGCATGATTGCGTATATAAATCTATACTTACTTTTCAAACCCGCAAGCATGCATTTTCCTATTTTAATTGCCGTGTTCTACTTTAATTACAAAGTTCATCATTGACGTCGAGAATGTGCGGACCCTTTTAAAAGAATTTCTGGGAATTTGATTGGGCATTTCTCTTAATCCAAGTAAAACCCATTCAGTATGTTTTATATACACTAGTCTCGTATTGCTGGTAAGTGAATTGGTTGTTGAGACCGCTTTGTTTTACTTTTCCAAGGATTCTTTACACAGCCAAAGTCCGTTCTCTTTGCGATTTCCAGGCAGAGTGTGTCTCCAAGTGACACACCTGGGAATTAAACTCAATCGTCACCCAGTGGCTAAGTTTCGGCTGTTCATGAAAATACTTTCCTACGGGTTAGCGGCGAGATGCCCTCCGTAATCATTCCGGATATTCGATATTGTTTTATTTTATATTTATTTTACAAAGCATCCGTGACTTAAACGTGTCACACCCTCCAACTTTAATAAATTCATTATCAGCAATACTGACCTCCCAATGTAACTTTATTATTATTATCGAATAAATGCTTTGATCACATTCCCACTTTGTTGCTTATTAAGCTTTTGTCCGTGCTATTCTCGAAATCAATAAATATTTTAGAACACTTAATTTTCAAATATTTTCTTAAACTTGTATAATTGCTTAAAGCACCTCGCACATGTTCCTATTTCATCAAGCACATTATCGTAATGCTATTAACCCGAGGAATAGAATATATCACTTTGCTTTAAAACCTTTTTGTCATTTATTGAAATATAATGCCCACAATTATTTAATACGCGTCCCTGTCTCATATAAGAAGACAGTGGCGTTATATCTATAATTTATATAAATAAATTTTGTGAAATTATTTAAAACTAAATTTGATCTCTTATTTTATTTGATTCCTATCACTGTCTCGGTCTATAGATATATATATTTTCTGCATTTCTTTTGTAAATCCATAGACGTCAATTAGCCACCCAAGCTTCTTTTAGTATAGAGACTTTTGTTTCTCCCTGACCACCAGGCACTGGTCAAAGGTTATACTAGTAGTGGCATCATATGCGTTGTCACGTAGATGGCGCTGTGAAATTTGGACTATAGATTCGAACTTAGTATATCTAGAAGGCAACCCCTCCTAGAATGTTCAGTTTCGCATCTGGGGTTTGAATTCTACAGTGTGTTAGCGAGATAGACGATTCTGACTGTTACACAACTTACTTCCAATCTAAAAGTGCTGGTGCACCTATCTGCCATATCCTAAAGTTGACAGTGCCAAAAGCAACAAACTGGTTCATCCATGTATATAGGTGAAAGAGAGCAAGCTCGCATATAACTACTGTCAGACCTAGGGTCTTCATGTAGAATGCTAGAGATAAAACGATGAAACACCTGACTCTTATTGTATCCATCTTTAACAGGCTAGCCTAAGTATAATCCATCAAATCTACATGCAATTCAAATCAGTTCATCTCACATCTCACCACTCTTTTCCAAAACCGTTGCCTCAGATATTCGAACTCAGGAAGAATTCGCATTCGACTCTCTTAACAGGTATCTATCTATGCATACTATTATTAATCAATAACTAAAACAATACATACTATCTATTAAACAAAATATAACCTGTTTTTAATGTTCTCTCCCATGCTTATTAAACAATAATGTGGGTTTGTAAAACATTGGTTATAAGATGTAATGTAAGTGCTTAATTGAATGTAAATGCTGGATCAACAAAACTAACAGAGATCCTGTTAATTAACACAACTTCATAATATTTATTTACAAACAAAAATAGAATATATTTAAACATAAATATAAATTCTTAAACAATTTAGAAAAGCAAAAAAAATTTCTATATAGAAAAATATTTAAAAAAAATCTCAATAAAGAAAAATATTTAAAAAAATGATGCCCATAAATTACTTGGATATCTCTTATGTATTTACAGTTTCTATTGTCTATGCTGATAATAATAAAACAAATGATTAATTCAAAATGAGATTGCTAACCCTAAGTAAATTTAACTGCAACCTCAGATATAATAATCGTGAAAAAATATAATGATAACACAACAAAGAATACTATTTTTTTTAAAAAAAATGTTAGTCATTTATTCACTTTATCTTAAGAAATATTAGTAACATATATATATAATTAGTCATGTCATGTGGTACATATTTTATATCAGTGGCTTTTTAAAAAAAAAAAAAAAAATCTCTTACCGTTAAATAGTCTAGTGAAGCACTTAATTGTTTGTGCATATTTCAATCTCACATCTGTCAGTAGAAAGTAAATCATCTAAACTTTCTTAAAAAAAAATAAACTTTTCAACCTATCCCCCCTCCTCTACTCTCTTGATATTTTCCTATATTGGATTGTTCCCTCTATATAATTAGCAATAGCTTTTTCCAAATATAAGATGAGATAAAAATTAAAAATAAAAGTACAAATTGATACAACAAAAAAATAAAACATAATTTACAATTTTCCTTTATAAAAAGTCCTTACGGTTGATGTATTTTGTTAAATAGATGTTGTAGAACTCCCAGTTTGATTTTACAGAGCATCCTGGAGGTATTTCAGTGGGCAGTTTGTATGTAGTTCGGTGTTACTCATTCCATAGATCTGCATCCTGCGTAAATCTCAACTCCTCAGTCAATTTAACTGTAGACAGTCATATCTTTATATTTTTATATGGCCATAGTCGATAAAAAAAATGCTTCAACCCCGACACAATTAAGCTCTTTAGCCAACGTATTTCATACTTGAACTATATATATACAATTTTACATAAATTTATAGTCAGTTTGCATTTAATAAAATATTTTTATAGACAGAATAAAACTTAACTCGACTGTTTTAATTTCTTTTTTTTTCAAGTTACTTTTCTTTTTTTTTAAATTTGAATTGATAATTATTTCTATTTATCTATCGAATAAATCAGATTAATGATCCATCCATTTCTTTTACTTTTTATCCAAATGCCGAATTAATTAAGAAAAAAAAAAGTCTTATTTTGTAGAAAAATATAAAAGTAATCCTCCTGCTAAAACTAGACTTGACCGATCTTTTTTTTTTTTTTGCCCTCCAGAAGAAGCAGACGATTTTTTAATTGTTTCCTTTTTATCTTGGCGCTATTTCTATTATTTGAAAACCAGCGTTTTAGCTTTTAAAATATTTTTTTTTACATTGATTCATTAAAAAATAATAAAACACGTTCTAAAATAAATTTATAATATTCTTATCTCATTCTATATTTAAAATATTGATTTACTTTTTACTGTTATAATTATTGTTTTTTTATTTTATTTAAGTCATTGTCAATTTAAGTACGCAATACAAACGATCAAATATATATACATAACTATGTATAGTTTTTATTTTATTAAGATTGACATTTTCTTCATAATAAAACCCTATCACTAATATATATATGTGTGTGTGGGGGGGGGGGGGGTTGGTCAATTAGTTATTATACTGCTTAGAGAAAAATATCCAAAATATAAAAACACTAATCTTCCTTTTAAAAAGTGTTTTAGCAAAAAAAAATTTTATTCATTTTTCTACTTGCTAATAAAAAAATATATATAAATATCTTCAATAAACCCCAACAAATTATTTCTGTTTTCATGGATATAATGTCCTTATGTCTACTTTTTATTACAATAACCATACACAAAAATATTTCATTCAACATATATATACAAATATGTAAATGACTACAAAATTCCCATGAAGCTTTAATATAAAATTTAATATTATGATGGTGTTTATATAGAGATGGAATTTGCTATCTTTGTTGGAATGCAACTCTTTCCAAGTTGCAGAATATGTTAGTTCTAATAAAATATATGTCCAGTAGATAGATATTAGCTGATTTTTATCATTAAATATTGCCGCTTAAAATATTATAATATTTTTATCATTTAAATGAGTTAAGATATCATTATTCAATATTGTTACATAGTTATTGAATTAGTTATTTATATAATTAAATGTGGTTTTTAGAAAGCAATAATAAGTTTGATTAAAAGTTCTGTTTCCATTAACATTAATCTGGTATGAAAGTAAACTGCAGATAAATCACCTTTAAATTATATTTAAATTTAATATCAAAATGAATTTTGTGTGAATAGATTATATATATAATTATTTATTTATATAATTATAATGCTTGTATCTATCTGGTATATCCATTTTAATTGATCAAATTTTTATTTTATTTTTCTTAATAAGACACTCTTTGGTCAAGTTGCAATCTTTAGTGTCTATATAAGTATATAATATCATAGATAAAGGTGATACCATGTTTTACTGTTAAAGGAAGTTGCCTTGATTACTGGTTAAGATTGTTGATAGCTTAAGGGTTGATTGTTATTTTTCTTGGTGTATATATTTTATTCACAGGCTTCCATTTGCTAGTTGGTTTGAATGTTGTTTTTCATCATTATTTATTTTCTAATGAAGATATTGGGTAAGAGGAAGTATTATTGACATCATTGAAAGATTTAAGAGACAGAAATGAAGCTAGGTTGAATATATTGCTAAAGAAATAATGAAAATAGATGAACAGTTATAAGTCTTTAACAGAATCATAAAAGACTGTATAAGACCAAAAAAGACCATGTGTAAAATGAATGGACGAAATAAGGAAACTTGTTGGTATGATATGCAGAAGCTATGGATAGGAGAAACTGGATTGAACTT
The DNA here is from genome assembly GCA_028023455.1 of Epiperipatus broadwayi. Classification (NCBI taxonomy): domain Eukaryota; kingdom Metazoa; phylum Onychophora; class Udeonychophora; order Euonychophora; family Peripatidae; genus Epiperipatus; species Epiperipatus broadwayi. The sequence goes on along the minus strand of JAQFVV010012440.1, from coordinate 4,828,333 downwards.
AGAGAGATCTTTATTATATGGTAGATTCATAATGATTGAAAATGATGACGAACAATGATATACATAGTACATTGGTTAATTTAAACAAATAGAATCATTATAACCACAATACACTGATAAATTCTTAAAAAGTTTACTGTAACACTTAGTCTGGATTGATCTAGCATACTGAATCTCACTTCAACAAAAACATTTCCTGTGGTTATTAAAAAAAACATGCAATATATCTTTACTATTGGAAAGCAATCAAATTATGCTTCTTCCATTGCTTAATATGCTGATCATCAACCATTAACTGAGATTTTAAATATCTTCATCTGTTTAACTATCTATTATTCAATTGAATAACTAACAATTACTCAATATCTTATTCAGAAAAGACTACTGCCCTTATCCTGTATTCAATACTATCACAAGAAAACTTTGACCTTTATCTAGGTCAAACATTAATCAGTAACTTTGTGAATTTCACCACTAGTACACTTAGCATTAGGTTATAAAGAAGAACCACTTTGCTATGCAGACAAATAAACATTTGTAAATTTGAATGTTAGTATTATGTAAACAAGTGTATACTCTCTAATGTATACATATTATTTTCTTTTAAGATTAATTTAATGTTGTTTATTATCTTTTCTATTATAGATAATCTACTTTTAGAATTTTTTTCTAGACATATATAAATATGGTATCAAGAATATTTTGTTAGTTTCAAAAGCTAATAAAAACAATAAAAGCATTAAAATTTTAAAAACAGAAATAAAAAATAAATAGCACATAAGGTGATTAAAAATGTGATTATATTAGAGCAAATTGTATTTGTTAAGAATGTGTGCATATTTATACACATAAATAAAAGTAGTATTTATTAAAACATATATATGTAAAATTAAATGTATGTGCATGTATGCTGAAGGCATACACATTAATTATAAGTACTGGAGATTAATTAAAAGAAGTAAATTCCATAATAAAGATTAGCTATACTGATAACTCATCAGTAATAGCAAAGATATCTATCTATCTTAAAGTAAAAAAAGCCACTGCAACTATGGAATGTTAGTTCCCGATCAGATTTGATGATAGTGAGAACAGATGCAAAAAATATGCATTGGAATGTAAACTACATTATCGGATCCCAAGAATTGGATATGGGAACTCAAGACTATGACAACCAAGTGGACAACTGATAGCCAATCAAAAGAGATTACCAAGGATTGTGCGTAGAAGAACAAGGATCACGAAGCTCCAGGTATGCAGATGTGCGATCCAACAGGTGCTCCGGTCACCTCTCCTTCACCTATAACCATACGGAAAAGTTTATCTCCGAATGTAGCAAAGTAAACTTAGGGACTCACAAACAGATTGTATAGAGCTATAGTATTATTTTTGTAAGCCTTTGGGTCCATAATATTGGGTTTATTGAGATGTATACAAAGTGGGTAACTTATAATACATAACATTACCAATAGTTTATTATCCTCAAATATAACCCTCTGTAAATAAAACTTTGTTATCTTTAATCACTTGCCATGTCTGTTCCATAATATTCTGAGTATTTTTTTTATTAACTGTTTTATGCAATCCAGAGGGCAATAGTGTGCCCCTGGACACAGCAGTATTCAACCAAACTAATACATTGTAGCCATGAGTTATCAAAACCTTTAATTATATTTAGAAAACTAAGACAGTAATAAATTGCAGCTCTTAAGTTAAGCCAAATGAGATTATTATAAAAATGAATATTTTTTACATTATAACGTACTTTAAGTTTATTCTGTATATAATTAGAAGTACAAATAATATTGATATAAAGAAAACTTGCATAATGGGAGCTCACCTGTTCACATGGTCAAATATGTAACATTATAAGAGTCAAAAGAATGATTTTCCAATTCAACTATTTGTGATCATAAAATGGCTTAGCATAATACATGAAAAATAAAATTCCGATTTCTTATGATAAAAATGAGTGTGATGTCCAGGAAATATAGTGAATATGATTAACATTGAATACAATTATAAAACATTTTAAAATATCTTATGCTAAAAATTATTTATATAAATATTCAATTTATATAGGAGTATTAAAATGGCATGGATAAATGCTTTTTTTTTGAACAATTATTATTTAAGATAAAACTATAATAATACTTCTCAGAAAATCCTTTAGTGCTGCTAAGGTTATTTTTGGTAACTTTTCTAAGATTGCTTTAACAAAGAGTAAAAAACATAGATATGCAATTAAAAGAAAAAATATAATATATTCTTTAAACATTTTCATGAGATTGATCATTTTCCACATTTTTACAAAATCAAAGCACAGCGAGCCACTGTAACTGCAATCTCAAAATTCATTGATTCATCTTACTACTGTGTGACCCCCCCCCCCCAATAGTAACAGGAGAAAAAAAATTAGAAATTTATTAAAAACAAAATAAGACTAATTTTCTAGTTCATGTTGATGCTGCAATCAATTGAACATTGTGCATATTTATTGTAAATGATTGCTTTTTAACTGGATAAAAATTTATAGTTAGAATTATGATAATTTAATATCACTTAGACATTGTATTTTTTATATTTTAACAAGATCAATTTTTGTTATATATATTGCAATAATTATTAAAAATATAACTAACACTAATATTAATTTGGATTAAATTTTCTTTAATTAGTTTTTTTTCCCCAAAAAATATTAGTTTTGATTAATTATAATAATATACTTTTTGTCTACTATACAGTCATTTACTTTTATTGTTAATTATTTTTGTTTATATCTTGCTTCTTTTATATAATTTTTTAAGTATTTGTATCATTAGTAAACAAACATAGATACATATATGTTTTAAAAACTATGCAATAGTAAAAAGTATTACATTTTTTTAGTAATAATTTTTATCATTGTTTTAACATGTACATATAAAATTTTAAAATTCATTTAAATTTCTACCTATAGTTGCTGTTTATGAATTCATCATGTCTACTAAGGGACTTGGAAACAGATGTTACAGTTACTTGAAAATGATTATAATATTAAGTTATAATAGCATTTCTTAGAAATAAATATTTCTACTTCATTATAAGTATATATAGTGTAAATATATATAATTTTTTAAATTTTTATAAAAGTGGAAGTCATCTAAATCATATAGCATATATTATGAAAGAACATGTTTGAAAACCTATTGCTATGAATATGTATTTATTTGTTTTAAATCTGCAAAATTTGTAATTATTTATTTAAATATGTTTATAGTGGTAAAGACAAAAAAATAATTTTGTATCTTTAAAAATTAAAATAAAATATAACAAAACTTGCAAATGCACAAACATTCTATATGTTTTATGAATAAATTTTATCTAGTAAAATGAAATAAAGTGCAAGCATATAGATTTCTCTATTCTCATTACTGACTTCAGTTTTAGTCAATCTCTGAAGAAAAAAGACAATATTTCAATATTTTCTATTAAAAAAAAAAGCTAAACATTAAATTTAAAATAATAAACTACCAGAAACAACATAATCGTAATTGATTATCAAAAATGATATTAAAAAAACTATTTTGTGAAATTAGATGCATCAGCATTAGAAGTTAAAAGATATCATCAAGTATATGTTTCAATGCATTCGTGCATATTTTGTTTAATACTATGTACTCTCTTTATGTATATATAGATATGGTAAAATAATATTTAAGCAGCTCATTGCACGATGTAGACTTCAACAGTCTATCACATATGTATGCTATGTGGAATATTGTTATTAAAGTAAAGTCTAAAAAAGTATTATAAAACTTATTTAAATAAAAAAAAAAACCCTCTACCTTATAAAATCATTGATAGACAACTTTTTCTTCAAAGATGTTATCTATATTTTATACATGTGCATAAAGTTCACATAGACGAGCATACAAATAAATACACAAACATTTACTTATATATTTAAGTGTGTGTCCTCATTTTAAAATTCTAACAACTTACTGAAATGGAACTCTTGAACAAAATTCTGATACCCGTATGTTGGACTATGGCCAAAGATGATGATCATTGTATTGTTCACTAAAGTAGCGGTATGGCCAGCTGTATGAAGAGGAGGACAGAGTGATTTCCCACAATGCTTTTCAAATGTAATTAATTCCCATTTTCTTGTGCTAATCTCATACCTCCATAGTTCATCAGTAATATTAGAATGTTCAATAATAACACCTCCAAAAACAAAAATATTTTTCTAAAAAAAATAAATAATAATAAATACAAACATTAATATCAATACAATTATAAATATTAATAAAAAAATATGTGCATTAAAACTATTGAATAATTGTTTGTATATAAAATTAACACTATAAATATTTTAAAAGGATAATTTAACATAAATATATATAACATTTTTATTTTTGGGCATTTTAAAATATAAACTGAAAATAAAATTTTAAAAAAATTTGTATCTATATATTGTAAATGCTTTTTCCAAAGATAAAGTAGTACAACCAAAAGATAATCCTAGATTATAATCAATGGTAATTTATCATTGTTTCTCATCCCTTAATACATTTTAGTGCAGTCACTTTTATTTAAATAATAGCTGTTAAAAATAATCAAACTTTAATGAATTTTATACTATGTATAATGATATTTGGAATTAATAAAAAGGTTTTATTAACATAAAATAAAATTAACTTATTACAATTACTTTATTACATTTTTAAAGATATATTAAATCTTTATTTTGTACTGGATAATTTATATCATCAATGAATTTTCTACTACACTTAGTATTAATATTATAAATTATTGTACATTTCTAAATATTATTAATTTATGCATCTGTAAGTTTATATAAAATATTTTAGATTTTCATTATAAAATATTTACATTATCATTTTATATTTATTTATCTAACTTCTCTCAGTAATTGATTTAATGAAATACAATAAAATGATTAAAATTTAAATATTAGACATACATATGCACTTGAATTCAGAATTAAAACAAATTCACTTTGGAATAACTATTTTGAGGATTAATCTTGTGATAAGAATTGCTTGGTTTCAAAGATTCCTGTATCATTTCTCGATTAAGAAAGTAACCAAAAAAAGCCATTTATCTCAGCTGATCTGCCTGCAAAAGGTCATCTGACATTCTAAGCATCTAGCCTACATTAAATAAATAACTTGTAATTCAAATACATATCATGAAAAGTGCATAAAACAATTGCTTATTCTTTCTAAAGTTTACATTAACTAAATTTAACATTTTAAGTTAAGCAATATATCATAAAATAGTTTTACATTATTCAGATGTATATATGTGCCCATGTTTGTGTATTATATATATAACACATATATAAACACATTCTGTCATGATATGTTTAGGGTATTTCAAACTAAGAATCATTAATGTTGGTGAGTGTCTTTTAGAACTCTCTTTAAAAAATATATTTTTTACTTTGTGGAAATGAAATACAAGAAAGAAGTTTTCTTCATATAAGATTAAATATTACTTATTTTAATGAGCATATAAATAATTTTATGACTTATCAAATATGTAATGCTAAGAATATAAACCTACTTCATGGAACAGAATAGACTGACACTGATATAACAAAAAGGTGGGCATTATTTACAGATTTATTTAAATGATTCTTTAGGAATCTTCCTTATAAATTATTTTAGTAAAATATTCAAACTTGTTTGTTCTGTGAAATAGGAATAAATATATATGATATACAGTACATTAAAAATATGCATATGTTCTATTTAAAGCTGCTGAATCACATATTGCAAGCTTGATTCATCACTACAACAGTTGATATAATACATATTCAAAGTAATTCTGCTCCTTTGACAAAGCCTAATAGCATAATAGCAATTTAGTGTCAATTGATTATTCAAGCCTACATAATATATGGTTCTAAAATAAAGTAAATTACAATGAATTATTGCAGATAATGAAAGCAAGCAAAGAAACTCATGTGGTGCTTCAAATAGTATACACATTGTGAATCTTTCATGATATTTATAAAATTTCTGCACTAATTATAACAATAAGAATGTGTAATTAACCTACTCATTCAGTATACTGAATGATTAATATAGGCCAGATGATAATTTCCCACACATATACTTATATTAATATAAGCTAAGCACTGATTGTGTGTATATATATATGTGTGTGTGTGTGTGAGAGAGAGAGAGATATTATGATCTGGTCCAACTGTTGAGTGCTAGTTCTATATGAAATACATATATTGGGGATCATTTATCTTTTTCACATGTGTGTGGTCATGCGAATTAGTTGTTTGAGATGAAATGGAGAATAAATATAGACAGAAAACCCTAAGTTCAAATCTCTCCATTTAATAAGAATGAGTGTTTGCGTACTTCCATTTTATAATTGCATGCACAACAATTTTGCTCCAATCTTTTCATTATTTATTTTTTGTTAGTTTGTTTTCTAACTTTTTATTTTTTGTTTTTCTGTCTAGCTTTAAATTTTGTTCATCTGGATTTAGGACAGTTTTGAATTAAAACTACTGTCTGGTTAAAATTATACAAATGTACAAAAAATAATAATTCCTGTATCGTGTTCCATACATTAAGTGCATTAGCTAACCTCCGTTATCTACTAAAAGCTAAGCAATAAAATATACTTAATACCAAAGATGACCTTTTATTTAAATATATTTGACATAACAAAGTTTACCTAACATAAAATTAGTTCAATTCTAAGATTTAATATAATCACATAGAAATTATCTAAATACTTGTTGTATTTTACTTTTATTTAAGATATTATATAAGTAATCCCAATACAATTTATTTCTGTTCAAAGCAATCATGAGATCTCATTAACTATAATATTATAAACAACAATATCTTCCCCTAAATTTTGTGTAATAACTTGCTATACTAATATAAATATAAAATGTAACAATCATTAAAACCAATCAACATTTAAACAATCTCAATATCAATAATAATTAACAATCTCAAACTATCCACTTATAACAATAAAGATGAAACCCACCCACCCAAAAAAATTAATAAAAGATGGAATCACATCTTTATTTATGGCTTAATATATTTATACAGACACTAAAAATTGCAACTTGATCACAGAGTAATAAATATTTTATCTCCTTATCCATTGGCATGCTAATGTATGTTGAATTTTTTAACCAAAGGTGGAAGAGGGTGGGGATGACTAGGCAAGATATTATGGCTAAAATTAACACCCAATATCAATGATAGTTTGCTATTGTTTATTAACTACTTAAACAATTTATTCTAGCATCTCACATCTCAATATCTTAAGCTAAATTGTAGTGAGTCATTTACATCATTTTAGTTTATAAATTAGTAAAAATTAAATACAATAATATTAAATGAAAAAATACAGAAAGTCCTGAAGCTTGAAGTTATCAATAAAAATAAATTTTTAAAAAAATTTAATAATTTAATATAATTTTACCATTTTTATAGATTGATATATCTTCTACATATTTTCAAAAATCAAACTTTCAAATCAATTTGATAATTTCAAATGAAAACGATGATTATGTTAAAACAAAGACAAACTAAAATTTAGAAACTCAAATTAATATCATAAAATTTATTTTATTCCCATCAGAATTAGATTAATTTGAGCACTATTTGATAATTCTAGTACCATGGTAGTTTATTTTATATTAAAGCTTTCTATTACACAATTTAAATTAAATCAGACATAATTCTTTTTTATTTATAGAATGCTTAAATAAGTTATTTTACAATTGTAAAGATTTCACAAGCATCATTCATTCAAGCATATTAAATGTAATTTAAAGTGATTGCTTAACATCTTCATGCTCTCATTTCCATACGCTTAAGATTTGCCCATACATAATTGTTTGGGTCGAAAGGATGGGTGGATTCATTCCATCTTTTCTAAAAAAAACTATATCTTGTGTCTGGAAAAGTGAGAGTATTCATTTATAATTTATCTTTAAAGCACATGTGCATTGGCTTAATCATTAATATCACTATTACAGTATAAAAACATAGCACTATATAAAATAATATCTCATTAATAATGATTTTAATAATGCTTTAGGTTTTCCTATTATAAAAAAAGTTTTTCTTACCTCTATAATTTACATAAAGAAAATTTTTTTATTGTTTTTCTAAATTAAACATTACATTAAGTAAATTTTTATAGAATTTTATTGCACAAGGGTAGTATAATTTATCTAGATGGCTACAATATATTAAGTTACAATATGCATTCATTTAAATTCTTATAGCAATAGTCAATTTAAGAGTGGTCTTAAACAAATAATACTGGAAAAAAAAGTTTCCTAACTGACTTTATGAAATGCAACTATTGAAAAACACAGAAATATTATAGCCATAAACAAATAATTATTAAACTCCATTTGTTTATAAAAAGTTGAACATTTAAAAAAAGTTTTCCTTAATCAAAGCTAAGTTTAAAGCATATGAGGCAATTAATCACATATTATAATTAAAATAAATTCTCAGTTCAATGGGGGTATTTTTATTTTTGGATTTGGTGCTAATTTCTAGTGGATCTTCTGTAATAAGAATGAAAACTGAAATAACCAAGTATAGCAAGTGAAATGCACAACTTATGATTTATAATAATTATGATTTACACACTTAACAAAGATGTATATTGCTGTAAAACGTATTTAACTGAATTCACTTATTTCTCTTTAATCTTGCAATTGTCCACTTTTTCCTTCAATTATTTTCTTTCAATTCTAATTTTAATTCATAATTACCAATTATAAATCAATATATAATGTAATTTATATCTCTCACAAAATCCAGAATTTTTCTTATATAAATTCTTTTTTTACTATTTTTAAATCACATATTAACTTTTCAATTTTTTTTTTTTTTAAATCATTCAAACCATTTCATGTCTTATTCTTTTTCTCTGATAAACTTTATTTTTGTAAATTAATGTAGGATTTCACTTGCTTATTTTTATATAAGTATTCCCTTTAATTTTTTCCATTAATTTCTCAACTACATCATTACCATATCATAATGACCTCTTAACATAGATAAAAATAAAATCTCTTGGAACACTTGAAAAAAAACTTCATTAATTTATCATTTATAAATATGTCTGCATTATAATATTCCTAGATTTTTAATCCAAGACAATAATTAATTCTTCATTCTCTTATTCATTATTAAAATTCTTATAAATTTATCTAACTTTTTTATTTATTTTTTTCCAGTTTGAATTCTTTATTTTACTTCATATTTTTCACTTTTCTTCCTCGATACTGTAATTCAGAAAGTGATTTTTTGTTATTATTATTTTATATACACATATATTATTCAGCACTGTTTGAAATATTATTAAGTATTAGAGTTTCACATAATATTAGAAAATAATAAATATGCTTAAATTTAAAAACATTCTAATCAAAATTTCAGAAATAATATTTTAATGTATAATTGATTTAATAAATGAAACAAATTTGATAATGGTAAACTATTAGCAAAGTTTATATAGATATATGACAAAAGTTATAACATATATTTTTATTTTAGGACCATGATACCAATATTCTGGCTAATTGCGATTATTCTAGGATCTTTAATTTCCAACGAACACTATCTAAAAACACATTTGCTCTTCAATATTGGATAGATGGTTGGATATGTGAAAAAAAAAAAAAATCCTAAGCCTGCTACAAGAGATCCTCAGCTGTTTGAAAAATTTCTCAGGTTTTCATAAATTTAAATCTCTATGTCATGATGTTTTCCTGAAAGTTTATGATGATGGTATTTTAGATGTATTTATATACTGGACTATTTCCATCTTTAATATAAGTATTGAATGTCTTTGGAAAAAAATAATTTTATTTAAATATTCCAACTTATATTAGATGATGGAAATAATCCAATCTGTCATGATATTTTAAAACTAATGCATTATTTATTATATCATAAGAAATTCATTTCTGGTATCATATATAAATATCATAGCAATTACTTCTAATATTTCAGAGTTATTAATAGGCTAGCAGTAATCTTACCATGACCAAAAGTCATATTTACATATATGAATACTATGCAAATAAAAATACTAAATATTCACTAGTACTTATCACGTGTTAAACATTAATCTGATATGATATGTTATGCATGTTACAACTTTAAAGGCATATTCATTACATAAATAATATAGAAATAGTTTGATTAGTTTTCATTTATTTCTATGCATTATTTCATATTATGTAACTATTTCTTAGCTGCTTAATCTAGGCATTTTTTATTTTTAATAATAAATTATTACAAAATTTTAAAAAATTTATAAACAGTTAAAACTAATGACTAGCTAATTTTCATACTATTTATGATAATCTTTATATAAAATTCAGATTTAATAATGTATTAATACAGTCAACAAATGTGAATTAAAAAAATTACTTACAGAATAAATTATTGCCGAATGCCCATATCTCTGTGATGGACTTCTACTAGTAATCATAGACTCCCAAATATTAGATTTCAAGTTATACCTAGTAATAAAAAAATAAAAGTCTAATCATTTTAATTTATTAGTATATTTGTAATAATATCTTATTCTTGAAATATATTTTACATAAATAAAAAATACAGAAATTAGGATTTTCTTTTCTAATAAACACTTCCATAATGATCATTTAACATTTACCAGAAACTCAATTTGCAGATAGTGCTTCTATACCTAAGTATTCATTTGCATATATTCACAAAATGTTTTTCAGGCTGCTAAAACATAATCTTTTAAAATCATGGTCAGTGCTTTGAAATTGTGACATTTAATTAAAAGCATTTAAAACAATAACGATAAAAAACCTGTGTGCTCCATGTTTATTTAACTCATGATATTCAAACAAAAATCTACAACATAATTCCACACACCTATGAACACTGAAACCAAATTTACTAATGATATTTTCAAACATATAAAGATATATTTCTGATTAAAATTAAAAGCCCACTCCATACAAAAATTTACAAAATTTATTTTCTCTAATGAATTCCTATTTGGAAATTAAGTTTTGTGGCAAAAAATATTGTATATCTTGGAGTATCAGTAGCAATTACATAAGACATCTAAAGTACACAAAGCTATTCTTAACATTAAAATTAACAAAATTAGAGCTATAATGGGAGCTTTAACATTGATATTTTTAAAAGATGACAAGAGTATCTAAACGGATGATAAAATGCTTATATATTAGGTATATTGAGATCAATTCGATTTAATAGAATATTATATAGTATTTCTGATACTTGCAAATCAACTCTTACATAAAATTGTTTTTAAGTTGTTTGTTTGTTGGTTTGTTTTTTCCAAAAATAACTTTTCTGTATCTCAAATGTAAGTCAATTTTTTCTAAAACATTTATGATAGGTTTTCATATCAGAACATCATTTGATTTTTTCAGCTTACTATAAACAATAGCAGTTATCCTTTCTCTATTCTACTAATATCTATTTAAGCTTAAGTTCCAGTTTTGAATCCCAAGTCCTTATTGATAAAGGCAAAGCTAAAAAACTGGCTTGGAGATGAACATTAAATTATACTCCCGAGAATTTTTAATTACTCAAACTTAGAAAAAGATGATTCTTGAATACAGTAAGGAGAACTGCTCTTATTAATGGATTTCAGTATATGATTTATAATGTTAACTTTGGTGCCAAAGTCTATGGATTATGACTCAGCAATATCACTTGACAGTATTCAAATTTCTTATACCTCCTAAACAATAAAATATTCATATTATTTTTTTTATTATAATAATTAATTATCTATTCATTAATTTTACTACATAAAAAAGTAGCATTCCAGGGAGGGAGCAATTAACAAGATTTTAACACTTCAGTAAAATAAAAATATCAATAATTCTGCGCTTTTAATGCTCATTAAAGAAGTTATATTTATTAATAATTTATTTAAAGCTTAGCACTTTCAAAGCTCCATGGCTTCATACTCATAGCTGCGTGTGGTTGATAGTGATGAGGGGGAGTATTCAAATTTATGTTAATTAGTTAGATGTTTCAGTATTTTATTTAAATATTGTTTGAATTAGTTTGTCCATCTTTTTAAAATGATGAAACAGGTGTCTTTTCTATTAATTGATTGGGTGTCATTATTTATGAAATATGTCTCCTTTATTTTGCGCCTATGGTGATTTCTCTCTTTGCACACTATTCTGGGGTTGGTGGGTTCAAATCTGTGTCCAGTAGTTTTTTCATGTTCCAAGAATGCTGATGTAGACTCCTTGTTATTCAGTGCCCTTTTATACATATATATGTGCTGGGATGCTCTGTTTGTAATGGTAGTTTTTGTTTCCCCATAATATGAGACTCTGTATCTGGCCTGAGGGCATTGTATTTGATACACCACTTGAGTGTTGATTTGGGATCAAGTTTATCTTTTGAATTGTTTATTAGTCTATTGGTATTGGCTGGAGTGTGGAAACCAATAATAATTTCTTTAGATAGTGTTTTAGCTAAATGTTTGACAATGTTAGGTATATATGGTATAGTTATTCGTGTTTTATTATCTCTGATTCTGCCTTGCTGATTTATTTTTGCTTGGAACTGTGTTATTCTTTTAGTTATGTGTCTATATTTATAACTAACAGATATTAGTTCTTTGGTGTACACATTGTAAAACAGAATTTAAACAGATTACTCTTATTGAAATCATTTTCTTAGAAAATATAATTAAAATTAAGAGTAAAAAAAGTTATTAATTCATATCACTTCATTGTACCTTTCTCTTAATTTACTATTGAAAGCTAAATTTGCTTTAAAAGATTAAATCTTCTTCCTTAATTCTCATCTCTATATTCCTACTAACAATTTTATAAAATATTTCCATAATATTTATTATGTAATGAATGCTTTAATATCTGTTTTCTAAACATCATGAATTTTTTGTGTGCAAAGATGTAATTACTTACAAGATGGCAGCTATAATCAAAGAGAAAGAGAATCAGATTTCTTGATGCTTACATATTAAGAAATAGAATTTTAGTTGTTTTTTTTTTCATAACACTAGCCTCTGAAACAAATGTTTATATAACTACATACAGCTTTTTTTAAATATATTTTTGTTTATCCAGGGTTTGAAAGCAGACAAGCAATGTGTTAGTTTGCTTTATATTGATAACATTATAAAACAGTTATCATTGTTTTTTTATTTCTGAAGATATATATATATATATAATAAAAATATGCTAGAGCAGACTTCTTTTTTAATCACATACTATAATAAATTACCTAAATGAAGGACTATATACACAAAAATAAATAAAACATAGCAGGCATAACATGCACCAAAACATTTGGAAGCTGAAGGGTTAGAAAGCAATCAAAATATATAAATAATTCTTCTAGGTGTGATACATTTACAGAGGTGCAAGCATCATTAAAAATCACAAATATATGATATCTTTATATAATAAAGATTAATCTACAGAAAACACTTTGTGCTCCCGCCTCTCCATTTTATTAGCAATAGTATAAAAGATATTGTTGGATATGCCATGTGCTAACACACACAGTAAGTAATTCTACAGTAAATTTTACCAAGAATTATATTCTTTTAACTAAAATTTGATTTCTAATTCTACAGCTGTAAATTGGTCAAAGTGAACTTTCTAAATGTTGAATAATATTGCTACTACTGCTATTATTATCAGCTTCAGGGCAATTAAAATAATTATTTTCATTCATTCATTGTTTCTCTAAAATTTAATAAGATTTAATGTAAACAAAAAAATACTATACCAGTATTTATAACTAATTCAATTTTTTACTTATGTAAAATGTATATACTCTTACAATAAATTCTCTATGTTAATATTTAATTTAGCAAAAATTCTGACATGTGAATCAAAGTTTGAAAAGAACAAGAGATATCTCTTTAGATAATAACAAATACAAAACATTAGACTAATAAGTTTTTGTGTGTTTCAATATTCAACAATGATCACAATAAAAAAAACCAACTGTAAAATCCATTGAGGTTTACAAATGCTGCAAGAATTCACTTACTGCTTATGTTAAAAAGAGAAGTTAATCAGATCTCTAGTAAATAATAGCAATATTACTGAGAAATCAAACTCAGTAATACTATTATATTTCAACCATATTGCCTTGATAATTTTTTTTAGATCAGTACTTTAAAATTTTTAATTTTTGATCGTTAATTAAAACTTTATCTTTATTCAAGCTTTGTCAACTTTGATTTAGATTACTATAATATCAGATAACAATTCCTACCAAAATCACTAATTTATAAAATTATTATAGATATCAATCATTTCTGACAGACTCTGGAGATTACAGTAATTTCAAAACTAAGTATATTACTAAATCCTTTTTCTAGTAAATAAATAAATTTGAAAATTATCTGTGAAATTATAAGAGGGAGGATATTCTGAAGAATAATCAACAAGTCTTTTATATTATCTAAAAATATTATAAATGATAATGTTTTTATATATTATTCTTAAGATTCTTATATAATAAAAAAAACTTAAAATTCTTTATAATAAGATATGGAAAATAAATTTATTACTATAGTTTAGAAAAAAAAACTAAAAAAAAAATCATTAAACTGAAAGTAATTATTTGTTTGAAAGACATTTTTAGAACAGGTTCAGAAAAATTTTCAAAAACTATTTAAGCAAACTTTATTTTACAAACTCTTAGATAACTGAAATGTGTTCTATTATTGTTTCTGATTCTAATGAATAAGATTACAATCAATGCAAATATGAAAAAAAGAATATTAATTCTGATATATCATCTATGGAAATACATAATTTTAATGGCATGTAACTGTTAAGAATTTTCTATACAATAATAAAAGTTTCTCTATGATGAGCAGTATTTAAATTTTTTAAATTCAGATAAACAAGATTTTAATACTGGGAGTTTTTTTTTTTTAAAAAAAAAATCACCAACTGAAAATAATAGTTTAAAAATTGGTCACTTTTATGTTTAATAATAAAAGCTATGTTTTGGACAATAACTAAACACTTCATTAGGTTTTTCGTACTAATTTATGAGATTAAATAATTGAAGATATAAAAAAATCAAAGTTAACCACAATCATTGTATTCATCAACATATTGAGATAAAAGCAAAAATTAATTCTTCACAAAAAGAAAAAAAACTAAATAATGTTACTTTCATTTATCTAATCATGCTTTTATAAATATGAGTTTTAATCTTCATTGATTACTTTTTCAATTGATTGCTACTTAAATAAATAATGCAGTAATGAATCTTCAGTGCTAACTGTATTTTTAAAACTAAATAATGATTTTCCAATGGCCCTTTATACTATACAATTACCTTGGAGATTTTCTAGCCCTCTAAATTTATTATCAATGATGATTTATTAATTCAATAAAAAAATATTATCTTAAAATAGTTTTTTTTTCTTGTATATACAATCACGCAATCTATTTGTGCTTTTTCTTTTTTGTCTTAAAGTGTAATTATAAAATTTTATGGTTTATCACCATTGTCTTTTTATGTACTATAATAATGATAATTTTATAAATGAAACGTTATATAATTTATATATAATTTGTAAAAAAATCTATTACTAATGTAATAATATTTTTTGTTAGCATTTTTCTATTTTCACAATTTTTTTTTTTTTCTTTTTAAGAAATAACTATACTAACAAAATATATTTCACTGGATATAACCAATAATTTAAATTTAAAATTTAATTAGCTATACTTTCATAACATGTCTGATTTTTTTAAAAAGTCTGACTCTATTACCATTAAAAATTACTTTGCATAGTTTAGCTATTTGGTAGAGTGACAAGTGGATTGATTCTCAGCTGAGTAATATTAAAAAAAAATCTTAGTTCAGTCAATTAAATGGAATGTTCTCTATTATCTATCAGTAAAGTTCTTGAATGCTAGACAATGTTCTGAAATACTAATTATATGTTATTATACCATTAAAATCTCATTTTTTCTTTTCTTTTATATTTAAAAATAATGAAAAAACATGCTATTATAACAATTAGAATTTTATATACATACAATTTGTACACCTTATGTCAAACTCTTCATAGCAAAAAAAATTTTATTATATATATACACACAGACAATCTGACTTTTCAATTGTCTTGCAGTTTTCCTCAGAGCTATGATATAATAATAAACAAAATAAAATAAAATAACTATATAAATATTATAATAAAAAAAATGTAATCAATAACATTTAAAAAAAACACAAAAAAAACACAAAATATAATAAAACTAAAATAAATTAAATGTGATAAAATGGAATTAAAACCAAATAAAATAAAATAATCTGGACAATATAAAATAAATATAGATCAAATGTTTATTCCTGTCTTTATCATTATATCATAGCTTTGAAGAAGACTGTAAGACAGTCACAACATCAGATTGTGAGTATGTGTGCATATATGTATAAAAAGTTTTTTTTTTTTTTGCTACAAAGTATTTGAAGTAAGTTATACAAATTGTATTTACATAAAATATTTCAGCAAAATAAAGGAAATAATAGATTTAGTGACAATTAGAATTTTTATTGGTGTATTATTTTATTCTAATATATTGCTTATAATAAATTAATATGTACTATATATTAAAATAAACAAAAACAATAATAAAATAAAATGAAAATAATTACCTATAAAGATTATAAAATGGTTTAACTCCAAAATTTTCACCACCAATAACATACATTAATGTGGATTCATCAAGAACAGCTGCATGAGATGCTCTCCCAGCAGGCCGAAGATCATTATGAATTTCAATAGCTTCCCATGTGCCTTCCTGAGTAGAAATGCCACAGTCTACCCCTAAGTTAAAATATTATTATAAATATATAGATTAAAAAAAAGAAAGTATTTAATCTAAAATTTTTTTAGCTTAAACTATCGAAGACTAAGTGGTGTTTAGTACTGCTGCAATAAACAAAGTCAAAAAATTATTTGGAATTAGATAAATGTATGATTAAAGTTCAATATATATAAAAAAAGTATCTTAATTTTTAAAAAAATACTAGCTCTCAACTAGTACTACTTCAAGATAAAAAATACAGTTAGTGATGTGTTGCATCAATATGAATTAGAATTTACTATCTTTTACCAAACTGATCTGAGCAATCTTCAATCTCTGTTAATGTTTTTAAATAATTTTAAGATTGAGTGTAAATTCACTGAAGTATTTCTAGAGATTAAAAATATTAACTATTAATACTGCGCTTCTTAACAATTTTTCATTAATTTTGCATTGACATACATTTTATATCTCATTAATTACAATCAGTCCTTGTGTTGAATATATTAAGCCTATTACAATCTTGAAATATATATTTTCTGTTAATCAAATTTAGTTAAATTCTGCTACACTTTCATAATGTAAAATTTATTTTTAATCACAAATTCTATATATCTACATTCTCCTTCAATTTTGTGTCTATATTCAAATATTTTGAATTCTAGTAAAAAAATATTTTTCAATAATTTTATGATGTTAATTGATAAGATCAAAAGCATTCTATAAAATTGTATATGTTGAGCTTTCATTCTGATAAATTGCGCACTTACATTACATTTGATAATTAATTTTGCTACTCTATCAGATAGACCAACAATCTTCACAATGTTATTCTTCAATCTTTTATTTATACTAAATCTCACTTCTCTTGTACTTCTAATATTTGTCCCTTAATAGTAAAATCCATGTGCATATTTCAAAATAATTTTCTTTTCCTTTTTTTCTTCTAATTCTATAAAATTCTGACAAAGTCACATTTAATACTGAATATTAGTAATGAATTCTGTTAAGAAATAATTACTGTATTTATTATTTTTTCTGAAGTATTGTAATTTACACAATTCATTCTGTTGGTTTTGAATTATCACTTGGTATAAAAATGCTTAGGTTTTAGCTTTGATTCAAGTAATTATCAGATTTCAAAATGAAGATTCAATTTTTGAGATTTGAGAAAAAATAATATCATGGGAATATGATAAATCATAATCCTATAAGATAAAGTTGTATATATAAAAAGAAAAACAAAACAAAACATGATTTTGTGGGTAACCATATATGAAAGTTAGCAAGTGCATATTTTTTGAAAAACAAGAAGTGTATACTAAAATAATATCAAATAAAATATCTTGATTAAAATATGTATATAATAAAGACTGTATTATTTTATTTTAAAATACTGCTTTTAGGAAGATTGTCAATTAAATGAATTATATTTATAAATAATAAAATGCAATAATGACTTTTGGTTCAAGCATTTCAGCCATTGTTATATATAATTATATTAAATTTGAATCAATTCATTATGTATATATTTATGTGTGTTGAGTACTCTACTCAAGCTATCGATACAAAGTGGGAATGACCTTTAGATATGAGGATTAGCTTTAAATAATCAGTAAGCAGTACCTTATACCTTATAAAATAAGTTGTTAGTTCATCAATACCTAGTGATGCTTCTAATATTAACAACTTTTTCTGATTCCCTCTTTTTTTATCTTCATTTATTTAAGTTAGTATAGTTACTCAGATGCCATAAGTCTCTCATGTTATTGACCATCTCCCTATATTAATTACGACAATAGTATTATGCAGCCACACTTTTATTCTGTAATTATACACATGGCAATTCTAATTTCCCAAATTTCTTTTGTTTTAAAATGAGTCTTCAAGCTCTAAGAAAGAAGTGATAGGACAAGTTTAGTAGACTGTTAAGTTCTTAGTTATGAAGTTTTCTTCAAGTATCACAAATCCTAATGAATTATATTAGAACTAGATTTGCATCAGAGTTACAGATTAGCAAAGATGTATATTTGATCAATCTTATTTAGGAAATTCCTCTGTCCACAACATAAATGGAATAAATTTATAAAAGATCTAAAAATAACCTTACATAGTCTAGCTATGTTATTTGCCCATTACAGCAATAAAAATGATTGTAATATCAATATTAGTAAAGGACATAAAGTATAATAAAAATAAGTATTTTTTTTTAAATATATGTACACTTTAAACTTTACTAGATGCAAACTCTTCAAAACCAGAAGAGATGTCAGCATTTATAACTAAGAAATTATCAAGATTTAAGATATAGCAATTCTTAATGAAATTTGTTTTCCAGAGGAAGGTGGTTTAATAAAAATTAAAAAAAAGTGGATGGCTTCAAGTTATTTTGGAAGGTCAGATCAAAAGTGGAAGAAAATTGATACATAATATGAATTTATTGTAAAATATAATTTACTATCTTTTCTTCTTAGATATTAAATGTATCAGTGAAATGATAACAGTATTAAAATTTGATTGCATAATAGTACATGTGTTTATTTTATCAGTCCATAACTCCAATATTAGATACTAAGACTTCATGAAAAAAAAAAAAAGGTTTTATTCCTTGGTGGATAGCATTAACATACATGCACAAATATATGTATCATTAAATGATTAAATTTTTTATTTTTAAAGATTCTAATGCAAGTACTCATAAGACCAGTAAACTTTGGACAAAAATAGTTGGAAATAATAATGTTATTATAAATTCAAATAATCTATTTTTATTTAACTTTAGCACATTAAATGGATTAACTAAATATTTTATTTAAACAAAAAAGTTACTATAAAAAAACTTGGATACTTTTATGCAAAAACAATTTTTTAGAAGCAGCTATTAAACATTAAAATTGCCAATTTGGATTTTCATATTACTAAAGCGTGGAATTTTCTTAACAAGTATTTTATGGAAATAGACAAATCTATTCTGAGGTTCATTAAAAAAAAAAATCATAACATTCTTTAAGAATGATTCTATTATTAGTGATTTGATTTAAAAATAAACATGGACTTTTCTATTGAAACAACAATAAATTGAAAGTGGAGCTTCATATTTAAGAACAAAAAAAAATTGAAAAATGATTGACAGATTAAAACTATAAAGATCGACATTTGTTGATTGTGTTAACATACTTTAAATCTTTTTTTGATATACTGAAAGAAACATAGAGACCTAAAAATATCACAATCTTATTAAATCTATCACTAAGACTATTTTATATGATAATAATAATATTTCTAACATGTGGAGGGAATATTGTGATCATTTTTGAATACTGATATAAGAATTGTGATGATGATTTTTAATGATACATTTTAGCTATCCATTTATATTTAACAATGATCTCCAGATTAGTGATGTTAAAACACATCTTTGTAATCTTAAAAATGAAAAGACTGCAGTTACTGATAAAATAGTTAAAAAAAATTTAAAATATGATAGTAATATGATAGTTCAAATAGTTTTTTTATATATATTAAAGCAGTCAATCTTAGTTTAAGATTGAGCTTCATGGTGTCATCTACTAACATGTATTCAAAGCGCACATCCCATCCCACTCCTTTTGTTGGGTATATATATTTTACATATATATATATTTGAGATGCGCACCTAAAATTTACAAAGTTTAACTTTACAATTTTTTTATTATTTATTAATTCTTTTTTATTAAAATTAAAGTATATTAGGTGTAGCTCAGATATATATATATATATGTGTGACAGAAGCAATTACTAACAAAATATTAATTTAAAGTATATTAGGTGTAGCTCAGCTATATATATATATGACAGGAGCAATTACTAACAAAATATTAATTTTATAAATATTTTTTTTACGTAGTTTATAAAAACTTTTTTTTTAAAATTATTTGTTTTAAAAAACTATTTTTTCTTTTAAAAATCCAAGGTGGAGAATGCAACCGTTAATTGTCCAAAAATAATTAAAGGGGTGGAAATTTGGTATTGTTTCAATTTTGGGAAGGAATTTCTCATTAAAGTTTACTAAAAATAAAAGGGGAAATCAGATTAGGGTTTGTACTTTTGCTATTAACATTTTTGTCAAATCTATTTCTAATTTGGAAATAGATTTGAATATATTTTTGGACGGTTATTTAACACTTGCATCTCCAAAAAACAATAGATAAAGTAAATGTAAAAATTCCTATTAGATCGTAATCGAGATTGAAATTAGAAAGAAGATATTAAAAGCATTCCTCAAATATCTGAGTGCTATATAAAATGGGCTAATTCTGACTGCCATTGGAGAACTAGATTGTAGAAATCAAGTGTCGTCAACTTATTCCATGCTACTCTGATCCCAATATGCTGTATGAGTAGTAAATCTAATCACCTTGCCTGGCCCTTGCTGGTCTTTCTCTCACCGCTAAATGAGGGAAAGTTTGAACTAAGAACGCAGGAATGCCTAATAGAAACTTGCTGCCACATTAGAAATCACTTGGATCCTGTTAAATTGCCATGCATAAGCCGAACTGTGAAAATGGATTCTTGAATATATATGCAAGGTAACGAACCTCAGAACCGCCATGTGAAATCTAAATCTAATTTGTTCCACTAATCTTGACTTCTACTATCCAGATTTCTTTTATAAATAAGTTAATTAAATATTCTCTTAAATGTAAATATAAATTTGCTCTCATACTAATTTTGCTTTTTGTATTCAAGTCTATCATATGCTCTTATTTTCTTAATTTTGATGCAGTTCTTTCTTAATATTAAATTATGATGTATTTTATTATTTTAAGCTACCAATCTAAAACAATCTTGCGAGTTTAATGTATAAAGTTTTTTTTCCCCTAACTACTCAGACCTCCATGGATTGAAATTATTACCCCCCCCCTCTATAGTCAGACCCGAATGCATTTTTAATTAATACGCTCACCAGATTGTTTTTTCCAAGTTAACCTATTTTCATGTTTCTCTTAGTATATTTAAAAAAAAAAAAAAAGTATTATTTATATAACTCTGTTTAGAATAAAGAAATTCTACCCAGGGTAATTTTAATTATTTAAAAATTAACGCTATCGAATATTTTGCTATGTTGCTAATTTAATTCTGAAAAGGTGATATCTTATTTTTATTTTTCTATTATCCGTTTTACCATGCTATACTCTTAAGATTTCAAATACTTGGATATTTTCAAGTTGTAAAATCTGCGAGGATGGGATTTACTTATATTAAATAGCAGGGAAAGAAAGGGGGCAATTTTAAAATCTGTTTTATATAAATTAAGTCTATTCCATATATATATATTATGTGGCATAGCGTGACTTGCCTAAATTATAGCATTGGACTAAGGATCATGTGTTTTAAAGTAGTAAACACAATGTCATGTCATTAGGGACATGTTTTCCATGCTGCGTTGCTGACTTATGGCTCATCTTATTAAATATTGTGCTTCTAGTCTGGGGGTTGCGATGAGTTCGAACCCATAGACTTTCTTCACGACCCGTCCTGTGGATAGTTGATTTTCCCAGAACCATTTAACATATAAAAAGGTCTCCAAGTGTCGGTGATTCTATTATGCCTAGGTGGCGCCAGACCTCATTTTATTTCTCTAAGCAGTGCCCTAGAAAAGGGACTCTTAGATCTTTCATTTTTTTCGGCTAGAAGCACAATCTCACTTTGGATTCTCTGCCTTGATGGCAGCACCGCTATTTCTTCGTTATTATTGATTTATTTGCTTAATAACCTCATTTCGATGCTTTAATAATGAAATTGCGCTCTGTTCATATATATAGATTCCCAATAGTATTCATTAGGTTAATTAATAATGTTATTTTTGACCAATAAACATCACATGACCACCTCTTTTTATGCTTGTGTATAACTGTTGTTAAAACAGGCAAAACTCACTATATATATTGCCACACACAGCAAGCTAGAGTAATCAATGGATGCCAAAGGGCTTGTGCATAAAATCCCCATCTAGTGCCTACTCATCCAATATCCCTAGACTAGTTTCTGGCTTATGGCCTTCGTCAGTAAGGAGTCTTGGATCTGAGAGCACTGCATCTAGATCTTAAGATCTAATGCAACCCTCCAGCAACCACCTTTTATCTCCATTTAACTACAAATCTATGAGTTTTAAACTGAACACCTTAATGCTTTCAATCCAAGCCCATTAGCTTATATAGTCATATAGTTCTGTGTGTGGCAATATATATAGTGAGTTTTGCCTGTTTTAACAATGTTATTTTTGCTTATTTTAAAATCCCACCATCGTAAAAACAAAGCATTCTCTTTTTCAAATCTGAACTTAAAAAGAATGGTTAAGAAATATTTTGTATGATAAGTAAATATGATTGTTTTAAACTTATGTTTTTTTTTGTTAAATGTTAATAAATATTATCCCTAATGACTAAACCATTCTCAAATGTATTTTATTGATTTTCACAACCGCAATAGTGTGAAAATAGTTTTTGTTATATATATAATGAATCTTAGAATGCTCCCTGAATTCATACATCAATCACCATCTTTCAGAACCGTTACTAAAGCGTTAATCCTGATGTAATGTAATTTTATGTTGTAATAAATGATTAGCATCTTGTCTCACCCACCAAATATACCTATTTATATATATTACATTATATCATACAAGAGCATATGAGTAACACGAGCGTGAATGACTATCTGTAACTATCTACCTCTAGGTAGATCACTCATTCACGCACATTCTAATAAGTAGATGATCACTTCACTGTTTTATTAAATGTTTCATTATTCAAATCATTTATGTTTTTCGAATTATCTTCTTTCCACTTCCATACATTACCATATATATATATATATATGCGTTTTTATTAAATATATAAATGAGGTTCAAACCCCCTATGAATGAGTTAAGGATATAATTCCTAGATTATATAACTTAGCCGAATAGTGATGCAATAAAATATGTCTCATTGTGTCCGCTGCTCTGCTAGTCGGACGAATTTAGAATTAAATTCTCATGTGCAGTCCCTATTATGTTATTCATTAGGTGTTCGATCTGGTGCTTGTGGAATGAGTTTGAATACAGATTGGTCCCTGACCTAAATCTCGGGGCTTGACTGGGTTTGAAGTACGTTTCATTGAGTTTCAGCTCATGCTAGATGGATCAACATGTTTTGACCGGTACAATATATAGACTCATGAAGTTATATATTACCTGATATTAAAGATTGCTTCTATTGTTCCAATTTATATAAATAAATTATACAGATAAACGCTGTAATTATCATGTAATATCATTGTTATCCACTATAGAAAGATACTTTCAATAATTTTGTTAAATAAGTTGCCTTCAATATTATTTTTTAAAGAATCACAAAGCAATATGTATATGATTTTTGTCGGCAGGTAAATGCAAAAAAAGTTTCAGAAACAACCGAATGATTTATCAATATGGTCAAAGCATTTGACTTTATTAACTGAACAAGTCTGGTGCATTTTCTGAAATTAGTCGTCAGGCCACCAAAGATTAACTCATGTTACATAATTTTTATGTGGTGGAATGGAAAAACCGGTTATTACAACAGGTGGAAAATCTGAGACATTGAAATGAAAACTGGCATTAAACACAGAAATATAATAGCTTTATCTTTGTTTTTGAGTTTTATGTTAGTGAAATTGTTTAAGAAAGCATTAAAATCCAACACAACTTAATGATGAGATTTTTAATTTAAATTAATTAAAAGCAAAAAATATAAATAACTTGGCTTCTGGATTTATAATGAACTTATTACTGTGTTTAATAAAATCAATAATTTATATTTCATTTTTCTTCCAAATATATCCATTAACTTCAATATATATATATAATAAATTAAAATGATGAATATCAATATAAAAGTAAGCACTAAAAATAATCCTTGACCATAACCATATAATATGTTTGAAACATTGGAAGAAAATTGAAATGAAAAATGGTTCATAAAATAAAGCGATTTGAAAAGAAAGTTTGTGAAATTAATTTGTTTTATATATAGCGATTATTATACTATATTTGTCATTTCAAGAGTTTTGACCTACAGAATATACTTAACGTTTTGAATATAATATTCAAACACTATGACTTGGTAACAAATATTCAAAAAAATTTTTTATCATATCAGTGAGGAAAGACAAATTTAGATAATGCTGAGCCTGGATGATTATCAATTTGAAAAAGTTAATAAATTTAAATACTTTAGTAATCTTTAAGTAGAAAGACAGATTTACATGATAATGTGCATTACAGAATTCAGTATACTGCTACTGCTTGTAACAAAATAAAAGGGATATTTCATCATAATGATATAATTATAGCAACTAAATTAAATGTATCCTGGAGCTGCTTCTTAATCAATTTATCATATGGAAGTAATGCTTGGATTCCTGTCAACAGAAATAAAGGCATTAAAAATTTTCATTTAAATATGCTTTGTAAAAGTTTAATATTATGATGGCAAGATCATATGATCAATCAAAGTATTCTTCAGCTTGTTGGATACAGTATTATAAAATCCACTATTATAATGGACTTGAACACAGACTATCAAGCACCCATCATCAGCCATCTGCTCTATCTCATACAACTGATACTCGTGACCACACACTTGTGAAAAAAGATAAATGATCACCAATATATATATTTTGTGCTGAACCAGCACTCATCAGTTGGTCCTGATCATCATCTCTCACACATATATGTATAATCAGTACTCTGTTTACACCAAGATAGCAAATCTTCAAAATTTAATAGACAGGCTTCAATCTACTCCACCCTCCAATTCTTCAACCGTCCATACCATTGAAAATATAATGATGGAATGCCCAAATCCCTTGTTGATGCCAACATTATTGTCATGCCCATGTTGACTTTTAAGTCATTCTGTCACCTCATATGTATAGGATCTTATCCATTTACATACATAGAAAAGGAATGAGCAGAATACAGACTGAAACTGTAATATTTGATTGAATACAAGTATAATTTATATACTTGGCGTTTTGAATATAAATTGTAAGGGACTTAAACACAGATGTTCAAGCCTCCCTCACTCATCCATTCTATCTCCTAAAACCAATACACATGACCAACACATGTAAAAGATAAATGATTTCCAATATACGTATTTCATGAACCAGCACTCATTAGTTAGTCCAAATCATCATCTCCCACACATATATATATAATCAGGTCTTGGTATACACGAAGATAATGGACAGGCAAAGTTAGAAGATTTGCTATCTTGATGTAAACCAAGCAATAATTATATATATGTGTGGGATATGATGATCTGGACCAATTGATAAGTGCTGGTTCAGTATAAAATATTATACTGGAGATCATTTATCTTTTTCACATGTATCAGTCATATGAGATAGAGTGGAGAACTGAGAGGGGGGGGGTTCGAGAATCTGTGTTCAAGTCCTTTATAATTTACATCTAAAAGTATATAAATTATACTTGTATTCAATCAAATATTACAAAATCCAGTATTGTAAAATTATATCTTCTTTAAATTGGATAAATACAAGATTTTTTAAAGAATGTTTATGGTGAACTTAAGTGTGATTTTCAAGATAGAAGCAGAGCCCATTTATTTTATGAAGATTATCGCAAAAACATTCTAAAGAATAGTAATATTAATTGCTGTTATTAGAAAAATATGGTGAAAATAGAATAGAAAGCTATAGTTAAATAAAATACTGAAATCTTTCAGAAAGAAAAAATTAAAAGATAATATCACAAAATGCTAAATAAAATAATGGACCTGCATATTCTATATATGCATATATTAATAATTCTCAATTTGCTTTGTATAGTCATAATAAAATTCACTTCCAGTATATAATTTTTATTTTTTTTATCTTTTTTCTTCTTCTTCAAACTGAAATGACCACACTTATTTGCAAACAGATACTGCAAATGATGCATATATATATATAAAACGGGTGTAAGTTTATATGCACAAAAATATTAAGTATATTTGTGTACATATATAAAAGATTTTTATGTTTTCAAACAAGGTTTGAAATTGTATTTGACATATAAAAATGAATATAATGACAAAATTTTACCTCGAAACCCTAGGTCACATACACATTTATGCTGGCTTTGTTTACAAGTACCATTTTTGCAACTTTCTGGGCATATTTTGATGTTGCATGCCTCTCCACTCCATGTAGGATAGCAAGTACAAGATCCACCGGTTATACAAACTCCATTCATAGAACAATTCCTTGGGCAAGAATTGACACTAAAAATTAATAATAAATATAAGTATTTTTTAAGATAATGAATGCATGTATGCATATACTGTACATAAATAATCTGTTTATACCAAAATTTTTATAACAACCAGATATTTGAATGTAATTACTACTAATGAGTATTTTTTTATAGATCAACATATAAAAAATAGGCAAAAAATAGATAAATTCACATCCAAATTTCAAATGACTACAAAGTCAGATATTATGAATGATTTTACTGGGGGGGGGTGTGTATTATTATATTCTTAATATTAAGAAAAAAAATAGCAAAATAATTACAAAAGTTTGCTTTTTATTTTTATATGCAGATTTCAATTTGATTAATACTTTGAAAAGAGAAGATGTACATTCAAATTTTTAAAAAACGATTTACATAAAAAAGATTACTTCTAAGCCCTATTAAGTTCATTTTTACTTCACTTACGAAATACACCTGGGTCTCGTTTTACGCAATAGATAGGTTCCTCAGAAAACACGCGCAAACGAAATCGCGCAAAACTAGACGTAACTTACATTGAAAAGAGGGGGGGATGCGGTCTGTGATTTTTCAAAATTCGTGTAAAAGCACCAACGTAAAATTACTTTAAAATTTGCGCAAAAAAAATATAAGGAAATAAAATATGACTGATAAAAATTTCCAAATTTGAAAAAAATTGATACAAGACAAACTTTTTTTAACTATAATATTTAATTTTATTCAAAATAATATATTTTTATGCATAATTTACAGCTATTTGCCGAAAAACATGTTCGTTTGCAAACAACTAGCGCCAACTTCACACTCATGTTGTAACAGTGGTTTTCTGGTGACAACGTAATTAGTAATTAATCTTTGAGACAATGATTTTATTAATTGTTTATGAAACTAACAACTAAAAATTAAATTCTTATTTTTGTCTTTAATTTTCAATTCGGTTTAAAAATCAAATTTCACATTAATTTCAAGTCGCAGTAAGTAATTTTTTTAAATTGTTAATTACAATTAAAAATCAGATTTTAATTTTTAACTGTCAAATTTAATTATGCCCACTGCTATTACTGACCTTTTAAAAATAAATTTGTAGACACTAAATGATTAATAATTGATTACGTTCTTTTTTAAAAAGCAAAAACAGAATGTGATTTAAAATGCAAAATTAACACGTACAATGTTTGAACAAATTTACATTATAATCTTGTAAAATGTGGAAATTATGATTTTAATTTCATTATTGCATAAAATCTAGCACTGAAAATATTGAAATTACTAAGATGAAAGTCGAATTCCAATAATGTGCTATTACTTTCAATACAACGTAAGTGCGCGAAATTTATTATTTAAAATAATAGTGCATTATCGGAGTTCATACACCTGGGTCTCTTTTTACGCGGACTTATTTAACACACTTCCGGTGAAACACAAATCGCGTAACTTCAAAATCGTGTTAAATAAGTCCGCGTAAAAAGAGACCCAGGTGTATTTTACATCAGTTTGATTGGCATAATATCTTCAAAAACATTACTGATATGTTTAGGATCCATTTCTATAAGTTTTATAGCTAATTCAGAAATAAATTCATTCATTTAAAATCATTTTCTTTTTTATTATTGTGGAGTTCATAATATGTCAATATTCCAATTTTCTCTGCTTCTCTTTATGAACTATGCAAAAGATTCAAATGGTGAGTGGTGACCTTCAGTTTTTAAAGAAGTACACACATATTTATGACTGTTCACATGAACACTTGCTTATAAATGAATAATCATATCACTCCTAAAATTATACAATGTCTTATTTTTTTAAAAAAATTAAGTTTGAAAACAAAAGTGGACCTCATATAACATCAAATAAAGCTCATAATCAAGTTAAGTACATTACAAAAACTGGAATTGAATATTATATTATTAGAAATATTAAAAAAATTAATATCTTAATTTCTTAGTATCACTATTTCAATGTTTTCTGGATTCAAATAAAATATGCATCACTATGCCTAATAAAATTTTCTACATTATTTTGATATATTCACTCATTAATTATATGATCATTATCTACTATTATGGTTCGAAACTTATGAATACACTAAAAAAAATTATTTTTATCAGATTCACTTTGTCAAAGCCAAATAATCAGAGAATCCTACCTTGGCAGCAATAGTATCTCTGAAAATTAGTACTAAGCTAATGAAATTAGACTATCTGGTATAAATCAGATATAAATAGAAGAATAAAAATAAATATTTTTAAAATGCATTTAATAAAAAAGTATTCTTATTCTTAAAAAAAAAAAGAGAGACTGGAAATGCCAAACTAAAAAGAAAAAAGTGATAGATTAAACTCAAAGTAGCATATTTATTATACATTAAAAAAAACAAAACCTTAAGGATATTTTGGTTAAAATAAAGAAATTAAAGTAAAGCAGGCTAAACAAATAATAAAAAAAAATCAATTAACTGTATTTTTGAACTTTGTATTAAAAAAAAACAAAACTAAAGTTAAAAATGCTCCAGATAATAAGTTTAAACTGTCTACTCTAAGTGGGAAAAAAAACGCTAAATATTAAAAATCTGAGAATATGCATAGTAAACTATTCAGTATTAATAACTGCATTATATGTCTTGGAGAAAAATGCATATGGGTAGCCAAATAGGTGGCTATATGCATGAACAGCAAATTTCTAAGTTAAAAAAAAAAAACCCTAAAGGAATTTTAAATATTTCATAAATGATATACACAAAATATATTTAAAAATATATACAGATCATATATATTATTAAAATCTGGTATTTTTATAATCTAGAATATAATTTAAACACACAGCAAGGAAATAATACATAAAAAGCAATTAAAAACACACACACTAAAAAAATCATTTAAAAGAACTATTCTGATTAACTTAATATTGAAAATTGCAATACTCACCTATAAGAAATTTCAAAGCCACTCATATTATAAGCAGCATCACTGTAAAAATGAATATATACAGAACCTGAATGTGTTGCAACTTCAGGTATGTGGATATCATCATTATGATTAGGTGGTACTATCAGCCCACTGAAGAGAGAAAATTTATAGTTGAATTTTTAATAAAAACAATATATTTATGACTGTATCAACAACAACAACAAAAAAAAAACAATCAAAAATCAAGATTTTAAAATATAATTCTAATTTTAAATGGCTTAAATGTAAATATACATATATACACAGAGGATAAAACTTCTGCAAGATTTATTAAAAAAATAGAATATGTGCTAGGCCAACCTTTATAAATTACCAGCATAAAATAGCAAAAAATTGTTAATGCCATTCAATTATTTTTTTTCCGGTTCAGAGATCAAATAATTGTACTATACTGATAATAATAACAATCACTCTTTATGGTGTGTGTGAGTGGGGGTCCTGCAAATTAAATTTTATTAAATAAAATTGGTTATTAAGTTCATAAAAAAATTTCTTTATATTAAAAAAAAGTTCTTTTGAGAAGTAATAGCATTTTGCTTTAACATAAGATGTAAAATACCAAGCATTATTACAATTTAAAACCATTACTAAAAAAATGCACTGAGCTTTCTCATGCTTCCATAAAAAATTAACACAAATGCTGTAGCAACAAAAAAGTATGTATTTTATGCATTACATGGAATGCAGTATAAAAAAGCTTCTTCTACATCCACAAAGTGAAAATTTAAAATTTTAACTTGTTAATGATAAGGCACACTATTTCATATCAGCTAGGAATATGATTGATAAATTTGAAAGTAATGATACATTTTATTTACTGATGAATTTTTTTATGTGTCAAGTATAGTTAATCATAAAATCAAAATATAGAAATAAAATCATACATCATATTGAATATTACTGTACTTCATAGTGAAAAACATGCAAAATTTTTTGAATGGTATTAATAAAAGCTTCATCACTTTATTATTATGAACAGTTTTTCCTTTCTTATATATATAAAAAAAATGTTAATATGTCAAAAAATTATGTTCAAGTAATTTACTATTTTACGAAATATTAAAACAGTAATTCAAAAATTTTAATTGGTATCCTTATCGCTCTATCCTCAATTCAAAAATTTTTGCAGATTTATTTCAACAATAACTCCAAAAAATATTATTAGAAAAATTCACACAAACTTACAATTTAAAAAATGACTTATCATGACCATTATAAATCATGAACAAACATATTGGTAGAAAATAAATACCATAAAAAAATAGTGAGGATATTAAATAAATAAATCAATCAGAAAACTGAATGTTTAGCAGAAGAAATTAAAAAATAATACTATATCACAAAATGTGGATAATGAGGTAATGATAATTAATAATTCATACATGAAAACTAATATCAAATCTTCTTATAAATATATATAAAAATGATAATACAGTAAAAAATTAAATATTTATTTTAAATAAAATATAAAATGTACTATGCAATTTATAGCTTTATATAAAAATGTTGCTATATAAAATACTAGTGATAAATTATTTTTAAAACACAACTATGCAAAACACTGGCTTTTTTTTTTTTTTCATTTTAGATATAAATTCTATACTATGAAATTTTTTTTTAACTTCCTTGACTAATAATAGCATTTAGATTTTAAAAAAATATTTTATTCATTATACAGATTAATCCAGTAAATTACATGAATGTAATGTAGTAAAATTATAATAACAATAGAACCTCTTTTCATTTGTGAGGTTATAGTATAAAAATTGTCTATTGATTAAATCAATAAATTTATTTTTAATTAAGATAATTATTTATATTGAAAGTTATTAAAGCTTATTATTCAATCCTAACTTGAATGTTTCCATTATTTTGAAATATTTACTTTTAATTTAGTAATACATTTATCAATGATTACATTTTTAAATAACTACATCATGAAAAGTCAAACTTTTTATTTATTAAATTTAGTCATTTGATGGAAATTAATATAAGGTGCTTAGATACATATAAGCACAACTGATAGTCTTTCCTTGTACTAGTAAAAAAAAAAAAAATGATTAGGTTAAGGAATTCCTGACAATCTGACATTATAATCTATATTCAAATTTATTAAAGGGTTATTTTTAGTGACAGACCTAAAGCATTTCCTATGCATTTATTTAAAAATATAAATATTTATAAATGATTCTGTTATTTATTCATTTATAAAAATGATTTACTTACTTTTAAAAATGAACAAATAATTTGTTTTGCTTGCATTATCTTAACTATAGCAAAGTTTGCTTCCTGGGGTCATTCCTTTTAACAAAATTGTGCATGTTAAATAAATTATTTCATTTTTGCCATTTTCAAACATGATCAATCCATTGCAGAATAAGTCTTTTGAAGTTTAATATAGTTTCTCAGATTCCTAACCTCTTTGCTCCCCAATACATTAACAAATTTCCTTATCCATTCATCTCACAAGTGGTTCATTTCTATATAATTTACAATTTCTTGGGATTCAATATAAGATTTCAGTGTCCATCTATTGTTTTCACTTCTAGTAATATGTCCAATACACAGCTCCATTTCAGTTTTTTAATTCTTTCAAAGATATAAGTAAATACATATTTATTATCTTATTAATGTATTTCATTTTTGATCTCTTACTATTCCTAAAACACATTTATCCATATTTTGCTAAGTAATATGAAGCCTCTGAATTGCTCTTTTGTTTAGTGTCCAAGTCTCAGATCCATAAGTAAAGAAATAGTAAAATACAAATATTAAAAACCTTTTTCAAAGACAAAGCCTTTTTTTTTTAAAAAAAATTAATTTATTTCTATCAAAACACTCCATCCAAATGTAATTCTGTGATTAATATCATCCAGTGTTTTAATCTGTATTAATTAATAATCTGACCAAGTTATTTTTTATTATTAACTTCAAATTCATCATTACCAATTTTTATTTTCTTCTAAAAAAATCCATTTATCTTTAGTCCTATTTTATTACTTTGATATAAATACTAATTATAACTAACATTTTTTACAGGAGTTTTGTATAGCACTAATGACTTGTTTTAAGAAATTGAAAAATAAAATGTGGTGTGTAAGATATATAAACACTAATTAGGATGAATGAGTTTTACAAGAGACTATGCATAATAAAAAGTGCATAGATGATTTATTTTGTCTTCTTTATTAGTGTAAGTATAAGTACACACTTATTACTTTTTTTTTTTTCAAAACTATATTTATTTAATGATTCAGTAATAAATAAACAAATTTTATAAAAAAATGAAAACTATCTATTACTATAGAATTTCCATATTTTAAATTCTTTTTTTTTTTTATTCTTAGCCCTGCTTTTCAAAGAATATTTTAATGATATTTTATATTATAGTTAAATTCAAAACAATAACCCAAAGTTAGAAAATATTGAAAATTAGTAATTAATTTTACATTTTGGTTTATGCAATGATTACTTGAATTTTTATCTTTCATATTCATGAAGATTTCTTCATTGTATTTTTTTTTAACAAACATAAGTTTCGAGGAAAAGAGAAAGAATAAATATATGTTATAAACAGAGTTTCAGATTAATTATTCTGCAAAATTAAGTTTGATACATAGGAAGAACTTATTCAAACATACCTGGCACTATATGTTAATTATTCCATTCCAATTGAAGACACATAATCAATAATGATGATGATCTTCACAAAAGTAATAAGTTTATATATAATGATAACCATAATAATATTCCAATAAAATAGTAAAATTGATAATTAAAAATCTCACAATTACTATAAATAAATCACAAACATTTAAAGATAGAATCAATCCATAATATTCTATTAATAAGAAGTTTACTAATGGATATAATTTATAAGTTGAATATATGGATGACTTATATAAAGTATGTTACAATAACACTATTTAAATGAATATGAATTGATGAAAAAAATATATTCATCATTATTTCCAACCATCATCAATCCAAAGCAGAATGAAGATTTCAACAACTTTTAAATCAATTTATCTAATTCCTAGTCTCTCTTCTCCATAACACACCAACAAACTTCCTTACTTTATCCATCCACTTTACATGTAGTCTCTTTTTAGGCGTTCAATTCCTTGGGATCAGTTTAGGACTTCAACTGTATAGTTATTCTCATCTCTTCTAACAATATACCTAGCTGAGTTCTATTTTGGCTTCTTAATTCTTTCTATGAGGTCAGTGGTATCTGTTTGTTCTCTCACTCTTGTTTCTCCTAGCCTATATCTCAGAATTGCTTTTCTGCTAAGTATTCAAACCTCAGACCATAAGTGAGAACTGGTAAAACATGCCTATTAAAAACTTTTCCTTTAATATTATTTCTACCAAAAACACTTCGAACAAGTTTAATTCTATGATTAATTTCAACCATTACACTTCCATCTTTATTAATAATCTGAGTAAGGTTTTTGTGAATAATGATATATATAACACATGATCACCATTTCTTATGCTTGCTCATAACGGTTATTAAAACAGGCACTCAGTGCAAGCCAGAGTAATCAATGGATGCCAGAAGGCTTGCGCATAAAATCCCTATCTAGTGCCTACTCATCCAATATTCCAGACTAGTTTCTGGTTTGTGGCCTTTGTCAGTGAGGAGCCCTGGATCTGAGAGCATTGCACCTACATCTTAGAATCTAATGCAACCCTCCAGCAGCCACCTTTTATCTTTACTTATCTACAAAACCATGAGAATAAAATTGAAAACATAATAATATATTCAATCTAAGCTCAATAGCTTATATAGTCATATAGGTCTGAACTCAGTTCAACACCCATATATTTGGTGTCTTTGGTTCTTTAATAACCATAGCCACCACTATCCTATTAGGCAGGATTGATGTTAAACCACTAAATATCACATGATCATCATTTCTCACGCTTGCTCATAACTGTTATTAAAACAGGCTAAACTCTCCATACAGTAGTGCCACTCAGTGCAAGCCAGAGTAATCAATGGATACCAAAAGGCTTGTGCATAAAATCCCTATCTAGTGCCTACTCATCCAATATCCCCAGACTAGTTTCATTCTATTATATGGAGAGTTTTTACCTGTTTTAATAACAGGGTTTTGCCTGTTTTAATAACAGTTATGAGCAAGCATAAGAAATGTTGATCATGTAATATTTAGTGGTTTAACACCAATCCTGCCTAATAGGATAGTAGTGGCTATGGCTATTAAACAACCAAAGACACCAAAATGTATGGGTACTGAACTGAGTTCAGACCTATATGACTATATAAGCTAATGAGCTTAGATTGAAAATATTGTGTTTTCAATTTTATGCTCATAGTTTTGTAGATAAATAGAGATAAAAAGCGGCTACTGGAGGCTTGCATTAGATCCTAAGATCTAGGCGCAGTGCTCTCAGATCCAAGGCTCACATTAGATCCTAAGATCTAGGTGCAGTGCTCTCAGATCCAAGGCTCACATTAGATCCTAAGATCTAGGTGCAGTGCTCTCAGATCCAAGGCTCCTCACTGACGAAGGCCACAAGCCAGAAACTAGTCTGGGAATATTGGATGAATAGGCACTAGATAGGGATTTTATGCACAAGCCTTCTGGCATCCAGTGATTACTCTGGCTTGCACTGAGTGGGACTACTATATGGAGAGTTTTGCCTGTTTTAATAATATATATATATTAACAATATACATCTTTTTTTTGTCAAGACCACAATCTACTATTTGAATCTGGTTGGTAAAACTGAAATGTTTCAAGTTCCAAATAAGCATTTATTTTTTTTTTTTCAGAAGCCAACCAATAGCTAAATGAGCATATAGCTATTTTTAGTGAGTGTATAAAACAAAAGTGGAAAATAATCAAAAGATCGTTGCTATTTAGCAATTGACAAGTTTCATGAGTAAAATTTTCTCTTTCACAATTTCCCTATATTGATTAAGAGATCATTGTTTTACAATGGGTTATTTAAAGACTATTATATTTTAGCTAAAAAATATCAGAACATATTTATCAATTAAGTAACAAAATATTACTTTCATATCTATTTATATGTATTCATATTACCTAATTCATCAAAAACCATTTTAAAGATCTATTGTGAGACAACTACTTACATTCTTTTTAAATAACATATCAAACTATGTTGAGTTTCCAAGTAAATATTTAAAAAAAATTTCTATTATGCTCATTTTAGAATAAATATATATACTAAATACTAATTTAATTGTTTTAATTCAGTTAACTTAATAGTTTTATCAACAAAGGATTTGATAAAGGTATTAAATTAACTGAATTTAACATTTTATTGTTTTAAAATAAATATTTTCAGTTGACTGTTTTCAGCAATAAAAAAAAACTAAAGATGACAATTAAACAGATTCAAAATATTATAATTCAAAACATTTGATGTATTTATAAAAATAGAGACTGAATGATTATTTATTAACAATATACAAATCTAAATGACTAAACATCACATGATCACCATTTCTTATGCTTGCTCATAACTGTTATTAAAACAGGCAAAACTCTCCATACAGTAGTGCCACACAGTGCAAGCCACAGTAATTACGTCTTCTGGCATCTATTGATTACTTTGGCTTGCACTGAGTGGCACTATGTATGGAGAGTTTTGCCTGTTTTAATATACAAATCTGTGCACAGATTTATTCAAACTAGTGATATAAATGTTATTTGATCACCATGTCTATTGTTTAAGGCATCTTGAAGTTAACAAAGATATTTTCAAATAGATCACATAATACTTAGTATAACATTATAATAGCAATAAATTTAATAAAATTATAATCACTATTTACAATGAAACTTTCAAGTCATATAATAATGTAATTTTTATTAAAATAGGAAAAAATTTTGTATTTGAATAGGTTCAAATATCATTGTAATATACCTTCAAGTAAATTTATTTGAGCAATTGGATTATTAGATTACTGCTGAACAAAATTTTCTGGTTCAATTTCTATGAAAAAATAAAAAAACATGACCAGGTAAATGAGATGAAACTTAGCTACTTTCTAGCTCAAACTTCAACTTTATTTTTCAAGCAATTAATTTCACAAATAAATTAATATTATTTTTTAATTATTGATTAAAGTATCTTTTGCCCAAAAAACTCTATAAATTACAAAATTTGCTCTCTAAAGTATTCATGGTTTCAAAGATAAACTATGACAAAGATATTTGACTAGTGGTGAAAGATTGCCCATTCACTTACTAAAATTTAATAATATATTTGAATTATTAAAAAAGAGCTAGTTATATATATGTCAAAATCATTTAGGTTTTGTTTTTTAATGTTCAAAAAGAAATGCAAAAAAGATAGATTTACTCATTAATAAGTGCAAATTCATTAATTGATGTCTAATTTTAATCAATTCTGTTAATAAAACCAAATAAATAGCTTAATTATTATAATTGAAAATTCAATATTTTTCTATCATGATCAAAAAAATCAGGGAATTAAATTAAGAAATTGAAAAGCTGAGATAAAATAATATTATCAATGCAACCTAAAACATAATAAAACTTATTTTAAAAAATGACTAAATTAATAATAAAAAATATGAGTGAAGGTTTCAGTTATCCCATGATTTAAATTAAAAAATAATAATGCCAACATTTAAATTTTCTAGTTCATAGTATATATATATGCAGTATGTATACATGCACATGTTAAAAATGACTAATACAATACTGTTTGTAGCTGTCTGCAATTTGATTTTCGTATTCATTCCAAAACTAGAAGTCAAAATATCACAGATAAGGAACTACTATGCTTCATAAATCTATGGTTTCTTCAAGAATGGATAGATTTGAAAATAGCTTACAAGCCAAAATTATTGACTATTAAAAATAAAAACAACAGAAACTTTTATAAGATGCTAATGCTTTATATGTGAATGTATCCAAATTCTTTTATGATGATTTTTTTCCCTAACTAAATTTTGTATGGGCAATTCATAGTATTGAACAATATTTAATCATAACAGACCATTCAACAGCATAGAGCCAATACTAGTATTTGTAAATCCCCAAACATAATAAAGATTGATTTTTTTTTAGTGATATACATAATCCAAAAAGAAAAAAAAGTTTTCATTCTCTGAATATGCAAAACAATTTTTAGTCTAAGGAATTTAAGAATAAAAAATGTTAAGTTAGACAGCCCAAGTAATTCAATATTATGCATATTTGTTTAACTTGATGAAACACTTTTCCCAAAAATTTATGACCATTAATCAGTTCAACTAAACTTTCTTCATCTCAAACATTAGTTTCACTAAGAACAAGTATGTCAATCTTAAATTTTGAAAATAGGTTTAAATATTGATATTTTAAAATACTATTCTACATTCGTGTTTTAAAGAATTCATATTAAATAAACTGTAAATAATATGTGTGAACTTATGTTTTTTTTTAAATTACTATAGTTATCTTTACTATTACATTACCCTCTATTTCTACTATTTAAATACAATCCTTTTATCAAAATGTCTCATCAAATGTTACAAAATAGACCACTTTAGGCTACTTTTTTTTAGATTGTCTACAATTATAGAAGCAGAGTAATCAATCCCTAAACAGTATTGTCAAAACATATAATCAGTTGCCAAGAGAATTTCCTATTCCAAATCCACTTTCAAAAGCAATTCATTATTTACTGTATAATCTTGTGTGGTCACAAAAGATTGCCATTCTACTAAACTTTAACCATTGCTGAATTCTCAATACTAGGAGCTTAGAGTATTTTACATACTCATGCATTATTGCATATATATATAAAATCAGAATGACCATATATAAATTAAAAAATTGTAATATGATTCAACAAACAGATAATCCTATTAATAAGTTTAGTGTGGAGAAATAACTAATATAAGAGACTCATAACAATTGGGTTCTTCGTCAACTAAAAACTATAAGCTACAAAAAAAAAATGGAGAGAAAATGAGTGTGTATAGATAAGGAATAGAAAAGACTATTTGGATCTATTTTTTGATGAAATTGCATAATATCCTACATAGAAGAATGAGTTACTTTTAGTTTGGTATTTAAAATTGAATCATTTATATTATCATACATCATCATACATACAAAAAAAAATCAAGTCAGATGTCACATGACCTAATTTAATAAGCTTATATTACAAATGTTATATATAGAGCTCACAAACAAGCTCTTATCAAGCTTTGCAGAATATCCTCAACCCCAGACCAGTGTCTGCTACTGATGTTCTCAGTGAGGTGCTAAGATATTCAAACATTAGATTAAAAATACCACGGCAAGCCCAGCACTTTATCTAATGTATAGCTAGCTATTAAGTAGAAAATCTGAAATTTTCAGACGTCCATGTCTTCCAATCCAGCTATATAACTTAAATAGCCATATGGAATTGAACTAAGTTCAGATACACCATATATTAATAGCTTTAGCAATATAAACTTACCAAAGCCTTAATAGTAAAAAATAAAATTACAAAAAAATC
This sequence comes from Epiperipatus broadwayi, assembly GCA_028023455.1. Classification (NCBI taxonomy): domain Eukaryota; kingdom Metazoa; phylum Onychophora; class Udeonychophora; order Euonychophora; family Peripatidae; genus Epiperipatus; species Epiperipatus broadwayi. Next base: position 4,788,690 of record JAQFVV010012440.1, on the reverse strand, counting down.
CAAGTCAGATATATGAGGTATCTGAACTTAGTTCAGTCCCATATGGCTATTTAAGTTAGATAGTTGGATTGGAAGACATATGGATGTCTGAAAATTACAGATTTTCTAATTAATAGTTATACATTAGATAAAGTGCTGGGCTTATCCTGGTATTTTTAATCTAATGCTTGAATATCCTAGAACCTCACTGAGGATGCCAGTAGCAGAAACCGGTCTGGAGTTGGGGGTATTCTGCAAAACTTGTTAAGAGCTTACTTGTGAGCTCTCTCTCTCTATATATATATATATATATCATACTTATACATTTGTGAAACACTTCATTTTAATTTAAAATAGCTTGCTAGTAATCAAATATTTCTCATTCAATTCCAATTGAAAAATTTTTTAAATAGTATATATATATATCATTCTAATTAATTAAAAAACATACTACAATATGCAATTGGTAGTATCTCCCAAGATGATCAGATCTCATAGTTACAATTAATAACCCAACAAAGAAAAAAAATCTTATAAATACTATGAAGTATATTTATTATTAATGGAGTAAAGTTTAGGTAAGGCTTACAATTAAAACAGAATGCCTTTAATAATACAAATCCAGAAACAAAATTACTGCATTGCATATTTTTCAAAGATGTGAAAAATTCCATATCCAACATCAGCAGTTAAAAATTTAAATAAGCATAATAATGAAAAGGTTAAAGTATATATATTATTAATTAAATATAATAAAAAAATCTAATAGTAAAAAATGATTTATTAAAAAAATAATTTTAATTAAATGATAATTTCTTGATTTTTTTTACTATTATGAAAATTTTACTTGTTTATCAATATCATTATGATAACATTATATTTACTTTATTATGTAAAATAATAAATTTGCATGAAAAATTGAATTACACATTTATCAAATAGCAATTTGTAATTATTACAAATTAACTTGTTTTTAATGTTTTGTTCAAATTTAAACAATTTAAAAATAAAATATATTATTTGTATAACTTAAATCATTTCAACTTTTCACTAATTATTTAAATAATTAAAAATTTATTATACATTTTCTGTACTTCTACAGGAAGATATTTTATCATCTAATGTGTGTTCATTATATAGTTTTCATTATGTTGGTAAAATTATAATTTATATCTTATCATTACTATTCTTAAACATGCAGCTCCTAGCTATTTATTTGCTATTGGTCTCCATATCTTAAAAAATAAAGATTTATGAATCTCACTATTGAAGATAACTGTTATACATCATAAAACTTTTCAAAATTGGAAATTAATAAATTATCTATATAATTGCATTGCTCATGCTATTGCTTCCTTATCAAATAGTGAAAAAAAAGGACATACACATTGTCTGTTCTCTTCCTCATGTGAAAATATTTGATTCAGTTTTCAAAAAAAAAAAATAATGTAACAAAACTGCTTAACCATTCCTAACATTATTAAATTGAAGAACCAAAACCTTCTATAATTATGGGAGATTTCTAATTAACTCAACATCAGCAAACTTTTCTGCTTGCTTGACAAAATTCTTTACAGACTTCTCAATGAAGCCAATTCACAAAATTTCTTTTTAAACCATAATCTTTTACAAACAGCTCATCTATTACATTGTTCTCATAATATCAATGAACAAATTGGGCTATTAAACTCATTCTTCTTCATTTTACCACACACACCCAAAAAATCATATAAACTTCAAACTGAGAACAATGCATCCTGTGTTTCAATTTATCACAGATGGTGATTCAATAATAGTCATCAAAACCATCATTAAAAAATTATACTTTACTGCCTCACATGGTTTATCATAATAAAAACCAGTAATGTAATAATCTGTAAAAAAAGATATTCAAATCTACCTCATTTTTACATGGCAAAAAAAAACTTTTAAAAAATCTGATAAACTAGGTAAAAAATCAATAAATACTAAAAAAATAAATAAATAATAACTCTTGTAGTATTCTCTTACGATAAAGAAAAAAACAATCTTCAATAAGATAAAATAATCATCAACTACACTAAATTCCAACATGATATCCCTGCTCTAATTACAGATTGGGCAGACTTGGACATTATGCAATACTTTAGTTCTAAATTTACACAATCAAAATATAACAAATATAAAAGATCAATTCTCTCAAAAAATCTAATTGGCTTCTTTTTACATTTTCAGAAAAACATCAAGTAAATATAAAAGCTCAAATCTTTTATTATACTTATTTACAATCCAAAAATCTTGTTCATGCTTGACTCATTACTTTGCTCAAATACATAACTTTCAAAAATAATAAGAGAAAAACCTATCCTCATTGCCATCAAAGCTGCAGCCCATCAGCATAGAGGATACATCTATAACAAAAAATAAAAATAAACAGAATTATTTTTCAAAAATATATACCATGATAAAAATCAAAACTTAAACAACTTCATTCCACATTCCTGACTATCATGTTCATTATGCAATTCTAACTCCCCATGAAATAATCAAATATATAAAGAAAAATCATTTTATCAATTTGATTATAATACAAAAAGATTTTCAAACATATTTCAATAATGACATTCTTCAAGCACTAGATTAAATACTCCTCTCTCATACATTCACTTATTTTCTAATTTATGTTAATCTTCTACTATAGCAAATCCCTTGACTTGAATAAACAAACTATAAATATATTCTTAAAATTAACTAGATAGCCAGAACCTTTGAAAAACTTATATCATCAGCAATTTGTATTGTAATTTTTCCTAGATATTCAATTCTTTTACAGAAATCCTCTTTCAATTTTGCAATTTCTGATTAAGCTATCAAAATGATGTATGGATAAACATTAATATTTCAACAATTTATGGAGTCGACCATGCACAAGAAATAAAATCATCACTTCCCCAAAATAAAGTTTTACTATTCAAGAGACACAATACATAGACAATTTATCCACAAATAAACTTTAAAAAAAATTTACATACAAAATTCTTTCAACTTGGCTCAGATTCAAGCTTTCAATAATATTTCAAAACATTTAGCAATCAACCATTTAATGGATGGAATGATAATAAACTCATCACAAATACAAAAAATTGATATAAAGATGTTTCTCCGATGTAATATATATAATACCAATAGTAAGAATTAAAAAAAATCTTTATTATTGTGAATCTTTAAATTTATGGGTTTTAAAATGAAAATAGTATTTATAAATAATTAACTAACATGTGAAAGAAAACTAAATATAAATATTTAAATAAATGTGGTTTTTTTTTTAACTTAAACCAAATATATATATATTGTAACAGTGGTACTAATGAGTAATCAGCCAATTATATTGGTACTTATGATATCATTTCTTTATTAGTGTAGTGGTATAATTTTATTATTTCAGGCTTAAATCCTCACCAATAATATGTGACAAATATAGAAACATTTATTTGTAAATCCTATGAATAAAATAAAATTCAGAAAAATAATGACGACTTTTACCATCATTGCTTTATTATATTTTATTTGTTTTGTGTTTTTATTTATTGAAACATTAGGCAGCAAACCTTAAATGAGAATGTTTACTTAAAGTTATTTACAATAATAATATCATTATGTATCAATTGTTTCTATACCCATATCATCCAGACATTTTAATCAGTGTACATGTTTTTTGAGCTGACTGATTTTTTTTTTTTATTTCTCATAATTGTATGTGTGGTCTATATTTTCTTATTAGCATAATTTATACAAAAAAAGATATTATAACAATACTTATTTTCAGTATGGATATAAAATGACAAAGAAAAAGAGGTACTCATCTTTTAGCTAAAGATGCCACTCTATGGCGCGGTTTTCGCGCCAAAACACATAAAAATGCTGTTTCCGCGGCCGACACGTTCGAACCCGCGTTTTCTATAATACAACTTTTTTGTTGTGCTACAGAATGCAGGCCACTATGTCGCTTCGCAGTACAGCATGTATGTTGCATAGCAGCAAATACATTTTCCAAATTCGCACAATTTATAAAATAATTACGGCTTGATGAGAGTTTGTATTTGAATTGTATTGAATTGTTGTTTTCCTTGGTTTTTTTATTATTTTAAACTATTAAAATGTTCAGATTTTTTAAAGCAATAAGACTTTTTATAACGTACTGTATTGAACTTTTATTTGGGAAAATGTTAAATATCTATGTTTTTATTGAGTTGCAATTAGGTAATGTGTCAAGTAATGTACTGTTAGTAACATTCCACGAGACAAAGAAGATTCTACAGTCTGTATATTTTTGAAGTAAAAAAGAGCAGTATGAAAAAAATATCCAGTAAGAAAAGTCCAAATATGCAGGTTTTTTTGTAAATTTCATAAAAAGCAAATATTCTAAACATGTTTAATAAGTAAAGAAGACTTTGTTTGTGTTTGTTGTTGTTTAAAAAAGTTTGAGTTTCTTTCTTCTGTCCAAGTACGGTTACAATTTTGAATTTTTGAATTTTAGCATTACAAACAAACAGAACACTAACCCTAAAACTAACCCTAAACTTAACCCTAAAACTAATCCTAAATCTAACCGTAACAACTTTTACTTTTATTACGATTATTATTTTTTAGTTAAACAACAACAAAAAAAGTCGTAACACGAGTAAAAAAAATATCCGATAGAAAATTGATAAAAAAAAAGCCATAACACAAGTAAAAAAATATCCAATAGAAAATTGATAAAAAAAAGCCGTAACACAATTTAAAAAGTATACGATATAAAAAACACAAATCAAATTGTAATTTGATTTTATTTTACATTTATTATTATCATTTAAATTGTATACGTTAATAAAAAATAATATTTAAAAAAGACGATTTTGTTTTGTTTTTATTTTCGCATTACAAAAAAGCACAGAAAAATTATTAAAATCAACGGCCCGTGAATGTTCATATTTTATAGTTTTAGCGTGAAAACGGCGCCATCCAACGGCATCTTTAGCTATAAGACAAGCACCGAAAAAGATTAATAAATAATTGAATAATTTATTAATGCAATAAAAGATGAATAAAATAAATATAGTGTTGGTTTGTAGATTTTCTCTTGTATAAATATATCAAGCTGAATATCATAATCAAAAGTTCATATCTTCTATTTTCTCTAACTCTTTATTAAAGCTTCTTGTATATGTGATATTAAAAAAAAAATTTTTTTATACAGTCTTTATAGTAATATTTTCATTGTACATGTATGTAAGAATTAAAGCATAATTCATTTCTCGAATATTTTCAATTTAAATATTCTTATTCTTTAATAGTCCATTAAATATTCGATATATATATATATTGAATTTCCTTTTCTTCTGAATATCATACTGTTTTAGTCTTTGAATTCTCGTATATTCTTTTAGATACGTTTTTTTCTCTTAATGATTTTAGTATTATTGCTAATCAAAAAAGTGCTGAACACAATTATGCTTGGTATTAGTGTATACCATTCCATTAAATAACATTTTTTTTTGCAGCTTTTCTGCATAGTTCAGTTTCTTTCCTAGCAGCTTATGAAAGTTGGTAAAAAGAACTGGGCAATATGCCTAGGGTAGGAACCAATATCCTATTCCATTCTTTTTAGCCCTCCGTATCCGAAAAGTATCCTAATATAATAAATATTTTCATAACTTTTTTATGACTAATAAATCCTAATAATTGTGAATCAACACACTCATTTCTAGTTCAATATTTTTAGCTAATTCTTCCCTCTTCTTCCTCAACAACAAATAGGAGCATGAGAGAAAAAAAATCTATCTCATTTGTATACCAGTAGCTTCATTTACATACAATCTCCTTTATACTTTATTTAGAATTTTTGGGACTATCACCTAAATGAATTTCTAAAGTAATCTATTCTTCTAATAAAGAGAATGCTAATTAAGTAAATATATCTGTGCGTATTTACAAAATAAATAATTTTTATTTACATAATAATTTTCTATGTGAATATTTCATTTTTCCATTCTTTATATCCATCATATATATATGTACATAAGTGAACAAACATATTATTCTCAAAATATTATCATGTAGCCTTTACATTGCTAATGACAAGAGTTACAATATATATATAATTTAAGTGCAATTAAAGCATTTTACTAAACCATCAATGACATATAGGAGGTATCAATGATCACTAAAAAAACTATTCAATAAGAAATAAAGTATATACACTTATTATTAAATTTATACCAAAAAAAATTAAATAAATATATCAAAATATATTGATTTAGCAAAAAAATAAAATCTATGCACTTATTATTGAATTTACACAAGACATTTATTAAATAAAAGCATGAAAATAATTTATTTAGTAACCAAAACAATACAAAATAAATAGTTCTTTTATATTTTAAGTTAAAACTAATTTATAATGAAATGTTAAATGAAGATAAGAAAATAAATTATAATTTATTTCAGCACAGTTGATATGCTGCGACTATAAAATTGTATACCCCTACTGCATAAACATAAATAATATTACGAGTGTATGCACATATATAAATTATCAAATAAAAAAATAAAATAACACTCTAGAAAATTTAATATGCATAACAATAAAGTTATGCAAATATGAAAATTAATTAAAGTATGATAATATGCAAAGAATGAAAAAAGAGAACTAATTATGTAAATTAAGAAATGCCAAATAAAAAATGCACAATTAGGCACAGCATATATTATGTGGGCAATATTATAAGGTAAGTGAAATACAGTTTGATCAAAGCCATGTGTAGCAATGAAATACAATGAAGCAGTATAGTCTCACTATGTGAACTGTGTGCATGCATAGATTAATGCAGAAAACACATAGAAGACTGTACAGTAATAACCAAATGCAAAAAGCTTCCCTATTTTATCTGCAAGTTTGACTAATGTTATATCAACCAACAAGCAGGTAGTTGAAATTACTAATATTTCTACTAATTCTTTATACCTTTAAAAATAAATAAAGATACTTATGTACTTTATCTGCTACCTGTCACAAAATTTTCCACTCATTTTTTAAAAAATTATCCATTTTCAGAGACTTCCAAAACATGGTACTGTACCGGTCAAAACATGTTTATCCATCTAACATGAGCTGGAACTCACAAAATGTACTTCAAACCCAGTCAAGTCCAAGATTTAAATCAGTAGCCAACCTGGATTCGAACCCACTCTCCAAGCCCCAGATCAAACACCTAAAGGACAACATAACAATGATGGCACACGAGAATTAATTCTTAATCCGGCCCGCTAGCAAATTGGAGAAAACAATAAGACTCATGGTCTTAAACATATATATAAACAACTTAAATACTAGAGACATTCCAAAGATAAAATCTAATATATTTAATTAATAGGGGCTTTACTAATGAATAGCTATGGTCAATTAATGAATTGGATTGATCTAATAATGAGACAGAAACTGATATATGATGAATTAGAAATATATTTATTGACAATTTCATATATATTTTGATATAACCCATTACTTAGCGTTGGATAATGCATGCAGGCATTTTATTTATTAAACAACATTACTCTAGGCAATTGTACAAACAATAATTGATATTTGGGTTAAATAAATTTGTGACTCAAATTTAATGAAGCTAAATATTATGCTATATAATAAATCACTACATTCCACTTATTAGTTATGCCCTTTCACCATCAGTTCGAGTGGCTATTATACATGTAATCAAACCAAGTCTGGAGTGAAGCTTAATGATACATCCGATTATGACAAATTTATATATTAAATATGGGCATATAAAGCATCCTAGATAGCTTTAGATCGAACGGGTTTTCAAAAATGCTTCGGTTAAACGCCGAAGATGGCATATTATGGAGGTAGAGTTGGCTATAGAGATTTTACTAATACGCTACACACAAGTAAAATATAATAGTACAGTTGCTCTGCGGATGGATGAATAGATTTTAGGGTTTTCGTGACCAACACCGGTTTACCCAATGACCGATCACCATGCTGCTAAAAGGGAATCTTTATTTGGTTCAAAAGAGGTGGGGGACTTACGTGCTAATCTGGCCCTTAGCTCAGTCTTAGCTACTGCACTACCCATAAGAGAGAAAGATGGGCTGGACTTACCGTGGCTCCATCTTATATATATTAAAAAAAACAGCACAACGATAAAATATTAATAAATTTCTCAACTGCCAAGCCAAAGTATATTGTAAATTAAAATACCATACATTAAATTAATACTAGTTTATCAGCTTGATCAAAAGAGCCAACTCTTCTGTAGCATGAGAAATACATATATGCTACTGATAGGGAATATATGTATATATCCAAACTTTACTTTATCCTGTTCAATCTCTTAGTTATCTATACTTAATAAACTTTTAAAGGGCGGGGGAGTATATTTAAAGGACTTACGAATACTTTAATAAGAAAAATATACTTATGATTACACTCCAGGCTAGTTTAATCTTTAGTAACATAATAATTAAAGGTTGAAAATTTGGATTTATAAACCACATTTTATATTTACATTAATTAATTTACAAATGACAAAATAACAACGAGCACAAAAGGGTAGCCATTATTTATAAGCTAAGGTTTTGAAACGGCGCGCAAAATGATGCTATAATAAATAATAATACGAAGATTTTAAATTATATCTTTAAAAAAACATATTCTGTAATTAAATGCACATCATTTCGAAACATAGGCATAATTAATAATAATTAAAATAAGCAAAAGAAATAAATATAACTGCAGTGATTAAGTTATATAGCAAAACATTAAATTAATAAAGAAATTTAGCACAAGTAGGTCATCTATAGTATTCAAATATTATTTAGAAGACAATTTAGACAGAGTTTACATTAATATAGTTAGCTAACCTGTATTTTAAAGAAATAATGATCATTTTGGATTTCACACAGAGCTCTGTGATTTTAATTAATATTAAAACGGTCCTCCTATAGCTGGACTGGAGATACTCGAGCTGGAATAAAGGTGAGTTCTTTTTAACAGCTTGTGGCATCCTCTATTTAGTTGGGAGACGATTTAAGATGGTATTCCTATAGCTGGACTGGGGTAGTGGAATTTGAATGAAAGTGATTCTTTTAGCGGCCTAATGGCATCTTCTATTTGTTATAAGCTTGTTAGGGCAACGTTGGTTGTTGCTTCGGCCTTGGGTGGATCAAACTCCGATGTTCCATCATGGGAAAGGCAGCAAATTCTTGCCTTTTTTAGCCGGATATAGTGAAATTAACAATTTTAGCTTGGATAGTAAGCGCTCTTCAAAGAAAAATGGAGTCCTTTCCCACTTAAAATCTAGCCTATTTATACATTTCCACTGACCAAGACTTAACACCTTTTTGGAATTTCGTTTGCCTCAGGACCAATTGACTTTTAATTAAACAAAATCATATAATCTGATTTTCTACTACTGATAATGTCTCCGAGGTGTTATATTTCATTTACTTTAAAAAAATTTTAATTAAATATATAAATTATATAATTTTGATTCCGATTTCATTAATTAAATTCCTTTTTTAGGTGTTATAAATTTTTAAGGCCTAGCAGATAGTAACGGTATTCTGATTTAATGATAAATTCTTTTGTTGCAAACAAATTCAATCAGTAAACTAAATTTTACTTTTACCCAACCCAGGTACAATCACTAATTGATTTTTTGTTTACACAAAATTTCCATTTTTAATTATAAACCGATGACTTTTATTTTAACATGATATAAATAACTTTTAACATATTTTCTTTCTCTATATTGTTTGTTTAAAAAAAAAAGCAAATTTGACAGATCTTATAAAAAATATTTTAGTTTCAGTTATATCTATAAAACATTAAATCAGAAAACTGCAAACATATTTTAAAGAAAACATTTTATACTATTTTTATTTAATCTTAAATATATATACAAATCATTATGCCATTATTCCATGGTTTAAATTATCCATCCACATACGAATATAATACAAATATAAAATTTAAAAATATTTTATAACAAATTATAAGTATTTCTACGCTATAATTTTATCAATCCTGTCTAATTATAGCATACTTTCGTATGTAAATGGATAATGCCATTCAAGCGGCCATGATAACAAAGTTTTACTGCTCAACTTATATATAACATTTTGACATTTAGAATAGGTTCGAATCTAGTTCAGACGAGTAGGTCATTAGGTTGATGGTGAAACGGAAAGGGATTGGAAAGTTTCCGTTTCAGTACAAACAATATGGCTGACTCTATGTTATCGTATTAAATATTTATGTTTTTTTATTTATTAAAATGAGAAAGAAATACAAAAGTCTAAAGATAGTAATTAAAAACTTTTTAATATAAATGCAATAAAGAAAATAAAAATAAAACATGGTTAAGCAAACGAATAATGTTTTGGAGTCTTTTAACTATATTCCTCTGTAAACAGATAGGTGCTTAGAACATGTTTACACATAAAAAATAATATCAGCTTATCATATACTTTTCAGGCAAACACTATCCTGCAATTTTGAAAATATTCCACTTTCTGTTGATGAAAGATTCCAAATTTTAATTATATTCTCAAAAATGATAAAGCAAAAAAATGATAAAAAAATCATCATGTGTTAATGAATGTCAACAAAATAAATAATGATAATTTTAACCATGTGCCATCTGTTCGCCTCTTGTTAACATTTGGACATTATGTTGTGAATGGAATTTATTTAAAAATATATTCAAATTTTTTTAAAATTAACATTCGATTTAGAATAGATTTGTTAATATTTTTTAAAGTTAATAGATTATACGTGTCAGGAAAAAAAAATGTAAACAATTTTCAGGATCAAAATATTTGTTTACATTTTTTTCTTCAAAATTATTTTCTCAAACATGTATAGCTTGTTAATTTTAAAAAATATTAACAAATGTATTCTAAATTGAATGTTAATTTTAAAAAATTTGAATACATTTTTTAATAAATTCCATTCACAACATAACATCCAAATGTTAACGCGAGATTAAAATTATCGTTATTTATTTTGTTGATATTTGTTATCACATGACAATTTTTTTTATCATTTCTGGAAGTATTATTAAAATTTGGAATCTTTTATTGACAGAACAAGAAGCAGTGGAATATTTTCAAAATTGCAGGATAGTATCTGCCTGAAAAGTATGTGATAAGGGGCTGATATTACATTTTATGTGCAAACGACAATGCAATGGTGGTATCAAGTGTGAACTGTTTAGAAAGGAATGTGATTAGAAGACTCCTAAACATCGTTTATTTGCTTAATTCGTGTTTTATTTTTATTTTCTTTACTGATTTTACATTAAAAAAGTTTTTAATTACAGCCCTTTGGGCTTTATTATTTTAATAAGTAAAAAAAAAACAAAACATAAATATAGAATACAATAACTTAGATTCAGCTATATTGTTTATACTGAGTGCTGGAAGCCCCTTTCCAGCAGGTAAACAACTATGTAAGTACCTAAATAAATTCTTGTTGTTGTAATTATTTTCTAAATATAAATTAAGATATATATACTGCTAGCTAAAGTCAATCTTGCCCTGACAAACTGTATAAAGAATAAATCTGGCACAGTCATGAAGAAATTAAATAAATTGTAAAACTAACATGGGAATTAGTGGTTGAGGCTCCTCTAGATTATAAGAGTATGGAGGAATAATAAAGACAGATAATATGGCAATGCAGAACAGCAAATATATGTGGCCTATGCTGAATAGTTTATGATAATAAATAATATTGTGAATAATAAATTAAGTTGTTACATTAATGTGGATGTTAGGAAATGACATACTGCAAATTACCAATAGTCTGTGACTCAAAAGTGCCTGAAAATATCTCATATAAAGAATTAGTACAGAAATTAAATTCTCACTTCAAACCAAAGACATCAAGACAGCATGTCTATGTTTCCAAAAGTCACCATGAGAAAACAAATATGAGTATGATATGAGACATGTTAGCTAGTGAAGGAGTGCAACTTCAAAAATAAGCTAGAAGATATATTATTAAATCAGGTACTATAGGATATGAGAGATAATAAACTCAGAGCAATATTATTGAATCTGGACTTATGTATACAGGTGCTATAAAAATAAGAAATAGTATTTTGAGATTGTCCTTGAAAATGCATCAGAATTCCAAAATACAACAGACGTTATGAAACTTAATGCATCAGTAAACAAGATGCAAGCACAGAGAAATATTATGGAAAATGTCTATATTTGTTATTGCTGTGAGAGTATAGAGCACATTAAAAAAATCTGCAGATTTAAACATAAAAATGTTGTGATTGTGGACTGAAAGATCATTTATCTTAAGTTTATAAAGACAAATAGAAAAAAATCAAAGTGAATTAACAACAAATATTAAATTGAGGGGAGAAGTCTACAAGAATCTAACTAATATTAAAAAAATAAATATTGACTTGTGCAACTTATTGGATATAAAAATCTGTGATCATATTATCAGAATGGACATAAATGAAAGTGCAGGGCATGTCTCTTATCTCTCAAAGGGATTGGTTACCTATCAAAAGAAGACGAAAAAACAATATACCATTCACTAAAATGGACTTGGTTGTTGGACATAAATACAAATTACTCTGATATCAAAGATATAGTCACAGTGTCGGTAGAAATCAATAAGAGGAATAAAAATTTACTGCTGCACATTATATCAAATGACATGAACCCAATATTAGGCTGTAATTGGTTTAAGCCTTTTGGAATAAGAATTAAAAAATTATCAAGAGAATATAGATAGACTACAATGTGTGGAAGAAATTTTCCCAGTTGTTCAAGTTCAATCCAACAGAGTTAAAAATGCTACCAAAGAAATAAAATTAATTACCAACACACAATAAGTCACCTGTAGATCAAGAAAAAAACCACTTGCTCTTAAACATAAAACTGAACAAGTGCTGAATGATTTGATCAAAAAGGTCATAATTTCACCAAAAGAAGAGTCTGCCTGGGCACACTCGTAGTAATAATTCTAAATATGGAAGGTAATGTATGACAATGTGGCAACTATCATGTAACAATGACCAAAAATATTAATAAAAGAGTATATTAAGTGCCAAATGTTAGAGAAGTATTAGCTTCTTTACAAAAGTCTTCTTATTTTGCCAAAATAGACTTACAATCTGCATTTTACCAAATACAAACAGCCAAACTGCTAACCAGAAATACTCACATAGGATTGTTTAACAACTTACTTTGTAATAGAACAATAGCTCCTAATGTCTGCTAAAATCAAGTCTACTGAAAGAATTTGAAAGGAAATATATCCTATTTAGATGATATATTGATAGCTGCAGAGACTGAAAATGAGTTAAGAAAACACGTTAACATTGTATATGAAAAGCTTAACAAATTTGAAACACTTAATACTTCAAAATGCATGAAATAAAATTTCTCAGACATATTATTATGAATAAGGTAAAATATCCCAACCTAAAAGAGCTTAGACCAGTAAAAAAAACTCTGAAGCCAAAAAATGTCAGAAAAATATAAGCTTTTTGGGGGGATTATTGAACTTTTTTGAGAGCTTTCTGAAAGGCAAATCTCATATTGCAACTCAACTTTTGAATTATTAAACAATAATCATAATGGGGAGTTCAGAAAGAGAGAAGTTTTAAAAAAAAAAGTTAAAGACGTGCTTACATCTAATCAACTTCTGGTGTACTAATGCAATGACCACGAAGTAATTATTACTACTTATAACTTTGGAATATGAAGTTGGTGCTGAAATTTCTCACAAAGTTTATGGAGGTGAACAATCTATTGCATACACATCCAGAACACTTACCGTTGATGAGAAAACTATAGCCAACTAGATAAAGAGGCTCTAGTCATCATGGTCATGCTAAGGAATTCCACCAATATATATATATATAAATGCTCATTTAAAATCTATACGGACCATAGGCCTTTATTAGGGATACTTGCAAAGTGTGAAAAAACTTCAGACTTGCTAGTCGGCGAATATTAAATTGAATTAACATATTAGCTTCCTGTGATTTTGAATTATTATATAAACTGGGAAATCAAATTACACATGCTGATGTTCTTTCTAGAACTCTGGAAATGCATTAACACAAGGCACAAGCTACTGAAGTTAATTATAATGATTGTATGAACTCTGAAGTAGTAAACAGTGAAGTAAATGAAGGACAATGCCAGATACTAGTTAGTTAAGAAATGGATAAAGCAAAGTTTTCCAAAAACTCAACCAAACTACGTGGCCCAACAATAACACCTGTGAAAATTTATCCTTGTGCAATGATTGTTTACTCATGATTGTTCACATTCTAATACTGAGGAGGAAACATGTGTTAAGTGTTATTACACAAGGAACATTTAAGTATTTATGTATTTAAGTATTTATGTATGGTGGACAAAAATAAATAGCGACATATAGAAATGCCAAGCTTGTCAATCAATAGTAAGATTACCTGAGAACTTTGGCCTGAAACTTCTAAACTGCAGTGCTGAATTCACGTAGAACATGAGAGACCGTTTCACTGATATGTATTCTCAGTTATACTTGATTCGTACTCAAAATGGACAGAATATCAGATGAAAAAAAAAAAAACTAACATGGAAAATGTAATAAAAGTATTGAATAAACTATTTTCATGACTGTCCAGGAATTAATTGTTACTGACAATGCCACAGATTTTGTATCAATGCAGTTTAAAGACTTTTTGGCTAATAAATCCTAAGTCCAACAGATAAGTAGAAAAGACCATACAACAATTGAAGTTTAACTTGAATAAGATGAAATATACAGGTATTGATGAAGCTTTATGGTTAGCAATGTTCTATCAGCATTTCACACTTAGTTCAGTGACTAAAAAAACATTTGTAAAATTGCTGATAATACATTGTTTCAGAACTCATATCTCTATATTAATATCAAAAATTAATAAAAGAGGCTAATTTAAAAAATATTAAATTTAATATCAGAGAAACTGCTTTACTAAAAGGAATGTTCCATTAATATTTCAACCATGTTCACTAATCAAAAACACATCTGTAGAACTGCTGATGAAACATCATGTCCGAACTAATGTCAGTATCAGATAAAATTAATAAAAGTGTAATTTGGAACATGTTAAATTTAATATCTGAGAAACTTTATAGATACAGGATATGTTAAAAAGAAAGTTCTGGAATAGTAACAAAATTGCTGTCTAAGACTTAATGAGTAATTAAATTGGGTGAAGACAGAGATGTAGGAAGGCACATAAATCATTTAAGAAATTGTTTTGTGAATCAACAGATGGAATAGTAAAAATAGCAAGTTCTCATACCTCTGATGTTGGAAATTGTGCAAAAAAATAATAAAGATAATAGAAATGATGCATCTACAGAAACCAAATTAAACAAAGAAGAAAAGTCTTCAAGTTCTAATCCTTCTGATTTAGGTGAAGAGTTAAGCAGTGGACAGCTGATTGAAGAAATGGCTAGTATCTCTGCTGAAAAGAACGAGAAAGTGAAAAAGGTCTGAAAAATTGAAAGATTTTATTTGTGATTGAACTTCGCTCTACTTTTAGAGTTAGGGGAAGTTGTGATATGTTCTAGACTACAAAATTGTACTTCGCTAATATATAAAAGTAAATAATTTTTTTATGAATGTGCATGTTTTGTCATAAAGGAAAAATTAAATAGCACTCTAGAAAATTTAGTATGAATAATAATATAAAGTTATGCAAACATAAAAATTAATTAAAATATGCTAATTTGCAAAGAATGAAGAATAAGAATTAATTATGCAAATTAAGCAATGCCAAATAAAAACTATACAATGAGCTGTATGTGTGTACAATGTTGTGAAAATATTATGTAACAAATGCAATATCGATTGCGTAAAATCATGTGCATCAGTCAAATGCAGTGAAGCAGTATAGTACCACATTATGTGAACGGCACAAGCATAGATTAATGCAGAGAACAGTCAAGATAGTACAGTAATAAGCAAATGCAGGAAGCTTCCCTATTTTATTTGTAAATTTGATTAAAGTTCAATTAATCAGCAAGCTGCTATTTGATATTACTAATATTTCTACTAAATAAAATCTTGTTAGGTACAAACTTTTGATTTGTTTATTTGTTTTCTAAAATATAATGCATATAGCTGGGTAAGATCAATCTTGCCCCTGTATACATCAACAGGAATACAAAAAATAACCATAAGATAATAATTGATAGCAATAAGAGGATTAGAGGAAATAAAATTCTAAAAAGTAGTCTATTCATGGAAGAACTGTAATACTAAATAAAACTATAAAAGTAAACTATACTTTAGCAAGCTAAACAGTTTTTTTTTAAAAAACAAACAAACAACAACCCATCTATAAAAAATGAAATAGAAATATGAGGCCAAATGTAAAATCATAAGAAAGGAAATTCTAAAAAATTAATCCAATTATAGCAAATGCCAAGAGACAAAATAAACATGATTCATGTATTGTCATTTCTCATGTTATATATCATGTTTTCATCTATGAACATTTATGAGATTTTTTTTTTTTAATTTTACCCTGAATGGATGCTTTTTGAAATTTCAGATCTTATGGATTGCTTTCATTTAATACACTTATTGTCATCAGCTACTTTCTGTGGAATACTTTTTGTATTGCAGTACTCCTTAAAATGAAAATTGTTTTCATACTTTTAATTAATTCAATTTTTGCCATAAATGGATTAATTTATGAATTTACATTTGTCCCCATACTTGCAATTCATTTTTTATAAATTGTTTTCATTTAACACATTTATTAATGTGAATTACTTTTTGCTTACTAGAGTCCAATTTATTTTCATGTTTTTGCTTAATTCTCATTGTAAATTAATTTCAATTCAAAATTGAAATAACCTATTCATTTTGCTTGTTTTTGGTTGCTAAATAAATTATTTTCAAACTTTTACTTACTCATCATCATTTTCAACTATTATCGATCCACTGCAAAATGAAAGTCTTTCCAAGTTTATTTCAGTTTCTGCAATCTCTAATCTTTCTTCTCCACATCATTTTCTATCTCATATATGATCTCTTTCTAGGTCTTTTACAAACTTTTGGCATCCAATTTAAGATTTAAACTGCCCATCTAATATCATCTCTTCTAACATTAGGTAGCACAACTCTCTTAATTCTTTCAATGATGTTAGTAACACCTATTGGTTCACTCATCTATGTATTTAGTTTTCAATCTCTTTTTCTTAGTACTAACATACATCTCTCCATACCTTGTTAAGTGACATCGTCATTCTATTGTTCTCTTATTCAGTATCCAAGTCTCAGATCCATAAGTAAGACCTGGAAAAACATATCTATTTAAAAAAACCTCGCTTTTCAAACACATAGACATATTTCCTTTCAATATTAAATTATTTGTATTAAAAGTACACCATATGATTTTAAATCTATGATTAATTTCATTAATATTTCCATTTATATTAATAATCTGACTGAGATATTTGTAATTATTAACTTCTTTTAATTCATTATTATCATGCTTTTATTTTCTTCTGAGAAAAACCATTGAACATTAATTTAGTCTTCTTAGCATTCTTAGAATCATCTGATAACTCTTGCAACATTTCCTGAAGCTTGCAGAATTATTTGCAAAAACAACCTTATCATCTGCAAAATCTAGATGACTTAAATAATCTCCATTTAATTTTACTTTCTTAGCTTACCAATTTAATCCATAAAATACTTCTTGCAAAAACTGCTGCAAAAAGTTTTGGAGATATAAATCACTTTACCATATATCTTTTTCAATGTTAATTTTCCTACTATCACTATGTAATCTAATCATTCTTCAGAATATGATAATGTTCTGGGTCTATATCTTAATGAACTGATGTTGCGTATAGAATCAAATGCTTTTTCATAAACTATAAATCTAAAGCATAATGACAACTAATATTTATTGTTTTTTGTCTATAAATTATCCCCAATACTTGGATATGGGCCACTGCACTAAACCATTTTTAAATCCAACTTGTTCCTTTGTGTGGTTAAAATCCAAAGTTCATTGTAGATGAGTTATAATTATCTTGGCAAAAAATTTGTATAAAACTGATAAAAAGACTTATACATCTGTAATTTCTAATATTTTATTTACTACCTTTTTTAAATATTAATATTGCATTTTTCCAATCAGCTAGACAACTTTATCATTTAAACATTTGGAATATAACTTTGCCAATAGTTTTACTATTTCTTTATCTGCTTCTTTATCTGGAAATTTTCCTTTCTTCACAGATTTAATTGTATTTCTCACTTCATTTAAAATTCTGGGCAATACAGAAGATGTAGTATTTGAAGGAGATACTTTTTCTTGTTTTTTTTTTTTATTGCTATGTAATTCTTTATAGAATTCTTCCACACATTTCATGATCTCATCTCTTTTTTTTTAAATAATAGTTCCATCTTTACGTATTATTGCAGAAAGAAGTTTTCTACCCATGCAAATATATTGTTTTACATTTACACTTTTGATACTTTTATTCTCAATAAGAGAAATATGCACATTTTATTGCTATAAATTGGGTAATAAGTGAATATATTTTATTTCTTATCATTTAGCATTTCCTATGTGGTGTCATTTATTAAACAGAACACACACTATAATAGTACAATATTTTCTTCCTTAAATAGCAATGAATTATGTCTGATTGCAATCTATATAGAATTAAACTATAACATTTCAACAATCTATAAACATTAAGCATAAAAAATGCTCCGGGTTTTTTTAATAATATATGAATTAGGCAATGTATCAAATCTTAATATAATATCTGTAAATTTATTCCACAACATATTGTAAAGAAAATAAAAAAAATGTTTTCTAAAAAAACATGTTATAAAGAAAGAGAAATCAAATTTTGTAACCAGCTGGTGACAATTCCGCCATTTGGAAAACATATTGTTGAACACCAAATAGGAATAAATAGGTCTGAAACAAACAACTAAGAAAGTATATCCAAGTTCAGTCCAGGCAATGCAGTCTACTTTAGTTTATTTGAAGGTTCAACTTAAAAAGCAGTGTTACAGTGGTTCAATGCCAAGGAAAGAAACCACTTATTAAAATTGTTTTTGACTGTAACCTGAATGGACATATCTTGCTGTTTTACAGTAATTTTCAATACTTCATTTATAAGTATGATGACTTTATCTAAAAGAAATATGTGACTAGGCAACAAAAACCACACCAGCCAAAATGCCCAGAAATGCAATCAAATCCAGAAATAAATGCTAAAGTTTGCTAAAACTAGCCAATGCTTGTTTTAATAATGTCATGAATGAAGAAGCTGACAGTGCCATAAAAATGATCAAAGACCTACTGTTAATATGCCCTATGTAACATCACTTATGCTGCAATATTTCCTATTGAACATCACCAATGCCCAAGGAAAAGATCTACAATCTTTAAAAAAACTAGTAAAGATAATCATAAATCTGCAGAAAATCATGGTTAGGTAATGTTTAAATATTTCACAGTTAAGATCTTATCATTATAGATATTATAAGGCCTTTACATTTTTCCATTAATGTCTCTGCTACAATCAACTACAGCTGTAGTAAGTCATCATTTTTACAATCAATCTTAAAAAATTAAACAGTTCAGCAACTTTAAATATTTAACCTTCATGACATCTTTTAAATTCAGGTATATTTGGAAGTTTTTCACACAAAATGTTGAAAGTGATGCCAACTTTCTGACAGATATTCTTTACCTTTTTCTTATAGTTCTATGTGTAAAAAAAAACACAAACAAACATTAAATTTGTATGCATTTCCATTTACATAATATCAACATTTTACAGCAATGATGACAGATGCCTGCTTAATTAAACATGAAGATGACTAGATTTTTTTTTTTTTTTAAAAAAAAGGAAACTGCATGGTTCTAGTTTTACTGGGAGGACTAATTTGATATCTTCTATTATGGGAATTGCTAGATGAAAAGGAAATGATATTAAAAATTATTTTGCAATAGAATGACTATATCCATTTTATTTTATATTTATGCAGCAACATTAGATTTACAAAATTTAGAGAGAGAAAAGCTTTGATTCCTAGCTGCGTAATGTTATGCCATCAATACCAATAAAAGACCAGATTTTTTTCTTCTTAGGTATTTTAATATACATGTTAGTCAGCATAATAAACTATAGTTCCAAAGTTATTTGATAATAACTTATGGGTTCTATGAATTTAAAAGGTCTTTTGTTATTCAATTTTTGCACAACACACAGAGTGATTAACATGGACATTTTATTTAGACATAAAAATAACTAAAGAAAATTGAATATATCCATGTTTTAAACAATGACATCTTATAGATTATATTATATTTAGTTGTCAGAATGTAAAAGAAGATAATATTACATAATGTTGTAGATACAGCTTGTTGGGCAGATCATAGATTAATATACTTCAGAGTAAAAGTAATAGCAACAGCTACTCAGTAGCTATAAAAAACTAAAAATGTTAATTTGAATTTACAAACTAGTCATACTACTGAGATATGTTAGAAATACATCTGATTTTGGATTCACTAAAAATAAAAATTTTGTTTCTTGAACAATAACTTAGTATTGATTTTATTAATTTAAAAAAAAAACCCCACAAACATAGCATTCTATGCTTAATTAAATAATAAAGTTAATTTTGAATTTCATAAGCAAATAAGATTTTAAAGGCACAATTCAACGATTGAAAAGATTTAATAATGACTAGTGAATTAAAACTAAAGAAATGGTCACTTGCTGATCATAATAAAAGTAATATATCAGTCTCCAAATTAATATTATAATCCTATAAATCAGGAGATCTTTTTTATATTATTTTAACTATCTTCTAAATAATAATTTAAGAATTTAGAAAGATTCACTTTAAGAAAATTATAATAGCACTTTATAAACTTAAAAAATAGAAGACCTGATGAAATATTTGGAGAAATTTAAAAAAATAAATAATTTATTTTCAACATCTGCACTAAGAATAGTAACTCATTTTCATTTACTCTACTTTCAATTTCATAGTAAGTTTGTTTTACAGTGTTTAACCATTGCTCATGTGAAATGCAAATAAAGCTTCAATATATAAATATCACATTATCATCTAGGCATTATCATTTAAGCAATATAATATAAAAAGAGCCAAAACAAATCATAAGTTCTCTGCAAAAATTCCATTTATGATAAAGCAACAGATTCATATAAATGAAAGTTATAGCATAAACTGATGATCAATCCAAATCTATCATACAATAAAGAGTTTCAATAATTAGATCAGCTATTTATTGGTTTATTGGAAATTTTTATCAGTACAAAATAATTGATTGATAGATGTGTATATAAAATTACAATTTTTAAAATGAGGCATTTTGGCTGCAGCTAAAAGTAAAAACTAATTAAAATGTAATGTCATAGGAGTAATCCTTTTTTTTTTTTACTAATATACATCCCCCCAAGTACATATATTAAAACACTACAGTTGATCATTAGAAAAGACAAACTTTTGTTGTCATGTTTGTTTGTTTTTTTTAAAAAGATAATTTCTAAATAAAAATATATGAATAAAAGAAATATTTTCCGAAAAAAAAAAAAAAAAATCATTTTTATCAATATTTATTGAAGTTGATATTTTTGGTTGATGAACAACAGCTGTGGAAGAATTAAAATATACTAGATTGATAATATATAATTATTATATTTAAAATGAAAACTAAGTGATGACAGAAGCTAACTTATTATCTCTTTTAATCAAATGAGTAAATGGAAAATATTGCTTTAGGAATAATGTATATTAATGATTTTCATCAATTAACAATGAATTAACCCATGACATAATCAACTGCTTTTTATATTTACAGGTAGTTTTATATATATATAAGATAAATAAATATAGAGTCAAGTCATTAATGAATATGATTAATTAATTTGGGGAGCATAGTAGATGAGTTTATAAAAAAACATTTAGTTGAAATTAGGGTGGAATAAAATTATTAGTTGAGTAACGATTTGACAAGTTGAATTACATAACTTATTACAACTCTTTATATTTTTCATCTTATATTATAAATTTTTTTTTTTCATTCACCTATTAACAATTCCTTTTTTTTTTTTATTATTATTATTGTTATTGTTATTATTATTATTGTTGTTGTTGTTGTTATTGTTATTATTATTATTATTATTATTATTGTTATTATTATTATTATTATTGTTGTTGTTATTGTTATTAATATTATTATTACTTCGTTTCAATAAAGGCTTTATTGATCTCAATGGTTTACATAAGTTTACTTTCAAATGCCTTTATTTGTGCCTCAAGACGATTCAAGAGGCATAAGTTTTACAATGCAATCAACAAGAATCATTACAAAGAAATTTAGGGAGTGTCGGTGCGTGTCAAGCGCATCCGCACCCATACACTTGATTCAATGCATATGATTTTGAACATTCAAGTATAAATGTATGGATAGGTGAGTGGGATATTAATAGTTCCAGAAGTGCAGTGACACAAAATTCACCTGCCCTTCCAGACTTACACACATAAATCCAACTTTTTATGCTGAAATTATTGTTCACAAAACTGTCCAATTATACATGTCCATTTCTCCATTAGTTATTTGGAGACAAAAATGTTGTTATATTAACAGCAATGTTACATTTTCAGAACATTTTTATTCGTGTCTCATTATTATTTGGGGCCATAGCTTGAAAGAAACAAGGCAACCGCTTCAGTTACAGTGGGAATATTGTCCTTGGATTGTCTAATTGTACAAGTCTATTTCACCATTTGAGCATTCCCAGTACTGTTATAAATGAGAAGGTGTTTGGATTGTCCAATTGTACAAGTCTATTTCATCATTAAAGCTCTCCCAGTTCTGTTATAAATGGCTTTATAGGTATATATGCTTATTTCTTGGTTTGCATGGCATACCACTTGTAGAGCACTCCCTTTCCCTTCTATCTATTCCTAATCTTTTATTAATTTGTTCAGGCTTAACTACCTTCATTTCCTAGGATTTATCATCGTGATATATTAGTGCTCTTTGGGCTGTTATAATTTCTAATTACTAATATATCGATTTATTTATTATGTAAGGTAAGCACTACACTAGGCAAGGCATGGTCCTAGTTTGATCTGGTTCCAAGCCTGATCGGTTAGCCATGGTTTACATCTAGAAAATTTGAAATTTAACATACAATGAATATTAGGGTAAACACATATAAATGTATTTAATGGTTACACTTTGTGATTAGTGGACTATAACAATATAAAAAATAAAAAAGCAAAAATAATCAGAGTTCTAAAGTTTGAGGAGCTTATTTAGTTTTGTCAGCATGTCACTTTGAATGTTAGTTGTATGATAGTTTTCTTTGCAGCATTCACAGCATTGATGGTTGTTTTAACAATGACCATGTTGTTGCATATAAGTCGGGGTTGGTTATTATTTTATCTCTATTTCGAATGTGTAGCAGTTTGTTGCTAAATGTAGCTGGGTGTCGGCTGGTGTTATTGCCAATTAAGAAAGTACATCAGGTAACCAGTACGCATATAGAACAAATGTGGCTGCCCTAATGCTAGGTATTGATCTTCCCTGAAAAGCAGCTATTATGTGATTAATGATTGTACCCGGTTTTCTGTAGGTGTTACACATCATCTGTCATGTTTGGTTAAGTGCTACACATTGATAAATAAAGTGGTCCAGTGTTTCCTCTGATCGATGGCAGAGTCCACAGAAGGGGTCAATAGATATATATACATTCTTTTATGATAAAGTGGGTTGTTGGCAAGGCAATGAGATTGATTTTCATGATAAAATCAAAGTATTTGGGCTCTAAAGCCCATTTTTTATATTCCTTGAGTAGTCTCTTGTTGTTAATTCCTAGCATAGGTTGTATAACATTAGTATCTGCTTCTCTGTTTATTAAACCATAAATATCCCAGTATGAATAATTATGCAAATACTGTTCTGGAATCTTGTCTGTGGTTTTGCGTTGGTATATAATGTTGGTGAAAAAGGAACCTTTTGGGGGTGGTCTATCTGTTGGAGTAACTTCTAGCAAGTGGTTAATTTTTGGGTATTTGTAGATGAAAAATATTGATGTTGTGCAAGCCAAGTCCATTTTTTATTAGGGGTTGGCTAAGTTTTTTTGTGGAAATTGCTACTGTTTTTCTGGCCCAAAGTAGTTTATTATATATGGTTTTAATTTTTGAAATGAACCCCTTTGAGAATGAAATAACCAGTACATAGTATGTTATTTTGTTTGTGATAAGCTGGTTAATTAACTGTACTTTGGAATATAGTGAAAGATATGCCTTGGACAAGGAGTTTATAATTTTTGTGGCTTCTTCTTTAAGTTTATTTTGGATATGGCATCTCATTCCCATAATTCCCATATGAAATGGGAACCCAAAGAAAGAGTTTGGTTTTGATTTGTAAATTGATGTACATGGTTTACCAGTGTATAGTGACCATGCTGTGGTTTTTGCCGGATTAAATGTTAATTCATACTTTTTTGAATATTCTTGTAATATCTTTTGGAGTTGCGGTATTTGTTTTTTTGATGTTAGGAATATGGTAACATCATCCATATAGGTGAGGCATGTAGTGTGCTGTGTTGTGTCTGGTATCTCGATCCCAGTAAATGCATTTTGTATGCTTTTAATAAGGGGATTGATGTAAAATATAAACAATAGTGAACTAAGAGGGGATCCTTGGGCTATAGATTTGGTGGGTGTGAAAGATGGTGAGTTTCTTCCATTTAAAGTTATATGGATCTCTCTGTTCAGAAGCAGGTTAGCAATTATATATAGGTGTGTTCTAGGAATTTCTGTGTCTTTTAGCATTTTTAGAATTGTGTATATATTGACTGAGTCAAATGCAGCTTCTATGTCAAGCTGCATGACAATGGGTCCGTATTTTTTCCGCTGTTTTACTGTGGCTAGAATTGCTTTGAAGAATAAGGCTGCTTCTGTTGTTGAAGAGTTTTCCTTTGCATATTGTGCTTCGGAGATAAGTGGCAGTATATATGGTTCAATTTCATCTTTAAAAATTTTCTCCATAATTTTGATCAGCAAAGGTCCCATAGATATTGGTCTGAGGTCTGTAATAGGTGGGATAATTGCTTTCTTTTTATTATAGGGTACTATGGCTATTGGATAGACACCCTCCATGGGTTGAATTTGTTGCGCTAGATGGTTTGCTAACTGACACAAATATTCTGTTGTGAATTTACTTAGATGCTTTAATACAAACAATGGGACTCCAGGACTACCTGGATGGCAAGCGTTTCGAATAGTATTTAGTTTTGTTGTGAATAGATCTTTTGTGAATGGGGTTTTTGTCTCTGGTGGGCCAAACAGATTATGTGGTATTTTATATGGTTGTTTTTCTTGTAATTTCTCTTTAAAATATTCAAAAATTGGCATAATCATATTGTGTCCTGCATATGTTCCACTATTTGTATATAGTGCCATTGGCACTTTTACATCTGGTTGGTTCCCCAGCGCCCATCTTATATAATCTCTTGTCCAAGATAATAATAATAATAATAATATTATTATTATTGTTGTAGTTATTATTATTATTATTATTATCATCATCATCATCATCATCATTATCATTATCAACATCATCAGTAGCATCATCATCATCATCATCATCATCATCATCATCATCATAATAATAATAATAATAATAATAATAATAATAATAATAATAATAATAATAATAATAATAATAATAATAATAATAATAATAATAATAATAATAATAATAATAATAATAATAATAATAATAATAATAATAATAATAATAATAATAATAATAATAATAATAATAATAATAATAATAATAATAATAATAATAATAATAATAATAATAATAATAAAAAAAGCTTTATCATTTTTCTTATCTTTGTTATCTTTATTTATTCTGCCTTATTTTATTTTATTCATTTTTTCTTATTACCCGACTATTAACATCTGTACTAAGTAGTAAATATAAAATAATGCTAGCATCAGTTGACTTCATAGAGAAAGAAATAATAAAACATTCCTACAATCATCATCATTCATAAAAAAAACCTTATTCATGATGAATAAGGTTTTTTAATATCATAAAACACACACACTAAGAGAAAGATGGATAATAAATTCCAAAAACAAACAAAGGAAGATAAAGAAAAGATTGGAGTTAAAGAATGGAAATGTGATTACACAATCACACTGTCACAATTAGAAAGGAGATGGCCAACGACATATCAATTTACAATGATTAGACTCTTATTAATCTTAATGATTGAAGTAAAAAAAAACATAAATTTAGATATAAATAATAATAAAAATTATTTCTTCCAAGCAACTTTCATACCATCCAATAAATGTCTATTTTTATAAACCAATCTATAAATTGAAGATTTAAATGGTAAAGAAATAAATTCTTTCTTCTCATTAATTTTATTTTTTTATTAATATCAGGCTTATAAATATTATTATTAAGTATAATATTCCTAATAAATCCATGACTGCAACCCAGTTCAATACAACCAGGAGCAAATTGACTTTTTTAATATAAGCATTACTTTCAAAATTATTAAAAGCCTATATCATTCCTATAACAAAAATTTAATAAAGAAATTTATTATAAGTAAAAGATTGGTAATTGTCAGGTCTTATCATATTTCTTAAATTATTATGATTAATAAAATGACTACAAAATAAAATATTATCAACAACAAAATCAAATATACCCCCCCCTCCCCTAGTAAAATTAGTATTAGAATCAAAAGCACTTAATTTATCAAAAAAAAAAAAACCTTTCAATTTATTTTTCTGATTTTGTTAAGTTAAATTTTTTAGATTAAATGTTGATATACCTGATATTTTATTTTGTAATCATTTTATTAAACATAAAAATTTAAGAAATATAATAAGGCTTGACAGTTATATCAATCTTTTACTTACATAAAAATTTCTTTATTAAATTTTTGTTATAGGAATAAAAAGCTTCTAATGTTATTGAATTCAATTATAATCCATGAATATATTAGGAAATTATATTTAATGCATATATCTATAAATCTGGTATTAATAAAAAATTTAATGTTAATGAGAGTAAAGAATTTGTTTCTTTACCATTTAAGTCTTCAATTTATAGACTGGTATATAAGAATGGATATTTATTCAGTAATATGATAATTTCTTGAAAAAAAGCCCTCAATTTAAATTCATTCTTTGATAGAAAATGCATTCATCATATAGTTTATAAGATTCCTTGCAGTTCTTGTAAAATTTATATAAGTCAAAGAAAATTATATGTTAATAAAAGAGTTAAAGCTCATAACAACAGAATTAAAAATAAGTATCATAATTTGGCTTTGTATTTCCATAAATGAACACAGTCATAAAACATTATTTGACAATGCAGAGATTACTTTTTATGAAATGTATATACATAAAAAAGAGATAAAAAAATTGATGATAAATCTGAGGCCATCAATCATATAAAAACTTCCTTTGATATTGTAACAGTCAGAACTCATATGCCTTGTTAACCTGTTGCAGAATTCCACCACCAGGTTCAAAGAGCAGCATAACAGGTGGGTTCAGGGCCTGTGATACCATGTTCGAATCTAGGTAGCTGGTTTCACAATGAACAACTACAGAACAATGGGCCTGCCACAACAACAGCAAACATCTTTCTAGGCCCAGTGGTCAGGTAGATACAAGAGACACTAATGAATTACATTAACACTATGGGTTACTGTGTTTTGATGCCCTAGTCATGATCGAGATGAGATACCTTGAGTAATAATGTTAAAAATAACAGACAAGCAGACATATATAGAAATCAAAACAATATTTAATAACATTCATAAGCTAACTTACAAGAATAAAATACAACTCTATATAGCCTTTATCTTAGCCTACATTTTAATTTTATACGCTACTTGAGTATCAGTATATGATTACATCCCACACCTCACAGCTAAATATAAAATTTGTGTGATTATTTTGCGAGACAAAAATGCGAGCATTTGCCAGCCCAGCAACCACCATACATATGTTGAGAAAGAATCTATTAGTCAGGTTCATCAATAAAGCATTTAATATGCAAGGAGTGGAAATGACTTTAGCATACTTATCTATAGCTACAAATATAATGATCTGTGATAGGCGCAAATGATGCCGAGTATGTAGGAAGAATGGGCTTCACGATTGTGAAAGCATTTGGAAACCCCAGAGATGAAAGAATGGCCAAAGGTCAGACCAAATCCTTCAGAATAATCACATAAGCGTCATCGGTGTGAGGTCTTTGCCTTTCCATTTCCGACCGTGTGATAAGGTCAGCACCCATGGGATCATTTCTTTATGTCCTATTATCTGGGAGCAAATTTAGGAGGATACGTCTACTCTGTTTCCACGGTTTAAATAATTAGTATCTATTAGGCTCTAGCACATCTCATAAGTTAAAGTAATCATTAATAATTATTACGCTTTATAAATAGAGAATCCATTTTCAATCCCCCACACCGCTTACCTAATTTAAGATTTGCCCAAAATGTAGTGATATTACGGATTAATTAGATTATTATACTACAATCCAATACAAAACTCAGCACAACATGGATGATGGCCAAGATAGCCAGCATGCTGTACTAAAATTTATATAATCTCGCTTCAATATCATTTATAATAAAATATAACATAATCAACTTATAATTCCCGAGTTGACTGTTTATATAAAAAAGAATGTTTCAAAATAAAAATGTGCGCCAATGAGCAGCGATTATTACCGAGTTTATTTATGATATAATATCAGCTCGGAAATCATGTAGGCATGAAATACAAGACAAAACAAAATAGTAAATAAATAGATACCCAAGTAAATAGATAAGACAAGGATAGGCTTAATTAGATTTACATAATACATTAAACAGAATTTCATTTACGATTTACGAGGTGAGGGTAAGATTTCAAATTTACAAAAAAATAATATAATGGAAATTTAAACTAAGAGTCCTAAAGAAAATCTTTAATCTTGGGTATTGTTTACCTTAGATTATTTGAAGTGTGCACACTCTGTTTGTAGAATCCAGGGTTCATTCATTAATAGCATCAGTTCTATTATTCCAATAAACATTCACATTATGAATCCGTAGGCAGCAGTCCGGCTTTGATTTGTTTCACTTAGATCGAATGGCAAGTTTAGCATTTCCATAACCATAGGTCGGAGGATTAGACCTCTACTCCTCGCACATTGTCACACTATACAAAATAAACACTTTTCTTTTCTTTGATTTATCTTATCCTATGATACGAAACTTTAGCTTTTATTACTTTCTTTCTTATCTTTTGGATCCATCGCACAGTGTGTCATAAAACCAATCAATCTCTCAGGTCGGCACTATTATTATTCCCTCAGGTAACAGATGCATTAGTGGCACATGTTGAGATCGCAACTTCAATCCGGCCACATTTTTCTCTACCTCGATTTTATAGATTAGGAGCACATAGTGAAATCGCGATTTTAATCCGACCATTTTTTATTTTACATTTTCTTTTTTTTTTATTTTGTTTACATTTGACCTATTTAAATTGCTTTTAACAAAATTACTTAATGATGAGTTTCAGGAATATTTTTCAGTTCTATCTCTTTTCCCCCTCCCACTATAACTTGTAATTTTGACAGACGACTCAAGGGGATTTCTATTTACATCGATTTATAACGCTTTAAATTTCTTAATAAAATATTATTTAAAGCAATAACTTTTGGATATTAAGTTAAAATAAATCTTAACTGTAAATATACTTTATTTTATATTATTGGCATTTATTAATTTATCGATTATTTGAATAATGTGATATAACTTTAAAACTTATATCTTATACTGAAATGTGTATGTATATACAATTTTTTTTTACTGAAAATGTACATATTTTATAATAATACCGCATGCAGTCCAATATCCGAGGTTCGAACTCAGATAAAATGGTACTAATGGATGAGAGGTGACGAATTGATAGAACTAAGATGAAACTAAGATTTGGATTCAAATCTTACTGTTTCAATATTAAAAATGGGTGTTTTTTTTTTTAATGAATTATGGCAAGGTTATTTCTGTTCTATATATATTCTAACCGTGCCATGCGTCATTCTCACTTCCAGATAGTATATGATATAAAGTAAAACAGGTTCTAGCTCAGTTAATAATTAATAAATGAAGTATTCAGCATTAAAATTAAATGTTTCACTAGCTCAAATTTAAAATACGAATAAGGTTCATATTATAAAAATAAAATGAATAATATTTAATATTTTCATGAGACTTGGAAGTGAAAATACAGATGATAAGGCAGATTACATTAAGCCAATATCCTACAGGATACTACCTCAATGGCATAAAAACACTATCCCCCCTTATTACTATTTCAAATAAACAAACTTATAGTATTCTTATGACTTGAATAACTTTACTCACTAAGATTGAGCTAATAATTAAATCTTAATCTTCTATTCATAATAATTTAACTCTATAAAATCTCAGGTTCATAAATGTATTCTAAGTTAATTTAAAATTATGGTAGTAAAATATGAAAAGGGATTTTATGTCATAATCTACTACTCTAAACTAATAATAATAAAATAATAATAATATTCTTCATTGTATAACTAACTTTGTATATCTTTTCTTATACTATAATTTTATTACCATAAAAAATAATAAAATAATATATGATCTTATATCTTCATGTAATGATATAATAAATACGTGGTAGCATTTGATAATCTGACAAACAAAAGGTATGTGGCAACTGATAGCATATAATTCAATATATTATTGGGATAACTCATTTATGACCAATAAAATAATGTAAAATTATGATTATTTAATTAAAAAATTACCAATAAAATATTTACATTCTTAAAATAATTCTCTATTTATCTTTTTGTGCAAAATTATATGTTTGTTTCAATTATTATGAATATATTGTGATTTCATGCAGTGTAGTAGAGAAATAAATAATTCAGACACAAAAATTTTTGAAAAACAAATTTTAACAAAATTTGTTAATAACAACAAAATAAAATAAACCATTTATGTATACTATTTACAATGGATATCCTTATTTTATACTTTACATTTTTATTTACTGGGTTATAAAAATAATTTATACTTAGTTAGGTCTTTATTTAGACTTAAGACAAAATAAAATGTTACCATTTGGTTCCTCGTTATGATTACTTATTACAAATATATTTATTTATCTTATTAACAAAAATATTTCATCCTTAATATTATTAAACTATATCTTTCTTAAAAACACATTCATAGGAAAAACATTCTACAGAAAACAAAACAACATTATAATGAGTATGGATTTCTTAAAATAAAATTAAACAAATTTTCATCTTGCAATGTCAAAGATGTTACATAAAATATTTATCCAAAAATTCATTACTAGATTTTAGTAGATATCACTTATTACACTTTGTTTACTAAACACAACATATTCCCATTTAGCCTTACTTTGGTATGATATAAGTGTAACCATTGATATATTCCTATTATTCAATAAATAAAAATTATACTATGCCTATTCTTTATATCATTTATTTTATACTATTGTATTTTAAAAAATATGCAATACTTAATTTTTCAAATACATAATAAAGCATTCAAAAGTTATTAACATTTTAAAGAAAATATCTTTGTTTTAGATACTCTATTCTAAAAATTTATATTTCATTTCCGAAATAAATTCAAAATATATTCTATGATTCTTTCCTTTCCTTAGGATTCATTGGACCTTCAATTTCAAGTTATAAAATTCTATTCCTTCTAAGCAAATAAACCAATCTTATACAAAACGATAGCATAACCTAAGCTCTAAATTATTTACCATTTCGTTTCAAAAATATCTTACTGAACGATGCAGTTACATGAAATAAAGATAGCGAAACAGATGCATAGGATTTAAGGAAGAAAGCTAGAGTATCACTCATAACATATCTCAAATCATGGCACAGTGCATTAACAAGAAATGGAGGTATGACCTTTGCCTGTCTAATACCTTCCAATATATAAACGATGTTAAAGCTATTCCTTCAGCTTTATTAGAACATCAAATATTTAAATAAATATAAACACTGTCCAAATAAAATATGTATCAGTCATAGGGCTTTGTTAACTATGCTGATATCTACACAAAGACTATAAGTATTATTCACATCCCTTATAACGTCCTATTTTTTAAAACATCATCTTGGTTTCTTGTCTACTCAAGTACTTCCAAGCCACTATCTCATTAATATTTCTCAAGATTTTCCACATCTTACATCAATAAAATAACTATCTGCATTTACAAAATAATAAATAAATTCACTGATAATTTAAAAAACATTCGCACTGTTCCACAAAAAAAGTCTGTTTATGTCATTATTCTGTATGCTTAATCATATACAATTTAATCAGATAATATTTGAATATCCTAACATGAAAGTTTTAAAAAGAATCACACAAATATTTGTTACTATAATGGATTATATCACTAATATAAAAATCATTGTATGCATATTTTCAAATCAACCCTAACCTCATAATGTTTTAAAAATTTTGTATAAAAATGCGTTACATATAATTAAAACATTTATACTCCATTCTTTACTATTCATAGATAATCTAAAAGAAAACAAGAATATATATTATAAATTATTAATATTCATTATCATTACCAAATAACGTTTATCTGGTCATCATGTTCAGTGGGCTTCCTTTATCCACTAGATACTGAGCATTGCATACATAAAGAAAATATACATCCATACGTTTTATTTAAAAATATTCTTATCTAAATTATTCGATTATTATATTATAAAATTTTATGTTATTAACAAATTAATGTTTTATGTTTTCCTAATCTTATAAAAAATATATATATAGAAAATTTACATTTAAGTTAAGTTAATAAAATAGAAAGAAATCAAAACTATAATTACGTATTCACTTGACAATAGTTCATGATAAAGTCCAAAATGTTTATTACTTTCTCTAGTTTTTTTTTTTAAATATCCTCCTCAAAGCGCGTTAAAGTTTTAGAAATAAAACTTAATTATTAATCCATTTTAGTAAAGTTTTATAATAAAAATAATCCTAGGTTTACTGTTCAGAATGATAATTATTAAAAATCATAATGTTTAAAAATTAATCTCATGAAGCTTCTTAAATATTATCTGCCAGCTATCTGATGCATCACTCTGTAAACTTTTACGTACTATATTTGTATTTTCATGGATACATCTTTTATTCATCTACTATATGCTCATTCTTTTTTATATATAAGTTTTTATTCTTAATAAAGTTCTTTAAACAAATATTTCTAAAAATTTGTTTTAATACTTTTGAGACTAGAAGTTTTTAATATCGAAACGCTTCAGTACTGTATCCTCCTTGAGTCCCTTCTTTAATTCTTGCAAAAAAAATTTTTTTTAAGAAATATTTCCTTCAAAAAGGACTAAACATTTTATTCCTTTCATTATGATATTCTATAAACAATTCATAAGATATAAGTATCTTATTCTTTTTTAAAATTCTTGGATAAGCTTATATAAAATACTGTGTCTCAAATTTTTTTTTTAGACGGCAAATAGCTTTCCATTGCGTCCCTATAATATCCGTACTGTGGTTTTTATGTATTAAAATAGTTCTCTGATGAAGCATTAATAAAATAGTATCAATAAACATTCTATGCATTTTTATATTATTATAATTTATATATATTTTATTCCGTAGTATATCAATTTTTCATTGCAAAGTTTTGGGTTAAACTGAAATAAAATAATCCTGGTAAGTAAACTATTAAAAATTAGCCAATCATTTTCACGAAGTTTCTAAAAATATATTATATTTTAAACTCTCTTTTAAAAGTATATAAAAGTATTCTGGATAGCTTCTGATATATTATTAAAGCTACCTTTTATACACTTAAATCTCCTCTAATACATTATTAATCTTCCCTGATACCCCCCCGTGCAATTCGTATTTATATTCTAGAAAATACGTCATATGATTGGTTGATTCTCACTTTTAATTTGAGATCAAATTCACATATTGCTACATTTTACAGAATTAAATTTCAAAATAAAAATTATGACGTAATAAAACTTAAAAATATTATTTAAAATATAACTTTTAAATCAATTATTACTTTATCAAAATTATTTGAACATTTAAAATAACTTTTAAAATAATTTTAATAACCTATTTCACTCTTAATATTCAATTTATCTATTTTTATTTAAACAAAATATTTAATTTTTTTTTATTAACTATATTCATCTTTAAAACACCATTTTAAAACATTTAGAAATAACTACGTAATATTTTAATATTCACTTCTATGACAGATAATAATTCTATTCAACTCTATAATACAATTTTTTAAAATATTTCAAACTTTGTTATTAATTCAAACAAGCGTGTATGAGAAACCATGCATTAAAAGTCACATGATTAACAATTTAAACACATGATTTTCAATCTATATCTCTGTCTAAATTAATAAAATTGCTACACTTTATTATATTATATAAAATAATACAATAACATAAAAATTTTGAAAAACAATTTAGAAAATATAGAATCAATTTTCACTATCATAAAGCTTATTTCTAAAAATATACGATTTTAATTGTGATTATTAAATATGATTTTATAAATTTAAATATAACATTTATTAAATTATAAGTTTTAAACTATTAAAATTTAATATCTAAATATACTTTTAAATATTTATAACTGTGTTATTCATTATGGCCAGCTTTTGCAACCATATGCAACAATATTTTAAGCTTTACTTAACTACTTTTAAATGATTCACTATAATTTTATATACTACGTATTTTCTTTAGCTTCAAATTGTACTTTATAATATAATTGACAAACTATAATTAACATATCAAAAGAACATATTCTAAAATTTAAAATTTTTAGTAATTTACTGTAATTGACTATTTCCGACCTATAGAAAAGGGTACAATATAAATAAATAATTTAGCGATTTATATATATATATGGAAATCTTGAAAAAGAAAGTGAATCTTCACACATGCATATTGGATCAATAAATTAAATTTATACACCTTCACCCATCATACGTCATTTAAAAGCATGAGTGAATCACTTATGCTTAGAGCTTATTTTTATATAAACCAATACCTACTGACCATGCTTAAATCAGGACTTGATCTTATTATGAGCATGATATTTCAATTGACAAATTATTTGTACAAATTTAGTTTCTATATTGCAGGAAAGAAAGTTTTTCATTTTTAACTACCTATGACTTTGAATTATATTTATTTAAATATGTTCAGACTAATATAATTCAAAGTCATAGGTCGTTAAAAATGAGAAACTTTCTCTTTCCTGCAATATATAAACTAAATTTGTACAAATAATTTGCCAATTGAAATATCAGATTCATAATAAAATCTAAGACTTTATTTAAGCATTAGCCAATAGGTATTGGTTTATATAAAAATAAGCTCTAAGCGTAATTGATTCACTTATACTTTTAAAGCTCTAATTGGTGGTTGAGTGCATGTAAATTTAATATATTGATCCGATAGTGCATGTGTGAAAATTCATTTCCTTCCACATATTTACATATATCTATATATATGTGTGTGTGTGTGTTTTGCATCTAATTAATTTTCACTTGAGCAGGACTAGTTACTAATAGATAATTTTAGTATAAATTTATTATTTTGCTAAAATTGAATGTTATATGATTTTCTATTTTATTTAGTATTATTAATAGTGTTAGGCAGTTTTTAAATAAATCTGATATTGTTCTGAACATTTATAAAAAAAATTCTATAATTGTTTTTTTATGTCTATTGTTTAAATAATAGATTGATTTCTAAAAAATTTAATACAAAATTGTCACCAATTTTTTAAACATATACATACAAAAAAGATTGATTTATGGTGATATAAATGTGTGATTTTCCAAAAATATTAAAGAATACAAATATAATCATACTTAGCTAATATTTTGCTGAATATATTCAAATAATACTTTGTATACTATTTTAAATATATTGTGTGAGTCAAAAATTGGAATAAGTATAACTTTAGTATGTAGGCACCATTTATTATGTACAAAATTTTATGAAAAGTCAAAATGATTTTCATTTAAAAGTTGACACACTTGCCAGCATCTAATATTAGTAACATTAATAAAAATAATCTATTGTTATTTATATTTTCTAAATAATTTTAAAGGAATATCATGTGTCTATATTTTAAAAAATGTTTACCTCTTTTAAAAAAAGTAGTAGTATAAATATGCATACACTATATAAAATATGTCTACTACATAGCAGGTACAGTCACCAATCTATATTAAAGATGTTAATAGATAAATAAATTAAAA
This sequence comes from Epiperipatus broadwayi, assembly GCA_028023455.1. Classification (NCBI taxonomy): domain Eukaryota; kingdom Metazoa; phylum Onychophora; class Udeonychophora; order Euonychophora; family Peripatidae; genus Epiperipatus; species Epiperipatus broadwayi. The sequence goes on along the minus strand of JAQFVV010012440.1, from coordinate 4,752,194 downwards.
AATCAAACAAACAATTTTCATTATTTATTATAATTTTTGAAACAATTGTGAATTAAAATTGACAATTTCTATTCAAAACAAACCATTTTAACTATTATTTGAACAAATCTCTACCATTATCAAATATTTGTTTGGAAAACAAACAATATTCAACATGAATTAAAATTGCTAATTTGTAGTCAAAACAAACCACTGTAACTATTATTTTGATGAAATAAAATATTGTATTTTCACAAATTTCAATCTATGATGAGTGACAATCAAACATTATATTACATATCAGTATTTTGTGACACTAAATAACCGCATGTTACCTCTGCATACAATATTGCTGACATTTGCTCTTGCTTCCTATAAGGATTCTTATTATTTTCTCCGATATTTGGATTTTGCCTTGCTTTTTAAAGAATTCTATCACTAAGTAATTGCTAATGAAAATACAACATTGGCATTTTTGTGGCAGTACAATTTGCTGAATGAAAAGATTGTAAAAATTATTGTGTGTCAAATGTAGTTCAGTTGCGCTAGGGTAAATTTGTGGTCACTTTGTGAGCTTAAGCAGAAATTGTCAATTTAATAATTTAATCCAAAGTAGTAATGGATTTTTCTACAATTATGATTTGAATTTTTGTGGTGCTCATGCAGTTGTCAATTTATTTATTCAATCCAAAGTTGTAATGGATTTTTCTACAACACTGACTTGAATTGCAAAGTAAATAATAAACTTGAGTCATTGCAATGTTTTAGAGTTGGTATTCTTCATCATGGAGCTACCTGTACTAACATTCAAAAAGTGTACAAGCAAAGATCATGGATTGGTTCAATTTTGCCATTGACATATACGATTTTGGTTGAATTGGCACAGCAGATAGTAGGTGCTGATTAAGTCTCCATCCAAACAGGAAAAGCCAATCATTGAAAATATAACTGCAGGAGAACATTACTAGGTCACCAAACATTTCCATTGCCAGACAAAATTGTCCAAGTCAATAACCAAAAAAAACCATGAAGATAAAATAAACAGACATTGGATATTTGGTTTGAAGAGTGGCAAAATTAGTTATTCAACTTAACAGCAGATATCAAATGCAAATAATTCAGGTTTATGCCCTAACAAGTTCTCATTGTGATGATGAAGTAAAAAAAAATTTATATGAAGAAGAAAAAAGCTCCAGGTAATGATGAAATTATAATCAATATCTTAAAAGAAGCAAAAGAAATAGAAAACAATTTGGCAAAATTATATACCAAATGTCTAAATTATAAAGATGTACCTGATGATAGGAAGACTGCAGTATTAATATTAAAAAAAAATAATTACAAGTCATCTACAGTGAACTTTGGATTTTAAACAAACAAAAGAACACGCTAGATTTAAAAGTGGTTTTAGTACAGTGGATCATATCCAAATATTGAGAGAGGTTATAGAAAGGACCAATAAATTATGAGTTGTCATTATGATTTGGATTTGTAGTTTATAAAGAGGCATTAGATTCTATAAGCATTTCTTCAATGATTAAAGCATTGGATCATCAAGGTATAGAGATCTAAGATGTTGTCATATTCTGAAGAATATTTATAAAAATGTGTTAAATTATATAATGAGACTAAAAAGATTAACATTGAGAAAAATGAATGACAGGGTGACTCCATATCTCCAAAAGTTTTTACAGCAGTTTTGCAAAAAGTATTTTATGGATTAAAATGAGAAGCTAAGGAAATAAAAATAAATGAAGATTATTTAAGTCATCTAGATTTTTCAGATGATGATGTTGTTTTTACAAATAATGCTTTCCAAGCTTCGGGAAATGTTGCAAGAATTATTACATAAAATTAAGAACGTAGAATTAAAGATAAATGTTAAAAAAACTAAATTAATATTCAAAATATATTCTCAAAAGAAGAAAATAAAGATTGATAATGATGAGTTAGAAGAAATTAACAACTATAAATATCTTGATCAGATTATTACTACAGATAAAAACATAGTGGATAAAATTAATCATAGAATTAAACTTGATTGGAGTGCTTTTGATATAAATAATTTAATATTAAATTGAAATATGCTAATGTATTTGAAAAGATTTTTAATAAATGTGTTTTATCAGTTCTTACTTACAGATCTGAGACTTGGACATTTAACAGAAGAGCAATACAGAAACTTCAGACCACTCAAAGAAATATGGAGAAATGCATGTTAGGGGTAACAAGAAGAGACTGAAAATAAAATACATGGATGAGAGAACAAACACATTACTGGCATCATTAAAAGAATTAAGAGACTGAAGTGAAGTTGGGCTAGACATATTATTAGAAAAGATAATAATAGATAGACAGTAGAAATCTTAAATTGGATTCTAAGCGACTGTAAAAGATCTAGAAAAAAACCACATCTGAGATGGATAAAATAAGGAAGTATGGGGCAAGAGATGGGAAGCAAGACCAGAGATCTGAGAAGATGAACTGAACTTGGAGAAAGCTTCATCCTGCAGTTGATCGGTAATGGTTGAATATGATAATGATGTTTCCTCATACCAACAAATAAAATTATGCTGAAATTTGTCCAGCATAGATAACAATATTACATTAAATAAAAATTTACTGGTGTTAAAAAAATCAAAGAACAAAAGATATTATTTCAAACACATACAGAATAATTTAAAAACTAGAGAATATCACACATATAAAAAGTATTCTTTATTGATTGATTTAATTTATTAATTACAGAATACTCTTATTTTAAAAATGAAAAATTATTAGTGCATCTTATTGTTTTTATTAAAGAATTTCAATAAAGGATTAGAAGTTGCAGTTAAAAGAAGTTACAATGTAAAACAAGCCAATTTCATGTTAGCAATGTAGTTAAATAAGGCTGCATATTGTCATCCTATTTATTTAACTTATATATTGAAAATGTAATGAATGGAATCTGATTGACCAAGATATGTAAATTCAGTATTTGAGAAAAACATCAATAACATTAAATTTTCTGATTCTAAGACATTTTGTAAGAAAAAGTTAACAAAATAAAATAAAGATAAAAAACCAATGACTGTGCAACATAGGCAGACAAAATTGATGATAAAAATAAAAAAATTATCAACAGTTCTTAATCGATCATTCATCAATAAGAAAAATATTTAACACTTAACAAAAGTAAAATAAAAGGCCTAGCAATGATATTTAGATGTAAAGACATCTCTGTAGATTGGAATGTTGAATACCAAAAAAAAAAAGAGGGGCGGGGAAAGGTAGGCAAAGTAGTGAACTGCTGTTTTTGAATTGAGAATATTTGGGACTGCTGGGGAGAGGGTGGGAGTAAAGAGACAATCAGATTAACTTGAAGCACAAATGATGATGTCAAAATTTTCTTATTTTAGCCACATGAAATTATCTATTTCATCAGAAAAAAAATTTATAATGCTCAAAAAAAGTCAATGGTGGGTAGACTCTAAAATCACAATAATCACTGTACCATGCATATAAACAGTATTTCCAGAGAAATGCTATTTATAAATGCCTGTTTTTTTTTTTTTTTTAATAGCAGCTAATAGTGATAATAACAAAGATAAAATGAGAATTAATACAAGTGATGGAGGAAAATAAAATATCAATAATTATGACTCAATTAACTCTCAAATTCAATCTTGATATGTGTTTCCCTTAAAATTATTTAAATGAATATAAAACATCTACAGAAATCAACTGAAGAGAGTGAAGGAATCAATGAAGAAGATATATGTTAATTATCCAAAAATTCCCAGTCTCTGTAGTTCATGAAATGGATATAATAGATCCAGAAAAATCAGCTTAAAGAAATGAAGGAATTAGTAAAAAAGATATAGTTAATCTCTTAGAAGTCTTATTCACCATAGATATCAAAAACTCTAGAATATGCACAAAAATTCTAGATATTATTTTTTTTTGTAAATCTTTGAACTAATCATAATTAATTTATTTATTTTGACTTTTGCAAGTTAAAAACAAACAATTTTTTAATTAAGTATGTTTATTTACAGTATCAGAGTTATATTCTTTTAAATTAATTTCAGTATATAGTAGAAGTAAATATAAAAAGTATAAAATATACAATAATAAAAATACAAATCATATTGTATGTATGAATATGAAATTCATACATATTTAAAGACACCCACATAATTAGATGATTACATATTTTTATTCATAAACAGAAATGCATATTATGAAATATATCAAATTTTTTGCTTAACCAATTAAATCAAAGAAATGTTATGTTTAAAATGAAATTTATTATATTGAAGTTATAAAATGAATAAATAAACAATATGATTTTATGTATCTATTTATTTAATTCATATGGAAAATATATGAAGTTTATCTGCATTTATAATATTAATTTTTCCACTGAATAAATCTTTTTGTAAATTACAAAAAGTATAATGTTTATTATGAGACATAAATTAATTAACTCAATCATTTTTTTTTAAGACTACTGAGTGAATTAATTAATTTATGGCTACCCCTCCCTTTTTATTACAAGTTAAATATAACAACCCAAACTATTGTTGAAAAAAAAAAACATTTTTTGTTTTTTGGTGCATACTTCTCAAATTAAATAAGTGTTTTTTATATATCTATTTATTTAATTCTCATGGGAAATATGTATGGGTCCTCTACTTTTATACATTCTACTTTAGTACAATTCGCTATTTCATAAACATTTCATACTTTTGATTTTTATCAATATATATGGTAAAACACATGTACTTTCATACAATGATTCTCCTCTTCTCATGAACTATTAGTCATTAGTCCCTCCCTGCCTCTCTGACATTAATCGTACCCATTTTCGGTATCACAGGTTGTCTTGAGCAGGGACATCTTAAATTAGAGCATGTATTGATAAGTTGTGTCTTGTCAGTTTATGTTAGCACATGTGCTATCACTTTATGTACATTTCTTTTTCGATTTATAAATATCTGTGTTTAAATACTATCCTAAGAAAGCTATTAATGAATACATACTTATTGAAACTTAGTGCTTTTGCTATGAATATGAAGATATATTCCGCCTCTAAAGTGCTAAGCTTCAATAAGTATGCATTCGTTAATAGTTTTTCTTAGAATAGCTTTTAAAAACAGATATTTATAATTTACAGCAATTACAAAAAAAAAAAATCAAGTCAGATGTCACATGACCTAATTTAATAAGCTTGTGTTTACAAATGTAGCAGATGTTCCTAATTTTAGATAGAGGATAAACTAAACATGAAAAGTTGCTTGAACCCTACCTAAGTGGGATTGGCCAGTCTAATGAGTATTGTTTTCTACATGATTGCTCCTCTATGACAAATTATTGAAGAGATATTTACACTACAGTGAGCTGTTTAAATAGTGTTTAAATTTTTACCATAGCTACATAAATCTTGATTTATTTAATTAGCCATATTATTTAATTTAAATAACAATTATAATAAAAGCAAAATCATAGAAAAACACAAATACATACCTATAAACTGCTACTAAAGGTGCAAAGATGGAATCTCCATCAAATATATACAAATGATCCCAACTACATTCTGTAGCAAAATGTTCAAAACGAAGACGTATAGTAGCATTTGGGATACCACTATCTATTAACCAGGAACACTTAGTTTCAAGTGAATAGTTACCAGCACCATCTGTTATCTTTTCAGATTGATTAGTTATACTAAAAATAGATCATAAAATTCTTAAATTAAACATTGTAGGAAATAATAATAATCTTTATTATTTAACAATAATAATACATATAATGAAAATAATCAGACAGACTTGACCAGTTTAAATTGGTAATTTTGTTATACTGCATTTCCTAAAAAATTTGAGTTTAAAGCTGCTGATTCTTTTTTTTTTTTTAATAATATTTTAAATAATTATATATATGTATATAGAATCTTTATTGAAATAAAATGTTTTATAATATGCTTTTAGGCATATTAAAAATTAACAGTCTATGAAGCACATAATAAGCATTAGATTTTAACATGTATTAAAAGACTAATAAAATTGCTTAGCCATAATGACTTCCAATATTTACTGAATACTTATACATATATACTTGAAACTTAAATCTGTCTTTGATGAAAGTGTTAAATATATGTGGGAATAAATATTTTAATTTCACTATGTCAAAAATATATAACATTTTGTTCAAATAATAGTACAAATATTACACATTCATGTAAGCAAATGCATATTCTTGATCATTTAGATTAATGGCTAGTAGAATTAAAAAAAAATTTTTTTTATGAAAAGAAGTGTTTTAAAAAAAATAATGGATTAAAAAATAATTGATAATTAGAGATATAAAAACAAAAAAATCTCCACATAAAACAATATTACTGAGGAAAAAAATAAAAAACAAAATTGCAAAAGGCTATATACACATGATTTGTTTGTTTTTGTAATTGCAAAAAGCTATATATATATAGTGTTTTTTAAAAAATAATTTATTAATTAACAGAATGGAGAGAGTTGTTTATATTTCAAAAATTAAATCATAGTTTAAAGTCAGCAAGAAATAATATTAATATTCTTACCAAAATATAATATCCAAGAATTTTAATAAAAGAATTATTATATTTTGAATTATATGCATAAGTTACATAGTTAAACCAATATAAATAACAAAAAAAGACAGAATTGCATTATTAAAAAAAAATATTTTATAGTAATTAATTTACATTTGAAATTTATGAAAGCTTTTTCCTTTATAGAAAATTTAACAATAATTAAAATTATTTATCATGGTTTCTTTTATTTCACACTTACAATTTCTATTTTGGTTGAACATGTTCCATCATATGATTTTTTTGCCAATCAGGACTCACAAAAAAATGTCCAGTAAATCATTTAAAATGTCACTAAAGACAAACTGAAGGTATTGGCAAATATAGAACACCATCATTAAAAAAATATATAACTTGGTAAACATACATAAGTATGTGAACAATGAATTGAAAATAAATCTAACTTTTATTATTCCATTTAGAAGTTAAATTATTAATCATCTCAGATTATATAGATACATATAAAATGAATTGCATGCTATGAATAGAGAAAATAGACTCTAATAAAAGATTAAATCTAAATTATATTAGCATGTTATTTATAATGAAACATAAAATAACAAAAAAAGGCTGATTAACAATTAAGTTGATTTTTTAGTAATATATATTGGTAGTGTTCGGTTATGCATAATATGGCCACTAGGCACCACTGCAGCATCACCAAGAAACCTGCAAATGATAATTTTCTATCCAAAAATGGCTGAAATTGATGGAAAATTAAAATTAAAATACCTAAGGCAAGACATAAAAAAAAATTGCTGCAGTCTGTGAAATTAAAATGCCTAAGGCAAGAAGTAAGTAAAAAACCAAGTAAAAAATTGGTTTGCCTAAGGCAAGACAACAAAAGTAAGTAAAAAATCAAGTGAAATAATACATAAATTTTAAAAAAGGAAAAAAAACGGTAAAAAAAAAAAAAATACCCCCCCCCCCCACACACAGCAAAATACAAATTAAAAAATTGTTGCAAAGAAAAGCAAATTTTGGATAACTTAGAATTAAATAATTTAAAAAAATAGCAATGCTTAAAAATCTATAACCTTGCCACTCCCTTCGCATTTATGTATGTGTAAAAACCCACACACCAGGTAATATTTATGTCTATTATTTAAATTTATAACTTTAAATTGGTAATTATTTATGCGTGCTTTATCTATATATATCAGCTAATATTATTTTAAGCACACATTTATATAAATATACGCACATACATGCATTTATGTATTATTATCATTTTATTTTAAGTTGCTTTTAATTAGTATGCGCTAACTTGGAGGGATTTAAACTAAGAAAAATATACTACTATGGAACATAGTAGGTGAAATGTTACGATAGTTAAAGAATACCATTTCAATATTAAAAGTTGCAAAATGAAATGTGACGTAATAGATCTTTCATATTAAAAAATAAAATTGCTTGGCAAAAATGAAATGTGACATAAAACACAACCCCCCCCCACACCCCCAACTTGCAGGCTTCTTGGTGGTCAGCATCAGCTAGTGGCCACAGTATGTGTAACCGAACCCTACCTATATATTATATACAATTAAATTTCATGATATATACATTAGCTTCCCTTAACTAATAATTTTAAACTGATAATGGAAAAAAGAGAAGAATATCAGATTTATTTTAAAAGCAAAAAAATATGGTTGATTAATTAAACAGACATTATTAATTAATTCTAATTTTTGCCATAAATTAATATGAATGAATCTTAAAATTATCATCCATTGTTAACCCAAAATAACTAGTCAATGAATCCCTAGGATCTCATATAGTCACAGTATTATAGTCAATATAACCAATTATACTATCTACTCTGCATATTTCATTCAATGTCTGCAATGGTTAATCCATTACTTGAAATGAATTTATCTTCTAATATTTAAATATATTACTTCAAATACATATATTTAGAGAAGACTACTTTCTTTGGAAGAAATATAATTATTTCTTATAGATCACATTATAATCTACTAATTATTGGATACAAATATTAATTACATAAGTCTCATATATATATTCATAATTTATCATCATTATTAATAAGCAAAATTTTTATTAAATAATTCCTTTTATAAAAATGTACAAATTATTATTATTTAATGTATGTTAATAAATTGTTTACTTAAATCTCATGGCATTAAACACATATTTATAAGTATATATATCAGCATATCTAAACATATTTGTAATTATCTATTTGCAACTATTACTCCTAAATCAATTTCAAATTTATATCAGTTAAAATGTAATACAAAGAAACTCAGTTATAGTAAACAATTATGGCAATTTAGAATTTATTACTAAAATAATGAATATGATGCTAAAAAATCAGTATTTATTGCAGTTTGAACTCCTACACCACAAAATTCTAAATCCTATACATGTATATATCCAATGTAATTATAATCTGTTTTAAACTATCCGTAGATATCAAATTATATATACTTACAATATATTTTTTTGAGATATTGGTCTCATTGCTTCAGCTTTTTTTATATAGACACACTATTCCTTTAATGATATAGTTCTAATCATTAGAAATATTATGAAATACCCAAAAATATTAGTTACAAAATGTCATATATGATAATAAATTTGTATGATTAACAGTCAATATTGCAGCAGTAAAATATAAAGAAATGAGATAGTATCTCTTTTTTAAAAATAAATGTTATGGAATATTTAACTATAGTTTTCATAGCAAGTAAATAAATCTAAAATAGAGTATGAAGAAAATCATATACACTTGGGTCTCATTTTATGCAGATTTTTTTTATGTGATTTTGAAGTTATGTGATTCATGTTTCTTCTTAAATATCTTTGTATGCAGTTTTCTTTTATGTGATAAAAATTATTAGATCAGAAGTCGAGCTCCGATAATGCACTATTACTTTAAATATTATAAATTTCATGCACTCACACATCATATTTAAAGTAATAGCGCATTATCAAAGTTCGACTTCCATCTAATAATTTCAATATTTTCAGCACTTTATAATAGTACTGTGATAGATTTTATGCAATAAAGAAGTTCATAATTCATTTAAAATCAGGATTTCCCTATTTTATATACAAACATTAAATTTTACAAGATTATAATGAAAATCTGTTCAAACATTATAGATACCTATACTATGCATGTTGTTGTTTTTGCATTTTAAATCACATTCTATTTTTGCTTTTTAAAAAAAGTGTGTATGTAATCAATTAATCATTTAATGTCCACAAGTAATAAATTTTACAAGATTATAATGTAAATCTGTTCAAACGTTGTTATAGATGTGTATATTATGCATATTGTTGTTTTTGCATTTTAAATCACATTCTATTTTTGCTTTTTAAAAAAAGAGTATGTAATAAATTAATCAGTTAGTGTCCGCAAGTTTATTTTTAAAAGGTGAGTATCAGCGGTGGGCATAATTAAAAATTAAAATCTGATTTTTAAATCAACAATTTAAAAATTGTGCAATGTGATCTGAAATTCATGTGATGCAAAACAATGAAATTTGATTTTTTTTAAACAGAATTGAAAATTAAAGACAAAAATAAGAATTTAATTTTTAATTGTTAGTTTTAATTCAATTTTGCCCAATAGTGATGAATAGGTGTCTTTTTATTATTATAAGTCTACGTTCTTATTTTTATTTAAACTTTTAGTTTATACTAATGGAGTGGAAAAACACCCAAAAAAATGAATTTCTTTGGAACAAAAACTTCAATTTTAGATCGCTTAGCGAAATGGGAAAGATCAACAGTGATTGGAAAACATTTTAGTTTGGGCGAGTGTACTATTAGAGCAATTAAAAAAATGAAGTTGGCGCTAGTTGTATTTCCTCTTGTGACGAATCTGATGTCCTACTTGTTCACAAACGAACTTGCATATCGACAAATAGCGATAATGATTAAAATACTGAACATGTACAAAAAAATGTAAAATACTGTAAATTATGCATAAAAATATATTGTTTTGAATAAAATTAAATACTGTAATTAATAAAAAAAAGTTTGTCTAGTATCAATTTTTTTCAAATTTGAAATTTTTTATTAGTCATACTTTATTTCCTTATTTTTTTTTTATGCGAATTTTAAAGTAATTTTATATTGCTGCTTTGCTTTTATGCGATTTTTGAAAATTACAGTATGTATCCCCCATTTTCAAGGTAAGTTAAGTCTACTTTTATGTGATTTCTTTTGTGCGCATTTTCTGAAAAACCTATCTACCGCATAAAACGAGACCCAGTTGTAATGTTATTTTTAAAAATAAATAAGGACTGAATATTTTGATAAGCAAGCAATTATCTTGGTAAATCCTCATAGTTTAAAAGCTGAGACATTGATAAACAAATATTTATAGAGCAATGAAGTCATTTATCAAAAAAAAACATGATTAAGAGACCAAGCATAATGTGATAATTAAATAAACAAACATTCTACGTACCTGATTTTAAAATTTTTATCTTGACATCATAGATACAGAATCAATTCAGTACAGATAGAATTTCTTAGTTGTTTTATAAGTTCAGTTTTTAATTATTTATATGAGAGCAGAGAGTGCTGATTATATAAAAAAATTAGCCATTAAAAATACAGTAGATTCAACTACATAAAATATTCTAAGTACCATTATAATTATTTTATATCTTGGCAATTTCAATATATAAGCATGGTTGAAATATATATTTCATGAATTGAGCATAATTCAATCCTTCTGCAAACAACTGACCATCATGTGACCATCATGTACAATTAGTACTACATAAAAAAGCTTACTAAAACTGCCCTCTAAGATAAAAAAAAAACTGTCACTGAAAAAATACTGCCATATGGATAAATAATGAAATTATAACAATAAAAATTGCTTATATAATAAATAATGACGAATGAATGAATAATATACCAGAGAGAATCAAGAAAAAAAAATCCTCCAGGAATTAATATAATCTGAAAATGAGTTAAGAACCCAGAAAAAGTATCAGTATATAATATTGTAAGATGGAAATAAATGATCCTAATAGTTAAATTTCTGCAGGCAAGCATTTAGAAGAAAAAATTCATATGCATATTTATAAATGAAAAATGTCTCATATATATGACTACATATATATATACTTCAAATCTAGATGTTTATTTAAAAGCTTTTATATCATTATTTAATGATATCAAAAATAATGATTATTGAATAGTTTATGACCAAAAGAAATGTAGTATTTAAATATTTTTTATGATACATATATTTTATTTGTGTGTGTGTGTGTTTGACTTTAATTAATCTGTATCATGTGCTGGTCAATCTTGTTATGCAAATTTATTCTAGTTGCTCAGAGAAAGAAAGAAATTAGCTGATAATAAATTTTATGGCATAGAAAGATGAAATAATATACTTAAAAGTAGATTGATTATATTTTCTTATATAGTCATAGCTTCTATCTTTTATAATACTTATTTTAATTAACTAACAAAGAATATCATTACGATGAACTATTTTGTGTCAATCAAATTCACTTTCTGTTATACAGACTTTCTTTATGTATGCATAACATAAGCATGATCCTCTCTAAATCCAGAACTCATATTCTAAAATTACGGTTAACATCTAAAAATTAAAAATAAATGTACTTGTAAAAATAGGGCTAGACACAGATTTATATTAAAATAATATTAATAAATCTAAAGGTTTACACTGTGGTGCCTTCTAGAACAGATTTCTGATATTCTAAAATAAAACTAATTTTATTTGGTATTGTAAAAGGCTATTATCAATGTGGATCAGCAGGGTCAAATTCAGAATATTTAATGTTATTTAATTCAGTAAGTTTCTTGATTTAAACTTTCAGATATTAGAGACCAAGGAAATTTATTCTTGTTTACAGATAAATAGTTACATAAATGTGACCAGCATTGATATTATTATATTAATTTCATTACATACCATCTTTCTACTCCCATTCATATTTCATTACTATTTATGTATATATTGTAATGCATATGTGTGTAGTAAGTTTATTAATACACATGCACTATTACATAACTCTTATTCTCAAAATTTCTGCATCTTTAATAAAATGCTAGGGAATAGAAAACATTTTCAAGATGGTTATTATTTATTATTGATTGCTGAGAAATCATAAACTGGAAAAACTAAATTATTTTACAAATATTTTAGTGTAAATACTTTTTTCTCTCATATCATTATATTACAATAAAGCAAATAAATTTCTTAAAATATTTTTCAAAACAATGAAAGTATCTATAAATATATTGCATGTGTTTATGCTATCTGAATGGTGTTTTACTGTGCATAAAAATTCCATTTATTCTTTCATTAAAAAGTTTCATTTTAGAAGCTTTGATAATAAGTTATTTTCTACATACAGATATTATGCAATCCAATTATTGCTATTTCAAATATTGTATCTTTTATTCACACAGGATTTTTCTGACTAATATTTTCTATTTTGTTTAATTTATATTTCAGCAAACTCTGGGTCACAAAGTCCATGCACGAATCACAATTATCAAACTTCTTATTGATTACAAAATTTTATTTTAATACAAATTTTATTTTTTTAAAATTATGTTTTATAATTTTAGAAGAATTGTTTCATTAACTCAATGTATCCATGATTTTCTGAGATTGCATACTCATTTTCTCTATTTAAACAAATTCTAATTTTTCAATTTAAAATTTATTTTTTGAAAAAATCAATTATTAGATGGCCAGCAATTCTTAACATTATCTATATTTTAATAAAACAATAACAATTATCACAACAGCTAGAATGTAAGTCTTTTTGTTTTATTTATATTAAGATATTAAACATCACATTTTTTAAAGGTAATAATCATTTTAATAATGTACATTTTTACTATGTACATATTGATGTCTATTTTATTATTTAAAAAATTGTAACTCTCTTAAGCTCCCAATTAGAGAGCACAGTATAGATTTGGAAAACTTGAGATACCATGGCTAGATATAATCTTTTATCAATTGATTATATATTTTGTCTTATATTGAAATTAATACTAAGTTGTACCTTTTCTCTACTTTGGGTAGCAACAATGGATGGTAATATAAAATCACTTTATCATAGTCTTGTCAATAACAAAAAATTCAAACTACTTGGGGAAAATCAATTATAAATTATTTAGTGTACATTATATTGAAAATTATATGACCACTGATTTGAAGACCCTTAATGAGATAAGGTAATAGTTAAAACTGCATTTAAATAGATTATACATAGCAAGGTCTTTCCAATAACTTGACAATTGTTGAATGATGACAAAGTGTTTTTCCGTCTTTGTTTCACCCTTTAGATAAAAATAGCTAGATACTTATTCACTAATCAATACTGATTAACTAAAATGACTAAATAAAAATATTAAACATCATTAAATTATGTGCTACCTTTGAATAAAACCAGTTCTAATAGGAATAGCAATTTTAAAAATTGACAATCAGAAATTAATATTTATTATAAATATTGCTATTTAAATATATGTTTGCTCAGCTGTATACACAGTGATTCATAAGTTCACATATACATTTTTATATTTTAACAAAGCAAAAAAAAATGAATCCAAATATTTTTCTTTTAGCAAAAATCTCAAAAAGTTTCTTCAAAAATAGTCCACCAAACAAGGAGCACCATAAAGTATCATTACTCTCATATTCTTAAAACTTAATAAAAAATATCTACATAAATTCTAGTTATTACAGAAATTGAGAGATGATCCCAATTCATCTGCATTAGACATTAATAAATCATGCCACATTACCAAGCTCAACATATGCCAATTGGTAGATTAGATTAAACATATGAATTTGTGTATTGAAAATAATGGCCAACATACTTACAAAGTTCATTTAAAAAACTTACAAATTGTTTTTTTTTTTCTCTATCTGGGCTCAAATCTTAAATTTTTATATAAACAACACATACATCTTATGTGTCTCAAGAATTTTTTGGACCAATAATACAAAAATTATTCAGTATATATATTTAGTTTATATATGTGAATGTGTATTAGATTCAGCACATAGTTAATTTAGAATTACTAATGTCTTTATTATTATCCTCTGGCAAAATCATATGGAAAGTAAGGGGAGGGGGAGATATGAATGAAAAAAACTATCAGTCCATAAATATATGACAACTTCTAACAATAATATTGTATAAAAGACTATATCCTTTAAAAAAAAAAACGGTAAAACTCAAGCATACTATTTATAGCTAAATACTGTACATAAATGTGCAATAAGCAAGCAAAAATACTAATCTTTTGATGGCTGCTTTGTAAAATGAACATCTATATATCTCAAATTATAGACACTGTCAGTGCAAGTAACATTATTTGTATACGGCCATGACATCAGCTTTGCATATAATATTTCTAGTACCTAAGCTGATTTACAGGATAGCATTTGCTTTGACTAATTTTATATTACTTGTCATTTAAGAAAAAGCACAATCAATAATCTTTTTTTTTATTTCTAATGTGGTCTATTTTCTTTAATGATTTTTTTTTTTTTTTTTTGAGAATTTTTAGTAACAGCATTTAAATAAATGAAAACAAAATCATGGAAGCTTTATTATCTCCCACCAAAGCTATTTCAATACTCTATACATACACCCTTTCCTCCTATAAACAAAAAAGTTTCAATATGTTAAAAACAAGGTCATCTCAATATTACTTAGTGTTTCTAAAGCACAAAAATAATGACAAGTCATCAATATAAATATGTTAAACTTTTTACAATGAAACATTATTAATTTTATATAATCAAATTTAAAGGTTCTAAATTATTTAAAAAATTATTAATTATATACATATTTAGGAATAATAATTGTCAAAGAATCTGACAGCAAAAATTTAGCCAGATACCTTTATTTTATAAAATAAATTTATAGGATAATGTTATTTAATCCTCTCAAATATTGTGAGGAAATATTTAGTGAGATGAGAACATTGCAAAAATAAAACCTGCTAAAAAAAAATTTGAGTATAATAAAAAAATGAATAAACTCCATGAGATGAAGACAAAATAAAATATCTGAGAAAATATACTCTTATAAATTAGATGATAAAAACAATTTAATGTTACCATCATTAAAAGAATTCCAAACACATAATTAAAAAATACTTATATACAATTACAATTAAAAAGAAAAACAATAACAAAAAATAAAATAACTTGTAATGATATAATGCACAAAATTTGAATCGAAATGTGACTGAATGTTTATTCAAACAATATTGCCCTTGAACTTTGAATTTTTGGCAAAAAGTAATATGTTATTGTACCATTAGAGTATATATCACTAATTATATCCAAAGTATACACTATAATTATTTTTTTTATCATTTATACAGAATCCCTGCTTATTAAAATGTCAAAACTATGTATCTCTTTTCTCCATTTTATTAAATGACCACTTCATTATATGATGAAAATATATTTTTAATAGTTATAAAGATAAAAGCAGAAAATAGTAATGATTTAATATAATCTATCTCAGCTTAAAGGAACGTGTACTATCTATTTAATAATTGCATTTCAAAATATCGCTCAATTTTAAAAGAAATAATTTTCTCTGTAATATATATATAAATCTCAAGAGTAAAAGCTATAACTTAATTTATTCCATAAAACATCTATTTTATACCTACCCACTTCATAAAAGTTAATAAACAGATATTATATGTATATTGTATGAATACGATTACATATGTGTGTGTACTTATAAATAATACTTAAATGAATTTCATTTTAACGATTACTTATTAAATGTTTATAAAAAATAATGCCATAAGAAAATCAAGTATAATCACGGTGAACTTTGGATATCATTTGACATCAAAAAGGAGACAACAACAAGCACATTGTTAAAAGAAAAAATATTTTTCTTTTTTGTTCTTTTATAAAAAGATATAATCTTTTATATATAGTTATTACCTACTTCAAGGAAGAATTTCATAATGATAAAGATTTTCCTATTATAAGAATAAGCAAAAGATGCATTTATTCAAAGCTTATATGCAAAAAAAAACTTTAAAATGTACTGCTAAGAATGTTTACATCTGCTTCGAACAGCTAGTTTAATTTGAAATCATGGCTTAATAACAGCTGAAATGCATTACTACAATACTTTAAAGGAATTTATTTCCCATGAATGAAACTCCAAATATATGCAATTAAATTTAAATAGCATATACACCTGAGTCTTGTTTTATGCGGATTATTTTAATGCGATTTTGAAGTTATGCGATTCATGTTTCTTCTTAATATCTTTCATATTTCACTATATTTATTAGATATCAAGAAATTTAAATTATTAATAACTTATTTGCACTTGAAATACTTTCCCCCCCAAAAAAAAATATAACGTTATATTAGCAGCTAACGTGAATATGACTTGAAGCTGTATTTAGAAACTTAGCTTCTATGTAAATAACCTACTTATTCTAATGAGTAAATAATAATAATAGATTTATACTTCTCCTTTCTTGACTCCAACTATATCTTCATGATAACTAATTCTTGCAGCTATCTCTCTGGCCAGCTAATTGCTGTCAACTTTGCAGCTAGCTCTGCAGTTACCTATTTTGCATCTCAAAAATATCAAAACAAGACTGAATTGATATTTTTATCAGCACTTTTTATAAGTCATCTGAGGTGTTAATAGTTATTTTATTCCAGGAAATGTAAAAAATATCTAATAAGTTAGAAAATATCTATGAAATTTTTTGTTTATTTCTACTTTTCCTTACTTTATATATGTGCACACACACAACTATGTTGCTGTGTGCTATGTAACCCAACCGGTTACAATATAATCAATTGCACTTAAGGTTAAGTGATTTTTAAGATTATTAAAATAGCAAAATATAGTAGTTTCATCTCAAATGAACAGACTAGAACTTGAGATCATCAGTAAACTACTTTTTGCAATGATAAATATCTATTTGTAAAAATAAAAAGCATGCATGATAGATTATATGCTAAAACAAAAAACTTTTTATGTTCCCTTCCCCCTGAATTTTCAATATTTGTTTGTGCAAAGAGCTTTGCTAATTGCTCTAACAAGCTTTATTGATAAATACTAGTAAGAGAAAGCATTTAAAATATCTCTATCAGAAACCACACCCCAAACCTCAAACCAACGATTTTCTACTTTGGCACTCCTCAATGAGGCACTAAGATAGCTTCAGACACTAGATCTAAAAATACCAACCCAAAACCTGGGTATGAAGACATATGTGTCTGAAATTTTCAGATATTTTAAATGCTTTCCCTTACTAGCATTTATCAATAAAGCTTGTTAGAGCAATTATCAAAACTCTTTATTTTTATTTACAATCTTAAAAAAATTGGGTCATGTGATATATGTCTCTATTTATTTGTTTATGTATAATGGTGAAATTAAAATATTACTGTAATAATAAAATCAAGCTAATTTTTTTTTAACCTTTTTTATTTCAAAATGGAGGCAATTATTTCTTATTGAAAAGTTGCACAGAAGAATTTTAAAGAAGAATTCAGTTCATAGAAATTCTGAATTTTTTTCTTTGATATATTAATATCAACTAATGAAATATTTTGTTTTGGTTTGTTTTTATATATATAAGTTAGTCAAACATTTTTTTTATTTAATGAAAAGAATGATGTCATGACTAACAGCATTGACAAAAAAAAAAAAAAGCAGTAATAATAAAAAAAAATATTTTTTTTTAATATTATATATACTTTTTTTTAAATCAAAGCGGGAAATGTATAACAAATTAGTCAAAATGTTTTAAAAAATAAAAAGTAAATAAATATTTATGAAGGAGACAAACTTTGATAACTTGCAATTGTTTTAAACATATATTTAACAGCAAAGTAAATGATTCATATATATATATTTGCATTCACAAACGTAAACATAAGAAAAGTTGTTTTATTTTTGTTATATATTAGATAAATGTTAGAAATTTATTTTTCAAAAAAAAAAAGAATAGTCATAAGAAGTCAAAATTCATTAAATAATGCATTTGTGTAATACAATATCTATTTCAAATGATATTCTTTAGTTCCTAACATATTTATAGCTATTTTCTCTAATGATTAATCATCAACTTCATTCATCTCTTTTTCTTGTAGACTTGATAGTATCTTTTAATATAACTTTTATAATTCTCCTATTTTGAAATTATATGTCCAACCAATTCCTCTTTATAACTTCAGTAAAAAATATTCATTTACTCTATAATCCTTCTATATTACTCAACCTCTAATTCAAACTTACATTTTTATTTTTCTGTAAATATTTACCTTTAAAATCTCCAATCTTTTTTATATTTTCTTAATTACACACATTTTTTTCTATACACAAAACATTTAATACATCTAAATTTCTTAAATAGAATTTCAATAACTTACACAATTACAGTTATAACAGATGATTCAATTATTGCAATTCCCATTCTAAA
The DNA here is from genome assembly GCA_028023455.1 of Epiperipatus broadwayi. Lineage (NCBI taxonomy): Eukaryota > Metazoa > Onychophora > Udeonychophora > Euonychophora > Peripatidae > Epiperipatus > Epiperipatus broadwayi. Next base: position 4,733,119 of record JAQFVV010012440.1, on the reverse strand, counting down.
TTCTTTATTACTACTTTTATCACAAGTTCACCAACTCCACAAATATTTAAAAGAATTAATTTGCTCTATAATCTTTTTATACAAACTTTTCTCTTAATATTTTCATTTCACTCATTATTTTCATTGTTTTTGTTTTATTTGAATTATTTTCATCACAAATCTTCTACAAGTTTGGTAATATTTTATTAGCTCATCTTCATTCTCCTCAAGTATTGTCAAATCATAAGCAGAACTAATACAATAAATCACATTACTATCAAAACTAACTCCATCATTATTAAATCAAACTTTGTTTGACAATTTCATGTGTTTAATCTTACAAATTTATTTGGATTTATATACAAATTTTCTAAATATAATCTTTAACCGTCCATCCAATTGAAAATCTGATGATGGAATGCTCGAAGGCCACCCTGAGGACGAGACTCTTGTCACACCCATGTTGACCTAAGATCAATCTGAACCCCACATGTACAGGACATAATCCATTTAATACATAGCAAGGATGGGCAGACATCTCTACAATGTAATATATAGGGTATATGAGCACAGACTTTCACACGACCCATCACTCTCCACTCTAACTAATAACACTGATACACTCAAGCACATATATGCTGAAAAGATAAATAATCACCAATATACGTATTTCATGCTAAACCAACAATCATCAGTTGGTCCAGATTATCATCTCCCACACATATATACTACAAGTGCTCAGATATATATTAAGATAGACAATCTTCATACTTTAATGGACAGGCTCCAACCTACTACACCCCTCCAACTTTTTAACCATTCATCCAATTGAAAATCTGATGATGGAATGCTTGAAGACCACCCTGAGGCCGAGATTCTTGTCACACCCATAAGTGCTTGAGTGTATCAGTGTTATTAGATAGAGCGGAGAGTGGTGGGTCATGTGAAAGTCTGTGCTCATATACCCTATATATTACATATATAGACACAGGTATATAATAAGTCTGGGTTTCAGTTATTACATTGTAGAGATGTCTGCCCATTCTTGCATATGTATTAAATGGATTATGTCCTGTATATGTGGGGTTCAGATTGATCTTAGGTCAACATGGATGTGACAAGAATTTCGGCCTCAGGGTGGCCTTTGAGCATTCTATCATCAGATTTTCAATTGGATGGACGGTTGAAGTGTTGGAGTGTGTAGTAGGTTGGAGCCTATCCATTAAAGTATGAAGATTGTCTATCTTAATATATATCTGAGCACTTGTAGTATATATGTGTGGGAGATGATAATCTGGACCAACTGATGATTGCTGGTTTAGCATGAAATGCGGATATTGGTGATTATTTATCTTTTCAGCATATATGTGCTTGAGTGTATCAGTGTTATTAGATAGAGTGGAGAGTGGTGGGTCGTGTGAAAGTCTGTGCTCATATACCCAATATATTACATATATAGACACAAGTATATAATAAGCCTGTGTTTCAGTTGTTAAATATAATCTTTCTAATTTATACTTTTCCAAGTATGTCAAGAAAATAATTCAAATCACTTTCTCTGTGTAGTTCGCAGCAATTCTATAATGCCAGCTATATCAAATTCTATTATTTTTTCTAAATCTAAACTAATTTTCAGATAAATATTTAAATCATTAAAAATACATTTATTCAAGACTCTTTAGCTGTGTGTATTAAGATTTCGTATTAAAATCATATTGTAAAAATAAGCTAATAATAACATTTATTCTGAAACATAGATTACCTTACAAATATCAATTAATTCTCTCAAATGATTTTCTCTCATATATTTTAATAATTCAAATAGAAAGTCATTAATTTATTACAATTTGCTAATCTAAATTAAAGTTTTTACAACTTTTTCTATATTACTACTCAATTTACCTCATCTTTATATAACTACTTAATTTTTTCAGTTATCGCAAATGAAAGTCTATCATACAATTATATATTCTTCATATTTTTTTATTATTATCCACAGTATTTATTTATTATAGATTTAGCATTATTTAATTTCTTTGATTTTGTCTTCTCGAAACTATTTCATCCAAGTCTATATTAAATCAAATATAGTTTTTTTTTTGTAATTCCTCTACCTAAATTCCTGTTATAATCATTCTTTCTTAGCCTTACTGATTTTAATATATGTTAAGTGTGGTGGGATGCAGCAATAGGCTGAGCAGAGTAACAATACAATGGCTTAGTGCTTTTGAGGGCTTATTGTGTCCTCACATTCATAGCAGAATGAAATATATATATGCAGATGATATTCAAATTTAGGAAAATTATAGTTTAGAATGCTAAATGGTTATGCTTTTTATTAAGTACAAATTTAACTAACAATATCCTGAATTCTGGTTTCAATAAAGAAAGAATAAATAACTTTTTTTATGATTTATTTTTCATATTTTAAGCAAATTTTACAGATTCTAAAAATTTGCTGCCCTGTTAAAATGCACAAGTTGCATTATCAAGAGGTGGTCCTAAACATAGATATAAACTAAAAATGGCCAATAGCATATATATTATTCATAATAAAAATATGTCAGTAATAATAATTATTAGTAAAAATAATTCTATGAATATATATATATATGTTTATATATCTATATGCATGTATATTTATAAACATATGCATACATGTTACATATTGTAACTTTTGGCTTTGCCAAGAAAGTTGATATCTCATTTATTTCAGATATTTAATAATAACAAAAAAAATTTATAAAAGGAAATTTTCATTAAATTAAACTATCTTTGCAAATCATATTTATTAAAATTAAATAAACATCAGCAAATCTAAATAGTAAATTATTTAAACTATTTCTATCATGAATAAATATTGTATATTACTTTAATGTTCTGCTAAAGTACTTTAAGCTTAAGATTAAAATAGATTTTAATAATTTAAATACAAAAGGGCAGCTAAAAAGAGCTCAGTATTAGAGAAGTTCAGATTTTGGTGCCTGAATAAACCATAATACTAGTTAAATTTAATTCTAATGATAGAAGTTAATGTGTAGTTGTCATAATTATAATAATTTTATTTAAACTAGTTCTTAACAATAATCAATCCATTTGTTAAAATAGTATTATTAAAATGGAGTTTAGAGTTTAAATACTAAATTAGCTGATTTGAAAAATAGGTAATTACTTTAGGGTTGTTAACTGGTTTATTCGTCAGGTGCCATATTGAATTTTAAAAAAAAAAACTGACTTTTTTATTTATTTATTTTTAATGTATCAAAGCGTTGGCCGGGAAGCGAACTCAGGGACAACTGCTTGTAAGGCAGCTGTGCTAATCACTCGGCCATCAATGCTTGACAAAAAAAACTGACATTGAGACACAATTTTCACAATAACTTCAGTTTTAATTATATTAGAGCAAAAAAAAATCCATTAATAGAAACTAGAAAAACTAATGAAACAATAAGTCTAAGACAAATAATGATAACCATTTTAAAAAAAAAAAAAAGGAAAAAAGAAATTTCAACATCATAATAAGAAATTCATAATAAATAAAAAAAAAGTAAAAAGGAGTAATTTTCCAAAAAAATTTCTGGACCCCTATTTTAAGAATCACTGCTTTAGACAATTTCAATGACTAATAACCCTAAAAACAAAGACCAATTTTACAAACTAATAAAATCTATCATGACTTGAAAGTAGTGATAAATCGAAAAAACAAAATGCTATTCCTCAATCTATAGGATTTCAACATATTGCCTAAACCTTTTATTTTTTTTAAGATGAAAATTACTTTGCATAATTCATTTCACAATTTTTGCTTGTCATTATTTGTTTAATTACACTGTAATATTTAAATACATGTATAGTATTTATACTTTAAGCTAGAAGTAATTAGAGGGGATTTGAATCCAGACTTTCAAATTCCCTTCAGTCATCCACTCTATCTATATAATCAAACCACATGACCACATATATGGGTAAAATATTAATAATCTCCAATATACATATTTTGTGCTGAACCAGTACTAATGATGATCCGGACTAACTGATGAGTGCTGGTTCAGCACAAAATACATATATTGGAAACTATCTTTTTTGCATGTATGTGATCATGTATGTATATCGGTTGTATAAGATGCAATGAATGACTGAATGGCGTTTGAAAGTCTGGGTTCAAATTCCCTATAATTAATTACATTGTATAACTGAATTCTTTTTCCCCCTTGCTTATTTGTAACTTTTTAAATAATAATAATAATAATAATTAGTACAAATAAATTCGTATTTTTGTTTTCCTTCTTGTTTATTTAATTAAATTTTTAAATTCTTTAGACATCTGTTAATTGCAGTACATAACCTATTTTAATTTTCGTTAATTTTGTTTACATAACACACATTACATTTCTTTAAAAAAATACTCTGATCACAAGTATCATCTAGCGCTTGGTATTTTCAGTAGTAGTTGCATAGTTCCCCCAAGGGTCAATAATTGTTCCTAAGTACTTACACTAAATGATTACCATCTTAGATTGCTCTAGCATATAGTTCAAATTGATTAGTTTTTATTTTTCCAATGAGAAATTAATTTCAATACTTTTTCTTATTATCAACTTACTATAATTTTATAAATATATTCTATTTACATTTACATATCATAAACTCATAAATAAATATTTAAAAAAATATTAAAGATTCATATTGAAATAATTAATTTATTCTAAACTATAAGTTATAAATGTATATAAGTCAGAAGCTGTAATACTATGTGTATGTACACATAAACATAATTCATAAATTTAGCATAAAAATTCATTATTTTAAAAACAATAATAAATTCTAAAAGACATATAATTCTATAATTAAAACACTTCAAACAATAAGCAAAAAACAAGAAATAAAGTTTTTGTAAAGAAACGAGGAAAATGAGACTTTTAATTGTTTGAAGTGTTTTAATTATAGAATTATATGTTCATATATCATGTATATTTTGAAAGGTTCTAGTCTTATAGCTAAAGACACTGCTCTATGGTGCCGTTTTCGTGCTAAAACACATAAAAATGCCGTTTCCATGGCCGACATGTTCGAACCCGTGTTTTCTATAATACAACTTTTTTGTTGTGCTACAGATTGCAGGCCGCTATGTCACGTTGCAGTACAGCATGTATGTGGCATCGCAGCAAATAAATTTGGTGAATTCGCAGTTTATAAAATTGTTATGGCTTGGTGAGAGGGTGTGTATATTTGAATTGGATGGAAATGTTGTTTTGATTGATTTTTTTTTTTTTTTTTGAAAGTATTGAAATGTTCAGATTTTCTAAAGTAATAATTATCAGACTTTTTACACCGTACTGTATTGAAGTTTTAAGTGGGAAAATGTTGACAAGATATATGTGTAAAGTGAGTTGGAATTAGGTAACGTGTCAGGTAACGTACTGTTCGTAACATTCCACGAGACAAACAATATTCTACCGTGTTTATTTTTGAAGTAAAAAATAGCGGAAACACAAAAATATTGAGTAAGAAAAGTACAATTCTACACTTTTTTTTTAAATTTCATAAAAAGCATATATTATAAACATGGTTAATAAGTAAAGAAGACATTATATATATATGTTGTTGTTTAAAAACTTTTACTTTCTTTCTTTTCTCCGACTACTGTTATACTTTGTTGAATATATTTTACGTTTATTGTTATCATTTATTTTATATATGTTAATAAAAAAATAAGTATTTACAAAAAGTACGATGTTGATATTTTTTATTTTAGCATTACAAACAACAGAACCCTAAATCTAACTCTAAAACTAACCCTAAACCTAACCCTAAAACTAACCCTAAACCTAACCCTACTTTTACTTTTTGTTGTCATTCTATTTGAAGTAAAGAATAGTGGTAATATCTGTTTGTCTGTAAAAAATAAAAATGTAAAATGAAGACGAAAAAGTAAAAAATAGCAGTAACACAATAATATCTGTTTGTCTGTAAAAATTAAAATTTAAAAGGAAGACTAAGAAATTTTACTTTTTATTCCGATTATACGTTTTTAAACAACAACAACAAAAAAAAGCCGTAACCCCACTAAAAAAATATCTGATAGAAAATTGTTTTTTCTAATAAAGCAAAATAAAAAACACGAATCAAATTGGAATTTGTTGATTTTATTTTACATTTACTGTTATCATTTAATTTGTATATGTTAATAAAAAATAATATTTAAAAAAGACAATTTTTTTTTTTTCCGCATTACAAAAAACACATCAAAATGATTAAAATCAATGGCCTGGGAATGTTCATATTTTATAGTTTTAGCGAGAAAACAGCGCCACTGAACAGCGTCTTTATCTATAATACTAACACCTTTTGAAAAGAAAAAAGGATGGAGTGGTGATTAGAGGGTTTTAAACAGAAATGGATTTATTCTAAAAGACAGTTTTAAGATGGAAAGTTATATCTATTTTACCAATATATATATATATTTGTAAATATATTACACTTATATTATAAATTCTGAAGAACTAATTAATATAATTAAAAAAATAATCTTTCATGAATTAAATATATTTTCACTATGAAGACAAATTTAAGTATTTAAGTAATACAGCACTTGATAGTATGATACAATAGCATTTGATAACTATAACTGAAATTTATTAAAATTGCTTTTCATTTTTTCAACATGTATATTAGCATCAGCATATTGAAATCAATATTATAATTATTCTTTATTCATAGAATTCAAATGCCGAAAACTACTATAAAAAAATAACAAATAATGATGTACATAATATATTCAAATAATAATAAAAATATCTGAATATTAAATGAAATCCTTTGAACAACTGGTAGACTAAAATAAATGAAAAACCTTCAGATGTGAATTTAGATGTTTATAGTAATAAAAAGTTACATATTACAAGAACATAAAAAGTGATGAAATCTCTGCTAGTTGTTTCCAGAAATAAAAATTTGGCTATGCTAGGTGATTTTCACAAAAGCATGTTCTCTGCAAACAATATCAACAATGAAAACCATGGCCATGTTTTGTAACTGTAAAATAATGTCTGGTGAGAACTTTTCTAGATGGGAAAATTTATGATTTTTAAAAATGGACTACATGGAAACAAAAAATAACTGAACACTATATTGATTTTGTTTTTTTTATTTCTTCTAAGTAAAAATGTACAGAAAAACATCTTTGAAGAACAGATGTTTGGATATATCTGTTGAAGATTTCTTTAAAAAAGTAAGATTGAACAAATTCTCTATTGAAGACAGAACCCAAAATTAAAGCAATATGTTACTGCAAGAAAAACAAAGATATCTTTTGATAAATGTTAATAATTTTTCATTGTTTTCCAAATTCTTCTGTATAAAGAGAGTGAAACTACAAACTAATAAAAAGGCTAAAATAAAGATTGATTTGCAACAACAGAATGATGGGTCAAGTATATGACTCTTACAGATAAAAGCTTACTTTGGAGAAATACTATTCATAAAGTTATCGGAATTGGAGATCACCTTGACAGCATCTAATTCAAATGTATACATGCATTATTATATTTATATATATTTGCATATTCATTTAGACAGATAGAAAAATATTTCAACAGTTTTTTAAACTTATAAAACAAAAAATAATTGCAAAAACATCTGATCACGATTATTCTTATTTTGGAAATATGTGAGTTAGCCTGTGTCTAACCATATACATATTCAAATATGTGAATGTTTGCAAAAATAAATAAATATACAAAAGATTGTAAAATAATGAAATTATTTTCATATATTGAACCGGATCCACCCACCTAACCTGTTTTATGATGATTATTTTTACTATACTTTTAATATCTTGACTTTAAATATTTAAGTTTTAACATTTTTAGTTTATTACACTCTTTATCAAGCTCAATACATATATATTCTTTATACTTCTTTTTTATATTCTTGCATTATTTATTTAATATCTTATTATTATTTTATTATTTATTAACAACTATTATTTACTACATTTTCACTTTATTTCTATTTCATGATTATCTTTTCTTCAATAACAACTGTGGCAGCAGACCGGAACTTCAAGCAGAGGGGTAGAATACCATTGATAGATTAACCATCAATGATACCCATAGCCAGATCGAAGCTATACAAACGCATAGCTCAATCCTATTTCTTTGTTATAATACTGCTCGACTAATGTAATCAAAACCTACCATCCAAAGCATTTTATTTGTTTTAAAAATAAAACTCATGCCCAGCCAGCCGACCATATGTAATATACAGCCAGCATGGACCAGTACTTGAAATATCCCAAACTAGCTCCTACTCTTAATCAGGGGGTCCAGCGCATTTCACTTTATATATACAGATATTTCTACCCGTAAATTTATGGTGATGCAGTTAAAAGAGAGAGAAAAATAGACCAAATAATAATTAAGTAATTATTATTATTTATTCACTCACACACATATTTAACATAATATAACAATAAATTTTACATAAAAAAATATAAACGATTACTTTCAGGCTAAATTTTATGATAGTCCTTTATTAAATTTCATTTCATTTAAAATAAAGTGTCTAGACAGTTTTATTGAAAATATATTTACCTAGATGCTCATTATTTTCAATTTTCAGCCAGTTGGCCTTTGATATTCCATCGATGATCTCCATGCTCATATTCCTTCTTCAGGTCAACAATGGAAAAGAGATTATGTGACATCTCCTTTATGGCTTAAGCATTGATTCCAGGCATGGACAGTTGATTTTGCTAATGACTTAGGGCATAAAGCCCAATTGAACACTCCTATGGCTTTTTAGCAATGTAAGTTGCTAATTCTGTGGCTTCTGCATTAATGTTGTGTGCATCAGTAATGATTGATTTACTACTGCACTTAGATTGCTGAATATATGGATCTCTGGATGTCTTAATGAATCACTACAAATCTCAGAATGTAAATGATTTTTTAACAATAGACAAAAGCTCCTTTTATATCTAACTCTCCCATTGTTTATTTCCTTATTTTAATTCTTATCATAATTTAAATCTATTTTTAATTAATTTTTACATTTCATTTTACCTAATCTCTTTTCTAGATTAATCTACTATGTCATTGCTTTTATACCAAAGAGATAGTTTATATAGTTTGTAATTATTTCAATTATTAATTTCAATTTTATTAACAGTCAGGAATCTTAATGGCATTCCAAAAGTTTTCTTTTATTAATTTTATTTTGATTTTTTTTAATATTTACTTATTTTATACATTTTATTCTTTTAATTATTTTAATTTATAAAAAGAGAGCAAGTTTAAATTTTTATTTCTCCTAATTCTTTTTCTCACCCACTCTTAATAAATAGATTTATTCTAAAAGCAAAATTATATTTTTTTAAAATGTACTTTTAAATATATTTTTCTTGCTTTTCTCTTTTATCTAATAAATTTGTTCATTTATTTTTAAATTATCAATATATAATGCAGATATATATGTGTGTTTTTATAATATATATCTTGCTAGGGCTACAATATATTATGATTGACCCAATGAAAAATTTAAATCTAAAGTAATACAAAAGGATGCAAGGTTTTAACATAGGAAAATAATTTTAAAGTAAACGCTTTGATGTTATGACATCAAAATGACAAAATTTGAACAAAATATAGATAAAATAAATATTCATTTACTATATATGGAAACAGATGTGTCCCAAATATATATGTAGATGGGACAAATTTACAGCAGCAAATAATATCTGTTGCTCATTTATTTAATTATTTAGAGCAGTTTGACACTGTAAAAGAACAAGAATAATAATATGACGTTCAAAATTATTCAGGACTGGAAAATGAAGCAATTTTAAAAATCAATATTTATGTAAGTTATCAATTGTATAATTTGAGCTTATATTAGAATGAGGGGGCCTTTGTGAATATTCCCAGTCTCTTGTAGTGATATATTTAGTCAGGTAAAACATATCACTGCCAAAAATATATGTTTAAAGGGATTTAACTAACAGTAAAATAAAAAATTTATGACCTAAATTTATTATGAAATTTCAATTTTGTCAAGCCATGATATAAACAAATATTTTCAATTAAATTTTTAATTTGTGTAAAATTAAAAATATTAAAAACTACAATTTAGTATTGTCCATGGAAGCCACAAATAATTAAGGACTTGGAAATGAAAAGCTCAGAAATATTTTAAAAAAAATTGTCCTGTGCAGGTGAATAGATTAGCTTGTGGGTTATAGAAAACATCTTTTTTGATCAATTAATAGGCAGTGATATAGATTATAAAGTGCATTTCAAAAAAGATATATCTAATTTTACAAATTTCAGATTTCAGAGAGAATTCAGTCATTTAATATTTGCTTTGCTGCAGAGTGCAAAGATAACTGAGTAAAAAGGATATCAGCTATGATTGTCTGCTGGTTCTAACAGTAGATCTTAAAGGCATCAATGGGGAGAAAAAAACCTTATCATTAAGTAACAAAAACAAAGAATCTATCTGTGTAAAAAGTATTTTTCAGTATATCCCCATTTCAACAATGATAAATCGTGTTTGAGCTTTTAGCTTTCTCATACGACAAGCTAAGGAGCACCAACATGCATTGCCCCATTGTTTTCAAACCATTTACTGCCTAGGAGAGATGGATAACTTGCCAAAATCTACTATGGAATCTTAAATACTAATCTGTTGTCTGCAGTACCAAATGTATTATGCTCACAATTAAGCTGCTTTTATATTTTGATATATACATACTACTCAAAACCAAAGAATATCAACAATTGGTAAATAATTTGGTATTAATCATTTAGCTGTGCATGCCGGCCACAGACATGTCTTACGTCTAATACACCCTGTACGTTGTATTAGACATTGCAGACCGCCTTGCAGGTGATGCACATAAAGATTACGACCTGCTTTGTGCTTCGCGAATCACTTTATGCCAATGGTCACATATAACATTTTACTGCCGACTTATGTGAGAGTGTGTGTATTTGAAGTGTTTGAAAGTTTTTACTTTGAATTTTTTGGGGAGAGGGGGAATGGAAATTGCACAATTTGACTAAGATAAAATTGTCCCAAAGTTAAGACTGTCCTAGAAACAAATTTGAAGGTGATAAAGTCCAAAGATAGGGATGAACCTAACTGTCAGGAGGTCATGCGTAAAGTAATATCTTAGCGATAACCTAATTGAGACCAAGAAAATGGCGCATTTCAGCAACCACATTGCCCGTTCGAAAAATCTGCCGTCATTAGTGAGCCAGCCATGAACAGTTGACAATAGAAGGTGTCCGCTCATAGCTGGACTTATCCAACAATGCCGTCTTATATTGGAACAATGGGCTGCGTGAGCTATGCCATGATAGCCTGTAAGCCAGATGTTGCTGTCAAATTGGAGGGTCCGGTTTGATTGTTGAGGACGTTGAAATTTGATTTGTTGGTTTTCATTAATCAAAAAAAAAAAAAACCAATGCTTTTTATTGCTGTTTTTGTGTTGAGGTGTGTGTGTTTGTCGGGATTATGAAAAAATCATGTTTTATAAAGATCAAAAAATGTTAAAACAAAAACAATTTGTTTCATGTTTGGATTAATCTGAAAAAAAAAACAGTTTTCATTGCTGTTTTTGTTTCTGTGTGGTGTTGGAATTATGAAAAAATCATGTTTTAAAAAAATCAAATAACGTTAAGACAAAAACAATTACAAAAAACAATAATAAAAAGAAGAAATTTTAAAAAAATACGCCTCGTTAAAAAAAAAACAATTCAAAAACTAAATCTGATAACGTTACATTTTATGTCATTTTGCAAAAAAACAAAGCCATCAAGTGACGTGCATGTCTAAAGGACTAATACCGATAATTTACACAAAGACATTAAGAGAATTGTGCTAAGAATGTGAATTTCCCATCACAAAAAAAATAAGTGACTTACAAAGATGATTGAAAAACTTCAAATATGATATATATAACATCTAATAATAATATTGCACAGACCATCTCAGTAAATAATACTGGTAAGAAATTTAATTAATTTCTATTAAAAAAAAAGATTTAAAATAAAGATGATTTGTAATTTGATACAGAATTTATTCCTTTATAGATATAATTTAGTTTTAGTTTCCTTTTTGTGTATATAGGGAGAGGGGGATAGACAGAGATATTGTACATAATTTTTTTTGTATGTTAACTAAAGTTTTAATCAAATAATGATAAATCTGTAATTTATTGAATTTAATAAATAATAATGAAATAAAATAATAATAACACTAATGTTTAAATAGAAGAAGATATATATATAACTGACAAACATTAAAACAGGGAAAACTCTCTATACGTATGTGAACATGTGATGTTTATTGACAAACATATGCATTCAGTTTAATAAGCACATACATAACTGAATTGATTATTTTTATTTGCATTAATAAACATGTTGTTAATTTATTAAACTAGTCTATTCTCATTTTATTCACATTCTAATTGTTTTCCAGCTAATCAGTTAAAAATAACTAGAGAAAACTAATAAAAATGTGAAAAGCCAGAAACAAGTCTTTAGGATGATCCTTTATCTGAAGGTGGTATCCAATACAATAACTCTTACCAATGTCAAGTATGAATAAAAAGCTACCTTTAGAACATTATTCCCTCTATAAATCATTTAGTATTAAATGATACATCTGGAAATGTAACTAATATTCTAAAAAACATCCTGATGGAATAATATTAAACAGTACAAAATGCTTGTTTCTATCATCATTGATAACTTGAAAGTTAGTTAACATATATTAAGTATATCTGCAAGCTATCATTTAGTCCAGTCAGCATTCTGTTATATTTAATTTTCCATCACATTGTATGATGCTGCATACCACTGCATACGATCTATTTACATAAAATGATTGTTGCCTTCACAATCTTTCCAGAAACCAACTTCCCATTACAGCATATACATATAATATTAAGGCAGCATTCATAAGTAAGTAATATTAATATAAAAAAAAGTTATAAAAATCTAAAAAATAAAATACTATTGCAAAAATTATTGTTAAAATACAAGCTAATTCAAAATTGGTTAACTTGAACTACTATTTAATTTATAAGTTATTATATTCTTATTTAGATTATTATAAATTTAGTGTTAAATATTTTCTTTATTTCAAATGTTAAGGATATAAAAATATGTAAAGGTAAAACCTTAATTTATCATTCCTAAACATTTAATCTTTTTTTTTCTCCAGAATTAGCACCTTATAAATAATGTTTTTTTGTTTTTTTTTCCAGGATTAATCATTTCTGGAACTATAATTTGCTACAGTCTAAATGTAAATATTTTCTCAGAGATATTTTTTTGGTTTACACACATGCAAAAACAATTATTTTGCTCATTAGTGAACAAAATTCTGATGATTATATTTTCATAAATTATAATTATAGATAATAAACTGAAATATATAAATAATTTTTCAAAAATATTTTTATGAATTCACTTCTAATAAATCCCTTTTCAACTTATTTTAATCTAGAATCCTTCTTAGAATTGAAATTATTTATAACTCACAAATCAAATATAATATTATCATCCCCAATCTCCCCTTTCTTTTTTCCCCATGGATTAACATGTAACTATTACTCATTATTTGAATACAATGACTTAAAGGTTTCTTTTATTTGCAAAATTAAATAAAGTATTTATTATTACTTTGTTGTAAATAAGATTGTTAAGATCATAAATAATCTACTATTTCTAATCACACTAATTAATACTAATCCTGATTTGTTTTAAACAAATAATTATAGTGACATTAAAGTAATATATACTGTATATATAGATTTTATAAATAATAAAAGTACAATGTATCTTAAATAGTGAATAATAATCATTAAATTGCTCATATCTAAAAAAAATTGTATATCTTACTGGAACTATCACTTTTCTGTATCTATTATTTATTTTCTCTATTCTCTTGACAAATTTTGGATTGAAGTTACATTATAGTTCTAATTATATTTTTAATATTAGGATATTATAGAATCAAAATTTAAAACATGAAAAGTTGAATAAAAGATTTCAGTCTTCTGTAATTTTTTTTCCTTTTTCATGTGTCAAAGCATTAGCCGGGAAGCGAACCCGCAAACCCAGGCCAACTGCTTGTAAGGCAGCTGTGCTGACCACTCAGACACCAATGCTTGACAGTCTTCTGTAATTTGATAGAATAATTTCTATTTTCCTTAACTGATTTGATTATATTAGATATAAAAAATGTTAATTTGGCCTAAATGAATTTATTTTTTATTTCAATATCTTATTTCAATTGATAAACTTAATGTTTTTTAAGTTAAATTACATTCATATTTGCATTAATACTGTTACCTGTGTTAAACATTTTTTGCCTGCATTCTGTATTTACTTAATTGGACTTTCTTATGTTTTTTTTTTACTTATATGTCATAGCATCAGCCCGGAAGTGAACCCGCCATCCCGGGACAACCACTTGTAAAGCAGCTGTCGCTGACCTCTCGACTACCAATGCTTGACAGACTTTCTTGTAGTTGATGTTGTTTAACTTCACAAATTCTTGTTTTCTAACCTCAGAAACCGGTTTCATTGTTTTATTGAAATTATGAATTTGATAAATATAGAAATTTAGTACAATGTAAATAATGAAGATAAAAACTACTTCATCAAGTAATCATTTTAAATAAATTAAAAAAGTTAATGAAATTTTTGAGTAATTTAAACTACTGCTTAACTTTTTTTTTTTTCCTAATGCCTCTGATAGAACATTTGCTTGTTAAGAAAATTATGAAAGATTTACAAATAGATTTAATGAATGCATGAAAAGAATTGGTAAATAATAATTTAATTAAGTATTTCCTATACAAAAAAAAAAATTATTTTTTTTTTGGGGGGGGGTAATATATTACAAATCAAAATAAGCATATTTGGTTTTAAAAAATGTCTTCTTGATACCCCCATCCCCCCTCCCCCGATTTAATTACTTTCAAATCTGGCATCCTGACATTGCACTAATTTGCCAAATACAAGCTCAATTATCATTCAATTATTATTACAAAAAAATTATCAATGAAAATATTCGAAATACTAATTATTAATTAAAATACATATTAGCATAAAATTAATCAATTATTATTTAATTAACATTATAATAATCACTTTGTAAAAATGAAGGGTTAATAAATAATCTAGTAATTAAATGCACAATAAATTAAAAGTTATATTTAAAAAAAATATTTTATAAAAATAAGTAAAAAAAACAACTACTACTACTTAATTATAAAGAGTTAACATAGCTCACACTAAGTCAACTCATTCCATAAATAATTAAAATTCAATATATAGTACTGTGTATTCTATTAGTCTTCTCACAAAAATCAGAAATATTCTTAATTATAAATGAAATAACATTAACTTAAACAGCAATTTGCAGTCCAAAAGGCAGAAATTGTTATATGCTATTCTAAATAAATGCAAAAAAATGTATTGATAACAAAAATGTAATTTTTTTTTTTTTATTGATTTAATCAAGAAATTTGGTCAAATAATCTGACAGACCTATGGCATTATTAGAAATTAGTTGATTGTTCAATAAAATTTATTTGCATTATACAGCTTTTAAATGATGGAATAGAAAGAAATGATATTACAGCTAGAAATCTGAAGTATTTGAAATAAAAATTTGTTTTAAATTAAGATATGCACTGCCTCCAGTATTGTTTTAGAAGTTTATGACTGAAGTCTTTGAAACTGCTAATAGGCAGCTTAATGAATTAGAGATCAATATATATGGGTTTGACGATATTTTTAATTTCCATCAGTTAAAAGTAACAACAGCACTCACCAATTAATCCACTTTTCTATTTAAAAAGCTGCCAAGATATTTACATTGGCATATATCAGGGGTGGGAATACTATGGCCCCGTGGGCAACATGTGGCCCCTGGTATGCATTTGTGCAGGCTGCCCATAAGTTAAAAAATGTATTCATATATATTATCGTACAGATTTTACATATAGATAAAAAATACCTACTGTGGTAGCTTCCAGTTAATAATTGACATATATAAATATTTGTTTTTCTTAAAAATAAAATAACATCAACAAATTAAAAAATCCTTTTTCTTTTCAAAAACTATTAGTAATACTGAAAAAAGAGAAGATTTTTTTAATTTATTGATGTTATTGGAGAACATATATATTTTAAAGAAAAAAGTGATTCTATATTTGTTGTGTAATAATATATGAAAAATAATATTGTATTTGATGCATGTATATATTTTTGTCTAAGAATAAAATAAAATTCCGATTTGTAAATGTGTAATATTTTCAAATCAATGAAACTAATTTTTAAAAAATTGTTTACAAAAACCTGTTTTTTTTTTAATTGCAAATGTAAACTTTGAACTGAAATGCATGATCAATTATCTTTAATAAAAACAAAATCTTTACTGACAGATTAGTCTGATAACTACAACAAAAAAATGGCATTATGATTGCTTAATTAGTTGGCTTTCTTTCATTTAAAATTGGGAGAAAGAAAATTTTTAAGACTTATTTCATAATGCATATATGACATGAGATTTAAAATAAGATAAATCAATAAAACAAATGAATAAATGCTTTTGGGATATTTGTAAAAAATATTGTATTTTTTCTTCTGTTAAAGGTGTTAATTAATATATATATTCACACACAAAAGCACTTTTGCTAAAAATTCTATCAATTTGTAACAAATGGAAGATTTTTAACTTCCATTAAAAAAAGATCTTACTTACGATCTATAAAAATCTCAATTAACATTTCGTGCCTTTTGAAATAAAAATGTATAAACATTTGGGGGAAATGTATTATCTTTATTCTTGTTCTTCTTTTCCTAGTTTCATTCAATCCAGTACATCGAGGTCATCAAATATGAATAGCAAACCTATTTAAAATGTATAGGTATGCTACATTTGAACATTTAAGAATCGAACTTGTTAGTAATAACACACAAATAGACAACACAGGTTAGTAATTATTTGTAATGTTTATTTCTTAAAAATTTATTCCCTTTTAAAAAAATACAATTAAGTAATTAAGTAAAATGCTAAACAGCTAAAAATTTTTTTTGTCCAACTTCTCTCATCTGTTTCTAAAAGATTTTCCTTTTCTGTTTCAAGATAAATTAATCATGCATCACCAGGTGAAAAATTTTTTTTTTTAATTTGTTTTATGATTAACAAACTCGGGTGTTCTGGTAAACAACTTCAAGATAATTAAATAAGTAATAAATTTAGTAGTTTTGAAAAATTAATAATGCTAAGATTAAAAAATTATTTTCATCTTTAAAAGTGATGAAATATATATTGTACCAGACAGTTTGCCTACTCAGTCAACTCGATCTAGAATCTCAACACAAGTACCTCAAGTCCCATCATGCATGAGATACATATGTCAAGAACATTCATGAACTCTGCCCTGTATGCCCAGATTTCCGATTCAATTTCTTATGAACTCCGATGATACAAGAATATTTAATTTACTGCCGGCCGACATCACACATCGGAGAAACAAAGAGACTAAGGGGAAAAATCATGGCAGGTATGTGTATACATTGCTATAGATGAGCACATATGCTTAAGCTTAGTGGGATCTTATAATTCTATAAATAATGACATTTATACTTTAATAACTATTTTATAACTTAACTAAATCAATTAAATAAATAACTAGCAATGATCAGATATATTTGATTTTAAGATTATATTTAATAATGATCATAATTGGAAATAAGACATTTATACATCTGAATTATATTAAATACTGATTAGCCTCATATTACAATATGTGATATTGTGCTTATTCACACATTAAAATGGGTATTTACAGGTAAATTGATATTATTAGTACTTTTGATGTGGCGTTCTGATATTTCAATAATTAATCTAGGGCAATTATATGGTATACAATATAATGACTCACCTGAATTATGAAAAATAAACAACCTTGACCTATCCAGAAGTTACATAATTGTCGGTTAACTGATCGACCAAGTTGTCACAAGTTATTATAAATGGTAATATGTTTAATAAAGATTTATTTACTCTATTTGCTTGATTAGCGTATGTGGGAGTATTTCTATAAATTATTATATATCGTCATCATTAAGTGACACATTAATAGAAAATTACTTAATTTGCGAAATATGTTTAGTTAGACCATAACATCAGATATGTAGATATTTATAGGTTTAAGCTTTTTAAAATGAGGAACATAACATAATAAAGTGGGGCGGTGTTAGCATAATGGCCGAATAAGATTTGGAGATCCGTTTCTTGGAAGTGCTTTATCATTTGGAAATAAAAAATATATGCCGACTTGCTACACCCACATTTCGTGGAATCGGTTTCTTTGAGTTAGGATCTCGGATGAAGTTGCAATGGTCCGAACTTTGCCAGAATTCCCATGCATTGTTCTCGTTACGTGAGTAGATGGTCCAGGGTTATTCATTGCCCTGATTACGACCTAAAACAAAGACACAATGATTCAGGCATTCCGACGCATGTCTCAACATAAAGCTTAACAAAAGAAGTAATAGCCTATGCTAATAACGCATTGGATGGACCAATAATTAGTCAAATATATATGGAACTAAGCTTATAACCTATAGTAATAACATCAAAGATAATGGTATGATCACATTTACTAAATGTAATTAAAAGGCATTATTAGAAAATATACTTTAAGTTTTAACATCAATAATTATGTGCTTATAACGCTCGTTAAAGAAGTTATATGTTATTAAATTTATTTAAAGCTTAGCGCTTTCAAAGCTCTATGGCTTCATAATTACAGCTGTGCAAAATAAAAAATAAAACGGTTGATAGTGATGAGGGGGTATTGAAATTTATGTTAATTAGATGTTTAAGTTTTAACATAAACTAAAGTTCTAATCCCCTATCCCCTTTCATTACACTTCTTCAATAAAACTCCATGTACATTAACATAATAGAAAATTAAGTCTAAGGTGTGCTTTAAAAAATATATACATATATGTTTAACTTAATGGTTGCCAGTCGCGGTTAAAAACGTGACGGAGTTTAATGAACTTTCCTTCATTCAAATCCTGGCAATTTTAGACGGAAAATAAAGATTTTTACATGAAACGAGAGATTATACAAAGTTCCGTAAGATGCTGCCCTCTCGTGAATTATTTTACAAGCAAAAAATCAATAAACCGTCAGTTAAGGTTAAACAAAGAAGGAAGGCAGACTTATCTGGACTTATTTTAGATTTGATTGGCTAATAAATTTTGACAACAAAGAAAATCTATTGTCAATAACCAAATCGCTCCAATTTCTTTTGTTTTATTTTGAAAGCAATAAACAAATGCTTTAGATCATTCTAAAAGATTTTTTTGAAATATTATAAATTATTTTCATAAAATATGCTGAAAACCAAATTATTTAAAAAAAATAGTTAAGATTTTAACAAAAATTAACCCAAATTATTAACTTTTTTCTGCAAAGTAAAACTGTCAAACAAATCATATCGTCACGTAAGAATTTTGATTCGTTTTTCAATTTTGTTTTACATTTATCGCTAGTAAATATTTCTACAATTATAAAGAGAAATTTATTTTTGAAAAAAAATTTCATTTACTTTCATAATCTGACAAATTATTAATATACTTTTTATAAACGAAACTAAAGTGAATATATTAATGAAAGTTGAATATATTTTGAAGATTGAATTTGTATTTTGACACTTCACTTTGTGAAATTGACCAATTAAAACGTTAGGCTTTTACATCAGTTGTCCAATAAATGGCGAGAATGAAGAAATATATAAAAGTAATATATATAATTAATATATTTGTTTTGAATTAATATTGCACTAGCAAAATAGGTTAACATTTGCATAACTCATAAACTAATCAAAAGTGGAACTTTATTTTTCCCCTCTGTTGTTTACACAAAAAAATATGACATAAAATATACATTTAAAATCTTCTCCCAATCTAGCAAGCGTTTATAGTTTTGAAAGTAAAAAAAAAAAAAGATTAATTAATCACTTGGCGTTCCCCTCTAATGGGAGGAGCTAAATTAAAAATAACTATCCTGGCGAGAGTGGGAGTCTATTGAAATATCATTTAACATTTAAAATATACATATTAGATAAAATATTAGAAAATAATAGCCGCATCAAATTAAAATGAAAGAAATTATGAAACTAAACGAAAATGGTTATAGAATAAAAATAGTCACTTATATTAGAAGATTACATACTTGAGATTTATAAAAGTGATTATACAACGGGTTACAGAGTTTACAAGTTATTACTATTAAATTCTTAAACATTTAAGAATTAATTAGAAAAAAATTAAAAGTTCATAAATGGCAGCACTCGAGCAGCATTACCTCTTGAAAGCAGATTTCCATATTAGTTCTTACAGCATAGCATTAGGTTCAAAGATGTTTAACGGTATAGCAGCAGGCTGGCAGGAGCTGAATTAGATATGGCCGGGAGAAAGTGCGTCTTTTCCCTATCTACTCAATGGTGTTCGTGTTGAAATTGTGAGTGACATGGATTCGTTTGGCCAACGCCTTACAAATTTAAGTACTATTCTTCAATGACAGAAATCGGGCCCTATTTATACGATTCTTTTTTATCTCAAGAATGATTTTAAGCACCAATACCTAAAGCTATAAAATACTGCTACAGATCAACTTTTAATAAGGAATTTTCCTTTTGTTATTAAGGTAGTATAAACAATGCAATCAGGTTGGTATATTTATGAAATGATGTTCTAAATCTATTTCTAGCTCAGAAATAGATTTTACTAATGATAAATTTTGTTAAGGAAATTGATTTGATTTTTCATAGAAATAATTATTTTAAACTGGTTACTAATGGATTTTAGTTTGGAATGCTTTAGAAGCTACCAAGCCGATTGCATCATCTTGACCGCCATTACAGAAATACGTATTTTAATATAATATAATTTTAAATATATATTTTAATACAAAATATACAACAAAAATATTTATTTATGCACAATCCCCCATCACCTTTAATAAATACATGTGATTTATAACTAAATATGACCTAATAAAATCTATAAAATATTATTTATTTATTTTAGTTAAGAGATTATTAAATCTCTCGTTAATGGTTATTTTAAAAGAAAATTTAAAAGAAAATAAACTATATAGGTGCATATATAAGTGTATGCCTGAAATTTGAATTTGGTTTGGTGGTGAAGGATTGGATAGGACTATGAAGCATAATCTGAATATCAAATTAACCGCTTCAATATGAATATCAATTTTTTTTTTATTCTCAATTATTTTCTTTATTCTTCATGCTAGCTTCATAAATGCTGTAATAAAAGATATAATTCATTGAATAGAAGCTATCAATTTAACTTGTTTCCATTATATGTGTAAAATAAATAATTGTTCAAATTAAGATTCTGGAACTCTTTGCCCAATCAGCTATTTTTGTCTGAATCTCATGGTCTTGATTAAAATCACTGCACTCCTCAGTATACCGTTTGTTTCACTAATGTTCAGACATGGCTGTTAATTCTTCACATTTGCAGTTGACATTTTCAATAAATTAAATGAACTGAACATTAAATTACAAGGCAAAAATATTTTTGCACATGAATTATTTGTGGAAATTAAATCTTTGCAAGTGAAATGGCCAAACACCTCCATGAGCAAAATTTTATGCATTTTCCAATATTGCAGGCACAGACTATCAATCAACTTTGTTCAAAGAAATATGGTAAGCAGTTATCTGTTTTAAGAGAAAAGTTTTCAAGGTGTTTTTCCGATTTTAAATCACTGAAAAATGAATTTAATTTATGTTATCCATTTTCCAGCAATGTAGAAACAGTATTGGATGATTTGCAATTTGAATTGATAGATCTTCAATCAGATAATGCACTGAAGAAAATTTTTATGAATATGACTCATTGATTTTTATGCATTGTTCAATTCACAAAAATTTTGTAATTTAAAAACTTTGCCCAAAAAATGTTTGTACTGTTTGCTTCTACATATATTTTTGAACAGACATTCTCCCTTATGAATATAAACAAATCAAAGAATAGATCTGTTTTGTTAGATTCAAATTTAAATGCAATTTTACAATAGGTACTAGTAGTCTCAATCCGGATTATGACAGTTTAGAACAGAATTGTAAACAATTACATAAATGTCATTAATAAGAAAATAAAATATTTTTTGTTATATATTTTTGTGATAGATGTAAACATATTTAATAAATTTGTATAAAAATTATGTTTTCAAATAATACTTCTATTTATGTTACTTGCAGCCCACTAGAAATCTTATGAAAGACAATGTGGCCCTCAGCGAAAAAAGTTTGCCCATCCCTGGCATATATTCTCAAGGTGATAATAATCAGGCTAGAAAAGTTACAGAACATTTTTCTTCCATCACTGGCTGAAAAAATCTTTAATTGTTTAAACTTTAATTACTAAACCAATCTTTATATGATTCACTCATAATAGTAAGTACATTCTGTAGATAATCTTTTGAGCTGAAAAAAAATACAATTACCAACAGATTGTAAATTCAGAATCCAAATAAAAACATTTTTTTTTTAGTTTTTACTTTTGTTTCAATTTAAAAATTCCACTATCAAACGTGTGCATATATTTATCCCTATTCATTAAGCCACCTACATTATAATCATAAAAATTGAAAAAAATGTAGAAGCAAGTTTATATTCTTGCTTAATATCAGAATCCATTTTAAATGTCTCAGATTTTATAGCTGTAACACTATTTCCTCTCATTATATCATGTAAAAGCTTTATAATACAAATAAACATTGTTGGACAACCAATTAATTTCAAATAATGCCATAGATCAGTTTGATTAGTTGAATCAAATATCTTGACCAGTGAATAATATTATATATTATAACGATCCGGGATTGGAGACTTAACGTAATCTGCACTACAACCGCCATCTAGGCATTTGAACCTAGAAAAATTTATAAAGTAGGCAGATATGTAAGTCAAAAAAAAAATTATATGGGTTAATTCCGGTCATTAGCCCATTGTCACCAGCTCAATGGAACAGCAGAGATTTATATTTCATAAATTCTTATCTAAGAATAATTTTTTTAAAAAAATAAAATAAGCCATTGCCAGTAATTAACATACAAACATTTATTTACGCACATATATATAAAATTTAACATTATTATTTTAGCATGTTTACTTTAACATTTAACATTATTTTTAACTTTTATTTTAGATTTTAATTTTTATACTATTATAAGTTCGCACAGATGGATTTATAAAAGTTTGTTTTATAATGTTGAGTATAGATCGGTTACATAGATTACACGGTCAAAAACATTTCAAAATAAACATAAACAATCAAAATACAAAATCATTGATACCATCAATTGCATAGGGAATACAAGCAACACACTGGTATTCATCATAAGATACCGCAGTGACACCAATAACTTAAAAGACATCCGAATAAATACATTTTAGATACTCACTGTAAGGTATCATTATTTACCGAATATCTATATATTTTGATCAAATATGAAAACCAAAAACATAATTAACCGATAACGAATCCATGCAACTTCCATACCCAACTTAAATTTAATGCATTTTTATTTAGAGTGTCGAGTATGAATCGACTACATAGATTTGCATTTGAAAGAAAATATTCTATCCTTATTTAACCTTAGGCCAAAAGTTTGCAGTCAAACTAACGTCAATTCATCTGATATATCGATGCATTCAATGTAATACGAAATACGGCAGCACAAAAGGTTAAAAGAAAAAATTGCCTCTCATCAGATAGGAGTACTACATCTATCTGACAAGAAGAGCAATAAAAAAAACTCCATAGGAAAGGACTGCGGTCATTTTGCCAACTTACGAATCGCATTCCATAGGCCAAAAAGGAAGTGTGCAGCGTATAAAGTGATTCTGCCCGTAGCGAACCTCATACTACATCTACTAATTACACCAGCATACCCAATCCATTGACCTAATTCAACTACGAAACAAATAACCTAAGATTACGCTCCCCTAATATGACTTTACAAATCTATATAGCCGTTCACGCCCAACTTAAGTTTAACATTTATATAATTTAATTTATCGCAAAACAAAAATCATAAATAAAACTTAAAGAACAAAAAAAAAAAAATGGAAATGATTTTACAAAAAAGAAATACATCAAATAAAATTATAACTAATTAATAAATAATTTAGTTTGGTCAGATAGGAATCTATTTCTATTTTTTTTAAATATGGAAAGTTTTTAATTTAATGTTCATGAATTATCTAAAGTTCTTACAATTTTTAAAATATCCAGCTTTATTCGTGGCTTGCCATTTGAACGTGAATTCCTACACCGTCCTAAATAGATATTGGTATCCAGTTAGCCGTTGTTTTTTATTTATCCAGAGGTCTTTTAGTTTAGCTGGTCCTTAATGTAGAAAAAACGATGTCATTTCTCTTTTTTTTTTTAACAAAACTGAAGGGATTGAAGAGTGCGTCTTTTCAATCCCTTCTCCTACAACTCCGCACTAACACATATCTGTCCTCTTGTAATAACTATCTAATAATTTCCAAACTTTTCCTTTTATATTAATTTTAAGGATTCAACTGACATTACGTCATCGATGTGATGGTCCTTTCACTGAGGTCCGATTCCAT
Organism: Epiperipatus broadwayi; assembly: GCA_028023455.1. NCBI lineage: Eukaryota > Metazoa > Onychophora > Udeonychophora > Euonychophora > Peripatidae > Epiperipatus > Epiperipatus broadwayi. The sequence continues at coordinate 4,708,419 of JAQFVV010012440.1, read as the reverse complement.
TGTTTTTCTCTCCTATCTGACCGTTGCTTATACATTTAAATGCCCAAGGCTAGTTTACATTTAACTAATTAAAACAATCATTTCCATTTTCTGATTACTTAATGTAATTTCCAAAATTAAAGATATATTTTTATCACCAAATCTTTTTAAGTTTTTGTTTTTAAAAATACCTTTTCTATTTTTAATAAAGTTTTATTTTAATAATTTTTTTCATCTGTGCGATTTTATATATATGAGTTTAGTATAGAATTTTAATTTTCAATTTTTAATTCTTAAAAAGGAAGTTTTATTTACAAACTTTTATTCCTTTCATGTTTACTAATAAAAAAACAATGTAACGTACATATGTGCCCATTACAATATATATATATCACTCTTTTGTTACTATTACTTTTCTTGCATTTTCCTAGAAACAAAAATCTATGCCTACATTATTTCTTGATTTTCTAAATCCACATTTAATTTCAGGTAACCATGTATCTTATGACTGGAAGAAACCTATTTTACAAAACCTTAAAACTATCTTTGTTGTGATGGATAATAATGATATTATATGATATAATAATGACTACTATCTTGGCTATTCCCTTTATTTTTTAAAAACTGGAACAATAAAAACACAACTTCATGAGTCAATACATTCATAAAAAAAATTCCAATACACCTGGGTCTCGTTTTATGTGGATTATTTTAATGCGATTTTGAAGTTATGCAATTCATGTTTCTTCTTAATATTTTTCATATTTCACTATATTTATTAGATATCAAGAAATTTAAATTATTAATAACTGATTTTGACTTGAAATACTTTTTTTTTTTTTCAAAAATATATCGTTATATTAGCAGCTAACATGAATATGGCCTGAATCTGTATTTAGAATAAATAATTTACTTATACTAATGAGTAAATAATAATAATAGATTTATACTTACATATAAAAACATCGCAATAAATATTCAAAAATTTTAAACTTTTATAACATATTTTGTTAGGTGTAACAGAAATAAATAATGTAGATTTTAAAAATAAATAACGAAGATTTTATTGATTTTATAAACTGAAAATAATATTTCTAATGATAATGTACAGTCCTTTTTGTTTTGATTCCAATCTCATTTTTTTAATATAGAAACAAAATGTGAACAGTTAAAATTTATTTCAGTAGTATAAATCAGTTGTCAACATAAAACCATTAACACAGCACAAGACTGAAATTAGCACTAGTTGTGTAAATGGGATGAAGCAGAACATGGGAAAACTTAGAATGGGGAATGGAAAATAAAGTGGCTAACAAGTTTTTCTGGGCATAATTGCTGAGAGATTCTTGACTTCGTTCAAAAAGAAGCTACATCCCATCACATCGACGAATCTGATTTCTTACCAGTTTACAAACGAACCACATATCGTCAAATCGCGATAATGATTAAAATACGTATGAAAAAATGTCAAATTAAATACTGTAGTTAATAAAAAAAAAGTAAAAATAGTTTGTCTTGTATCAATTTTTTCAAATATTTGATATCTTTTATTAGTCATACTTTATTTCCTTATTTTTTTAATGCGAATTTTAAAGTAATTTTTCCTTGTTGCTTTACTTTTATGCGAATTCAGAAAATTACAGACCCTATCCCCCATTTTTCAATGTAAGCTAAGTTTATTTTTGTGCGATTTTTTTAATGTGGGTTTTCTGTGGAACCTATCTACCACATAAAACGAGACTCAGGTGTATTTCTGAAGCTAACTTATCACGTCCACATTTCAAAAATTCTCTATGCATCTTTCTATATTTGATTATAACGAGCTATTTTGACTTCACTAAGTTGGATATCTTTCTTCAAACTTAAATAAGTAAATAAAATGAATATATCATTAAAAGTTATCATCTCAATCAAAATAATTTTTCTATCTGTGTAAAATATCATTGTTATCATATAAGAGTGTCATTACTGGATTTAATAAGATTGAGTTACCATTTTTCAGATCTGTATGTTATTTTTAATGCAACAAAATAGATCTACCATGTCCACACCCAGTGAATGTCTATACAGGGTAAGCTTCCTACAGCATGTGCAGAAATGCCTGTATAACATGTTATCTACAACAAGAGTTTGCTCTAACATGATCAGATTTGCAGAAATCCTCATATAACACTACTTCTACTATTTAATGTGCATATTATACCAATAAACCTTATATATCTGTAAGAAGAACATGCAAATAAATCTATGTTCTTTAAGATTACTGTACTTAATAATCATCCCCTGGATATTGTTTCTATGACACTTTATTCTGTATTCTTTAATTATATCTGATTATGTAGTAATTTCTTATTAGAAGTCAAATCCATTCATTCGTTCACTTTATGAAAGTCTTTTCCAACAAATTGATGTTACTTTTACAGAACTATAAAATATATTTTTGTACAATATGTTATAAAATAATAAAGCATAAATCTATAAATTAGAATATAAAATATATTCGAATTGTATTTAAATAAAGTTGACACTCCTTTCTTTTGTATAAATATACTTTAATATGTTTAATCATACATATAAATATGCTTACACACATACCTTAACAATAGTTTAATATCCTATCTGTTGATGTTTAAAGATTATTTTGAAACTGTATGCTGCAAATAAAATTTTAATAAATAAATTTATCAATACACACTTCATTTTATTATTGTCATCATATAAAAGTATTTATACACAATACTTTTATTAATATATCACTAACATAATATAGTCCTTAGACTAAGAATAGTCCATACTAATCTTAAAAGATTTCACTTCAAGATAAATAAAATTTTCAGAGTTGAAACCAAACTAATGAATTTTTTTTTGTAGATAATATTACCAGATTTAACCCCAAATCCCATTACTACAATATATATTTATAAATCTAAATTACACATTGTGGACACCCAATACATATGTATGCATTCATACAAAAATAAAATACACTTGGAAAAATACCTGACTTTTATCATCACATCATTGAATGTGTATAATTGGAGGAATACACAAATTTTATTTTATTAAGACTCTGTCTTTGAGTTATGAGCACATCATTGCATATTTTGTGTTTCAAGTATTCAGTTAATGGATCACAGAAAATATTATTTTAAAAAATTCTAATGTTTGTGTTTTTGGATATGTTTAAAAAATATATTTTTATTTTAAGACTAATTTTCTGGAAAATTAAATTTCAATCACAAACTATACCTAATAAAAAAATTTTAAAAAAATCTTTAAAAGAAAATGTATTTCTCTACATATAAAAATACAAATTTTAGATCATCTTATAAAAGGAGAAAAAGCAGAACACATTGCAAAAACTCTAACTTTACATGAAGCAACAGTCCAAACTATTAAAAAAAATGAAAAGAAAATTAGGTTCTGTTGCTGTATGATCTTCGATATCTGCAAACTATGCAGCTTGTCCCTGTTTACTAATAATTGAGAAAATGGAAAAAACATTCAGCATTTAGACTGATGATAGCTACCAAAATAATATCATTAAACAAAAAGCTTTTAAAATTTATAAAGACCTTACACAAAATAGAGAATCTCCTGTCAACCCAGATTTTGTAGCAAGTAAAGCTTAGTTTGAAAAATTCATAAAGCATTTTGCAATTTATAGTATAAAAATTCAAAGTAAATCTGTGGTTTGCTGATCATGAAGTTGTGAGAATGTATCCAGAAAACATTCAAAAAAATTATAGAAGAGCAAGAATACACACTACATCAAATTTTTAATGCTGATGAAACTGGACTTTGGTGGAAAAGATAGAACTTTTATATCAAAAGAAAAAAACTACTTGTATTTAAGGTACCTAAAGATCATGTAATGCTACTTTTGTACAGTAATGCATCAAGAGACTTTATGACAAAACCCTTGCTTGTTCATCTTCAAAGCTCTGTGACTTAAAGGCATAAATAAAAACACCTTACCAGTATATTGGAAAGCAAATATAAATGCTTGGATAACTGTAGATTTATTTAAAGAATGATTTTTCAAGTATTTTGTGCCAGTAGTTGAAATTTATTTAAAAAAGAATTTGGACTTTTAAGGTGTTATTACTACTACATAAAACTCCAGCTCACCGGCAAGTTTTAAGTCATCCCAATGTCCAAATAGTGTTTCTGCCACCAAACACTACTTCACTGCTACAGTTATTGGATCAAAGTATTAATTATACTTTAAAAACTTAAATCAGAAGATCATTACAATGGATTTTAGGTATAAATAAATCAAGATCAGTATAATGAAAGTTTGGAAGCAATTTTCAATTAAGTAGTGTATTAAAATCATATGAAAAAACTAAAATCATCAATGTTAAATGCATGTTGGTAAAAGATTTGTCTGTCATCAGTTAAAATAGAAAATCGGCTTGAGACATTAGAAAATGAAATTGGTGACATATTACATAAATCTTGGTAAATTGATCAGAGGGGAAATTTTTGAGGATATTCAAGACATTAGAGATTTATTGATGGAAAAAGAAATTAGTGAAGCAGATTTGCTGGAAAAGGCATCAGAAGTTGTAAAACAAATCAATTCTGAGAACTGCAATGATGAAGATTATGAAGTTAATAAATTAACATTTAAAAAATTATGAAAACAAAAAATCTAGAATCATTTTTCTTGAATGCAGTACCATCCACTGAAAAAAAACTAAAAATTCAAAAGGGAACTGCAAAATTGCCTATCTCCATAACAAGAAATCTATAATGGTCTTGTAAAGACCAGCAAACAAACCAAAATTACATATTTTTTAAACAACCCAGAAGACTCAAATGATGAAAAGGATCATTTGAGTGATAAAAAATTTACATTTGTTTGTACCAAGCAGTGATGTGGAAGAAAATTATTAAGATTATTAAAATGAAAATAGTTATAGTTTTTTCTTTTCATTTTGTGTTATACATACATATGTAATGTTTAATAAAAATGAAGTTGCTTGTATAGATTTCAAAAAATATATTTGTTTTTAATAAGTTTTTGGAACCTAATCCCCCTTTTTGTACTGGCTCTAGGTCTCATATAATACAATTTCACACAACCCAGAATTTTCTAAGAACCTATCTATCATATTATAGGAGGATTATCTATATTTCCTTTCCAGTTTTAATTCATCAATCATTTTTAAGCCTTGAACTACTGCCATTAAATCTCTATATTTATTATGAAGCTCCATTTTTCCTATTCTATTATCATAAAACCAATTATGATTCTTTTTTTTTAATGATATCACTAATATATTTACTTATAATCCATAATACACACCTTAAGAGAATTACATGATAATCCTATAAATCCATATTCATAATATTAGTATTTAATATTTAAGATTTAGCATGAATAGTAAATACTTTTAAAGAGCGGACATCAATTATCTCATGAATATAATTAAAATATCTACTTTTTAATTTGGAACATACTAATCTATAATTTGTCAACAATCTTTGTAAGTGCTCATATAATATAAACTTCTCTTGTATTCTGACTCTTAACTATAATATAATCTAGTAAATCTCATTGTTTTGAGTGTAAATCCATCTATGTTCCTTTATAACAATTTTTCTGCCTAAATAAAATGTTTGTGATAGTCAATTTGTGTGTTGTGCAAAAATTCAGTAAAAGCAAATCATGTTATTTCCAGTAAGCTTACAGCCAAAATCTATTATTTGTTATATGAGTGTCCAAAAGAAATAATTTAATTTTTTAATAACATTTCTGTAATAAAATGCTATCCAGTGAGTAACAAAATTTTCTTTCTGTGAGTTCTTTGATTCTAAGATTAGAACATAGGCTCTAATGAAATGAGTATATAAAACATTATGTAAATCAAGTTTAAAACTATCCTTCCAAAAAACACAACAATCTATCCTATTAAGTTTCCTTCCACTGAAAGATAAGTTTCACTAAAAGCAGTTATACCAATCTTAAATCTTGACAGCTCCTTAGTAACCAGGATTGTTTTTCATTTATGTCCTGAAAAGTTTATATAAAAATTTACTTACAATACTTACTTCTAAAATTAAACTGTCTTTTTTTTTTTGTTTACTATTCATTTAATTTTCTCTTATCTCACTTTAAAATTTTTTTATTATTTATGATATTTAATCACTGGAAATGACAAGCTAACCTTCAATACATGAATTGTTAACTCTTGATCCTGTTGATCTAATGCTATGCTAAACCAAACAGAATACTGAGATTGACTATTTAACCCTGCAGAGTTTGCAACTGATCTGAGAGACTTTTTTTTTAAAAAAATATTGTTGCATATATGAGAAACTAGATTCAAGATCATGACTAACTGCATATTTGTACATAATTAATTTTAAACCATAACAATTAAGTTGTCAGTTTGATTATAACAAGTCATTAATAAGGATGTGTGATATTATTATGCATTGAATTATTTATAAAAAAAAATTTACAAGTATTGTAAAAAACATTTATGCCAAGAACATAATATTGTTTGCAATGCCTATTACAAATGATTTGCAGAAACAACTTATTGAAGATTCTGATCAATTAATAATAGACATTTTGTTGATTTGAGTTTGTTTGGCAATACACATGTTGTGTTATTTAAAAAAAAAAAAATTCTAAACTGTGTATGAATGCCACCTAGTGGCTCTAGGAATACAACATTAGTTTTAGGTCCCCTATAAAAGGTGGAATTAAAAAAGGATAATGAAGCTTCACGGTAATATTTTGAAGTCAAACTGAAGGTAAGCTCATTGCCTTTAAGTGTTGTTATCAAAATGAAAAAAACTTTTAGTTTCCTAGCAGCAACAAGATTTTAACTGACATTATTGTGAAAACAAGGATGGCAGAGAAGTTTCAAGTCAAGTGCAAAATAGAGAGGGAAATGCAAGTCAAGAAAACAGTAGTATAAATAAACAACTGACGGAAGAAGAGAATCCAGTTAACAAAGAAATCACCTCAGGTGATTTGGATGATATGTCACCCAAAATATCACAAGGGAAAGAGGAAGTGAATGTCGTTGAAGGCTTTGAAAAGTTTAAAATTGAAAATAACATTATCTAAAAAGCGAAACCAATTAATAAGAACAAATCTATAAAATCTAAATTTGAAACTAATGAGAGAAGTAAGTTAAACAAATTATTTAATGTTAATAACCAAGAATTCAAGTATGAAGAGGCATTACAATCAAAAATGAAAATCTGCAAATGCAGTAAAAACTGGTGGGAAAGAAGTATGTGGTAAATAACGTTATTCAAGAGGCTTATGATAATATATTGGATTTAATGGATGAGGAAGATGAACAATCAACTGTTTTGCCAAAATCATTCAATGAATAACTTTTAATAAGGATTGAGAAATTTAAGAAATAAAAGCGAACAATTCTTTTATCAAGAACATAATCACAGACAAATTCAATTGACATGCTGGATGCCAGACACTCCAGCTAGAAATATCTCTTCTAACATTAATGGAGTTTTGCTATAATATTTGCAGGCATGGGTCTGCACTCTTTATTTCTTTCTCGGGGGTCATTGGTGGCGATTGTTGGGAGTCTACTTGATGGGTGCGGGCTGTTGACGATTATTGCCGCTACCTGGAAAGTCTACCGGGAGAGTACAGGGTCAAAGTTTCCAGCGCCATTTCCACTCTCAAGGGTTACTGTGCCCCTTGATGGATTGTTTTCGAGCAGTACAGATCTGTGCTCGTCACTCGTTTAACTTTTTTATGGATATAATTGTTATCGAGCGTATGTACTTTTGTAAATCTGGTATATAACTGTTTCATCTTGTAATATTGAACAATGTATTTACATTATGTAGTGGGTGATCAGTCACCTGCATTTTTTCCTTAATAAAAAAAAAAATTCTAAACTGTAACTGAGAATAAATAGCAAATCATGTATTTTATTATATAAACATAATAAATGCAAATTTGCATGATTTTTATTTTCAGCACATATTTAGTGATAAATGTAGTTCTGTTATAAGTAACATAAGCTGAATTTTTCTGACATGACTTCTAAAGAGTTAAGTATAATTCAAATGTAGCAAAAATAAATTGCAAGAAAAGAAAGAATTTAAAAAAATATAGCTGAAGCAAACAATCTTGATATGTAATTATATTATTTACTATAGCCAAATTTTAATTTTTTTAAATCTGATTCATCATTATAATAACATTTAAATTTTGATACTTAAATCATTTCTTTAATGCTAAAGGGTTTACATGAATGATTAGAAACTATTTTGATTTTCTATTAAATAATCTATGTATATTGTACGAGTCACTTCTACCTTCTTATGATCACTGAGGGCACCACTAGGTCACTTACTATCTAGAAAATTTAATTTAGGTGATCAAAAGCTAATGATGATGACGAATGCGACCAGGTAGACCTAGTAAGAGAAAGATATCTTTAAGATTGTTCAGACAATTGAGAAAAGACTACAGAGACAAACAGCCCAAAATAATTTTAAATAACTTTAAAGTTTATTAAATTCAACAATAAAATAAATCCCAGGCAAACGAAATATAAAAGTTTGACCTAGATTCTTCTAGCGTATTTATCAGTGTATGTGTGCCAATAAACATCACATGACCACTTCTTATGCTTGTGTATAACTGTTGTTAAAACAGGCAAAACTCACTATACGTATTGTGTGTGGCAATACGTATAGTGAGTGTATGCGATAGAAAACATTAAACAGCCTGGCAGATAAGTTCATTTTCTCACCTAAAGTTTAAAAAAGAGATTGATAATATCTTACTACCAGCGATTTATAAAAACTAATTCTAGCTTTCTTATTTAGAGATTGCAAAACAAAAGAAGTCTTGTAGGGAGTACAACAAAACAGTGCAGGTGAGCTTTCCTTGATCCGGAAAAGAAACATCGGGACTAAGAAAGTCATATGTCTGCAGAACAGCCCATGATAATCACATTCAAGATTATGAAGGTTGACCCCAATACAAAAAAAAAAAAACGTAACAAGAAAAGATACGATTTACATAATCTTCATTAGAAAAAAACAAAATCTCTGATTTAAGAAAGATAGAACACTATACACCTGGGTCTCGATTTTGAAGTTATGCGATTCATGTTTCTTCTTAATATCTTTCATATTTCACTATATTTATTAGATATCAAAAAATTTAAATTATTAATACCTTATTTTCACTTTAAATACTTTTTTTCTTTTCGAAAATATGTTATATTAGCAGCTAACATGAATATGGCCTGAAGCTGTATTTAAAATCTTAGCTTCTATGTAAATAACCTATTTATACTAATGAGTAAATAATAATAATAGATTTATACTTACATATAAAAATATCGCAATAAACATTCAAAAAATTTAAACTTTTAAAACATATTTTGTTATATACAACAGAAATAAATAATCTTTTAGATTTTTAAAATAAAAAACGAAGATTTTATAAACTGAAAACAATCTTTCTAATGATAATGTATAATCTTTTTGTTTTGATTGCGATCTCATTTTTTTAAATATATAAACAGAAAACCATTAACAAAGCACAAGACTAAAAGTGGTGCTAGTTATACATCACATCACAAATAAAAATAAAGTGGCTAACAGGTTTTTCTGGGCATAATTGCTGAGAGATTCTTGACTTTGTTTAAGGAGAAGCCACAATACATCACATCAAATCTGATTTCTTACCAGTTTACAAATGAACGCTAGTGGTAAGGATTAATAAATGTATAAAAATATGTAAAATTAAATACTGTAGTTAATAAAAAAGTAAAAAAAGTTTGTCTTGTATTAATTTTTTTCAAATATTTGAAATTTTTTATTAGTCATACTTTATTTGCTTATTTTTTTAATGCAAATTTTAAAGTAATTTTTCCTTGTTGCTTTGCTTTTATGTGAATTCTGAAAAATACAGAACCTATCCCCCATTTTTCAAGGTAAGTTAAGTCTATTTTTGCAGGATTTTTTTTAATGCAGGTTTTCTGTGGAACCTATCTACTGCATAAAACGAGACCCAGGGGTACTTGATAAACTGTCAGCCCAAAAGATTTATGGGCTGCAGGAAACACAAATAAAGCTTACATAAATTAATTATAACAACAAGGTGCAGATGAGTTAAAAGAAAATTATGAATGCCAGCCAAAGCATTTATCAAAGGTTAGTAATATAAATAACAATAAAAAATAAAAAAACTTAAGCAAATAAAAATAGAAACTCGCACTACACTCCCGGATAAATCAGTTAAAAATTTGGAATCTTAAAACTAAGATCCCAATACACAATAAGAAAATACATAAAATAATTAAGATATTGAAGGAATATTCAAAACTTAAAATAAATACAGGATTATTTAAGATTAAGTTGAGACTTTAGGAGAGATTTAACCTTTTCCTTCTAGTTGGCTGAGTGAGGTAAAATTCTAAACTTTTGATTGGTCAATTACAGAATCAGCAGTAAAAATATATTCATCTTTTAATATTATATTCATTTTAGTTTCATTTGTAAAAAGTATATTAATAATTTGTCAGATTATGAAAGTGAACGAAAGTTTTTTCAAAAATAAATTTCTATTTATAATCATAAAAATATTCGATAGCGGAAGACTTAAAAAGAAGTTTGTAACAAATTAGAAAGTGTTGCGGACGGCATTGATTTCTTTCTCAATTTATGTTAGTGTAAAAGTAAATAATTTTTTTACTACAATCTTATTATTTTTCTAAAATAATTATATTTTCAGCATATTTTACCAAAATACACTATAATATGTAAATAAATGCCAGAAAAATACTCTAAAACACACATTTTTGTATGAAAATCAAATAAAGAGCTTGGGACAATGAAAATTGTTGACAGGTGTCAAAATTGTTGTTAGCCTTGGTTTCTTTTTCAATTTACATTCATGTAAAAGTAAAAAAAATTTTACCAAATTTATTTTTCTAAAATAATTATATTTTTAGCCTATTTTATAAAAATACATTATATGTAAAAAAATATTTAAAAAATGCTCTAAAACATTTATTTTCATTTTCAAAATCACAACAAAAAAGTTGGAGTAGTGAAAATTATTGGCAGGCTCTCTTCTTTTGTTCGTGATGAGAACCAACCAGTCAGCATCTAGGAAAGCCTGCCTTCTCTCCTTGTAGCTTTGAATTCTGATATTATTGATTTTTTACTTGTAAAATAATTCAAGAGTGTAGCATCTTACGGTACTTTTTAAGCTTTAAAATGAGCCTAAATTCACTACAATGATGTAAAAACTGGCAGTTTTAGAGTGAGTTAAAGCCATGTATGTATTTACCTGGGAAAGGGTTAAATCCTGGTTAGAATATGAAAATCTTTCACCTCAAGGCCTAATGTAAAGGCCATCGGATTTCCTCCAGTAGAGTGCGCAAAGTTCTTTCTAATTTGAATCCATCATGAAGGCTTTTTATTTCTATCTCTCTGGTAGAAAATATGGAGGCAAGCTTTTGATCAGTTCTTGTTTAGGCATTTAAGACATGACATTGAAGGGGCGACTCAGGATCCGGGTCCATCTCTGGGTTGATTTAGCACTGCATGTTGTAAGATTCCTCATGGGGTGTGATTTTAGCATTCTGCAGAGAGGATTGCTATTTAGCAACAAGAAGTCAGTAATCTGATTTCAGCAGAATTTCCTATTAGCAGAGAGCAAAAATATATCAGAAATGGTAATATAAAGATGTGGCCAGCAATCTTTAAAATATAATGCAGCACAGAAAATAGGTATCACAAGCAGTGATAAGAAGTTGAATCACTTTTCATAACCAGCAGAATAAAAATAAGCTGAATAAATTAATTCAAAATCCCAGGGCTATTTATGCGCACTCTTATCTCCCATGTCATCTTTAATTAGAAGTTTGTGCCCAGGGCAAATCTCTATTTCTGACTTAATCATAATTAAAAAATCTGATCCAGACTCTTATCTTATTCAAAATTAATTTAAAAAAAAAATAAATGGAAAAATAAATCTCAGTTTTTAAAAACAAATTAAAATCAAAAATAAAAGAACAAGAATGCAATTAAAACTTTTCAAAATTAGACTATTTTTTCCAAAAGATTAAAATTTTTAAATTAGAATGTTTTCTTACAAAAGATAAAAAAATAGTCAAAAAAAAAAAAAAAGATTTTAAACTAAAATCTTCTGAAAATAAAAATCACAGAATTTTAACATAAAAACAAGGATGTGTGTTATTGCACACACTCTTAATATAAAAACTATATATATACAAAACTTTTAAATAATTTTCTTTTAAAACTTTATAAAAATAAAAGTTAGATGCAATTTTGCGATGGAACTTTTGAAGTGGATAAAGCATCCGGTTCAATATATATATTCAAATCATACTATTCATGAATATGATATAAATTCTAAATATTCTATTGAGTGATATAAAAATTCTAAATGATTATGAATCACAATTTGTGAGAAAATACAATAATAAAGTAATGAATCAATTTGAACCAAAAGAGTATTTGTGATAACTTTCAATTTAATAAACAAATAATTGCAATTGTTTTAAATTATTATTAAGTGTTAGTATTGTATTTAATCATAAAATTTCAACATAGTGTATAGGAATAATTCATGATTGCATTTTCCTACCTAGTTTGAAATCATAATTAGTTGTTGAGGTAACTTAGACTATTGTCAACATCTTCCTATTTTGCTGCTGTTCACTATATCTATTAGTAATAAACAAAATCATTAGAAAAAAAAGCAAGTCAAAATAAAATAGAGGCAATAAAGTGGGGAAAAAACCTAATAAAGGATGGTTAAAACAAAAAAAATGAAATTCAATACAAATTTTCAAGATGAGAGATAAAATCAAGATGAAAAAAATTACAGCTAATTATGGCATATCAATACATTAAATCCTTGATCATTAATCAATATCTCATAAGAAATTTTTTACTACCTCTAACAGAATAAAATTCAAGCTGAAAATACCATGTATTTTTAAAATCAAATCATTAATACTATGATAATGATTACAGAACTAGTAAGAATTACTCTTTTTAGTGATTTGAACAAATTTGCTTAGGCCTATACTTATTCCTAAATACCAATTTTAGTACCTAACAATTGTTAAATTTTAGCGAAGATAACTATTGCTACTAAAGGCTGACCATCATTTTTTTATTAGTAAATTTTAGAATAAAACTCTTTAATGCAATAATTATTTTAATTGTAGCATATTAATTTTTGACCTGTACAATATGCATTTATAGATGTTCATATGATATTAATTTCATTTACATTCTGACTTTTAATTATAATTTGTTTTTAAAGATAAAAAAAAGTTTACAACTGAATAAGAGATAATTAAATTTCAAATAATGATTTAAGAGAAATATAACTGAGTGAAATAAATATATGCAAAAATGCAAAATTTTAACACTATTCTAATTTCCTGCATTTCTTTTTGTAAAAACATTTTCCAACTAAGATATCAAAAAATCATTAAATGAGATTAGTTATAAAAATTAAAAAAATACTGTCCAAATATTCATAAGGTCACCTAAAAAAAGGTCATGACTAGATGAAGTAAATAATAGACTACCAAAGTAACAAAAAAGTTTCTTTATTATTACTGATTTCATATTAATATAAAAATAAATATCTGTATATATCTATACACATGATCTTAAGTGCACATATATGTATGTATATTATAAATTTCATGTCCAATATATCAAAATTATGAAATATTGACCAAACTTTTGTTTTTTAGAATTACAAGAATGTCTAAGAAGCATGCCAATCACTATATAAAAAACAGTAAATTAACAGTGGAATTAAATCATAAGCAGTCTAACAGAAATTGCAATGGTAAGCAGCATTTGAAATTGTCACCAGCATTTATCAATGTCAAGCAAATAGGCAAACATTAATTTGGACAGATCATGATATTCATGGCCAGGCACAAATTATTGCAAAGACTTTTCAAAAGTATTGTAATCTCAACAAATATTTATGTTAGAAGTAAAATGTAAAGCAAGAGTTACCAAGAGATGAATCTAAACTCCCAATGGTTTTTGCAATCATCTCTAATAATCAAAATTCATGGCTAAATTAAATAAGAAAATATGCTTGATGAGATGATAAGCATTACATCATATATAAATGAATAAAAATATATAAGAAATATGAAAATCACTTTATTTTAAAATTGTATTACTGATGTTAAGATACCATTAAAGAATAGTATTTTATTTAATTAAAATAATAAAATCACTTTATTTAATTGGTATAAGATCACTTAAGTCAATTTCATTTATTTTTAATAAAGTTATAGGATCACTCTACTCGATTCATTATCATTTAAGATAATATTTCTTGATTTTATTTTAGTAGAATATTAAATGCAAACCTTTCTGTGTGATATTTTGGGTAGCCATAAAATTCCTTTTCTACTTAGGATGTCATGAATGACATACTGGTGGATTATTATTTTAAGGTTTTTTTCATGTTTAATGTTAATGATAAATTTTATGACTGTTTAACTCAATAAGATATCATCTGAAGGGTAAGATTGTACCTTATTGCTATATTGTTTTACTAGGATCACATTCTTGCTAAGTTTTCAAGAAATAAAAATAAGAACAAAATTAGTGGCTACAAAATAATTTATCATAAAAAAAACCTGAGATTTATTTACTTATAAGATTATTTGAAAAAGAAGTGATATAATTTAAGATCAAATTATTTTAAGAGAGCTATGTGGCAAAATAAAATAATACATGTATTAATTTAATTTTAAAAAAAAAGAACTTTACATTAAATCTGATCATTGTTGACAGATGATTATAAGATTTGGTTGTATTTTATGGATATGCTGGTGAAAGAAGATTTGGAAGTAACCTAACCCTTTTGTGTCATATGCTTAAAATATTAGAAGTTATTATATTTTTAAAAGAGAGTTTGAGAATTCTCCTCTTCTTAATTTGCTGTGCTTTTGCATTTGTCTTACTAATGTTTATTACCTGTGCACTTGAGCTAACCCACATATATTTTTTAAAACTTATTATGGCCGATGTTTATTTTCATTATTAGCCTACATTATATACTATTTGAAGTTATTATCATTAAGGTTATATGTATTTATCGTATTGAGAGGTGCAGCTGCGCCTTCTCTTGTCTTGTTGGATACAATTTTGGCTTCCCAATATGTTAGCCTTTCAGTCAATAGAGGGTTTCGATGGATAGATATCCATCATTGTATTTTCAATCTCTACTTCTTTTCAGATAATACATATTGTTTACATGGATAAAATGTTATTTCTGTTCTTTATTAGAATAACAATCCATGAAAAATATTTAATTAAATATATGTATGCACACACATACGATTTGCAAATTTGATATATTTTATGAAACAAGCTTATTGTAATATTCATTTAGTTTTGATTTTAAAAATACATAGACCAATGCAGTCAGATAAGCTCTGATCAAAATTCCACAAAGCCAAGACATAGAGAAAATAGACAGTTACTTCAAATCACTCTAAGCAGTTTGGCCAGCATATTGATTTTATCTCACTGTTCAATGTTCAAAGTGACAGCAGTAACAAATAGATTTCGTTTTAAATGTAATAGGAATCTTTAAGCAAGCATCCAATAAAATAAATATTTTTTAAACTTTTAAATGCAGATTAATTAAAAGTTTTCTTTAAATATATACAAGTATTAAATAGATGTACTAATTTTCTATATATAATTACTAAAAATCATAAAATCATTTGTGGTAACCATTAGTTTTTAATAGTATTATTACAATAAAGGAATTCATTAAAAAAAAAAAAATCCAGGATGAAAAATTGTTTGAGCAAAACATTAACAGTTTGGACAAAAATTGAATTAAGTGATAACAAATATCTAAACAAGTCAGTAGAAACTTATAAAATTAAAAAAAAAGATTATATAAATAATAAATAATAACTGGAGACAATAATTTCTGTTCAATAAAGTCATGAAATAAGCAAATTTGAAGGAAATAAGATGTAATTTTAGCAGAAAAAAATTATTTAAGTAAAGGTATTAATAAATTCACTAAAAGTTTTTGTTTCCAATTATTAAAATGTTTCTGTATCTATTACAACTAATATTTTTAAATCAAATAAAATCATTTAGACAACTATGAGAAACTGATACAAAAAAAGTACAACCCTCCACATCTCCACTTTATGAATCAAAAACTGAAGTAGAATATTAATTAAGCTTGAAAGAAATGTTTTGTTAACAAAACACAACAATAAATGAATTAGATAAAATGAATTATTGATTTTGTTGTTCACAAAAATATATTTTACATAAGAAATAATTATTTGATTTTGCAAATACAATATGTGACATTGCTTAAAAAGTGAAATACTTCATTATGAAAAGTTCTTATGAATAGATTGCATTAATATAATAATATGGAATTTCTACATTTTTAATACCATTTACTTATTAAATTTGGTACTTATGTATTAGTCCTGCAATGTAGGAGAGATGGTACACCTTTTCACATTCACAGTAAATGTCTAACTTTGTGATCCCATCAAATAAATCTTGCAATCTCATCCAATAATGTGATAAATTTACACTTTCATTTATTGTTCAGATTTTGACAAGTTCTTCTCAAAGTGTACAAAATGATAAATAAACATTTGCAGTTTACCCACTGAGATCAATGGAGTCAAGTATATCCATACTTTGAATAAGTAATGATGTTGTAATGTTCAAGGATGTAATAATAAATAGGCCTTCATAAATAAACATGGTTGGGGGGGTACCAGAATTCCATTTTTGATGGCGATCCTATTTATTTTACAGCTGGGCTCACAAATTAACAATTTAGCAGAGAAAAGGTGTAAAATTGGAAGTCCTAACAAAATCATTGAAATTGATGAAAGCCTTTTGCACAAAAAAAAAAAAGAATTCTTCTGGAACAGTGGATGATTGATGGCTTTATTTCATCATAAGAATTCATGGCAGAATAGCGACAACTCTGATGGAAGTCATCAAACAAAATCTGGAAAAATCGATAATGTATTAAGACAGCTGGAAAGCCTATACTGCTGGTTTCTGACCATTTTTGTGTGAATCATACTAAACGCCATCAAAAAAATTAGTCCACCACATTGAAGAAATAATAAAAGTGTAGTAATTTCATTTTTTTTTTTGCTTTGTTTTTTATTGGTTATGAAAAATATATATCTTAATATCATTTCAGTTGAAGATCCCGTGCAATCATTATATTGCACAATCACGTATTAAGTAAGTCTCCATTTTGGGAAAAATAAAAAAATTTACTTTTAGTCTCCATTTTGAAATTAGTCCAGTTAAAATAAATTAGATAACAGACTAATTGATTGTTTCATCATGACAATTCCTGTTATATATCACACAGTAAGTACTGTATATGTATATTTTAAGCATTTTGTAATTTAGTGATTTATTATGTTCATATTTAAAGTAGCATTTGGGAATTGCATAAAACTATTTTCAGATTTATTTTTGTGTGAAATTTATATTTTTAGTATTGTTAGATTTAGTCTGGTGCAATTACTGTCACATATTGGAACTACTATGCCTTTTTGCATATGTACTCAGACTGCTGATAACTTTGAAAATCTTGCAAAAATATGTGCACAAGGCCTGTTTTGATTAATTTACCATTTTAAGTTTGTCTAAGATCCAAGAGTAATGTTATTTAGTCAGATCACAAGATTAGAAAGTTGTCAGCGGGTTGATACGAATGTGAAAAAATGTAGCAGGTCTAATACGTAAGTACTTTAAACTTTTTGATAAATTGGATAAATAAAATTAAGAATGCAAAAGTTGTGTAATAGAAAATCAATAGAGCATCTAATTATAAGTTATAAACATTGTATAAAATAAAATATTGATGAATAAAAGAAAAATTGAAAAAAAAAAACCTAACAAGATATTGATGGTTTTATGCTATTATTATTTATTTAGATGATACATTGCAATTACTTATTTAATAAAGAATGATTACATGTTCTTTTTTATATACTTCTTCAACTTTTTTATTATTGTTGTCATTGTTGCCATGAGTGACTATTAATAAGAGTCCACAATTGGATTATTAGCTAATAATAGATGAATCAGAAGATAACTTGAAAAATGTTGGCATCTGGTTGAATCTAATGGCTAATGACAACATTAGATTTGATAATTAAAAAAAAAAAAGAATTGTTGAAGTAGTAAAAAATAATTTAGCAGCCACCTAGTATATCAATTAGAGCAGTGTTCTTTAACCCTTGGTCCGCGGCCAACTTTTCTGCAGGTCCGCGTGCTAGATGGGCAGTAAAAAGTTTGTAATAATAAATAATAAGAGTTTAAACTTTTAATTAATATAGCCAATTTTTATTTATTTTTTCATCTCATTTTTACCCAATTAAAAAAAAAAGAAAACAGAACGAAAACAAAATCTTATCAATCATTCATAAATTTATTTGTTTTTCTAGTTATCACAGATGTTTATGGGGGGAGGGGTAGAATTAAATTTTTTATTACTTTTCTAAAAAAAATTTTTAAAAAGTTTTTTATTATATAAACTCCATATATATAAAACTTTATCTTATATATTTAACATTGTTGTTTTGATCAGTTATAACAGTTATGCTTATCTTTAAGAAATTTTATCTATAGACTTCTGCCGGTCTGCGAAATCTTATCCTTATTTTTGCTGGTCCGCGGAACCTTATTCTTATTTTTACCCGTCCGCAGGTGTGAAAAGGTTGAAACCACTGAATTAGAGGATGAAATTAAAATTGATATTGAATTAATGAATATAATCAAAATGCGAGGGGGGCAGTGATTCTGAAGCTTGTTATTACTAACTTTGAATAGTAATCAAAGTATGAAATGTGATATTAATTAATGTGAAAATGGCAATATTTAAACATGTACTATGAAAATTATTCATGTAAGTGAAATCATAAAAAGATTGTACAAATGATTAAGCTAATTAATTTGCAAGTTCAAGAATTACTGAGATAACTTTATGGCCTAAATGAAAGACTACCTCATAGGATAAATTGATCAAAGGTGACTGAAATATAATAATGATAAAATTCAATACTAAATATAAAGCAAATATGTAAGTTTCAATTAATTTAAATTGGACAGCTATTCATTAACAAATAAATGAAAAATTCCATTGTACTTGTTCTTACTAAATATTTGAAGTATATCACTTATAGCTGAATGATATTAAATCCAATATATATGTGAAAATAAAATACTATGAGATTACTTTTTATTGCAAGGCTTTACTTTTTAAGTAAATAAATAGTTAACTTATGTACTTCATAATATAATTGAAGTTTTAAAAAATTAATATATATATAATTTCAAGTTAAATTATTTTTGCATATCCAATTTTTTTTAATTAAATTTGTTATTAGAAAAGTGTAACAAAAGATTGACTGATTGAAAAACAAAAGATAGTAAAAAAAAGGAGACATATTTTTAGAAAAATATGAGATTGTTTTCTATTCCAAGGCAACATAGACTATTCACTGTGAGGTTCATAAATATATAAAAACACAATAACTGGAGCCAATTATTAATCCTCAGTTGAGAATGATTAATGATCATGATAAGTACCAGAGATCACCAGGTGTTGAGCATATATTTTTCCAGATAAATAGCAGAAGTGACAATAAGAAGGAATGTTGATATCAAGTTTACTGGTGATAAAAAAAGTTAAGCCAGCATTGAAAATTGTGTTATTATCGTTTTCCCTACTTATATTTCAAATAAACCAACATGCTAAATAGAAAACTTAATTGTCATTTATCTATTATTTGGAAATATAATCACTTGTGGAATATTTGAAATGGATTCTAAGAGTGCCATATAGCCTGCCTATTGATTATCCTGCATATAGAAAATATATCACTGAGGCAATATTTCATTTAGAAGCACAGAAAACATGAATAAACTAGAATTCAGCAGAATACTGACATGGAACTGCTTAATAATAAAAACCAAATCTTGTCAAGAATAAAATTCAGAAAAATTACTAATAGGATTGCTGCCATAAAGATGAAGATAAGGATTTATCTTGCAAAAATGAGTTGGTTTGTAAATTGTCAAAAAGATATATTTTCAAAATAGTACTATGCATAGTAACATTGAACTGTAATATAAGGTTAAAAGCTGTAATATAAGGTTAAAAGCTCAATTTAAATTACACTTACAGAAATATTCAATAAGTCATTTTCAACCATTATCTATCCAATGCAGAATGAAGATCTCTCCAAATTTAATCCAGTTTCTGCGGTTTCTGATCCCTCTTCACTACATCACAACAGTAAACTTTTTCTTATTTTATTCTGCGGTTTCTGACCCCTCTTCACTACATCACACCAGTAAACTTTTCTTATTTTAACCATCTATCTCATATTTTTTTCCAAGATCTTTTATAACCTCTTGAGATGCAATTTAAGATTTCAACTGTCTATTATCATCTTGTCTAACAATATGTCCATGTTAGCTCTACTAATTCTCTCAATACCAATAATAACTGTTATTCTCTCATCCGTGTATTTCATTTTCCATCCCTTCTTGTTACCCCTAACATACACACCTCCATACTTCATTGAGTGATCTCAAATTGCTGTATTACTCTTCTATTAAGTGTCCAAATTCTCAGATCTGTAAATAAAAACTGGTAAACACATATATTAAAAATCTTCCTTTTCAAACACATAGGTGTATTTCCTTTTAATATTATTTCTACCAAAAGCACGCAACGAAGTTTAATTCTATGATTAATTTCATCTATTATATTTCCATCTGTATTAATAATTTGATCAACATATTTGTCGTTATTAACTTCTAATTCATCATCATCTTTCTTATTTTATTCTTTTGAAAAAATACATTGAACATTACTTTAGTCTTTTTAGCACTTATCGTTAATCCTTCTTTTTTACTTTCATCTGATAACCTTTGCAACATTTCCTGAAACTTTGTAGCATTATTTGAAAAAAAAAAAAAAAAAAACATTATATCACCAGCAATAATCTAGATGGCTTAAATAATCTCATTTACTTTTAATCCCTTAGCTTCCCATTTTTAATCCACACAAAATATTCTTATAAACCTACTGTAAAAAGTCTTGGAGATACGGAGCCACCGTGATGCTCATCTTTTTCAATTTTAATCTTCTTACTATAACTATGTAATTTAATTATAGTTATTGCATTTTGATAAATATTCTTCAAAATATGACAATAATCTGAGTATATATTTTGACAATCCAATGCTTTAATCACTGTAAAAATGATTATAGAATTAAATGCCTTTTCAATCCATAAATTCAAAACATAACTCATACTAGTTCTTTCTCTAACTTTATTCAATACTCGAATGTAACTTACTGTATTAAAACCACTTTTAAATCCTGCTTGTTCTTGGTAAAAAGTGTGTACAAAACTAATAAAAGACCAACAGGACTGAAATTTCTAATATCTCCTTTATCATTTTTAAAGATCAAAATTACTACTGTATTCTTTCAATCATCTGGTATATCTTTATCATTCAGACATTTGGTATATAACTTTGCCTACAATTTTTCTATATCTTCACCTGCTTCTTTTAAGAGCTAGATTACAACTCCTTCAGTACCATAAGCTTTTCCCCTCTTCATAGATTTAATTGCATGTCTTACTTTTCAATTAAAATACTGGGTGAGTCAAAAGATGGAGCAATTGTAGGGGATATTTAATTTTCTTGTTCTTATTGCTATATAATTTTTAATAGAATTCTTCCACAAAAATGTCATATCTCTTTTTTGTAATAGTTCCATCATTTCTTCATTGTTGCAGAAATAAGATTTCTATCAAATCCCAGGTGTTGTTTTACACTTGTGAAATCCTTATTCTCTTCAATAGCTTTCCTTTCTAATTCATAATTATACTTTATTTCATTAACTCTTTTTCATATCATTTTACAAAATTCTAGATATTCAATTCTTCTTAATGGATTTGTATTTTTTCATATTCCTTCTTTTCTTTTTACATTGTCTTGTCTCTGTAAAAAATTTATTGGTAAATTATTGCTTTCTTGTATTAGTTATTTCTATGGTAATTCTTAATAGTTTATCAGTTATCTTCCTATTGATTTCATTCAAACATGAACCACCTTCAAAATATGTTAATCTTTTAAACCAATTTGCAAGTTCTAATTTAAATTCCTTGGAGAAAGTTTCTGAAGGTTAAGAATAACAACTGTGAATACAGTTTATCTTAATGATTTTTTTTCTTTCTAGGTTTGGATTAACACCTATCTTACAACTCACTAATCAAAAATTACTTCCTGTACTAATGTTATTAAGAATATTACAATCTTAAAATGCATATTTTCTGGTTAGTCAAAGTGTAATACAATTTTGCTGTACCTTCATTTGAATGTTTCTATGTTCAATCCCATTTAGCATTTTTCTAAAAAAAAAAAAGTTTTTCTTTTTCTGCAAACTCCACAAGTCTGTATTCTTTCTTATTTCTATCACCATAACCAAATTTATCCACAGCACTTTCATCTTTCAGTTAGTTATTAATTCTAGAATTAAAGTCTCACATGATAATTTTAAAAAGTATGGTATCTATTTCTTCATTACAATGAGAACATGTTGGGACATAAACTTAAATTATCTGCATTTTGTATTTTCCATTAAGTTGAATAATTAATTTTGCCATTCAGCTTGACACATCATTAATCTTTACAAAGTTGTTCTTCCACTTTTTATTTATAATAAATCCTACTTCTCTTATGTTTACAATATTTCTACCTTTATAGTAAAGTACATTTTCCACTTTTTAAATCAATTCTCTTCATCTTTTACTTCACAAAGGTCAATAATGTTCTTCTTCCAATTCATGAAAACTTGATCTGTAATTGTAAATACTTAAATAAAAAGTCATCATAAAGTGGCAGACTGGGTCCACAATCTCAGAGGATTATTAGCATTTTCAGCATGCTACCTTGATCAGTGAATTTACAGCCCCCTGTTGAATGAGGACTATGATTTAGTTTTGTCTGTCGTGATTGTAAATGTCTATAAGAAAACAAAAAAAAAATCATTCATCTAAATTCAACTGATATTTCAGTTAAAAACTATTAGATAACTGAGAAGAA
Source organism: Epiperipatus broadwayi (assembly GCA_028023455.1). Taxonomy (NCBI): domain Eukaryota; kingdom Metazoa; phylum Onychophora; class Udeonychophora; order Euonychophora; family Peripatidae; genus Epiperipatus; species Epiperipatus broadwayi. The sequence goes on along the minus strand of JAQFVV010012440.1, from coordinate 4,685,244 downwards.
AGACCATGATGTTTCTTGATCTTAAACTGGAATAAAAACCAATAAACTCTCCATGCTGGCTGAAGCATGTTGGTGAGCAGTCCATCCATGTTTGTATATTATATGAATAATCATATAGTAATAACAGCTTCAATGTCAAAAAAAAAAATCCTTTAAATCCTCAAAGAGGAACTGTAAGGATCTACTTTCAATTAACAACAAACTCCATTCTGCAGCCCCTCTTTATTACTGTTTTTTTTTTTTTTTAAAAGTTTTATAATATTTTCTTTAGATGTATGCATTTGTTATATTTTTTGAATATGAAATGTCTAATGGTAAATTTTCTTATTAATACTATATTTCATTAAATCATTGTATTATTAATACTATATTTCATTAAATCATTGTATCTAATTACTAAGCTTATTTAAAATAGTGTGTGCATTATATACGTATAACTTTGAAGATTTTTTTTTTCTTATATAAGATTAAGAGTAGTTAAATATAGTAATAAAGATATGTGTGCAGCTATGCATACTATTTAACATATTATTATTTAAAATGTTATTTTAAAATATAATAATAGTTGCTACAATCTTTTGTTCTACTCTCAATCTAGTCATATGACATATCTTGTATTTATATATGTGATTGTGGCCCAGTTGATACATAAAAAAACATTGCAAAATGTTTCAAAGTATGCTAATAGAAGAGAACAAAGATTTAATGAATAAGGATAAACAAATAAGTTCTTCTAACAACATGGTACCAGAAGAATGAGAAACAGTAATTTTTTATTAGTTAATCTTGGGAAATAAATGAGTGATTATTGCACGAGAAGTATAACAAGTTCATCAGTACTATTTTACTGATATAATTTCAAGTAATCAAATTATATAAATCAATGATGATGGGGTCACATCAATTTCTAATGATAGATGATTTTTGATTTTACTATGGATTAGGTAATTTATATAACACCATGTGTTTACTAAGACAATAAAACCAATTACTCAAGACTTTAATAAGTTTATAAATGTAAATGATAACAATAAAATCTTAAGCTATCGACAATCTCAACCTTGTCATCAAGGCAACCAACCTCCTTTAACAATAAAGGTGGTACCATCTTTATCTATGATCTGATATGTTTATATAGACACTAAATATTGCAACTTGACCAAGGAGTGTGAGATTAATAATATTAAAAAAGGATGCCTTGATTAGAGGTTGAGATTGTTGATAGTTAAAGGGTTGGTTGTTATCAACACCATGTGTGTATACAAGAATTGTCAATATGTGAATATTCATATTCATTATCCTGATAAAGTCTCCATTTGGCACATAATAGCTACATAACCAAAGGCAAAAACTTATCAGCAAGTTTTTCATTCTTTACAATATATAACATTTTTTAAGAAGGTGACAACAATGCTAAAAATAAAATTATGAGACTTTCAGAATTATGTACAAATTCCCAGATTTATTGTTGTGTATATAAGAAGTTTTTGTTTAGCTTCATTAAAATTACCTCTTTAACATTTATTTAATTAATACATACTAACTACTTAATAAAAATAAGATTTTTTTTGTTTTTAATTAAAGGAATCCTAAAATTTAAAAATTGATAATAATTTTCTTTTAACATTATTATTTTTTTTTACTTAAAATATTAATATTATCATAATATTATTGCATTTTAAAGTTAATCTATTAAAATTCAAAATTATTATCCTTGAAGTAAGTATCAAAATTGTATTAAATTTTCATTGGATTTTTTTTTTGGAGGTGCAAAGGACATGTATTTCTATTTAATCTATTGTATTAATGTAAAAAAAAAAAAAAAAAATCACAATAAACAATATAACAAGTGAACAGTAAAATTAATCTAAATATGCAAAATTATGTAAATGACCCAGTCAGAATAACATGAAGCCTAAATTTGGATCACAATATAAATATTAGAACCACTGACATAATACATAAGAGAACAAACAAACAAAAAATTGCCACTTGAGCAAACAAAATGTTGTTCTTCATTACACCTTTTACCAGTAACAATAATAATACTTTTTTTTTCTTCGAAAAAGGTAATTAAAACTATTTAATGTAATAATTTCCTTAACAAGTTTTGAAAATCTGATTGGCAAGATCATAAAAAAAAAATTTCAAAGTAAAACAAAATCACTCAAGGGATTTTTTTTTTTCTAAATATAAAAAATCATCTTGATATTTTTTCTTCAAGATTTATCAGCTTCTGACACTATTAATTAATCATAAAATAATTTTGACATATTTAAACTTTTGTTTTGCAGTTTATCTGATTAAATAATTTGCTATTTTTAGTTTATCTAAATACTTCTTTATCTAAAAATATATAGTATATATGTTTCATAATAATAAATCACAAAATGCTAATCAAATGAAAAAGTATATCTTAAAACTAAAGGCATAAATAATGTTGAATAATATTATATATATAATTATAGTTAAATAATTTTATATGATTTGATTTGTGAATAATAACAATGCATAATCATTTTAAATCCATATGAAAAGAAAAAAAGACAAAAAGCAAAAAACTTAAAATTGAGTTTGTGAGATTTAAACAACTAATCTATGAAAAACAAATATGCCTATATATATATTACAGGCTGGCTTATCCATTTTTCTTGACATCTTGCAATACTTTCTATCTTTTAATTTTTGTAGCAAACATTGTGAAAGATTTCAACACTACCTAATTATAGTTTTCTATAGCAATCCATCTTCAGCTATAGTATTTCAATGGAAGCAATTAATATTGCACTTGTTTATAAAGACCTTGAAATAAATCTTTATAGCATAAATATGATATTACCATTCTTACAAAAACAACAACCAAGTCCACTATATAATCTATTCCTATTCATTTGCTTCAAATGCCTAATTTATCGAAGATGTGCTTTACAATAGTAGATTCAATATTATCACATTGCTTTTATTACACATTTTTAGGATATTGTAAAGTATCCTGAAATGAAATTTTTCATAAGAGATTCAAGTTTCACTTCCACATAAGTTTAGTAGAATAACAGTACTATATTAAACTAATTTAGTAGAAGTAATTACATCACTAAAATGACTACCTTATTTACTAAATTATTAAATGGAGCAGCAGCATATTGGAGACTGCTGCATCTTAGCATCAAATAAGTTTTTTATCTAAAAAAACTATCAAGATATTTAAAGTGATCTATATTCACAAGCTGATAAGTATCCAAACTAATAGTTGCTGAAATTTTTTCTTCCATCATAAAGGACTTGAATTTTTTGAAAATGTATTATTACATCAGTCTTTGCAGGTTATATTCAAAACATTAAAAACAATCCAAAGATCATTCTGTAAATTGATAAGAAAAAAATCATTACAATACTCTAAATCTAAAATCCAAGAAAGCAATGTTTTTGGTTTTGTTATTAATCACATTACATTAAAACTACGGCATCCAACCTAAGTATAATCTCCATATCTGTCTTATGAATCACCTATATATTGTCCCAAAATCAAAAAAAGGGGATTAGTACACATTCCTATTTAACATTTTTTCATTTCAAATGCCCAAATTTCCCATTATCAATAATAAATCTTCTCACACAATTACATAGAAGCTGATAATATAAACAAAGGCTTAGTGGATAATCATCTAATTTCAAATTTGGTTACATTTTCCATTGCCGAGTCTACTGCAATAAGCCAATCAATAAATATATATCATACTTTGTTCACATCTTTCTTACATTGGCAATAAAAATAAATTTATTAAAATGCTTCCTTAACCCACATTCCTTTTTTGAAATGCAGCTCAAACATGTCACCCCCATGAATAATCATTATATATTTTGATCACTGTCACTAAATTTCCCACTTTTTTAATTACATCAAATATTTTATTCTATATTTCTGAATAAGTTATTTTATTTGTCCCCAATGTGTGATGCATTATAATCCTTCCATTGAGTTGTAGTTTTAAATCTATTTTACAAAGACAACTGACAAAGCCTATTGATTATTGCTGTAAATATCTAATTTGTTGTTCTTATGTGGGGATTCTCTTTTTCTAATTTTTGTCTGCATTATTTAAAAAAAAGTTAAATCCCAAACAACCTACAAATTTCAAACATAGTCAATGCAAAATAATAATTAAATTTAATGTAAATTTCAAATTGTGATTATCATTTGACCTTTCTTTTTGCAATTAAAATCTAGTTTTTAAAAATAATTCCATTAAAATAAAAAAAATAGAGAAAAGAAAGTTTCAACAATTAATTCTTTTTGATTGATAAATTTTATAATTATAAAAATTATTCTTCAAAAAAATTGATATTCATTTGACAAATAAATACAATTAATTAAGAATTAAATCATATCATGTATCATAAATAATAATTAAAGAGTGTAAAAAGAAATTTGCTGTTAACTAAAAGGGGACTCTTTGATTCTTCTTTGAGATCTTAAAGGAAATGAGTAAAGCAAATTCCTAATGTCAACAGCATGTGTTCTGGCACTGCAGCTGTTATCATTATATGATTGTTCATATAGTACATGAACATGGTTGGGCTGCTCACCAACACACATCAGCCAGTGTGATGAGTTTATTGCCTTTTTATCTCTGAATTTAAGATCAAGAAACACCATGATCTTTCTGCTGTTTGCCTAATAGCTCTTAACTCTATTATCAGTTGAGTTTTCTTGAAGGCAGAATGAATGTGTGTGTGAACGAACTTTTATTTAAATAGATATTTACAATAATGACAGACAAAACTAAATCATGGCCCTTCCTCCCAGAATACTATAACATTGCCAATCAAAGCAGTAGTGGTTGGTAGCCAAAGGTATAGGATACTAAATATCTCCTGATTGCTGATCCATGCTGGCATTTGATTATGACCTTTTATTTATGTAATTACAACTGCAAATCACTTTAAAGTGAAGAAAGACTGCATGAATTATAAAAAAAATGTTTAATATTAAATGGCACATTGTTGAGCTTTACGAAGTTAGAAAAAGATGAAGCGACAATTGATTTAAAAAATAGACATGCACTACACTACAAATATTAAAAGAATAAGTGAAGTAGAATTTATTATAAATAAAAAATGGAAAAAGAACATTGTGGAGATTGATGATGTATCAGACAGTGATGAGATTAGTTATTCAAACACAAAATGCAAATGATACAGATTTATGCCCCAACAAGTTCTCATTGTAATGAAGAAGTTTTTATATAGACGTATAAAAGACTTTTTAAAAAACCAAACCAGGCATTTAAGCATGTAATGGGAGACTTTAATTATAAAATTAATAAATCACGATTGACAGGTGAAAGTGGGTAGGAATAAATTTGGTTATAGTGATAGAAATGAGAGGACAGAAACTTGTGGATTTCACAGAAAAAGAAAACTTTATATTATTATTTTTTGCAAAATATACTAAACAGAAATGGATATGGAAGCATCTAAACACAAAGTTAAAGTAGAATTGAATTACACTTTGATTTAGAGAACATGTATTTCAAGATTATAATGTTCTTAATAAATTTAATATAGGAAATGATAATTGATTAGTGAGATGGATTAAATTGTGCACTAATATGCAGCTGAAGAGAAGTTTTGTTCTTTCCAGTCAAAGTAACAAGATAAGGCTGTGTGCTTTCAAGAGTTACAGTATTCTCATATTCATAACTGGGGTTATGTAAAATATGTGTTAATGCAAAACTAGAATCAAAAATTATTAAAAAAAAAAAAAAAACAATATTCACAATTGATATTTCTAACCTAACATTTCAATAAATTTAAATTAGAACTTGCAAATCATTTTAAAATCTTAACAGATTTTGAAGTTGGTTCAGATTTGAATGAAATCAATAGGAAGATAATTGATACACTATTAAGAAGTGCAACAAAGATAGCTGGTAACAAAAAATGCAGCAATTAATATTTCTACCTAGTCAAAAGAAAGAAAAGAGTATAAAAATATATAAAAATGATACATTAAAAAATATTCAATTTCTAGAATTATCTAAAATGAGATGTAAAAGAATTAATAACGATATAAAAATATAATTGGGAATTAGCAACAAATGCTATAAAAGTTTCAAAAGTGTAAAACAACTTGGCAATTGATAAAAAACTTACTTTTGCAATACGAAGAAAACCAAGGATTCTATAAAGAGTTATATAGCAAAAGAGAAAAAAAAAAGTATCCCCTACAATTGCTACATCTGATTTGTCCAGTATTTTAATTGAAAAGTGACACCTACAATAAAGATCTATGAAGAGAAAAGCTCCAGGTAATGACAAAATTATAATTGATATCTTAAAAAAGGCAGATGAAGAAATAGAAAAATTATTGATAAAGTTATATACAAAGTGTCTAATGATAAAGATATATCAGATGATTGGAAGAATTATTAGACCTATCAAGCTTTTATCAGTTCTATACAAAAATTTTACCAAGATATAAGCTTAATTTAAAAATGGTTTTAGTACAGTGGATCCCAATAAGATATCAAGAGAAGTTATAGAAAGGACTAATGAATATGTATTGCCATTTGTAGATTATGAAAAGATATTTTATTCTATAAGCATTTTTTCAGTGATTAAAGCATTAAATAGTAAATATAGACCCAGGATACAGTCATATCAAAATGTAACAGTTATGATTAGATTATTTAATGATATCATGATTAACATTGAGAAGGATATATAACAGAGCTACATATTTCTAAAAGATATGACAGCATTTTTGCTAAAAGTATTTTGTGAATTAAAATGAAAAGCTAAGCGAGAATAAATAAATAGAGATTATTTAAGTTATCTAGATTTTGCAGATGATTTTGCAAATAATGCTTTAGAGGTTTGAGAAATGTTGCAAGAGTTATCAGATAAAGTTAAGAAAGCAGGATTAAAGATAAATGCCAAAAGATTTAAAGTAATGTTTAATGAAAGAAGAAAATAAAAATTGATAATCATAAATTAGAAGAAATTAATAACTACAAATACTTAATCTGATTATTAATATATATCCAAACATAATGTATAAAATTACACATAAAATTAAACTTGAATGGAATGCTTTTGATTGAAATAACTAAATATTAAAAAGGAAATATATGTGTTTGAAAAGAAAAATTTTTACCAGTTCTTACTTTTGAATCTGAGAAGTCTTAATCTACATAACATTAATTTCTTCAAAACAATTAATCAGACCAATCATCATAAAAAGCTTGATGAAAGACTAAATTTACATCATTAATATCACAAAGTCCATATACAAATTGTTAATGATCATATATAAAATATATATATAAATAAAAGCTTAGTTTAATACTTTAACAGCATTGTAAAAAACATGCTTTTGATAACCTGGTAATCATATTCATAATGATAGCTATCAAAGAGACTTGTGACTTTTATAAAAGAAAAAACATGATTGATGATTGCATAAAATTTGAATAAGATGTGAATAAGTTAATTTAAATGAGCCACCTTTTTGATAGAGGGACATGGGATTTTTTTTTTTTTTTTTGATTGCATGTAAATTGCAGGCAATATGCTAAGTTTCTTTAACTTTACATTTAGCATCATTTCTTTCGAAGCAGACTATGCTGGCAGAAGTTGAGGCCACATTTAGACTAATGTTCAAGGAAAATGGATTTCATCTCGGTATTAATCTTAGCTCGATTGTATTGGTATCTGTGCTGTGCAGTTCTTGCAGATAGATGTGATTCTCTGTAATAAACTATGTGACAGTTTGTGTTGTTGTACATAACTTTGTATATAACTTGGGAAATCTGTTTTGGTGACAGCTTGTCTTTTGAATTGTTAATAAAGCGATTCACTGCAGAAGAGGTGTGAAGGCCAATTCTGTAAGTTTTAGTACAAATTTTGTTTATACAATGGATAGCCCTGAGTATGTATGAAAATAATATCCAAGATTTTTCATTAGCTTGAATAAATCTATTCCTAACTTTAGCATAAAACCTTTTAACAATTTGAATAAGAACTGAATCTTTGTAACTGATGTACCAATATTAGTATTTTGATCAGATTCAAATTTATAAAGATTACAGTTTCAGTATAAAAATGCTATGAAGCCAGCAAATTTAAGATCTTTAAGTGCTACTAATTAGGGACATACGACACCTTACACTTGATGGGTTTGATTAATATTTTATAATTTAATTGAATGCATTCACGCTGAATATATAGATCTAAAAAGTGTATACCTTTGAGATTATCTTCATTTTCTATTGTCCATTTTAATGAAGACATACATATAAGATCCTGTTGTATTTCTTTGATTTGCACCTCTGGGGCACAAATCAGGATCTCATCAATGTATCATATGTATAACAGGGGTAGGATTTGATTTGAGTATGTAGGCATTCTTCAAATTTATTTATCACAATACTCAATATTATGTTGCTCATAAAAAGACCCATAGGTCACTCCTTTTCTATTTTGTAATATATACCATTAGATAAGGCAATAATATCTTCATGAATCCAATTCAGTATTCGATAATAAATTCAATTTTTTGAATGTTGTATTCAGTTTTAACTAGAGCATCTTTAATTATTTGGATAGATAGTTTTTGTAGAATAGAACCATATAGCTCTGTTATATCCAGTGATGCGAAATGATCTTGATTACAAAGTTTTATGTTTTTCATTTTGTTAACACATTCAAATGATGATCTGATAGTAAACCTGCCAAAGCCAGATGTTCAGTGAGCCATTGATTAATAATTTTCTAAACACTGTAATAATAGGCTTCCCGAAATCAATCTTTAGGTGTAGAGGGCTTCAATTTTATGTAGTTTTATGTTAGTGAATATTCTGAGTGAGATTGCAGCTGATAGATAAATATTAAAATATTCACATTAATAATTTTCAAAGTTTAGTAATAATAAACTCCCTTGAAATCAATCATTAGGTGTAAAAGGCATACAATTTTAGGTAATTTTATGTAAGTTAATATTGTGTGCAGGATTGTAGACGAAAAACATATATTAAAATATTCTTGTTGAATATCTTGATATTTATCAGTCGGTTGCAATCCTACCAAGAATATTTGCTAACATAAAACTATATAAATGTAATTGCACTATGCCTAATAATTGATTTTGGTAGAGCGTATTATTACAAAGCTTCGACAGTTATTAACCAATGGCTCACTGACCAGCTTGGCTTTGGGTGGTTAACAAAATCAAAAACATAAAACTTTGTAAAACAAGATCACTTTGCATCATTAGATATAACAGAGCTATCTATCCAAATAATTAAAGATGCTCTAGTTAAAGCAGAGTACAATGTTCAAAAAACTGAATTTATTATCGAATGCCTGAAATTGAATTCATGAATATATTATTGCCTTATCTAATGGTATATATTATAAAATGCAAGAGGGGTAGCCTATGGGTTTTCCTATGAGCAGCATAATATCGAGTACCGTACTAAATAAATTTGAAAAATACCTAAGTACTCAAATCAAATCCCATCTCTGTTATACATACGATATATTGAAGACATCCTAATTTGTGCCCAGAGGTGCAAAGGAAATATAATAGGATCTTATACATATGTCTTCATTAAAATGGACAATAGAAAATGAAGACAATCTAAAAGGCATAAAGTTTTTAGATCTACATATTCAGTATGAATGTACTCAAATTGTAAATGTTAGTCAAACTAATTCAAGTGTGAAGTGTCATACACCCTCAAACACTAGCATCTAAGGCTCATAAATTTGCCGGCCTAAAAGCATTTTTAAGTATAATCTTTGAAAATTTGAATGTGATTGAAAAACTAATATTAGAATGTATATCAATGCTTACATAACATCAAATACAAAGATTCAGCTCTCATTCAAATTGTTAAAAAGTTTTATGCTAAAATTAAGAACAGACTTATTCAAGTTAGTGAAAAACCATGGATATCACTTCCATACATACCTGGGGTAGCCAATGTATAAACAAAATTTACACTAAAACATACAGAATTGGCTTTTACACCCCTCCTGCCCTGAATCATCTTATTCATAATTCGAAAGACAAGCTGCCATCAAATCAGAATTCCCAAGTTGTATATAAAGTTATATGCAACAACACAAACTGCCACACAGTTTATTACGTGGAATCATGTGCCAATCTGCTATGATAATTGCACAAGATAGATACCAATACAATTGAGCTACTAATACTGAGGCAAATCTATTTTCCTCGATCATTAGTCTAAACATGGCCAGAGTGTTGAACCTACATCTCCAGCAATCATCTGCTCAAAATGATACTAAATGTAAAGTTAAAGAAGCTTGGCATATTGCCAACAATATACATGCAATCAACAAAAAAAATCCTCTCTCCCCTATCAAAAAAGTGGCTCATTTAAATTAACTTATTCACATCTTATTCAAATTTTATGCAAATCGTTACTCGTGTTTTTTCTTTTATAAAAAAATTACAAGCCTCTTTGACAACTATTGCTATAAATATGATTACCAGGTAATCGAAAATACGATTCATACCATGCTGCTTTTCTTTATATACATTTTGTATGTATTTATTTTGTATTATACATTAAGTGATTATCAAATAAACTTATTTTTGTATAGATAAACCATTTGTATAAAAATATATGTGTTAGATTAAGTTCATGTATTTCATTACATAAGCACATTATACATATAAAAAAAAAAATAAGTAAGTAAAGTAAATACATATAAAAAATTAAGTAAGTAAAATGAATAAACAGATCATATATATATATTCAATTATTAAGATTATAAAAGAAGAAATGGCTTTTTATACCTTGCAATCAAAAGCATTAACACAGATGTAATCAAATGTACAATGAAAAAGATTAATTATAACTAAATAAATGGGACATGACTTTTAAATAAGTTAAACATATATTAAACAAATAAGCCTTCTCTGCATAAAAACATTATATTGTAATGTAATTCGAAAATCATTCAATATATGTAAGTAAGATCAATGCATATTAATGATAGAACAATTATTAAAGTTTATGGTCAAGTTCTAAAATTAAGAATATAATATAAAATGTGTTAAAGGGTTGGCAAGCAATGGTAAGTCATCACTAATGATGATGAAATATTATTACTTAGTTATAATTCATTATTCTATCTGCCTATGGGTAGAGAACTCAACATACATATGTATCAACTACATAAATAAACAAAGAAAAAAGTTTTTTGTGTGAATAAAAGTTTATCTCATGTATCAAAATCCACACAAGATTTATATATAATTTTCTGATTATTTTTAAAAATTAAAGGCTTTTATTTAATATTTCCATATATGATTTTTCAAATTTAAAATTATATTGAGCATAGAATTAAAATATTTAATTTGTTTCAATATACATTGATTTTCATTGTTTATTGATGTCATTTGTGCATCATGAGATTTGATAATATATATACAAAGTTTTTTGTTCTAGCATCAACTAAAAAATATAAAAAGAATAATTTTTAAAGTCTGTATTTCTAGTCAACACATCTAGATAAATAGTAATAAATGAGAGTTTTCTTTTTGTTTATTTTTTGAAACTAAATAATGAAGTGTTGAATAAATTCTCAATTAGTTACAGATGTTGTTTGCATTCATTTACAACAATGAATACGAAATTCACTCCATTATTGTAAAGAATCTTCCACTAAATGTATATGTAACACTTGTTTGTTTATATATTTTGGAAAAAAATTGTTGCTTTAATTAAATTAATAATAATAAACGGTCACTCTTACAAAAGTATAAGCATTCTAACTGCAAAAAAAAAAAAAAGGGGGGGGGAGCAGGAGAGAGAAACACACTACTCTAGAAATGAGTTTTGCAATGAGTATACAAAACCGATCTCTACTAATACATCCAAATAGGTCCTTTTTTTTTTATTCATTTGATATTTTATGAATTGTCTTTTAATTTTTGCAGAATTTTTTTCTTTCTGAAATGCTTCAACACTATGTCTAATTGCAATTCTCCAATGTCTGCCATATATTCACAATGAAAACAATTAACATTGTACTTCTTTAGAATATCTTTGAGGTAATCCTTATAATGTAGACATGATCTTTCCCATAAAAATAATGTTCAAATTCTTCAATAAAACACCTTTTAGAATATCTTGCATGGTTCATTTGTTTTACATGATCAATCCAATGAGGAGTGATTTTACAACAAGGGACTCTATAATATCATATCTAACAAGATGAAAAATATGTTGATTGCTTTTATGATTTTGCCATTGTATTTTTAAAATTTTACAGACCATCCTTAAATGAAGCTTTTCTAATATCTTTATATTCTGCCGATAGGGTGTTCAAATTTCACTTCCATTCATAAATAAGATAAAACAACAGCTCTGTATACAACTAACTTGATTGCAGTAGTTATTTCACTATGATAAAATATTGTATCTTTTAAATTGTCAAAAGTAGCAGCAGCACATTGAAGTCTGTGTGGTATTTTAATATTTAAGTCCACTTTACTACTTATAAAACTATCAAAGTATTTTAACTGCTTTACATTCTCAAGCTAAAATTTGCTGAGGATTTATCGTCAGTCACTGGTTAATAAAGGACTTGAATTTTTTGAACATTAATTAATATATCCAAGTCTTTATATTTTGCATACAAAACATTAAGTACATTCTGCAAATCATCTTTTGAACTGACAAAAATATGACAATCATTAGTATTTTATAAATCCAAGATGAAAAAGTGCTTATTTTCATTTTTTATTGATTCAAATTTAAAAATTCCATAACCAAACCTATATCACATTTTGATCCTTATTTGATTAAGCTGTCTATGAACAAACAGAAAACAATGTTGGAGAAAGTATACCTTCTTGTTTAAGAGCAATTTTCATTTCAAATGCTTAAGCTTTTCTACCTGTCGAAATATACTTTCTCATTTCATTATGGAGAAACTGTATAATACAAATAAATTTTGGTGGCCAACCAACTAATTTCAAACAATATCTTAGATCAGTGCTTCTCAAACTTATTGATTTAAAGGCTCCCCTGTAATATCTAAAAATATTTGATGTCACAGAAAGAAAAAATTCTTAATAGAAGCATATATTGTATTATATAATTTTATTGTATTTATATTTAGTTTGCTTAAATAATTTTCTTAATATTTTTATTATAATACAAAATACTTAAAGAATTACAAATATTACAAAGATTGTGAAATATGAAATACAAAATTCATCAATAACAATGAGAACAAAAATTGAATAGTACAACAAAAAGAATTTTAAAAACAATTTAATGTGATGGATATGGTTGATTATTGTCTACACAAAAAATCAATATCGATTGAAATATTTGAACAGCAATTTTTATGTTTTTCTGTTGTTTCAGTTAATACACAAGATTCATGCTTATATTTTTAATTATTAATAGCAATGAAAATGCTGTATTGCAAAGATATGGGGATATGAATGAAACCAGAATATTTAAAGCTGTGTTTGCCGATGAATACTACTTTTCTTGTCATTGGATTCAAAATTCTGACAAATCCTTATAAAATTCCAATCCAAAGACTGAATTTGCTCTCCAGTCAATTAGTTCTTGAGATGATCAAGAGAGATTAATAATTTGGAGGGATGGATAAATGGTATTTTTTATCCAATCATGTTCTTTAATATCATTTTAAGTTAGGGAAATATTTTTCAAAAAAAAATCATCAAATTTGTGATGTAATTAATTATTATCCTTTCATTTTTTGCTGATAAGAAAATGTTACTGTCTTCAAGAAATTCGTTATGTTTCGGTGTTTTATTATCCCTAAAACTTTTTAATCATGCATAAAGTTTATTTTTAAATGCTTGCAATTTTTTTAGGATTAAAATATTAGTACTCTTTCCATGCAGAGAAAGATTTAATTCATTTATTTTTTCCAAAAAATTTGTATCTAAATAATTTTAAACTCTGTCCTAGAGAAATTTTAAATTTTATTTTATTAAAAATTTATAAAAGATTATAAAAATTTACTAAAAGCAAGTGGTATGTATGTGTTAAAGAATGTTAGAAACAATTAACTGAGATTAGATAAATAATTATTTAATGTTCAAATGCATAACGGATTTTAAAAAATTCTGGTAAAAAAAGAATTAATTAAAATTTAAACTACTTAAATTTCCTTAGCATTAAATTTTAATAAAATTTGTAACGGCAGATTAATTATAAAGGATAGGTATATTTTTAATTGTTACTGAAACCTTATCTAATGAATGAAAAAAATAGGGTAATCACTTTGTATTATATATTTACAAAAGAATATTTACAATGTTAGGCCTTGCAGTAAAAAGGTGTTAATTGATGCTTAATTATTGCAAGGAAAATGCAAGTAAACAAAAGATATTCGGAATTTGGAAAATTGTCATAATTAATAAACAACTACGGGATTAGAACTGTAATTAAGCTGATCAAAATTTATAATCAGCAAAAAAAATTTTTAATTAAAATGAATCCGAATGCCTTTTGTTGAAAAATAATATAAATACCTAGGTAAATGTAAAAACAGAGTCTCTTGGATGAAAAATTCATCAAGCAGGTCTTTTGAAAAAAAATTCAAGCGGGTCATCTTTAAAAGAAAAATTCTTGAAGCTTGTTACAAAGATCTCTCTCCAAAATTATTTTGAAGAAGTTATTTGGCTGCTAAAAACCATGTATAATGCTAATCTCTGAGTAGACGCTTGTGTTCGCCTCCCTTTCACCATCCCAGGGAAGTGCAAGTTTGGAATCCTGGTGGAATTGAGCTGCTGCCCATTTGAAATCTGCTGACCAGTGTACCTGTCTTGAGTTCTTGCCATCACAAATGATTTCAGTTTGCTGATCTGCCATGCCTTCATATAAGAAATAAGCTGTCTAGTCAATTATGCCACCTTTAGTCATATGCTATTCTGAAGAACCAGCTCATCTCCAGAATTAAATTAATGTCAAAGAAAAAGGGCCATCCAGAATCCAATAAGTGTGAATTGCTTCATGAAGCTACACATCATTATATCTATATGCTGCTCTTCATATCTTATGTTTTTTTTAATCCTTCGTGAAGATAATCGCAGAAACATTGAACTCACCATGAGTACTACAATCCTATACTAAAACAGTTCATATGCATTTGATGTTTCCCCTTTGCTTGTAATACTTATTTCTATTTTTTTTTTTTTGTTATATTTTTCTTTAATATTTGTTAAGAATGATTAAATATATTGCTATATGCTGTCATTCTTAAATCATATATATATAATATGTGCCAAGTTTAATATTTGGGTGATCGGTGATGGAGGACTATTTTGTAAATATATTGCCATCTCTTAAATTCCAAGCATCATCTCCCCTCCCCCTAAAAAAGCTAATTAATCAAAAGTGCAGGATATTTTTTAATCTCCCTCCCTCATCTGGCTTAAAGATTTTGTTTTCCTAAAAAAAATAATCAATTATGCATTTCAATTAAAACTACTCTTGCAATTATCAAGATTAGAAAACCAGGGTTTTTTTTTTAAACAAATAGAAAAATGTCGAATTAGTTTTAAAAAACAATGTTAAAAATAATAATTATTTATACTTTTTTCAAAGGGATATATATAATTTAATTTACATTAGCCTCATAAGTACTTCATTAGAATTATATATCTCAATTACAGACCTCTTGAGCTATCGTATAATTTATTTCTTAATATGTTTGAATATAATCTCTGTGATGGAGCTTCAATTAAGCATGAATTATTAATCTTTTGTTTACGAGTATTTATACTGGATTTAGGAAAGTTAAGTAATATATGATCACTTGTTCAAACTTATAATGTGGCTACTGGAGCTTGTTTTGTTCTTTTAATTTCCAGGCTTTAATAATTAAGAATCGTTTATTGTTTGTTCCTTCTATATTTAAATTGTTTTGCTGGGTTATTTATCTATGATTAATTCATATTTTTGTTTTGCAAACAGATTATCATTCCTGCTTCACGAAAATGGTTTGGCCAAATGCTCTCGGATATAGTCATGCCAAGGTAGATGTATCTCTCACATGGATACTCAGATAATCTTTGCTGTTATCCTTAATATTACTATTAGTGCAGATGAATTTCATGCTTGATAGTAATGTTTGTTACAGGTTCTAAGAATAGATATTCACCCCTGCTTCATATGACTCTCTGATCCGATATTCTTGTATATGGCCTTGCCAAGGCCGGCATAACCCATGTTTCATCATCGGATATTAGCACCACATTCAATATTTTTTAAAGCATTTTTAAAGCCTGATACTGCAAGCATGCAACCAATTATAATTCTAAGTCCATTGTGGCCATCTGTTAATGTTTGTGATTTTAATAGTTAAATAAATACTCCTAGCTTCACCCTGCTTGATTCTTGATTAATAGTTAAATCATCATAGAATGTCAGCCCTGGAGGTTATTAAGACATATAAAGCCTATAATCCTTCTATTGTATGTAAGTTAGCAATAATCAAACTGTTTAATTGCTAACGCCATATAATCATAGGTTTAATCTAGTCATATGAACTTTTCTTTCGCTTTTTTTTTTTTTTTTGCTTTGTTACTAATAAATTTATATACGCATTACCTCTCACATTTGTATCTTGTTTATCACAATTAATTTTTTATTTTAGTTTTAAGTACTTTATATCTCCCTGATCTCAGCAAGATATAAGAAAAATGGCATATATGCTAACATAAATGCGGCAGTCATGTGGAAATTGTCCTGGGGTATAGGTAATGAGTTTTGACTTTATATTGTTTGTGATAATGTTTATATCGATGTTACACATAGGCATGCGAGTTAGTGATCACTGCTTGGTTCCTAAGATTAGTTTTGCTGACTATACAAATATGACCGTTACAGTAATAAAGCAAACATCTTCAATTTTGATGAGAAAAATAAAATGCTAATGTGTAACTTTTACCAAAAAAAATTTGTAATTCCTTTTTTAATATTAAAACTTTTTTTTAAAAAGTTACAGCAGGCTGGTCATTTTAGTTTTGTGTAATATAAAAGAGTTTCATAATTGAACTCCAAGCCTTAACATAAAATTCAAAAGAATTTTTGTATTAGTGGCACTATTTTTTACGGTAATCAACTATTACTGTAAAAACTTTTGATAACATGTTACTAAGTGATTCTTCCATATGTAAAAATACATGTTACTAAGTGATTCTTCCATATGTAGAAATATTAGTTTTTCTCTGTGGATAATACAATGAACATGTTTTGCATTCAAATAAAGCATTTTTTTTAATTCAGTAAATCCTGAAATCCTATCAACAATAATGCACTTTTGCCATTCAAACTCATTTTCTATATATAAAAAGATTATTCATGTTTTCAAGTATATCTTTTCCTTTAGTTATTGCAAAGAGATTCAACAAAGCAGCAAGTCTTCATGAATTTGAAAATTAATGGAGATACCTGATAAAAATCAGTTGAATCATCAAGTTGTATGGCAAATATAGTATTTTTGCTTAATTAATAATAACAGCAGAAACATGATATTGGTGGCAATATGATCTATTCTTCATTCAATTGTATCATTGAACACAGAAATTTTTTTTAAAGAATTTGATATTTCGGAACCATAGATAGTTTTGCAATTTTTTATTGCTGCCACTAAGACAAGATAATTGCCAATTATATAAAGTTTTTTTTTTTTTGTTTAGCAATTAATAAAGCAATTTCAAAATAAGTTTTTACTAATTTGTTATTTAATTAAATAGGCTTTCAGAAAAAAATGTAAGTTTGTTATTTTAATTCTTTTGGTCTTTTCTTTCAAAAATTCTACTGTCTCATTCTTAAATTCACTATGCACAGTATCTAAATGGCAATTAAGTTTTCCTGGTCTTATACAATTATTGGACAACAGTTTCTAGTAGATTGTACACATAGACTTATGCAATAAATGTCACCTAATATTAAATACTGAGTAATGTTTAGAAAAATTCAAACTTTATTTAAACTTTCCAATATAACACAAAATTTTGAATGGAATTATTCTCTCTTTTTCAGGTACTGCTGGCCTGACCAGTGTCAGTACTAGCATGGGAATCAAACCAGCACTTTTAGATTCATGAATTAACTTTAAGGTAATGCTTAGAGTGTTACCTTAAATTCAATATTCATGAATCTAAAGGATCAGGGACAACAATTTTCTTGTAAATATGACTAAAATAATATTTTTTTAATACAACTATCATATTAATCTTATAGCATACTAATTTATAATATAAATGTCCAACAAGCTGTGTCGTAAGTCTTCGCTTAAGAAGATTTTTTCTTATACTCTTACCTCCTAACTATAATATAATTTGTTAAATACCATTGTTTTGCAAATGTATGCATACATATTACTTTACAGTGTTTTTTCTGTGTAAATAAAGTGTTGTGATAGTAAATCCATGTAAAGTGCAAATATTCAATAACAACAAATCATTTGAATTTACAGCACTAATAATACCATTATTTCCAATAACTTTTGGACAAAGTTTATTATTTATACTATAATATGCATTAAAGTCTTCAAGAAAAAAAATTGATACTTTTAATGGTGCTGCTATAATAATACTATCCAACAATGAATAAAAGCGTTCCTTCTCTAAATAGGCACTAATAAAATAAGCACTTGCACCACTGTAAATGGCGAGTTAACACTATTGGCTTTTCATAAATACAAGAAATTCTAACGATACTAAATCAGACTTTACAGCAAATCCAACACCATGCATTCTCCTTTTATTGACTGACCTGCCTTTCCAAAAAAACTTCTATCCATCCATATGTTTTATTAAACTTCCTTCCCTTTAAGAAATATCTTTCACTAAGAAAAACTATCGATCTATTCTGGTCTTAAAGCATTTGTATCGAATAAACTTCACATATTCCCATGTACTTATATTCAGAAAACAAGATTTATAATATACCTTTTAGTTCTACCACTGCTTCTTGCTTTATCACCACTATTGATATTATTATTATTTCTACCACTGAAGTGAATTATCCATCCAATGTGACAATTTAGCGAGACTGTATGAGACATGTCACATTTTTAAACATTTTCTAAGCCCTTCCACTTCCATGGTTGATAGGATACCTAAACAGAGTTGCCAAAACATATAATCTTTCTCAGGCAAAACTTTTTTCTCACTGAAATCCAGTTCCAAATCAACTGCCTCAAGTAAAGAAACCTACTCAGCTTGCACTCATTGTTATTTTAAAAAAAAAGGAAAGAAAAATAATGGAAATTGGAGCCAGAAATAATACGTGTGCATGTGTAGTTAAAGATTGAAAATGTCACTGTTAAATTAAAATCACATAAATATTATCGTTAGTTTATAAAAAAATATTAAAATGTCTAACTTTTTTTTTGCAAAAAAGATTAAGTAAAAGCTATCATTGCATTAATCACATAAAACTATAAAATAAATTATGATGACATATATTCACTATTTCTAAAAAAAAATACACATTTTAAAAGTTTCTAAGAAAGATATAAGTAAAAATACTTGTAATATTATTACTTGTTACTATAAACATAAAAATATTTGTAGAAACAAGTTCAGGTATTATCATTACAGACTACTTTCTCTTATCTCTTTGTGAACACTGATATTTTTTTACAAATTATTTTACTAGTGATGATTTTCCGTTACTTTAATTTTAATAATTGTCTTTTGGATATCTGTGTATCATTTTTTTAAATTATAAAATTTCAAACAAATATATTTTTTTGTTATTATGAAAAGTCTATTATCATAATTCAAGTTTTGAAATATTTCAATGTATTATTCTTTTAATTGTATTTTCAGTATTAATTGCTACTTATAATTATTATTAAAAAAAATTTACCTGTTTTTTTATTATTTAATTTACATTTACACTACTTTTTTAATCTGTCTCTCAAAGAACTGATCGTTACATTAGACAGCTTTATTTTAGCTTCATTTGTTAACTTTCACTGCCTGTTTAATTTAAACTGACACTTAAAACTTCATATGTTCCATGGTAGTACTGCTATTTCACTACTGCTTCCCCAATGTGCTTCCTATGAAGAACACATTATATCTTATTGTTGTATCTCACTAATAACTTGTATAAAACTTACTAAATTTAATAATAGATGGTACCTCTTATATTCTAAAAAAAATTGTTTGAACAATAGCGAAGCCTAATTAATATATATGTAGAAAGGTAGCAACTTCAATAGATGCCTTTAGCATATTTAACATGTAAAACACTAAAAAGATAAGTAATTTTTCTTTGCTTTTTATTGAAATATATATAATGTAACGTTCTTCACATTTTGCTAGTTTCTGATAGGCCTTGTTTTACACATTAAGAAGTGAAAGTTAATCAAGCTATGGAGAAAGAAAGATCTCGTTCCTATTTCCAAAAACATGACTATATTTCCTGATTAACTGGTCAACTAATTATTGCGACCGGAATTGCCGACGAAGTTCATTTTAATGTATAAAAGGGCACCATAGTCAATAGACTCCTAACTTCTCACATCCCATAATTTTGACAGAAGTAACTAAAAAGATCGGGGTTATAATGACTCGTAACTTTATTTATTTTTTAGAAAACATTATTCCCGGAGCTTAGTTATCAAATATTGGCAAAGGTAAATTATACACTCGAATCCTAATAAACTAACATTAATAAATTTAATAACTATCATTAATAACACACAATGAATAGTTGATATTAGAAATAAATATTTTTATTCTAACAAAATAAAATATTAAAAACACATTACTAATTAATTGGAAAGATTACACGCACGCTAATCCAGACATT
This sequence comes from Epiperipatus broadwayi, assembly GCA_028023455.1. NCBI lineage: Eukaryota > Metazoa > Onychophora > Udeonychophora > Euonychophora > Peripatidae > Epiperipatus > Epiperipatus broadwayi. The sequence goes on along the minus strand of JAQFVV010012440.1, from coordinate 4,664,380 downwards.
AAATAGACTAACTAAAACAGTCTAATAATTAAAGTTCACTTTAAGTTTCTTCCAAGAAGTTCTTTGAATGATAATTCTGCAAATGTCTCAATTAGTAGTAATATTATACGCTTATAAGATGGATTGTTTGCAAATGCTTAATTTAGTCACAATCAGGATATGAATAATTTATTGGTAAGTTTTGTAGTACGCGTTTTGGAGAGCTCATTGAAGTTAACTAGTTTCCCTCTGTCGACATTTTTGTAGGTTCTTGGCCTGTCCTAATGGCTAGACTCGATGTTTTTTTTCTGAGTGACCTATAAGATGAAAAGTATCTATAAATGCATCGGTTCCACTCTGCATGACAATCCACTTCAGCATATGAGTAATGGTAGTCTGCATATGAGTAGTCCAGGGTAGGATATTTTCTCTATCCTGGACCTAATGCAAGCTGCTAATTAAGGAAAAGACGAAGACCCAGTTTTAAGCTTTTCTGACCTTTGTAGTCCCGATCCATTTTTAGATTTCTCTGAGCATCCATTTTCTTTTGTCCTTTTATCAGCATACAAGATAATAATCTTGTACACTCTTTCTTAAATTTAAGTTACAAAGACTTTTTTTTTTCAGCATAATTCTGCCATTTTTAATTAGCTTCCAAAAAAAAGTTTTAATGATTGTAATCTTTTACTTTGGAATTTTTCTTTTTATTTGTTTGGATTAGTAATCAGCATGTCTTATTCTTTCCAATTTTAACTTTTATTTTTAACAAACTAAAAAAAAAAATTAAAAAGCGTCAATTTAAAACATCCTTAAATTTACTTTTTTTTCAGCTTTTAAATATTTTAAAAGCCAATATCTTTGGACCATCTTCTTGTAGATGGTACAATAATAACAAATAATATAAATATATATATAATTTTGTATGTGTGTTAAAAAATAAAATATATAATAATTACATTAATTTTATAGATATACCAGGACAGACCCAAAAATAACTAGAATCATTCTCTGAATTGTGTGCCTCTAGTAGTATATGCTTCAGCTGTTCTTGCAGGGTCCCTTTTGCATCAATCTGTCAAATGACATTGCCGTGTGCAATTGTGGGTTCATGTAGCACTTTTTTTTCTAAAGTGTGTTACACAGATTTGTCAATTTTTTTATAATGACCAAAATGTTAGAATTAATGGTAATTTTTTTATGCATATGGCATTTTTCTATCAGATTTAGTTTATAATGGTCAGATATTTTATCTGCAAGTTCTGAAACATTTATGTGATGAGGTAAAACATAAAAATCCATTTTGTGCAAAGAAAAGAGTGCAAATTTCACCCCAACAGTGTCATCTCTTAAAGCCTTGAGTGTGAAACACTTTTTAATTAAATTCTGCATGATGCAGCTTATCTATCAGTTGCATTCGCTCAATCTCAATTCATGCAATTTTTTTTTGATTTCTGGAATAAAAAAATGTCATTTTTTTTTTTTTGCAGACTTGGAAGTGATGGAGAAAAAATGACAGACAGTAAAAAGCATCACTTTGCAAGTATTTCCAGGCCACTTTGAAAAATAAAAAACATGTTTAGACGGTGTATTGCATCAAATAGATAGTAATTTGAAAGAGATTATATTTATGATATGTAAAATAAATAAATAATTTATTATAAAATTAAGTTTATTTTTGGATATCCCTATTGAACCGGGTCCCTCAAAATATTTACATCTCTAAAACTAGGTTTATATACCTTTTATAATAACTTTTGAAATCTAAGCTTTAACAAGTTTTATTATTACTTTAACTAAGTTTAATATCTAAACTTTAGTAAGCATATTATTAAGCTCAATACATAAATTCTTTGTAATTATTTTTATATATCTTTAATACTATGGGACGGACTGGCCCTTCAAGAAGAGGGGAGAAGACCATTGATAGAATAGCCATCAATGCCACCCATGGCCAGATCGGGCTATGAAAAGCATAACATGATCATATTTTCAGACCATGGCCCACCAGGACTGCTGGAATCAAACCCCTGCCATCCAAAGCACTTTATTTCTTTTGAGAATGAAACTCGGGTGCCATCCAACCATGTTATATAGTAGATATGCTGCAGATGATAGGCATAAAATCCAGCACTTGACATATCCCAGGCTAGCTCATACTCTTAAATCAGGATCCAGCACATTTATTTAACACAAAAATAACTACTTTTAAAATAGTGACACAGTGACAAGAGAGAGAGAGAGAATAGACTAAAACAACCATTAAGCAACATTATCATTTATTTACGCACATACATATACTGAACTTAATATAACAATAAATTTTTATATAAGAAATATAAATGATGACTTTAGGCTATAGTTATAATAGTTCTTTGTTAAAGTTCATTTCATTTAAAATCAAGTGTCTATTTAGTTATTTAAAGTATCCTTACCTAGGTTTTCATTTTTGTGTGTATTTTCCAACCAGTTAGCATTTTGTTTCCATCTATGGTTCCAGGACTTATCTTCATTTCTTTGGCTCAACAATAGGAGAGAGAGTATGTAGCAAAATCTCCTTTAAAGCTTAGGGATTTGTTCCAGTCGTTGGATCCAGGCAAGTATAATTGATTTTTCTAAGAACTATGGCACAAAGTTGTCAAACACTTCTAGGGTCATTTTAGCACCCCATGTTGCTAGATCTGCAGCTTTTGCATTGATGTTGACCGCAGGAGTAATTGACTGGCTTACTACTGCATTTACAATTTTTGAATATCTGGCTTTCTGGTTGTTTGGATTCTCAATGAAAAACTCTTGAGTCTGCATTGTCTGAACTGAATAATAATAATAATAGTAGTAGTAATATGAAGTGAATTACTGATTGAAGGCCAGACTGAATTACAGATTAAATACCAGACTGATTTACAGACTCAAGAGCAGAATGATCTAACAGATTGCAGGCCTGACTAAATAACAATAGGCCATAGCAACTTTATATAATTATTCTCTCCCATTGTTTTAATTTCTTATCATTATTTTTCATTTTGATCGTAACTTAAGTGTTTTTTAATTATTTTTACATTTGGTTTAATCTAACCTTTTTTTAGATTAATCTACTATTGCTTTTATGAAACACTTTACATGTTATTAATTAATTCAATCAGTAATATAATTTATCCAAACTTCAAACACTTTTAGCAAACTTTATTTGTACATACACCAACGTTTCGACTGACCTGCAGTCTTCTTCAGAGCTATGATATAATGAACAAAATAAAAAAATAACTATATAATAACACCATAAAAAAAATTTTAAACAATAAAAAAAAAAAACTAAAAACAACATAAAATATATATATTAAAAACCTGAAATAAATAATCAAACCCAAATAAAACAATTAATATAAAATAAAATGTACTACATAAATGAAAAATAAATATAAATTATACATGTGTATTCTTAACTTTATACATATATACATTCAAGGACAACTATTAATCTAAATATTATCTATTTTATTATTATTAACAATCTACTAATTATCTGTATTCTTCATAAACTTAAACTTTATGATTAGTAACTAAAATTCTTTTAATTTTAAATCATATTTATTATTTTCTTACTCATTCTTCTTTTAAAATTAATATTTTATATTTATTATTGCTGAATATTTAAAACCTATAAACTTTATAATCTTTACACTTACTAAGGCTATTCTGATCTTCAAAATAAAATAATGAAAAATCATTTTTTTCAAAAAATTATCTTATACCTTAGCTCCCTCTATTACATATTATTTAAACTAAATATATATCCCCTACAACTCTTTATTTATATATATATATATTTTTTACACTTTAACTTTTATTATATAATACTCATAAATTTATATTATACTTCTTTATATGTTTTTATATATATAAACCCTACAACTTTATTTACATATATATTTTTTTATTTTATATATTTTAACTTTTATCATTATTTTTATATAATTCTTATAAAAAAATTTTATACTGTTTTATATGTAAATATTATCTAAGTTTATTAATTTATTTATTTATTATTATTTTTTATTATTTAATATCTATAAATATACCCAAATTTATACTCATATTTAACCTAACCATTTTTATCATCCCCAACTTATTTATTAACAATTATCTCTTTACATATTTACCTCTATATATCTTATTTAATAACTATACCAATCTCATCCTAATCCCAGAATCTCTATTAAATTCTGGTTTTATCTTTCTTATTAATATAGCTTCTTTTATTTTCCTTTCTTTAATATTTTTTGTATATAACTTCATTTTTATTGAACTTTGTGTAAATTTGTGTTCTGTTTCTTTTGTATGTATATATATATTGGTGATTTATTATCTGCCATATGTTGTTTTAGTCTTGTTTTTATAGAATTTTTTGTTTCTCCCACATATTTGTTATCAATCCCACTATCTAGACATTGTTTGCATTTTATCACATATACTCCATTAATTATTTCTTTATTATCTTTATTATATCCTATGTATTTGTTATCTATCAAATTTAATAGGTTTTCTCTTTTTTTATTAACTATTTTTGTATTAATTATTCTTTTGTATCTTTTATTAATCTTCTTTATAATTTTGTTAAATTTATTCACTATGATATTATTATTTGTTTTTATTCCTATATATCTATCTTCACCTTTCTTTTTTCCTTCACTCTTTTCATTTATCTTATATTCTATTTTTCCAATACTTCGTTTAATTATATATACAGGGAAACCATTCATTTTTAATTCATTGATTATTAAATCTTTTTTAAAAATGAATGGTTTCCCTGTATATATAATTAAAAGAAGTATTGGAAAAATAGAATATAAGATAAATAAAAATGAAAAGAGTGAAGGAAAAAAGAAAGGTGAAGATAGATATATAGGAATAAAAACAAATAATAATATCATAGTGAATAAATTTAACAAAATTATAAAGAAGATTAATAAAAGATACAAAAGAATAATTAATACAAAAATAGTTAATAAAAAAAGAGAAAACCTATTAAATTTGATAGATAACAAATACATAGGATATAATAAAGATAATAAAGAAATAATTAATGGAGTATATGTGATAAAATGCAAACAATGTCTAGACAGTGGGATTGATAACAAATATGTGGGAGAAACAAAAAATTCTATAAAAACAAGACTAAAACAACATATTGTAACGGTCAGAAAACGTGTGACTCGTAAACATAGTGCAGAATTTGACCACCATACAGAACAGCAGCACCATCGAGTAGCGAAGCCACCCGTGGTACTGAGTTCGAACATAGTTTATCGGTTCCACAATACAATCCACGAAGCAACGCATCTGATGCGACATTAGTAAATATTTCCTTAGGCACGGTGGTCAGGGATATGCAAGAGATTCATGATTTTATTCTCGAGTTAGCCAATAATCAAACTAATATTAATTAACATTCATATTTACATAATCGAGGAAATATTATATAGAATGGGTATCGAATAAATGAAACGTAACTGCAGACATATAGTTTAAAATTATTTATTAATACATTTTAATAAAACATTTATTAATAATATTTAGGGATTCAAAGCTTCAGTAGCGGAATTTGCGACATGATTATATTTTAAAGAATACATTTATTTATTTACACATTATTTTATATTGAGGATTTCAGTAGCGGTATTTCCAATACTGAAATGTTTACAAAAGGAATTCACTTATTTGAAGGCTTAATCTAGCTACCTAAAATTCTCGAGTAAGTATTTCTAATGCATGCCTTGGGGAATTTATACCTTTGCAATGCAAGAGTCTAAAGTATGGGTTATAAGAGTAACGGCAGACATATATTTATTTAATTAAAATATTTATTTATAACTAAGGGCAAACATTTATTTGAGAGTGAATTACGAAGATAATGCAGAGGCGGAGTGATATATAGAATAATAGAATCGAGCAAAGGAACACGTGGTACGCTTTAGAAAGGCGATATGGAATGGCAGTATATCGAAACTGCAATGCCGCGAATGGGTTTATAAGAATATCAGACTGGTCTCTGCCTCGGTCCGACGAAGAAAGGTGTCACATAAGCATAACCAGGGACAAGCGGTATGTGGCGCGATTTGCCGGCTGGCTGCATGACATTGTCAAATCCTATGAAAGCACCCATTATGCCCGCTTGTGTAGGACGACTGGGGTTAATTTCAACCCTGAAGAATCCGGAAATTTCACGGCGGAATGGGTCATCGCGTCTCTAAAACGTAACACATGTATACTGATAATTGATTATGATGAGATTTAAATAGATTTCTAATTCGGCTCTACATTATCAACATTTACTAAAGAACGTTGGTGACTCTCAAAGAAATGTAATTTTCTGGAATTATTCACTGATTATTTAATAAATACAAAACATATATAACTTGGGAATTATTATAACTAATACGTCAGCCATTTGTGAAGTAGTAAACCCTGCATTACAATAAATGATGCACTGAATGCGTGTCGATTTATATGAAAGTGAAGTTATTAAGGAAAGTAAATATTAATGAAAATTTGACACGCATTCTTTGTTTCAAGCGATCATAGATTTACTTTGAAAATTGAGACAATTATGAGCATGAAAATAATTAAATAATACTTATAGATAGAAATGTAGATTATAGAAATATGCACCCAAGACAGAATGAGGTAAGCTAGATTAGTAGAGAAATTTACACATTAAGTTAATTATTCAGTTTTAGTTATACAAATGACAGTTTTTACATTTTATAAATTTAGATAAGTAATATGAAGAATAGTTATAGCATATTATTAGAGTACTCTAGAGTTTGAATACAGACAGGTACCTGTTTTATAAGAAGTCCTCCGATTCCATTAGTTTAGAAGCAAAAAGTTCACGAGTGGCAAGTCTTTCTTGTATTTAGATATTTCATTTAATTTCACAACAGCAGCAGCTTTTTCATTTATTTCAGGCAGCAGATCTTCATGGGGAATTTATGACGGGCAATGGAAAGTTCAGCATCCGGTGGGCCATAACCCGATGGAGAATAATCTAGGTGCTTTACTCGGTCATACCTTGGCAGGAACAAATTAATTTTATATTTTTGGAGACTCTCAGTGATCGAGAGCAAAGCTAAAGTTTAAGTGAATGTCTCCAGCAAGTCTAAGATGGCCTCTTTTTTTTTATCTTGATCTTTCACATTTTTGTTAAGATATTTTTAGGTTCTATTTAATCTGCCCTGAGGATAATCAATGCATTTAGTTGGTTTTTAATTAAAGAAAGCTGCCGTTCTATTGTTTACATTTTACATTTACTAATTATATTTTGGGGAATTTTTCTTTAATTAATCTATTATCTATCACTGACCGATGCTTTTAAATTTCAAAAACAAAAAGGGAACATAAGATTATTTTAACTTTTAATTAAATATTACATCAGATGTTTTTAGAATTATTATTAAATGAAATTTAAACAAAGCAATAAATACGAACTTTATAATCCAAAATAAATGATTAGAATTATACAAAATTATATAACTAAAAGAACTCTAAATTATATTATTTTATCCCTATTTATTGCGTTTAATTTGAGATCGAAATGTGTGCGTGTTTATGCTGAATTCTACATATATTTATACATTTTTAATATTGTTACACACACAACTCGATATCAAAAGTTTAAATTTGGGCGGGATAGACCGGTCAATGAGAGACGACAGAAAAAGGTGAAACTTAAGATTCGAATACGAATCTTACTGTTTCAATATGGCAGATAATAAATCACCAATATATATACATACAAAAGAAACAGGACACAAATTTACACAAAGTTCAATAAAAATGAAGTTATATACAAAAAGTATTAAAGAAAGGAAAATAAAAGAAGCTATATTAATAAGAAAGATAAAACCAGAATTTAATAGAGATTCTGGGATTAGGATGAGATTGGTATAGTTATTAAATAAGATATATAGAGGTAAATATGTAAAGAGATAATTGTTAATAAATAAGTTGGGGATGATAAAAAATGGTTAGGTTAAATACAAGTATAAATTTGGGTATATTTATAGATATTAAATAATAAAAAATAATAATAAATAAATAAATTAATAAACTTAGCATAATATTTACATATAAAACAGTATAAAAAAATTTTATAAGAATTATATAAAAATAATGATAAAAGTTAAAATATATAAAATAAAAAAATATATATGTAAATAAAGTTGTAGGGTTTATATATATAAAAACATGTAAAGAAGTATAATATAAATTTATGAGTATTATATAATAAAAGTTAAAGTAAAAAATATATATATAAATAGAGTTGTAGGGGATATATATTTAGTTTAAATAATATGTAATAGAGGGAGCTAGGGTATAAGATAATTTTTTGAAAAAAACGATTTTTCATTATTTTATTTTGAAGATCAGAATAGCCTAATAATAAATATTAAGTTATTTTAAATATTCAGCAATAATAAATATAAAATATTAATTTTAAAAAAAGAATGAGTAAGAAAATAATAAATATGATTTAAAATTAAAAAATTTTTAGTTACTAATCATAAAGTTTAAGTTTATGAAGAATACAGATAATTAGTAGATTGTTAATAATAATAAAATAGATAATATTTAGATTAATAGTTGTCCTTGAATGTATATATGTATAAAGTTAAGAATACACATGTATAATTTATATTTATTTTTCATTTATGTAGTACATTTTATTTTATATTGTTTTATTTGGGTTTGATTATTTATTTCAAGTTTTTAATATATATATATTATGTTGTTTTTAGTTTGTTTTTTTTATTGTTTAAAAATTTTTTTATGGTATTATATAGTTGTTTTTTTATTTTGTTCATTATATCATAGCTCTGAAGAAGACTGCACGTCAGTCGAAACGTAGGTGTATGTACAAATAAAGTTTGCTAAAAGTGTTTGAAGTTTGGATAAATTATATTTATATGATATTACGGCAAACATAAAGAAAAGTGTGATTTTGGTCAATCAGTAATCTTTTAAATTAATTACATTTTCGAAAGTTTTTACTAGCATTTATTTTTATATCTTTGTTCTTTTAACTTTTTTTTTTAATTTATAAACAAGAAGAATTTTCTTTAAAAAGGAGATAGTTTTTAAATCTTTCCCTACCCCGTTCTCTATTTTAAAAAAAAATATAACTTTTTTTTATTTTACAAAGTTGCATTTTAAAATCTACTTAAATAATTGTGTTTTAACTATTCTTTCAAATAAATTTGATCATAATTTTTTTAAAAAAAATTATGGAACATGTAACGCAAGATATATATAGTTTTATACATATATCTCTCGTTAGTGTTACACTATACACATTCTTTTTTTTTTAAAGTAATAAAATTGTAATACTATTTATCTTTTTTTAATCTGAAAGTTTATAGTTTTACTTATATTATTTATATGATGCATTATCTCCATTATCTGTGGTGGAAATAGATCAACATATAACTTTTTTTATTTTATTTTACTTTGTATTACTTCCAAAAGCATATATAAATTGTAATAAATATATTTATTTTTATTAAAACACACACAAACTGTTGTTGTTGGTTTTTAATTGAAAAGCCATATGCGCTAGAAAAAGGTCCTTTTTTAAAATAAATAAATAAAAATGTATACTGAGAGGACTAAAACAGCATAAACAAAATAAGTGATCTTAATTCTAATCAACTCTCTTTTTCTTCAAGTAAGTTTTTAGATTCTAATATAAAAGTTTATTTTTTCATCCTTTATATCATCTATAATCTGTTTCTAAAAAATATATGAAGTATTATTCATCTATTAAGTTTCTAATATGAATCTTAAGCAAAAAGAAATATTAAAATTAAAATAGTTATAAGTAGTAATTAAATTTCAATAAAAAAATACAGCCACAATAAAATTTGATGATCAGTACTCTACTCATTTTTCTGCACAGTTCAATCACAAATACTTATCTGCAATTGTGGTCTTTAAGTATATATTCAGTGGAGGAGAAAAAAGTACTATGGCTCCAGATCAAAAGTGAAAAAAGGAAATGACAAATGCATGTGCTTTGTAATCAAAAAAATTTGCACCTTCAATCTGTCTAAATTTATGTATTCTCATAAACCAAATAATTATAATCCTAGGATTGTAATACATCTGAATACTACTACTTAAACTTAAATATTTTTTAACACTTAACAATTCATTACTTGAACAAAGAAATCTTATAATCTAACTTTTACATTTTTTTTTCTATATAGATTCCAAACAGGAATATAAATTCCTTAGTCATTTTATTAAATTCTTCTATTGACATTCAGAATGCACAGATTAGACGATCATCGATTGTATGTTTTATGGTTTGTGTTTACCACAAACATCTAAGCCAGAGGTTATTAAATTCTACTTTTGAAGTAGATATGCAAAATGATAATGAATGGTCCTAAAAATTTTGATGAAACTTCCAATAATATTTAGAAAAATCAAATTTTTAATGCTATAATTCTTAGATTGCTAGAAAAATTACCTGGATAAATATGCAGAAAGGATATCTCGATTTGAAATATATATAGATGGCAAAACTATGAAGCAACTTATTTTTTCATATAAGATGGAGGAATATATAAAAAAAAAAATGGAAAGCCACTGCAGACAAATGAACTTGAATGTGCCAATAATATTTTGTGGTTATATTTCATTAAGTACCCAACAGTTTGGTATAATTACTTTTTCTTTATGTTATTTTTTAACCGAGATATAGTATAGAGTAGAATATGCCACTGCTAAGAAAACTTTTAGGATTATTGTATTTGCACCATAATTCCAATTAACGCCAGCCAGTTTTTAAAGAGTTCATTTTTAGAAACTCTTTTAAATTCAAATCTTTGATAGATGTGGAAAATAAGTTAAACTATGATTCACTGTTATTCTAAAGTATTAAGGTGTAATGACAAATATTTGATTAATAAAAAATAAAATGTTACCAGCAATGTAAAACGATGGTTTACTTTCATTTCAAAATCATTTACTAACTTCCCTTTGATATCTTTAAAACTTCTTTTCAAAAATTTATATTGTAAAAAATCCTTTTGGCATCTTTATTAAGACTTCTTTTCAAATGTTTATACTGTAAAGATGTGATATTTTCTAGTTGTTGTTTTTTCATAAAATATTTAATATTCCAGTTCCCTACAATTCAGCAACTTCTCCCATCCAGGCAAAATTACAGTAGTGCATCTTTAAATTTTCATGAACCCCAGATATTATTTTGGAAGAAAATATGATTTAGTTTTTTCCTTTTTTTTATTTTTTTATTTTAAAACAATGGCCTTTTAAATACACCTGGGTCTCTTTTTACGCGGACTTATTTAACACGATTTTGAAGTTATGCGATTCGTGTTTCACAGGAAGTCGATTTCCGATAATGCGCTATTACTTTAAATAATAAATTTCGCGCACTTACGTTATATTGAAAGTAATAGCACATTATTGGAATTCGACTTTCATCTTAGTAATTTCAATATTTTCAGTGCTTTATAATAGTAAGATTTTATGCAATAATGAAATTAAAATCATGATTTCCACATTTTATGTATACCATATTAAATTTTACAAGATTATAATGTAAATTTGTTCAAACATTGTGCATGTTAATTTTGCATTTTAAATCACATTCTGTTTTTGCTTTTTAAAAAAGAACGTAATCAATTATTATTTTCTCATTAATGACACTAATCATTAACGTGCTCTTAAATTCCAACGAGAGCTAAATGTTTGTATGTCTGGATATCGCGAGCTTCGTAAACAATTAATAAAATCATCGTCTCAAAGATTAATTACTAATTACGTTGTCACCAGAAAATCATAATAATTAAAACGTGTATAAAAAAAATGTAAATTACTGTACTGTAAATTATGCATAAAAATATATTATTTTGAATAAAATTAAATATTATAGTTAAAAAAAGTTTGTCTTGTATCAATTTTTTTCAAATTTGAAATTTTTTATTAGTCATATTTTATTTCCTTATTTTTTTTTTTTTGTGCGAATTTTAAAGTAATTTTACGTTGGTGCTTTGCTTTTATGTGAATTTTGAAAAATCACAGACCGCATCCCCCCTTTTTCAATGTAAGTTACATCTATTTTTGCGCAATTTCGTTTGTGCGTGTTTTCTGAGGAACCTATCTATCGTGTAAAACGAGACACAGGTGTATATATATTTAATGTAAAATCATAATCAAAATATTGTTTTAAAAAAAATAATTTAGTCTAGAATATCTTACATATCCAGCATTTGCTATTTAAAGATTTTAATGCTTTATGTATTTTAATATTGCACATCCAACTTAAATATCAAATAGCTGGATATTTAATAAATTTGAAAAAAAAAATGTTAATGGTCCATTAATCTGTTAGAAAATAATAAATAAAGTAAAAAAAAAAAATGGTAAGGAAAAAAAATCATGAAAATAGCTGTTATTGATATGTAGATTTTAGCAAATAATATTGATGTTTTCACAAATAATGCTTTAACATTGTGGAAAATATAAGAATTATCAGATGATTTATAATAAAAAAAGGGTAAAACTAAATATAAATGCTAAAAAGGAAATAGTAATGTGCAATACCTTTTCAAAAATATATATATAAAATTAACAATAATTCATTGATAAAATAAACAATTATTAATATCATAGTCAAATTATGTAAAAGAAAATTTGGTGCTGATATTGTACGCACTCGGTGGCCATTTTGAATTTTAAAACACCCAAAAACACTGCTGGCACATGCAAGCGATAAATGACATCGACTAAAAACACTGAGTTTTCAAAAAAATAAATCGCCTAAAGTACTACAAAAAAAAAATGGGAGGAGACAAGAAAGTAATGTGGAAATTAAATAACCCGAGGCATCACACTTAAAAAAAAGCTGGAAAATAGAGGAATGTGCGCACTTAAATAGCCTGAGGCAATACAATTAAAAATTTACCAAAAACGCTATAAATCCAAGCATTGTAATAGTAAATCTCAACAAATTAAAAAATCAAAAACGCTATAAATCCAAGCATTTATTAATAGTAAATCTCAAAAAATTAACGTATGTTGGAAAATAAAAAAATAAAAAATGCTATAAATCAAGCATTGTAATAGTAAATCTCAAAAAATTAATGTCTGTTAAGGCATTTTTAAAAAAAAATCGTAAATGATATTTACAAAAACCCTTTATAGCTGAAACACACAAGCTTATATATACCTGTGTCTTTATATGTAATATATAGGGTATAACTTTCAAAAACTTACTCCGGTCTTTCAACAGTATACACTAAATTTCAAAAATCAGTATTATAATTTAAAAAAATAATATTGCTAAATCTCAAATGGTGGGAACATCTTAACTTATTTTTAAAAATATATATTTTACATTTGGCTTTGGGATTATCCCTCTAACTAAGAGTTATTATAATAAATCACAAATCTTAATAATAGATATATTAATACATATTTATTTAAATAATTTTTTACCAATATTTTTTTTAAGAATTTTAAAAATACTACCAACTTTCTGGATCAGTTGCTCGTCCATGCAAAGCCATTAACAAATTATACTTTTAAGATTTAAGTTTATTATTTTAAAAAAGATGCCAGTAAAATTAATTTATTTAGGTAATATCGCAGCTTGACATGGTCTCTTTCAATTTTATTTTTAAAACTGTGCTTGGGTCTCACACAAAGTAAACCAGGTATGTGTGACATAAGATAATTTCTAAGAATGATGATCAGGGATTGCCTTTTGTCTTACTAAGATAAAAGTACTAAGTTAAAAAGTTTAATAATAGAAAGCAAAACTTTCAAATTTTAAAAACAGCTGTAAACAAACTAATGGACTTTTATGCCTCAAGCCTAACTAGTAAGCCAATGCAATAGAGGGGTAAAATTTATTATAAATTTTTTTATAATAAATTAATGATTTAAAAATATAATCACACTGTAATAAATTACAAGTCATAATTTCTACTCGTATATATATGTGTGCCGATACATGTATTAGTTTTAAGATTTAAGTTTAACACTTTAAAGAAGACGCAAGAAAATTGGTAATTTATTCCGAAAATATTGCTTTTTATTAATATTTAAAAAATAAAAAAAACTGAAGACCAAAGATTTTGTATCGAAACTTATCTTTTATACCCATTTAAAAAAATAAAAAAACTGAAATATAAAGGGTTTGTGTTCATGTGTTCATATGATTTGAAAATGGGTATAAAAGATGAGTTTCAATACAAAATCTTTGGTCTAGTTTTTTTATTTTTTAAATATTAATGAAAAGCAATATTTTCGGAATAAATTACCAATTTTCTTGCGTCTTCTTTAAAGTGTTAAAACTTAAATCTTAAAACTAATACATGTATTGAAGCAGATCTGATGCTCAGATCCTGCTTCACAGCCCACATCCAATCTCCTACCATCTAACTGTATTCAAACCCACCTTTATGCACGTATATATATAGCTATTAATATATATATTTCTTTGCTCAGGATTATAACATAAATAATGTAAACGTATGTATTTTAATTTAAAAATATTTTATTTCATAATAATATTCTCATGTGTATGCGGGCGTAAATAATAAATATATATGTATATTTCAGTGTTAAACCACTAAACATCACATGATCACTATCTCATACTAGCACAATAATTGTTATTAAACAATTCAAAACAAAACAACACTCTCCATATAGTAGTGCCATCTTGTGCTAACAAGAGCAATCAATGGATGCCAGAAGGCTTGTGCATAAAATCCCTATCTAGTGCCTACTCATCCAATATCCCCAGACTAGTTTCTGGCTTGTGGCCTTCATCAGTGAGGAGCCTTGGATCTGAGAGCACTGCACCTAGATCTTAGGATCTAATGCAACCCTCCAGCACCCACCTTTTAACTCTATTTAACTACAAAACTATGAGAATGAAATTGAAAACACTATTAATATTTTCAATCCAAGCTCAATAGCTTATATAGTCATATGGGTCTGAACTCAATTCAGTACCCATACATTTTGGTGTCTTTGGCTCTTTAACAGCCATAGCCACCACTATCCTATTAGGCAGGATCGGTGTTAAACCACTAAACATCACATGATCACTATCTCATACTAGCACAATAATTGTTATTAAACAATTCAAAACAAAACAACACTCTCCAGAAACAAGCCAGAAACTAGTCTGGGGATATTGGATGAGTAGGCACTAGATAGGGATTTTATGCACAAGCCTTCTGGCATCCATTGATTGCTCTTGTTAGCACAAGATGGCACTACTATATGGAGAGTGTTGTTTTGTTTTGAATTGTTTAATAACAATTATTGTGCTAGTATGAGATAGTGATCATGTGATGTTTAGTGGTTTAACACCAATCCTGCCTAATAGGATAGTGGTGGCTATGGCTGTTAAAGAGCCAAAGACACCAAAATGTATGGGTACTGAATTGAGTTCAGACCCATATGACTATATAAGCTATTGAGCTTGGATTGAAAATATTAATAGTGTTTTCAATTTCATTCTCATAGTTTTGTAGTTAAATAGAGTTAAAAGGTGGGTGCTGGAGGGTTGCATTAGATCCTAAGATCTAGGTGCAGTGCTCTCAGATCCAAGGCTCCTCACTGATGAAGGCCACAAGCCAGAAACTAGTCTGGGGATATTGGATGAGTAGGCACTAGATAGGGTTTTTATGCACAAGCCTTCTGGCATCCATTGATTGCTCTTGTTAGCACAAGATGGCACTACTATATGGAGAGTGTTGTTTTGTTTTGAATTGTTTAATAACAATTATTGTGCTAGTATGAGATAGTGATCATATGATGTTTAGTGGTTTAACACCAATCCTGCCTAATAGGATAGTGGTGGCTATGGCTGTTAAAGAGCCAAAGACACCAAAATGTATGGGTACTGAATTGAGTTCAGACCCATACGACTATATAAGCTATTGAGCTTGGATTGAAAATATTAATAGTGTTTTCAATTTCATTCTCATAGTTTTGTAGTTAAATAGAGTTAAAAGGTGGGTGCTGGAGGGTTGCATTAGATCCTAAGATCTAGGTGCAGTGCTCTCAGATCCAAGGCTCCTCACTGATGAAGGCCACAAGCCAGAAACTAGTCTGGGGATATTGGATGAGTAGGCACTAGATAGGGATTTTATGCACAAGCCTTCTGGCATCCATTGATTGCTCTTGTTAGCACAAGATGGCACTACTATATGGAGAGTGTTGTTTTGTTTATATTTCAGTGTAGGAGATTGTGATTAAATTAATAGTTATATTATATATATAAGGTATTATATATGAAACTTATTATTTTTTCATATATAATTTTGTAGCCAGAAATTATGCAATCTTGTTAAAAAGTCTCTCGAAAAACAATTACCCGGAAGACCCCTTAGATTAAAGTAAAAGATTACGAATTGGTAATAATAAAATAAACCCATTAGTGGAAATTGTCCACGCTAGCTTGTTTTAAAATCATAAGATATATTTTAAAACAATCGTTCGAGAAACTGATAACAAACCTGCATTGTTTCAAACATCTTACTAGATAAGAGTATCCGGTCAAACTATTCCAGAGAAACCTTAAGTGCTTAAAACGCCTCAGGTCCAGCAGTAGTTGCTAAGTGACAGCTTCAAAATAAAGGTATATATACTGCTGTATTTGAATCCACAGAAGAGACCATTAAATAACTATGTTGTTATACATATTCCACGCCAGTTTTAATTCTCACTCAATGTGTCGTGAGTAGGAAACTTCGCTTTGTCCCTCCATTCTAATATGCTGTTCCCATGAACGAAGCTCTGCATCCCGTACTACTGAACTTTAGATATTTTCCAGTAAAATGAAATGCTATCTCTCAAATACCAATGCTACCCGAGATCTCGTGAAATAATACTGATGGACTGATTTCTAGTGAAACGCTCTTCCAAATAATCAAGGTAAAAGAACTTTGACCGCTTATAATTCCTAAATCCTGCCTTCTCTGTAATATTTATATTTTAAATCACCTATATTAAAGGTTTTCAAATATGTATTCTATAACTCTATATAACTAATCTATATTAAGTCTCCTATATAATGTTTTTATTTTATTTTATTTTCAAGCGGCAACCAATTTTCAATTTGATTTATGTACTTATATTTTAAAATAAATGCCAATAGTATTCTAAAATCGCCAGCATATAATTTATTCTCGTTTCCCCACCCATCATTTACTGGGTAAATAATTTATAATTTGATCAAAACAAGTCTTATTCGACTTGCCCAGGTGCTCGCGATTTTAGATAAATAAACTAATTATATTTTTCATATTTACTGTCGAAAAACAGATTTGATGTCTGTTTTTCACATTCTCCTTCCTAAATAATGTGCTATCTTTTATTCTTAAATTATATTATATATGTAAAACCCATTTTAGCTATTACCACCACCCACTTATTTTGTAATCAATTATATATTTTCACAAGGGCATTCATTAACCAAAATTGAGATTTATTAAATGTGTAAAAAGTAATGAATAATATTAATTAACATAATGTAAGGGGGAGGGGGATCTTAACATCTTAGTTTTATATTTAAGTATAATAATTATCCATGTTTGCTTAATGAAGCCATATCATTACGCCGAATATTTCATAATTTATGGGAAATAAATACGTTTTGATAATCTTTAATCTTTAGAATTATATTTACATATTATATTATTAAGCGTTACATGCATAAAGGCCATTTCATATATATGTGCTACTTTCTCACATGGAGGCATCCGCGAAGTTGGGCCCCATCGTCGTTCTCTATGTCCTTAAACCAGGCTGTAAAACCACCCTGGGGACATCCTTGGTTATATGTGCATGCTTTATACGGGGATCGCTCTGGAAAATCCAGCCTGATAATGACATTGCCGACCACTCTTCATCATCCACGATTCGCCTGTACCTCATTCCAGGGAATCTTGGACTCTTTCATTCGTCAAACTGACCCTGCCTACGTTTGCAGAGGAAATCGGTCCACTTCGTTATAAAAATTCATGAAGCACACTCCAGGATCCATAATTGGACCAACCCAATCAGCCGCCATGCACGCATCGCCTTTCAGTGTCTTATTAGTCACCCAGAAGTATTCATAAGCCGTAATGAAATGATTTCTTTAAACAGACTTATTTCCATTAGTTTAATATACGTATTAATGCGATAGATTTAGTATCGTTTATATAATTATTCATTACCCATCTCGCGCATTAATTATCTATAACTCCAAATTAATAATATTGAATGTAACCAAATATACCCATCTCGCGCATTAATTATCTATAACTCCAAATTAATAATATTGAATGTAACCAAATATAATATCTGCTTGTAAACTTGTTGTTTAAATTAAGTAAATGTTTTTCGTCTCTGGGGGTGTAATAGTATTCCAACAATGTATTCCAATAGCACTAATTTATTAAATCACATATATATATTATTGGCATAGCCGCAAATCTAATGTTATTATTAAATATGAATCAAACAAATACAATACGTACGAGGCTCATGTCAGGTAAATAACCTGACATAATTTTGTTATTAATAAATCTTAAATATATATATCAAACTCAAACCATTGCTTTCTTTTAGTTAAGATAAAATATTAAGTTATTACTTATGCTAAATATGACTAGATGATCTCCGCTCAATACATAATTAATATGCTAGGTCGTGAGCCTTCATTGCTCATCAAGTATAGCTAGTTATTAAGTTAATCTATCATATAAGTTTAGCCTAGAGTCTTTTTGTGTCTCTGATGATCGATGCCGGCGGATGAGAAGTAAATTAATCGATGTCATCGGGATTGTTGCTCATAATGTTATAGATCTGGGAAATAGGCAAATAGGGCAGAGTTCATGAGTGTTCCTGACCTGTGTATCTTGCGAACGAGTGGATTCGAGGTACTTTTGCCTAGATGCTAGATCTTGTTACGTGAACATACAAATCCGACCGGCACAGTATCGGCACACATATATATATGAGTAGAAATTATGACTTGTAATTTATTACAGTGCAATTATATTTTTAAATCATTAATTTATTATAAACAATTTTATAATAAATTTTACCCCTCTATTGCATTGGCTTACTAGTTAGGCTTGAGACATAAAAGTCCATTAGTTTGTTTACAGCTGTTTTTAAAATTTGAAAGTTTTGCTTTCTATTATTAAACTTCTTAACTTAGCACTTTTATCTTAGTAAGACAAAAGGCAATCCCTGATCATCATTCTTAGAAATTATTTTACGTCACACATACCTGGTTTAATTTGTGTGAGTACAGTTTTAAAAATAAATTTGAAAGAGACCATGTCAAACTGCGATATTACCTGAATAAACTAATTTTACTGGCGTCTTTTTTAAACTAATAAACTTAAATCTTAAAAGTATAATTTGTTAATGGCTTTGCGTGGACGAGTAACCGATCCAGAAAGTTGGTAGTATTTTTAAAATTCTTAAAATATTGATAAAAAATTATTTAAATAAATGCTAACTGTAATATGTATTAATATGTCTATTATTAAGATTTGTGATTTATTATTATAACTCTTAGAGGGATAATCCCAAAGACAAATGTAAAATATATTTTTAAAAATAACTTAAGATGTTCCCACCATTTGAGATTTAGCAATATACTTTTTAAATATTATTTTTTTAAATTATAATACTGATTTTTGAGATTTAGTGTATACTGTTAAAAGACCGGAGTAAGCTTTTGAAAGTTATACCCTATATATTACATATATAGACACAGGTATATATAAGCCTGTGTGTTTCAGCTATAAAGGGTTTTTGTAAATATCATTTACAATTTTTTTTAAATACCTTAACATACGTTAATTTTTTGAGATTTACTATTACAATGCTTGATTTATAGCATTTTTTATTTTTTTTATTTTGCAACATACGTTAATTTTTTGAGATTTACTATTATAATGCTTGAATTTATAGCGTTTTTGGTTTTTTTTTCCCACACTTTTTTTCCATTGTAGCATTTTAGGCTGTTTAATGTTATGTTACAATGTTTGATTTATTGCATTATAGTTTTTAAATATTGTTTTTTAAAATACTGATTTAGTATATACTGTTGAAGACAGGAATAAGCTTTCTTTTTGGAATAAGCTTTCTTTTTGCAAATAGCATTTGTGATTTTTTTTTTTTAAATGCCTTAACATACATTAATATTTTGAGATTTACTATTATGATGCTTGATTAGTGTTTTTTATTTTTTTTTATTTTCCAACATACGTTAATTTTTTGAGATTTACTATTACAATGCTTGATTTGTAGCATTTTTATTTTTTAATTTTTTGAGATTTACTATTACAATGCTTGGATTTATAGCATTTTTGATTTTTTAATTTTTTGAGATTTACTATTACAATGCTTGGATTTATAGCGTTTTTGATTTTTTAATTTGTTGAGATTTACTATTACAATGCTGTGATTTATAGCGTTTTTGATATTTTTCAATTGTATTGCCTTGGGCTATTTAAGGCCCTACATTCCTCTTTCCCAGCCCTTTTTTAAGTGTGATGCCTTGGGCTATTTAATTTCCATGTTACTTTCTTGTCTCCTCCCATTTTTATTTGTAGTGCCTTAGGCGATTTATTTTTTTGAAAACTGGGTGTTTCTAGCCGATGTCATTTATCGCTTGCATGTGCCAGCAGTGTTTTTGGGTGTTTTAAAATTCAAAATGGCCACCGAGAGCGTACTATATCAGCACCAAAAATTTAATAAATAAAATTAATCACTGAATTGTAATTTGTGGTTTGGTGCACTGTAAAAGTGGCAGAAGCTGCAGCTCAAATTCTATGGATCACAGTTCAGCTCTGTCACTTCCAATATTCAAACTTCTCACTCAAACAATAAATCATTTGATTTTTATTTTCTTTAAATAATACTTAAATTTTGATGGATTATTTAAATATAATAACTAATCATTAAAGAAAATAAGTCTACATACTTGAAAAAGATCTTAATATATATATATATTCTATTTATACTTACCTAATAGTATGAGACTTGGACTTCCATAGTTAAATATAAAGATATGTAAATTTGTATTATTAAAAAGAATTAAAAAGCAAAATATATGACTGAAAAAATAAACAATTAATTGTTGACATTGTTGAAAAAATTGAAGAGATTGAAATGGAATAGTGAATACATGTTATGAGAACTGATTACTGGACAGGAAAACTAAAGATCGAAACTGAATCCCAAGTAATGGATGATATAGTAATAGTTAAAAAGTATACTAACTTTTATATTTTCAAATGAAACATATATATATATATGTGTGTGTGAGTTTGTAAAAGTGTATTTTTGTATTATATTTTGTGAACACTAAAATGAGCTTTATTTTACTTTCTTCAGCTGTAAAACTATCTTTAAACTTTCCATTTTTTAGTCTCACATCATTACTGAGCAGAACCATAGAGAATACATTCCAGGAACAAATAGTAATTATATATATATATATTGACACACATGAAATAACAAATTTCTACAAATATAATAAATATCAAAAAAAAAATTTTTTTGACTGAAATATTTAAATGTTTTTCTGGGTTATCACTTTTGTCTTTTTTTTAAAAAAAAAGTCAGCCAACAATAATATAAAAGAGCTTCTTCATTTAAATGGCAAGTAAAATTGTTAAGTAGAAGAAAACGATTTAACACATCACTGGAATCTGAATGATTATATAAGCACCTTGATTAGACTAAGCAGCTAATGAGCACAAAGATTCTTAGTCTAGACTAGACAAACTTAGCCTATCAAATGACTAAGAAACTAACAATTAGAAATAGCTTTGACAGTCAACAAGCTCTTGATGAACTGACAAAATTAGACAGTTAATTTAGAAAAGGAGAGCTAACAATTAATAAAAAAAATTATTCAGAAGTTTCTTCCAAATTTAAATTCTCAACCAATTTCTCAAATCTCATAAAGAATTTACTCTAACATTCATCCCATATTTTAAAATATAAAAGATATAGATATAAATACAATATTTATCTGTAGCTTCTTAAATGCATATATATAATAAACAAAAACCAAAATTTAAAATATATGTGAATATATACATTCATTTTTTACTTGTTCAATCATGTTTACTGGTTAGGTTTTTTTTTAATATATCAATGATGCTGAGTGGATGTTTGCATGACATTTATTCTTTGTAATAAATTATCTGAAACCTCATTACATATCTCTGACAATGTTAATTATTTACAAGATCTTTTTTACATTTACAAATACAAGCTCCTTGACAACAAAATCATACACAAGTTCCTTAGTGTCAAAATCACTTTACAAATACTATCTTATCTGATCACCTAAACACACATGCCTTTATTTAATGATGCTTATGCCTTTAATGTCTTGCAATGTCAATACATTAGAATAAATATATGAATGACATTTTACTCAAAGACTTAATTATCAAGTACTATATATTTTTCATAATCTTCTTCAATGCCTATCATGATTTAAACTACAGAAAATTATAAATACAGAAGAAAAAAAAAACTGACTTTTTTTTATAATCACAAATATCAGATATATATATATAAAAAATACATATCATTAACCTCTTCTTAATCATTTTTAGTGATAATAATAATAATAAAATCTTCAAAATGACTATGATCATGCACTTTTTATTATTTACTTCTGCAAAATAAAATAATAAAGAAAAAAATATTAAAAACTGATGCTGACTTTAAAGAATCTGTTTAAACTGATGACTAATTACATTAAATTATACATACCTTACACAAGAATTATCCTAAATATTCTATGTGAGAGTGTGTAACCCTTGTTTATTGATATTATTGTCTTCTAATGAACAAAAATTTTCTAACAAAAACAAACTTATGCATAAACTAAAAAATAAAATGGCATATTTTCATAATTTTAATTTTAAAAATAATCAGGATAAATATAGTGGATGAGGAGAAATAATGTAATTAAGCAAAAAATAATCAATTCAGTTTATTTTCAAGTGCAATTCAGTTTATATGTTCAGTTTGCAAGTTCATATATCTGCATTTGTTGTGATAAAAAAACAAAAAAAATTTTATTACAACTTATCCAGGGAATAGATTGGATTTAAAGATATAGGTTGCTTTAAAAAGTAGGCAAAAGTTCAGTACATTGATTCAATTCTCTGCACATTGATCCTAAATAATGTACCATATTTAATAAATAAATAACTAAAAAAGAATATGCTATTTAGCAAAATAATAAAAACATAGTGTGGATCAAAATAAAAAATAAAATATATAAATGTGAGATAGAGAAATGAGATGTATTTATATGCTGTAGAGAATGGGTTATAATAAAGATTCATCAATGAGATTTATCATTTAATTATAAAGAATTGTTTATTGTAGTCTAATAAAGAATTTTTTTTTTTGTACAATAAAGAAAATATATTGAAATTATAAATAAAAGCTATTACAGATTTTCAAAATGACTGATTATTCAATTAATAATCTGAAATATATATATTTACAGTTAATTTATAAAGTAGTTACTTTTCTGTTTTTTGATGCAGCAAATTGATCAATGATATTTCTTAATCCAACTGCAGAATGTCATTTTCAATAAACATTACTGATAACTCATCTGTTTGAGATGGAAATTTTCCACTTGCAATACAAATAAATAATGTAAAAAATATTTTCAAGTATGTCTTAGACCTATTTTAAAAAATTACAAACTTCATGGTACCATTTTAGAATGTGCTCTGAGACTTATATAATACCTGGGAAGGGAAGGGGGCAATCACTAAAAACATAAGCTATAATAACCGTGAGCTATTTTTATTGAAATAATATTATACTTGGCAGATAATTAAAAAAAATTGAATTTTAATTAACAAAATTAACTATAAACTTTTTCACTAACAAATAATATAAACAAGAAAAATGTATTTAATTAACAAATACTATGAACAAAGAGTGTGTTTTTTAAAAATATATATTGTAACTTCTCAATCTAAGTGAAAATGTAAAGAATCAGATAACAGCACTTAAACCCTAGACGACTGATCTAAACTTTTTTGCTGATCAATAGCCAATACACTGGGCAAGCCAAAGTGCAATGTCGTATTCTGACTGTTTGGAAGAGACTTGGTAACTAAGAGGTTAACTGTGATTAAAACAAAAATAGGAGTGAGAGAAACTGAAAATGGACTTCCGTTTGTGTTTGTGTGTACCAAAAACGCATTCGCATATGGTTGTGCCTTTATAAAACCCTAACTCACATGAATGCACTCCAGATTTCCAAACAAAATAAATAATCGATGTAAATATATAATTTCTCGGGATTTAAATATTGACTACTAAACTTTTAAAATATAATATATATTTTTTATAATATTTCAACAATCACTTGTTTATTAATAAATGATTTCATACTTATATAATTCTATTTTATCTATTCATTGACTGCATAATCTTAGAATTTCTATTGATAAATATTCATTAAAACTTATCCTAATAATTATCTCAGGGCTTTTCTTTAATAAACATTTACTACTACCATGATGAATATGAGTATCAAGGATTTTTTTTATGTACGCATTATACTTTTAACTTATTGGATTCAAATGCCAAATATAATAAAAATATTTAAGTAACCTTAAAGGAATCAGCAGTGTGATGTCTTGATCTGAACTTAAATGGTATCAAAATAATGATTAAAGAATAATACCATATAATTTAACAAAATAAAAAAATTGTTTATTTCATGTAAGTAACAAAACAAAATAATAAAATACAAATCATCATTATATGACAGCAAATATTAAAGATAAATATTTATAATATGAATTATCTCCATATGATAACTAACATTAAAGATAAATGTTTCCGGCTCTTTTTGAAGGTATATATATATGGTGTATTGATTATATCTACATTTGATGTATAAACTCACATTATGTGTGGGAAAGCAATATAGATGTTGTAGGAAATGGATCGCAATGTTTCATCCACTTTTACTTTGAACATATAATCGAATTAAGTATCTCAAAACTATAAATGTAATACTAACATATTTGTCACTTTATCCACTTGAATATGAATTCAACTTTTATTATTGTAAGGTTTATTTTATAAACACTTTGACAATAGAGTATTTTAATACTTCTCCATCACTAGTGGAATTGGTATATAAATTATATCACAACAGCAAATCTTGAATTCATAATTTTAAATTAATTCTAGCACATATTTTTAACACCTAGTATTTGGTGAACCAAATATCAATAACCTTTATCCCGAACCTACTTATTCTAGATAGTTTTATTCAAATATGGATCGAGAAAGGAACTTTAAAAAAAAAATCACAAAAGATGAAATATAACTTAATATTTATATTTTAAATAAATTAAAAATAATGATTTACAAATGCAATCTCTCTGCACCAGCAAAGATTTAATATATATTCATTCTCATTTATCTATCACACTATATCCTTAATATTGAATATAAAAGATATTTCCTGTATTTCCAATGAAGCTTTATAATCAGATTTGGTATATTTACTACTATAATAATTTATTAATCTATCAATTAAAATATAAATAACTAATATTCATATAAAGTTTATATGGCAATCAAATATTGAACATTCCCAAATTTATCAATAATAGGACTCGCAAACAACAACACATTTAATGATGTGTAGCACTATTATTCATGTTTACTGAAGATTAAAGTCATTACAACCAAATTAATTTATTTTGAAAAATATTTATCTCAAATATTAAATGTATATTGTACCGGTCAAAACATATTGATCCATCTAACATGAGCGGGAACTCAAGAAATGTACTTCAAACTCAGTCAAGCCCGAGATTTAGATCCGGGACTATCCTGGGTTCGAACCCGTTCACTAGTCCTCAAGTCAAACATCTAATGAATCATATATAATAATGGCATGAAGGAATTTATTCTTTAGTCTGGCCCGCTTGCAGAGTGGAGGAAAACAATGAGATTCACATATATATTACATAATTACTCAACCAAAATATGGTTTCAATCACTGAAACCATCCTAGAGAGTACTTAAAAATATTATCAGAGGGTTTGAACCCCATTCATGAATTTGATAGGAAAACATAAGCATGGTTGGATTTGTGGAAGTTGAAGAAAAACAATTTGAATACTCAAATAAGTTAAATAACCAATACAGTTTAATGATCTAATGATTAGAATAATAAATTAATTATGTATTGGTATGTGCGTGAATGGGCAGTCTATTAGGGTGATTGATTGTTACATAAAGGAATTCACACTAATGAGGCTCATGCTCTTTTGTAGACAAAATATATATACACGAACACACATCTTTAGTGGGTACGGTATTAAGATGTCAATCATTTATTATAAAAGATTACATTATATCTACGGATATGGAAAGTGGTGGCCAACATATAGTTTCAGGGAGCGTTCCCGGATTAATTACATACATAATAAAAATTATTCATGCCATTGTGGTTGTGAAAATAAATCGAAATACATTTTGAAATTACATTTTATTATGCAGCAAAATATTTACAAAAGATACTCTCAAAATAACGAATTATGACAGTGGGATTGTATAACAAGACTAATACAACATTACTAATTAATAAAGCTAGTAATATTTGAATTTATATATATTTAAGCAGAGCACCTTTTAATATTATAACATTAGAACTAGGTCATGAAACAAAAGATAATAATAAACTGAGAAGTGGCGGTACTGACATGATGGAAAGAAATACGAAAGTCGTGCTCCTGGACGAAACAAAGTCTAAGACCCCCTTTTTAGGGCAGTGCTTAGGGAGAAAAATGGCTAGGCATGGTGTGAGACAGACTTACTAGATTAACCCGATGCGCAGGTGCCCTTTTTATATGGTGATGGTCCTGGGAAGCTCAACTATCCACGAGACAGAACATGAAGAAATCCATGGATTCGATCTTGTCACAACCCCCAGATTAAAAGCCTATATATATTTACAAGAGTCAGCCGAATGTTAGTACCGCAGTACAGAGAAATGTCTCTAATGACATGAAATAATATTTACTGCTTAAAACAAATAACCCTTGTTTTAATACTATAATTTAGGCAAATAATGCACTATGCTGCAATAATATATGTATAGAAGATTTCATTTGGTAAAAGAATCATTAAAATTTATCCCCTTCCTTTTTCTCCGTATTTGAAATAACTAAATCTCACCTTCATGGATTTTAAAATAAATGAGATATTTAAGTCGCTGATATTTTAAGAGTATGTAAAATAAAAATTTAAAAAATTAGCTTTTATATATATAAAAAAAATAGGTCACTCTTGCAGAAATTAATTAAATGATATTTTAAAATCTTTTAAAGCGTTAATTAGGTTACCCCGGGTAGAATTACTTCCTTTTACTCGGAGTACAAAGAAAAAAAAATTTTTTTTATAATAAAACCACAAAACAAAATATTAATGCATGACAGTAATCTGGAGAGTGTATTGGCTAGTGATAGATTATGAATGGATGGAAAATTATTAACCTCAATGCATGAAGGTTTAATTAAAAAGACAAAAAAAAAAGGGTTTAGAAATTAAGCTCGCAAGATTGCTGTAGATTGGCATATTAATGAAGGTTGGAAGTACATAATTAAATCATGAGTAAATATAACAGACCACATTAAAGTAAAAGAATTTCAGAGCATATGAGAGTGTTATACGGGTAGAAATTATTACTAAAGAGAGAGAGCAAACTTCTTTTACATAGTATAGTTTACAGGGGGAGGCAAAGAATAATTTAAAAAACTTGGTAGAAGAATTTGAGATTACTTGAGATAGCTTTAGTTTCTTAGGTGGTGGTATGGAAATAGTTACTTTATGAATTTTTGAAGAGTCCATGTAAACAGTCTGGCTTCTGCATGGTGATTCAAAGATCCATATTTCATTTGTTCTGATACCGGCAAGCTTCCCTTAAGGAATTGAAGAGTTCATGTTTCAGGCTAATTAACACATTTCAGGGCAGGCGCATGATGGTACCCTAGCAGTGAGATAATCCCCAAAGGCTGGGGAAAAGTGGCTTGATTTACTCCTCAAATGACCTTTCAAAATTCAAACACATGTGAGTTCTGTTAGCAATACATTTTCTCAGCAGCAAAAACTTTTCTGGAATTCAAATTCAGCCCGTTTTATATTCCATTCAGATATTTGTGGAATGCTTTGAATTTTTATCTATGGCCCAAAACATAATTTCCAATCTCAAAGAAATACTATATTTTTCTTTGTTCCTTTGTTCTTGGAGATGTTTACAACAAAAGTAGGAATCCATCAGTTTTATTCTCCATTTTATTTTTAGTAAAACTTTAATTAAAAATTCTTTTACAAAACTGAAACAATATTACATCTGCGGCCATTTAATTGCTTTTGGACACTTAACGGTTGCATCTTCCATCTTGGATTTTACATAAAATATATAGTTTAATAGAAAAAAATAATAAATAAATAAATTTATAAAACGCCTGATTATTCAATTTGTTTTGGGGTAG
Organism: Epiperipatus broadwayi; assembly: GCA_028023455.1. Lineage (NCBI taxonomy): Eukaryota > Metazoa > Onychophora > Udeonychophora > Euonychophora > Peripatidae > Epiperipatus > Epiperipatus broadwayi. Next base: position 4,635,773 of record JAQFVV010012440.1, on the reverse strand, counting down.
AAAACTTAATATGCATTAAAATAAATAAATACTAAAGTATCTTCTTGTTTTTATGAGCAATATCTATATAAGACTAGAAGATATAACTATATCAATGACTATGTTGAAATTGACTGATTTCACATTGGCAAAACATTGGCAAAAAAGTTAGATAATGCAACAAATTGTTTTCTGATTTATTCAACTTGTACTGAAAATATCATGAGGGAAGCTAATTGGAAGATAAATATTAATTTGGGATTAGTAGAAAAAGATGAAAACTTTATACATACTGATGATGCAACATTTATAATCAAAAATGACAAAAGATTTGAAACAACAACAAAAAAGTAGAAATATGGAATTATGACCAAATATGGTTAAGGTAACGATTTATTAAAATAGTAGCTGATTACAAAATTGAGAGGGAAGATTATAAAGTCATTGTGACAGTTTTTATCTCATTGAAATATTTATCAACAGCAAAGAATTTAATAAGAAAAATATTTATATGTAGGGATAAATCTTTTAAAAATTATCATTAGAACTCATCAAAAATGTTAACAATAGTGATATATTTGAATTGTGTTTCTATTAAGACTTTTGAGAATAACAAATATCATAAAAAAAATAACAAATAATGTTTAATGAGATTAGATTCATGAAGAACAAATTATTATTTTTGAAATTGTTTTGAATTGACAATATTTTGAGTCAATCTAATGATTAAAAAAATTGGTGAAAAAGGGAAGCCCATCAACCTTATTCTTACCATAAAGTCAATGTTGAGTTAACATCATATAATGATAATTTATGATAATAATGCTATATTTAAAAAATAATATTTTATTAGATTTTTTAAAAAAAATAATAATAATTTCAACTTTTCTAGATATATTTCTACTAAAATAAATTTTTATAAACTCTAACATTTATTACATAATAATTAATATTTTAAATAATATACATATATATGTACAATGGACATCTAAATAACTAACAAAATTACACACCCTTCAGAGTAATGTAGAATACATTCTTTTATATGACTGTAATACTTAAAATATAATTTATTGATTAACTCTTCAACTACAAAAAATGATTAATATTAAATATCATCATATTACTGAGTGTAAAAAATTATTCAAAAAAAGTCAGAGATTAAGTGTCAAAAATAAAAGTCATATGAAATATTAAAATAAAAATACAATAATGTGTACCAATACAAAGACATAGACACAAGTCTAAAATAACTGAGAAAATCATGACAAAAGATCTTACAAATTGCAAAAAAGTATGAGGAAAATATTTTAGAGATCTATGTTCAACATAAGAATAATTATAGAAAGTAATTGGCTAATGTAATATAGGTCTAAAGACTTGTCTCACATTTTTAGCCATTTAAGATACTGCTTAGTAATTGCATAATTACAAGAAGTATACAGATGAATGAATAAATCCAAGATAAGTCATTATTGCAAAAATCAAAGAATGATTAAAAACATTAAAAAAAACACTGGACAGATAGCTTTCCTATTTTACTATAAATGTAAAATGTATTTTGTTATAAATATAAATTGGCTTTATTGTTGATCTCAATCTTTTATCTTATATCTAGGTCGTCTGAAGAAATGGCAGTTTTATAATTTTATAACATAGGTTTGGATTCAAAAGTTCATGTAGATCCTTGAACAAACTACAGTCATAGAAAAAAGAAACTAAAAGTGTATATTGAATAAAATATGCCCATATTTAGTGTGTGTGTGTGTGTGTCTACATTTATATATAAACACGTTTACTCTGATAATTAGAGCAGCTAGTTCTCCCAAACCTCACTGTAAATCAAGAATCTTATACAAAAAAATAAGCAATTGTCATGGTTTCCTATTATAAAAAATGTAAATGGTAACTAATAAATATAATATAAATAAAAATTTATTAATTGATGTGCAAATATAAACTGTTTATTAATATGAACAATACAGTTGTTGTGCTTGCTTTTTTTTTTTAAGCAGTAAGTATAAACATTTTCCTTTTGTAAGAGCCATACTGAAATCCCAACATTATAGTTGAATTCCTGCTGAATCACAATAAATTAAATTAAGTATGTAAAAATAAATAATTCTAATTTATTTTTGTTTTTGATGTATTTTATGTAACATGTTATCAATATTTTTTTTCTTGTAATTACTTAATACCTAATTAATAAGTAAAGCTTTTTTTTTTTTTCCCATATAAACCAAAATGTCAAAAATTTTGTCTGAGATTTTGATTCCAATTCTAGTCCTTGAATTTCTTAGGAACTCTCAAGCAATAAAACCATTCAATTCTTTGTTCATTTTAACATTTTGTTTATTATGGAAATATAATCCAATTAAAAACTAGATTTAAAATGTAATGTACATGATATATTTTTCAATTTATTTTTGATTAAATTGATTACTGTATGTGGACAAACTTTTTATTATTATTATTATTTATATAATGATGGGAAAAAAAAAATTTTTTTTTTTTGACAAGATTGTTTAAGTTTACATTGAAATGTATTAAGATAAGATAGGAAAGTCTAATACAATGAAATCAAATAAAAAATTAGGTAAATAATTCATATTTTACTTTATATATATATATTCCAATTTAGTTTTAGTGCAATTTTATTACCATATGTAATCAGTTTCAAGTGCATAAAAATAACATTTTTAATTTTTTTATCCCCATGCTATGAATCTTATCATTTTATCCCAGGAAAAAGACATATTATGCTTTCATGATATCAGCATCCTATTATGTCAATAGTATTAATTTATGCCTACAATTTAATAAAATTGGGGGGGGGGGGTTAAAGATTGCTATAAAGAATAGTTACTTCTTTATCTAAATAATAGACACAAATTGATGATGATTTCTATGGTGAATCATCATTATAAATAATCCTCACTTAAGGAACAATAGTGTTTTATCAGTATCTAAAATAAAAATTATATTGATAATGCAATAAGAACTTTTCATAAACTTCTTAGAAAAAAAAAAATGCTGCAATCACTAAATAGCAATAAAAAAATATACAAATAAAAAGTACAATGGTATCTTTTTATAGTAATTTACAGTAATTATAAAGCTATAAAATTCTATATTATGGATGGTGTACTTTCTCAAACTGATATTTGAAACAGTATCCTTTTTTGTATTAAGTGAATACTTGGACACATTTGACAGAACAATGCTTCAAGGATAATTACAAGCATTTAATTTTCAGTTTTAATTCATTACAAATACTTTTAGCTTTTGCATGTACTTGTATATATATTAAGTTCATCTGTTACTGTTGTTTATTATACTTTATTCCTTTATTTTATTAAATAAAAATAGATGGTAAACCCAAACTTGTGCTAAACATCTCTAAGAATCATAAAGCACTGATGAAATTAAAACTTTCAAGTTAGATGGATAATATAATGACAATAATTATGGAATTTTTTCAAGATCGTTCTTTTAAGTAAGATATAAAGTTTGCACAAAACAAATGTCAATTATTTTTTTAAACAGGTAGTATCTTAAACTTTTCTTAGGGTATATAAAATCTTGAATTACATCTTTATAGATCTTTTTCTTTATATTTTATTTGTAAAATTAAATCAAGAATATAGCAAATGAATAAATAAAAGATCTGTAAATATCAGTACTTTGGTATTATTCCTGCTATGACATATAACTCTGATGACATATTACTCTAAGTTTGTGATATGTTTAAAATAACTCCTTCAAGGAATGTGCAGACAAACTTAATTGATAAAATTTGTCCACGGATCCCATGGAGGGTTATTTTATACATATTGCAAACTTAGGATATGTCACCAGGAGTAATATGTCATAGTATGTGTAATATGAAAGTTCAAATCTAAAAAAATAATGGAGACTAACATTATTATGAAAAAAAAAAAGATATTATGGTACTAAATAAAACAGGTATTTGTGAGTTGTGCCTTTTTGGTACAACACTACATGTCACCAAAAGCCATCCTTCCCCTTCCTAGCTTACTACAGTGCTTTGCATAATCATATTCCACATGTAATAGTAAATTTCAAATCTAAAAAAAAAACGTACTTTCCAATGACGGAAAGAGATATATATATTCATTATGGAAAATGGGAGAAATATGAAAAAGAATCCTAAAACATTTTTTAAATGGCAAGTTGTAACAAAGTTTTAAACTTATATTTTAATTATTTTCTTAAAAAAAAAAAACCCACAAATATAACAACTTTTAATTCTAAATACTATATATATGAAGTTTAGCAAAAAAAAAAACACACAAACATAACAACTTTTATCAGTGTATTTTTAAACAAGATAAAAAAAATATTTACAAATAATGTGATACATTTGCTGCAAATTTAACATTCAATTTTAAATATTTAAAAAAAAAAAAAAATCACAAAGTTTTAGGGGGAAAAAACACACACAAATATATATGAAGTAGATGTATTTTTAAATATCAAACCATATTACTTAGAAATGATGCGAGAGATATATTGTGGGGGGAGGGAGAAAGTCACTATGGTGGAGTAAACCATTTAATACATTCTAAAAAGGAAAGGGTGTTTATATGACATGGATTAGTCATATCAGGATTCTTGGTTACCATGACATCATAAATGGAAACTTTGAATAAACATTAAAGGACAAAAATATCACCAGAGTAAATACGTCATAGCAGGAATAATACCAAAGTACTTAAATAACTAATCACTATACTTTATATTAAAATATTTTTTAGCATATAATTATTGCAAAATTAAAATTATATGTGCATACATGCACATTTTGCAAATAATGGGTGTAGAATATTGTGATTTATAATATTTGAATTGCACTTAAATCCAGTATTTTATATACATATTTGAAATGTGAATAACAATCATTAAATTGTTTTTATGTATAATTCTTAAAAAAAATTCTAGTATGATTATTTGCCATATCTACTGTTTATTTATACAAAGACCTGCATGGATGAGTCTAATGATAGACTATCAGATTCTGAAATGAAAGAAACTCAGATCAATTCTAGTTGGGGCATTTCTGGTACTCAAACTCTGAGCAATAAAGATATTTAATTTTTTTTTTTTTGTATTTACACAAACTTTTTAAAAAACAATAGATCATTAGAAAGCTAAGCAGAGGGAGGGAAACAGCTTATAATATCTTCAAAACTCTATAATATTTTTATTCTTAACAATAATCCAATATCCACAGCTAAGCATTCATATGGATGCTTGAAACTGGCAAAAATACCAAATCCTATATAATGAAAGAATTTAACATAGATACATAATTTCAACAAACTTTAGACTTAAACCAACCAAAAGAATCAAGTGAGATTTAAAAGAAATTTTAGCACAATGGATCCAGGTATTGAGAGAAAATATAGAAAAGATCCAATTACTATGATTTTCTATTATGCTTTGGATTTGTAAATTATGAAAAAGCATTTGACTTTATACAAATTTCTACAGTGATTAAAGCATTGGATCAAGATATAAACGCAAGAATATTATTATAGTCTGAAGAATATTTATTAAAATGCTACAACAATAATTATATTACATAGTGAAACTAAAAAGATTAATATTGAGAAAATGTACAACAAGGTGATTTTACATCTCCAAAACTTTTTATAACAATTTTACAATAAGTATTTTGTGGTCTAAAATTGAAAACTGAGAAAATAAAAATACATAGAGATTATTTAAGACATATAAATTTTACAAATGATGTGATTGTTTCTGCAAATAATGCTTCTGAGTTTCAGAAAGTGTTACAAGAGTTATCAGATGAAAATGAGAAACTCAAAGTAAACATAAATGCTAAAAAGGCCCAAGTAATATCCAAGAGATTTTTTCAGATAATAATAAAGATTGATAATCATGAATTAGAAATTAACAATTATAAATAACTACCAGATAGAATCATAATGAATAAAATTAATCATAAAATTAAATTTGGATGAAATACTTTTAAAGAAATAATTTAATATTAAAAGAAAATATGTCTGTTTTTAGGACACCTAACATAATAGCAATATAGACTTATTAGATCATTCAATAAAGTACAATGAGATTATGTTGAGAATAACAAGAGGGAATAAAAAGCTAAATATCTGGGTGAGAGAACAAATAAATATCACTGACATCATTGAAAGAATTAAGAAACTGAAATAAAACTGGGCTAGATATATTTCTAAAAGAGATGCTAATAGATGAATAAATAATTAAGCCTTAAATTGGATCTCAAGAGATTGAAAACTTAGAATCTACATGTGAAATGGATAGATGAAATAACAAATGAAATAGAAAAGAGTCTAGACTGTAAAAACAGGATTAATCTTGGACAGAACAATTATGCACTGGACTGATGATGGTTAAAATAATGGTGGTATATCTATGACATAATTTAATTTTAAAATTATATAAGCTAAAACATCAAAAAAAAAAAAAGATGTAGTTATAAAAAATACAGTGCAGTAATAAATTAATAAAGAAAAAAGCACAATCATATAAGACTTTTTTTTTTTCACAATTAAATAAATTATTTTCATTTAACCACATAAAGAAAACACTTCATTGAATCCTTAAACTTGGCAGAATTCCAAAACTTAAATTTCAAGTTTTGGAACCATTTTAAACAAATAATCATTATATATAAAATCCATGTGAATGTTTGTCCATAAGGCTATCATGAGTCAAATTCATAATCAATTAAAAAAAACTATTATATTTATCCATAATGCTGGCAAATCCACAATTGAAAAATCAAAAAAAAAAACTTTAAATTTATTTTTATAAATAACTATACCTAACTAAACCATAATTTATATTCGAGATTTATATGCAAATGAACTAATTGCACCTATATATTTAAAAATAATCAGTAATTTTTATTACGAAGCATATTTTGTGTGAAGGAAGTAATTCCACCATTAATAAACCATAATTTTTATAGTTGTCCATAATGCTCGCAAATTCACATATCAAATATAACGGATATATTTAAAATTTTAAATTTAGCTTTATTAATTAAGCTAAAATTATTAATACCTTACTGAGTACATTTCTGAAGTATACCAAACAGGCTGGGTTGTTCCAAACACTTTTTTATTAATAAAGCTAAAATTATTAATACCTTACTGAGTACATTTCTGAAGTATACCAAACAGGCTGGGTTGTTCCAAACACTTTTTTTTTTAATTTTCCAATTGTGAATTTCTCACATTCTTTTATACAATATTAAAATATTTTGTTTAAATTACATTAAATCTTAAAAAATATTTGTTAAAGCAACCAATTAAAAAATATATTACAAAAACAATGGTCTTTTGGGCAGGGTACATTTCTCACATTTATTTATATAATATTAAAATCTTTTAAATTTGCATCAAATCTTTAAAAAAAAATTGTTAAAGCAATCCAGTAAAAAAAAAAGATAGCTTTTTCATAGGCCGGGTACATCTGGGAATAATAATAATTCATAGTAAATATATTATAAACATAAAATGCTTTGGACTGTGATAATAATCATGTTCCTTATAGAGCATGTAAGATGAAAAAACAATTATTTTCTTAATGCCCACTTTATGAATTCAAATTTATGAAGTTCCTGAATCTGTTGATAATGATTCCTTATATAATAAAGGATGAGACTAATTCAAAATACATTTAGTTTATGAGATTTCTCAGAGATAGATTCATTACTGTTATGATAGAGTTCATCTATCACATTAGTGGCCTATCATCCTCTTTTTTCATTTTCAGCATTCAAGCATTAAAATTTTTTTAATAAATTATGTTGACTCAAAATAAACCAAAATAGGCTAATTTTATCCAAACTGTTTGTATTTCATTTTCTCAGTCTTTAATAATATTAATTTCAAACGCAGTTTCAACTTTCATATTCATAGAAATTCAGAGGAAATGTCAAAGATTAAAAGATAAATGACCCCCAAGATACACTTCATGCTTAATCAGCATTCATCAGTTGGTCCAGATCACCATCTCTCACACATATCTCCATCATATATTCAGTATTTATCAATAGTAAATTGTTACATTTTGTTTTACAATGTCAAACTCATTCCACCCACAACTTTGACACAATTCATTTTAAATAAATACAATATTGATTATCACTAATCATTTCTTAAATTAAAAATTATATCTAGCCTGGAAGTAAACATTAAACCTTAATTAAAGATTAATATATGTTTGTTTAATTAAATACATAAACATGGACTAGTTCAATTACTCTTTTCCCATGTGCAATATCTTTTAAAGATGTACTTAATAACTTACATACCACCAAACATTCTTTTTAAAACATATTACTAAAGGTTTAAATTTTATATCTGGTCTGGAGATAATCTCTAGTTTAATAAATAATTAATAAGAATCATTGTATTTATCTAGAGTGGATCCTATCATTATGGGTGGAGTGAGTTTGATAATTGTAAATCAAAATTTTAGTATTTTAATGATAAAAAACTATTCTATTTTGATAAAATTTCAATAACATAACTGAAAATTTTCTCAATTTTAAATATGGTTCTAGATAGAAATTATTTACATTACTAGTTAAAATGCATAAATGAAATGTTAAGTTTTTCTATGGCATAACTAGACATTAGCCATGGCCAAATAATAATATCTAATATGTGCAATTTCTACTAAAATCCTTATAACTGAGTTAAATATAAAAATGAGGAAGTTGTACAAAGTAACAAAAATCCTTGTCATATAATCATTAAAATACTAATATCATGTAGCATTGAAATAAAAATATTTAAAAGCTAACCTGTTTCATCATTATAGATAACCAACAAAAAAAGAAATGTGTATTTGACATGAAGTTGAATCAGCTTCATAAACACTATGTAAAAAATGTTGGTTTTTTTCCTAATTTAAAAATGGTCAAACTGTTGGTGCCCAGTTGTTTGAAGTATTTCTGTCAAAAATTGCAGATTTGCTTAAAGTTTCAAGATATGCAACCAGAAGCTAATGACTGCATTCATTAAAGATTGATTGCCCTGCATAGTTTAATGCAGTGATAGAATGGCAAACTCTGGAGAATAAGGTCCATGAATCACAGTCCAGCTCTGTCACTTCTAATATTTTAACTTCTTACAAACTTCCAAGCAAAAAAAAACAAACATTTATTTACTTATTAAAGATTTAAAAAATAAAACTTCTTAGAAATAGTTGAGATCAGAAAACTGACAAACATTATAAAAATACATCTCACATCATTGCTGAGGTCTATGCACACATATAAACATTCCACTGGCTGTTAAAACTATTGATCATTGCTTTATGAGCAAAATCTTTGTGACCAAGTACAATTCAAAGTTGCTAGTTTCTAAAGTGAATACTAATATGCAAAAACAGTTATAAACATAAAAATTGGATAAAATGAAGTTAAACAAGTTGTTATATATATATCACCAATAGTATCAGTAAACTGATTTTTGTATATATATGCTTAATTTATTTATTATTTTGAATAAAAACATACCATTTAATTTCAATTTATTACATTAAAGAATAAAAAAACAATTTATTACATTAAAGAATAAAAAAAGATAAAAAAATTTCTTTTAAAAAATTCTTCAATCCTGCACTTCAATTATATTTTATTAATTCAATCCTATGACTAATCTCTTGATGCTTTTTTTTATTTTTTATAAAGTCAGTACAGAATTCTCTTGATATATGTAACAAATTATTTTCTACCAAAGAGAAGACAAGATATTTTATATAAATGCTAACCTTCTAAACATATATATATATATATTTCCCACTTTAAAACAGCAAACAGAAAATAAATAAAAAAGTTTAATAATAGAAACGTTTGAAGTTTGAACTTGGGGAATAATTATAAAATTTTTGGTATTTTTTCTAATAAAATTTGCCAAATAAAAAAGTGTGTCACATGTGAATATACCACATTTAAGAAGAAATACTTAAGAAAGTAATCCTACTGACTGTTAAAAAAAGACAATAAGAAAGCATCTGATCATCATGAAATGACATAATCATGTAAGTTCATCATTAAAAATAATTTTAAGGTATTAAATTTTGAAAAATTACTAAGTAGTTCTCCTATATAAGATTTGTTGTTTATTTGAAAAATATATAACAAATGTTTATATCAATCTGAGGACAGAATATAATGGAAAGCTATAATTATACAAAGTATTAAAGTCTCTCACATAATAAACTTTACTACAGAAAAAAATAAAGACAGTATTGCAATATATCAAATATACAGACTAAAAGACTAGAATATAATTCATGCAGATAAAACTTAAGATCCCTAAATCATAGTCATTACAAAATTATAGTCTTTCATTTTTTTATTCTTTGTCTTTTTTTAAATATTCATTTTCAAGTGGCATTAATGATAGTGGCAGTTTTTAACTAGTACTTATATATTTTTTACAAATTGCATTAAACACTATCCAATCTTTTTCAATAAATGAAACTGTGGTTACAAGTTTGCTAATGAAAAATCATTGTAAATGAAAAAATTCAATCATTTTTAGAAAAACTATTCATATCTCAACAGTGCAATGTTTATCAGCCTTTCACAAAATGATAAAAAATGTGTAGAAATCTTGTTTCTATCTTGTAAGAGAGCAGTGTAATGAAAAAATATTATTAGTCAACATGAATGTGGAAATTAAGGTGCTTAATGTCTCTAACTCATCTAATGAGTAAAAATGGATGATTGTCATATACTGAAATTTGAGATGGTGGAAGTGCTAATAAAAATTCAAAAATACTTATTTATATATTTATAGCAGAAATTGATTTATTATTAATTTCTTCTATGCAATGCATAAATATACATTTTTCTCATTGATTCAATCAAAAATAATCAGTAATAAATTCAAAATTAATAGCAGAATTTGTCTTTAACAAGAAATTCAATGTAATGTTTAATCACTAGAATCCTAGTTTTACAATAAAAATTTAAAAAAATAAAAATATTAATATTTAAAGAAAGTGATTTATTTATCCTATTAATCACATAATTCTCCCAGAGAATCCATCAGTTATATACTTGTAAAAAAACAGAAGTATTATAAGTAGTTTAATGAGAACGAAATATCAATATTCACTTGAATCTTAAATTAAGTGGAGGCTAAGATATACCATAATCATCATTTGCTTATGAAGACCATTGTTGAATCTGTTTAAACTTATATAAGATGCAAAGTCTATGAAGTTTGAAAAATATAATCTTATAAAACTGAATTCTTAACATCATTTTATAAAAACTCTTTTCTAAAAATTCCTCTCAAACATTTTTTTTTTTTATGTGGGGAAAAAAACCCAATAAATAATCACCTTGTTTTAGAAATGTGATGATCCTTTCTTCCTTCAATATTACAGCTAGTATTTTCTAACTAAATCTATTTATTCCAATAAATAAACAGATGGTAACAATAATCCTGTTTTACATTTATAACTATTTTTTATTTCTTCCATAAAAAAGCTGTTTAATTTTAGAAATATATATATACATAAAGTATGTAAAATATTCTTCTATTGTTAAAATTTATTAAACATCGGAACTGACATTTTTCCAGATTTATTTATATGCATTAAGTATAGATCTTTTATTTCATAATAACTTTTGTAAATCTTTTCAATAAATATTAATCATATAAAGTCATCTTAACAGTTAGAATAACCCAATTTATTTATAAAAAACTTTTCTATAATTTGCCATCTTTTTTCTTTATATTGCTTAATAATAGTTCTATAAATTCCAACTGTATATCTTTTCCCTATCATTCTAAATCTAAATGTTTTTGTGGTAAAAATGTATCTAATTTATCAAAAAAAATTCTTGTAATTAAAATTTAGTAATGTTTTGTTGATGGTGGGGAGGGGGGAGCAAGAATTACATTTCATGGCATGAAATAACTATCAAAAAAAAAAAAAAATCCATACTTCTAAATACTAAATTACATTACAAATAAGAAACCTATGAATTCAAAATGTTTATTTTTCAAAAGCTTTTAGGTCAACATCATGGTATTATAAATAAACATAATTTCTATAATTTCCATAGACACCAATTAATGAAATGATTGAATTTTTTAAAAAATCAGGTAAAATGTATTCACAACTTTATAAGACATGTAAGCAAAAAAAAATTGATCTAATACTTAGACATTAACTAAAGTTATATTGATGTAGTAAAAGTATCACACTTTAATGAATAAATTGAATTATTAAAAAATCATGCCAATATATTTACTACTGATTTCCAATTGTGTATGAAATATAAAAACAGGAAGTTTACATTCCTACATTGATCATATATTTTAAAATAACAGAAAAACAATGATAGTGATTTGTCTAATATTAATTATTTTTATATCAGCATATCAACTCCAAGATCCCATTTAAAGATTTCAACATTCATTACAAAATTTTCTGCCAAATCTACAGTGCAAAGTATTTTCATAATCAAAGTAATGAATTTATTAATTTTTGTATGCACTATTTGCTAAAAATTACATTACATTTTGTTAAATTTATTTTTTCTTTAATTTTTTAGCAATATTTGCAAATAAATTGTGTTTAATAAATTATTTTAAATTATTCTAATAAATTAATTTTAATACTTAGTGTTTTTCTGAAGGTTTGTAATGATGGTGTTCTAGCTGTATTTTTATATTGGACTATTTCCATCATCTAATATGTGTGTTGAATGTCTTTAGAAAAGTTTAATTTTATTTAAATATTCCAAATGCATTCAACTGTTAGTAATATCATAGCAAACAAGTTAGTATATGCACCAACTGTTAGTAATACCACAGCAAACAACTGTTAGTAATATCAAAGCAAACAGGTTAGTATATGTACTAACCTCTTTGCTGTGATATTATTAACAGTTGTTTGCTGTGGTATTACTAACAGTTGATGCATATACTAATCTGTTTGCTGTGATATTACCAACAGTTGAATGCATTTGGAATATTTAAATAAAAGTAAATTTTTCTAAAGACATTCGACACACATATTAGATGATGGAAATAGTCCAATATAAAAATACAGCTAATTTTAATACTGTTCAATTAACATTGTTTAATTATTCTCTTTTAAAAGCAGTAGGTATAGAAAACATTTTTAAGCATTTTCTCTTTTTACTGTAATAATTCTTTGCTTCAGTATAACAGCCTTGCTAATTAAAATTTCTTTTTTGCAAAAAAACCATGATGCTATGCATGATTGAGTTACATCATTTTATATTTTTCTTTCTTCTGTTGAGAAGTACATACTATATTTTTCTATGACAAAATTTGAAATTTTTTAGGAATTTTTATGTAAATAACTTCACTTTTTTTTCTTCTTCTGTTTGTTAGAGTTTATAAAAAAAGACCGCATTAAATTTTTAGACAGAAAAAAAAAAGATTCTAGCACAATTTTGAGCACTTCTTTTCTAATTTCTAGGCCCTTCGATTCCAAAGATACTTTATCATCTAGCAATTCTAATTTATATATTTTTGGAAGATAACCTAATTCCTTTAGCAATGAAAAACAAAGACAGGATAAGCAATCTGTACTTACTAAGCAAGTGATATACTAGCCTCTTCATCTTGACAATTTCTAAAAATGCAACCATACAATGTTTTCCAGACCTGAAATTTGCCCTTTAACATAAATAGTAACTTTAGTATTTTTTTTATTTAATTTTTCATTATAAAATTATTATAAATGTAATAAATATGCCAATAAAAAAAAATGCATTTGAATAATAATGAAAAAATGTCAGATACAGACAACTTTGATTGAATAAATAAAATTAGGTCTATAGACCAGTGCAACAAAAAATTCAAGATATAGTAGTAATAGTTGATCACTAAATTTACTGGTTGTAATATAATGTGATAATATGATCACTCAATACTAGTAAAGTGAGGACATGAATGATGAGGATGTGCAGATAGCCATAATGGATATGTGTACCATAAGTGAAAGTACAACTTCTTATGCTAACCATTATCTATGTCCTCAAAGAGTGCTTTATAATATTTAAAAAAGAAAGGATTGTGTTGGCTGTTTTATTTCTTATCAAATGAAATTGAGATAGGCAATGCATCTCTTCAAACTCCATCTCATTTAGTTTCTTCAGGAACATTGACTGATGAGTCATCTCTAACCAACATCTTTCTATATAAATGCTTTAGCTTTGTCATCAGAAGAAAGTGAATCATGAATGGTTCTGTTTGATAAGATATATCTATATGTTTATTTATATGTTTCTTATTTTGCTGGATGATTACAATAATATTTTATTATTTTTATTTATGTGTTTATTCTTTTGCTGGATGATTACAGTAACATTTTATTATCTGTAAGGAATCATTTTGCAGTCATCATTCAATTTTATATTTTAGGTAGATTTCTATCTAATAAAATGAAACTTTTTCACAACATGAAAGATAAGTCAGACAATAATACAACTCCTTTCTTTCCTGTTTAGCTACACTAGATATTGAATCTGAATCATATTCATTTAACTTATTCATCTCTGCTATTTTTTCTTCATTCATTATACATAAAAAACTGCAAAAACAAATTTTTTGTGGGGTTTCTTAAAAAAACAAAAGGAATCAATTATTCTATTTTTTTTATTTTTTTTTTTTTTGGTATTTTAATGTCAAAGCTTTGCCATATATTATTACTGAGGTGTAATATGAAACTCTAGACATCATTAAAATATTAAAAAGTGCCACTTTTGCATATAGTGAATGTAAGATTTTGAGAGAGAATTGATTTTTTTTTTTATTAGTTTTCTTTAAATTTGTACATGCATCTCCATGGTGCTTTAAAAAAACAAAAAACCTAAAACAGGACTTTGTGTCCCTTTGAAATAATCTTCATGATAGTGTCCTGTATATATTGACTGTGCACTTGATCTCTCCATATTGAAATCAAGCTTATATTTTTTTGTATAATTTTGTGTAATTTTTATTAATTTTTGAATTTGTTTTTTCGGTGTTAGAAACACAGATATATCATCCATATATGCTACACATGGAATATTTGTTTTTAATTCTGATATGAATATCCTCGCTAAATCATTTTCTATTGCTTTGATCAATGAATTGATGTAAAATGTGAATAGTAAGTAGGTCAGTTAATGGTGATCCTTGTGAAATTGAACAAAAAGGGTTAAAAGATGGTGAATATTTCCCATTGAGGCTAATGTGTATTTCCCTGCTCCAGAAGTAAATTTGTAATCAAGTATATAGTTAAGTTGGTATTAATGTTTTTATTAGTTCATCGATCAGTAGATCAATTGGTACTGTATCAAATGCAGATTTTATGTCTAGCTTCACTACAACTGGACCAATTGAATCTATTACTGTTTTAAACAGAAATGCTGCTTGACCTGTTGAAGAGCTCTTTTTGACAAACTGCAATCTCAAGAGTTGTGATAATATATAGGGTTGAATTTTTTTCTTGATCACTGATTCTAATACCTTAATGCCAAGTGGACTTATTGATATTGGTCTGAGATTTGTAAGTGTGGATATGTTTTCCTGTTTTTTCATAAATGCCACCAAATAGATTGGATAGAGTCCTTGAATATTATATATATATTTGTTTTGTTAAAAAATTTGCTAAATTTGCTAAGTATGCCTTTCAACATATTCTTCAGATGTAAATTTTAAATTATCTTCTGGTACTTTCAAGAAGTTATGTTTGGGAGTAAATTTTAATCCCTTTTGTAATATTGTTCTAAAGTGTGATAATAGTGGTTGCATCATATTGTTGCCTGTAATAATTTCATTTATTCATATTTATTGCAGTGGGAATTCTATTTACTGGTGCTTGACTTAATGCCCTTCTAATATATTCTCTTGACCATGTATGGGGATGATTTAAGTATATCTTTTTTTTTATTGCTATATATTCTCTGAGTGCTTCACACACTGCTTGATATGCTCTTCTCATTGCCATTTCATTTTTGCATCCTTCTGCTGTAGTAGAGCTCCACATAATTCGTCATCTGTAAAAGCCAGGACTTTTGATGGGGCTGTTTGATTTCTTGTTACACTGTCTATTGTACAACATATGATATTTATAAATATTATCCAGGTTTGAACTGGATCCATTTCAAGATCTCTAATTTTGAATAATAGTGTGTATATTTCTGAAAATAAATGTTCAGTTGTGTTACTGGGCAGAAGTACTCTAATGGTTTTACTGGTTGTTATTAATGGTTTGGGTATAAAGTCATTTTTAAGAGTTACTACGATTGCAGCATGGTCTGAAAAGGATATATTTATCAGTGATAAGTTCATCATATGGTGCAGTGCTGGTGAGTAAAACACCAGGTCAATCATTGATGAATATCTTCATTATTACATGAGATAGAGTTCTGTGGCAGAAATCCTTCTCCTGTCATAAGTGGAAAAGCCAGTATTACAAATTTGTTATATGTCATGTTGAAGTCCCCATTCAGTATTATGGGTTCTATTGAGAATGGAAAATTTGGCATTTAATATATTTATTAATATATTGATTATTTTATGATTTGGTGACATATAATATTATTATCAGCATGTGTGGATCTATATATATATAATTTTAAATGATGTAAATTGACAATTTTTACTAAATTACAATTCCAATCCCTGCTGAGGGTGAAAAGGCTGTTCTGGACAAAGCAATGTGTCCATGATTACTAAGAGATGTTGGTAGATCTATTTGTGATCTATTATATATTTTTGTCTCACTTAATACTATTACTTGTGGCTGGGTAGTATTCGTCCATTTTTTTTAATTCATAATTTTTTTTTATAGAGTTTAATCCTCGAACATTTAAAGAAATCCTCATGTTTGTTTTTATTTATTGTATGAATTTATTATACTTGTTTTCTTGATAAATTAATCTCTTACTATCTGTTTATCTAGTCCACCCTATCTACTTTTCACTCACAAGACTGTCATATTTTAGACAAGGTACACTTACCTTTTCCATAAGGTCAGCTTTTTCATCCATTGTAGCTTCTGCATTAGATCTGGGGGGGAGGTCCTTTAGAAATGTTTTAACTTTTTTGTTGTTGGCATCAAATGATGATAAATCATCATATTCACTTAATTCAGATTTTTCTAAGTCAGGTTTCCTACTATGTTTTTGGAATGAAGGACATCCAGGTTTACGTTTACCTGAGGTATTATTTATTTCTGGGTCTTTTTGTTGAGGAGTCAATATTAATGTGTTTAATAAATCCTCCGAGGTTTTATTGATGATTGGCTCTGAAGGATGAATATGTTCATTTGTTTCCATTACTTCTATGTGCTTTTGAGATAATTCTATTTTTTTCATTTTGTGTGTATTGTGTTGTATCCGCTTGCTCATTTATATGAATTCCCCCCCCCCCGGATTAATACATCTATCTCATGTTGTGTGTTGTCTAATTCTTCTGTGTTGAAACCCTTACATTGATGACTCGATGTCACTCTCAGCTTACAGTATTGGCATTTCAGTTTTGGGCATTCACTGATTACGTGTCCTTTTTCTCTGCAATTAAAGCATTGCGATTTTGTTCCATAAATTATTAAAAGAGTCATTTCTTGGTCTGTTATAAGCATTGGTATATCATTTGGGCCTATGTTTTTATTTAAATGTACCTTAAATTGGTGACTATTACTTAAAATCGGTATGGGAGGGTTTTTTAAATACATGTTTTGAAACCCGATTACTTCTTTGAAAGGCTGCATTAGCTTTTTAAAGTCAATAATATTATAATTTAAATACGTGTTTCTTATTATTCCATTAACAATATTTTCTCTGACTGGATTTATTTTGATTAGTGCAAATTTACGTAGTGTTTTGATTTTTTTTTTCAAATCTCTCTTTTTGTTCTTCACTATAAAATTCCACTACAATATATCTGTGATTTGTATGATCGACAGTTTGAAATATTGAATCCCATAGATTATTTTCATTAATTGCTTCATATAATAGATCTTTGGGAAACTTATATAATGTACAGTTTATATCTGTGATCGCTAGTAAAAAAACATTTGAAAGAAAAAAATAAATGTTGTGGGATGGTTGAGTTGAAGACTTCTGCTATTTTATTTAGGCTTTCTTCTGTCCAGTTTTCTTCCATAATATTAATTTGAATTTCTGATGTTTCTGAAAACATATCTAGTTTCATTATATCATTAATAGTCGATTTATGAAATCTTGGACTCTGTCGTGCCTTCTTACCATTATTTAAATTGTTTACGTTCTTACTACCTATCTTTCCCTGATTTTTTTGACTTGTTCTTGGCATTTTGATTGCATCTGCATACGATTGTAAATTATACTTATCTTCACATGAGGCAATCATGGTGTTTGCCACGCTTTCTGGATTAATCCAATGACTTGTTTAAGGGGAAAACTAAAGTGAAATTTCACCATAAATTTTGCTCGCTTATTAATTAGCACATGCACCCTTTCACCTGCCATCTGATGTGCCTAAGAAACAAACTGTAAGAAGCTAGATAACCATCCAAACACTGTATAGTTCTGAATCAACTTTTAAATCTTTAAACCTGAATCTATTTAAGCTAATTTATAATATAAAACTGAACATTCAAAATCTCACTTTAAACTCTCATTTAAAGTAATATAACTTGTATAAATTTTGCCTGATACTATATCTGTGAATTTTCATTTATCTATTCTAAACTAGAATAATTTGTTTAACTAAATCTCCTTATTACTGTGGTTATGCTTATATATTGTTCTAATTATTTATCTAAAATGTATCTTATATATATTATAATATGCCAAATACTTTCAAACAGTGAGCGTCTTTGAATTTAATAAACTTTAACAGAGATATGATTATTGCTATCTTTATTTTTAATATTTTAATAATGCTACTTAGTTTGCTAGCATACTGTTTTGAAACCCTATGATATCAGAATAATAACTGATCGCTACAGGTTCATCTCATTATTATTTCATTTAGAATTACACTATATTATATATACTATAGTTAGCATAGTCAGTTATAAATAATGGCTTTTAATACCTATTTATTGGAAGTAATATACTAGTATAAGGGTACATTTACTAAAGTAATGTTATTGGTCTCTTAAAAATACTTTCTCCCCTTTAAATTATGATTAAAGATGCAGATTAAACATACTAAACCAAATTATAATATAGTTTTAGTCCAATAATTTAGCATGATTAGGATGTTATTTTAAGAACTGGGTTCTGTTAGCTATACAGGTAGAAGCTATCTGTTTTATGAGTATTTAATTTAATTATACATATTGTACTTTACTTTATGCATTGCAAGTATGTTTTTACAAAGTACGCTTTGTTAATTTGCATCTGCACCTTTTAAATGGGCTCGTGGTGGAGGTCGTCCCCATTCACTTAGTTCGGGGAAGTCCAGACTCTTTTTATAAAGCTTATCCGAGTTCCTGAAGCTGTCTGGTCCTAGGATACCATGCATTCTGAGGCAAAATCCCATGAATAATTATCCACACCGTGAATTTATCTTTTAATATTTTAGTCCATGCCATAGCAAATATATATGGACCTAAAGTAACCAGTTCTTTCCACCTATGTTTAATAATTATTGAGCATTAATCTGAAACCGAATCTCGATTATTAGACTAAATCTGCATCATTCTAGATCTTGATTTTATGCTCACGTATACATATTTATAGACAGCAGCCATCTTAGTGCTGTATCATGATATCTATCTTAGGCTAACATGTTCATTGTAATTTTAGCAAACTAAGATGTGATATAGGATCTTGAGATATTAATGAATATAGGCAAAATTTCTTAATGACATATCCACACTCATCTATTGTTATTTTATGATGAGAAATGCTGTAGTTCTATTAAATCTCATCTTGCTTTGTAATGGCCGCGTGTGTTTGATCCTACATATATTAATTGTATAACTGTTGTATTCTTTTTGTTTTATTATTAATTTTGATTTATTAATAAATTTATTTAAATTTAACTTTTTTCCACTTTATTGCTCATAATCCAGTTCCAATTCTAATCATTTATGATATTGATATTTTACACGCATTATAGTTTATTATAGTTTAAGTGTTAATTCTACTTAAAGTTTGCATGTTTTAGTCCATTTTAACCCTTTAGATTGTCATTATTTAGTTAATTTTCGGGTCTCGTGTCTCTCCCTGATCAGAGCTGGGTCGCAGATTAAATTAAGACCCATGGGTAACCTTAG
Organism: Epiperipatus broadwayi; assembly: GCA_028023455.1. NCBI lineage: Eukaryota > Metazoa > Onychophora > Udeonychophora > Euonychophora > Peripatidae > Epiperipatus > Epiperipatus broadwayi. The sequence goes on along the minus strand of JAQFVV010012440.1, from coordinate 4,615,493 downwards.
AAATATCATTCATAGGGTGTTAACCCATGGAGCACTCATAACTAGGTTGAAGCTTGGTTGGACCGGGGATTTAACCATCCCATTTCAATCAGCTTTAGGATATTTGCCTGGACTCTAGGTTTTGTTATGTGAATGTATAAATCTGACCATTACAATATTAATAATTATTTTATTAAAATATGATTTTATAATTGTACCTACATGAGTTAACTGAATGTTCCCAAATATCTGTATGATGTTATAGATTTTAGAGTTAAATGATTTCTTGTTAAAAACTAAATAACCTCTATGTCTATTATTATTCTTATTATGTGATGATTAAATCACAACTAGTTTTAAAATATCTAAAATTATCTTTGAATGCTTTGGCTTATATCTGCAAATCATATAGAAAAATGGAGATTTATTATTATTTGTATATGAAAGAAATTGTTTCTCTTTTTATACTATTTATTAATCCATCTCATTTAGTTCATTAATAACCTTTAATAAGCTTTGAAGCTTTTTGATAAATTATAATTGATCATTCCAATACATCACTGAATGCAAGTAATATCACTATAATAATTATCTATATGAATTATAATAATTTATACCATATTGCTGTTACAACTAGATAAATAAAAATTTCTGTGAATACTTCCTCACTAAACAGCTTAAATATAATGAAGAAAACACAATTTAAAATAAAATTTTATAATTGCTATATGACAGCAAACATTTTGCAAATGAATCAATATATTTAAAATTTATTTACAATAGATTGTATGCTATCATGTAAACTTATTTAAAGAATTATTTTTGTAAAAAAGAATATTACCTAATCTATATAGGGTTAAGCAAAATAAATGCTTCATTGTTCTGAATCACATTTCAAACAGATTGCTTTGGAATCCTTTAGTAATAGTGGCAGAAAAATAAAAAGCTTCAATGCTTTAAACAGGAATTACTTTTAGAGAGATTACTTAAAAACAATGACCGAAAGCAGAGTTATAAAGACTTCAAGAGTGACTTAAAAGAAATGCAGTAATACAAAAGACTAAAATATTAATTTCAAAAATGAATGATTTAACATTTTATATTAAAGGAGATCATTTTTCATGTCATGGTATTTTAGCATTTATGTCAATAATGTACCATTTATAGATTTATGATGTGGGAATATATATGTAAATAATCTTTTTTTTATATAATGGCAATCATAAAAGACAAAATGAATCATGGCTCTCATATATCAGAAACTGCCTGGAAATTCATCAATTAAGACAAAAGTTGATAACTGAAGAGAGAAGGTTCTAATAATATCTGGATCCATAAGAGAGGCTGCAGTTCAAGGATGCATTATACTTAGCTATCTACTATTCTAGATCACTCAATAAAGAAAGATTATATGAATAAAAACTGTCTAATATTAAATGTGACATAGTCAAACTTTGTGAAATCAGAAAAAAAAAAAAACAAATTATTAAAAAAGTGAATATGTAATTTATTATAAAAGCACAAATATTGGAATTACGAATGAAGTGGGATTCACTATAAATAAAAAATACAAAAATAGCATTGTAAGAATGATAGTAATGACAAGATTAATTATTCAATTTAATTACAGATATCAAATGCAGATAATTTAGGTTTATGTCTAAACAGTGTCTCATTCTGATAAAGAAATAGAGGATTTCATTTAGATCTGCCACTGCTTTGGATTAGATCAAATATTTTAAAATTGTTGAGAGAAATTTTAATACTAGAATTGGAAAAAGAATGAAAATGACACTACTGTAGATAAATTTGGATATGGAGATTAAAATGAGATAAAAAATGGTATTGTGAAGTTAACTAAAGAAAAAATTTCTATATTATGAATTATTTTTATGAGAAAAATCTAAAATAGAAATGGACATGAAATCATCCAAATGAAGGTGTAGCAAAGCTGGGTTATATTTTGGCTAACAGAAAATATGTATTTCAAGACTGCCTGTCATGCAATTAATAGATCTTTCAATTAGAGAAATGTAATATATATATTAATCCAAACAAGAGAAACAAAAAAGACAATATTAGTAACTAGAAATACTTCATTGAATTTAAGATAAAATTTCAAACTATTTTAAAATATTAATAAACTTTGATGATGATTTAGAAAGCTGATATACTATTAAACTCTTATACATAAAAAAGTTGATACAAAAAGTAGCAATTCATTTTTAAATTTCCAACTAAGAACATTGCATTATATGAAGAAATAATAAAAATACTCAAAACTTTAAGGATGACATATCTAGAATTCTGTAAAATAGTATGAAAAAAAGTTGACAACAATATAAAATATATATATAACTTTGAATTGGTAAGAAAGGTTATAGAAGAGACCAAAAGTCTCAAAAATCAAAAGTACTATAACACAAAATCTTACTTTAGGAAGAAAAGTCATTCCAGCAATAAAAAGTAAATATAACACTATTAATAAAAACAGAAAATGTGAAGAGTTCTATAAAGAATTATATAGTATAACCATATAGCTAAATATTTGTAGTGGAAATAATAGTTAGCAGCATGCTTCCTAGATTTAGAATGATTTAATTATTAGGGAAATAATATTTAACTTTCCCATATTGTTTTTTATAATAATAATGGACATTATTTAAATAATTTTTTCATTACATGAGATGAGAATTTTCAGATATTTTAAGCATAATTTTAATATTTGAAATTTATAATTTATAAATGTTTGTAAAAGAGAAAAATAGCTATAAGCTCAAATAATTTCTTTTGTTTTCTCTCTTCACTAAATTTTATCTAACTACCAGTTTATTTTGGTTTTGAAAGTACTGTAAAAGAAAATAATTTTCTCATTAATAAATTATTTAATAATCTTTAATTTTAACATTTAAGGAAGATAAAGTAGACAATTTTTTGATGTTTAGTAATATTTTTTAAAAAGTACAAAAAATATGATTTTAACATTTTTTTAAATTTTATTTTAATTAATCAGAGTTGCTTTTCTTTGTTTATTCTTTATCCCTCTCAAAAAGAAGTCAATATAATTAATTGATTATCTTCTTTTCTTTTGGCAAGAAAAAAAAATTTTTCATTAAAAAGGAATGTCAAAAACTATGATTCTCATTTAAGCTTTTGACTTGTTTTCAAATGTCAATGTTGAAGGAGACAAAAGGTTGAACAATTAATTGGTTATTAAATTTTTTCATGGAGACAGTATTGTGATTGGTTAAAGATAGGGTTGTTCCAAAATCAGGGAGGTGTTAATCAGAAAACCTAATTGTCTTGTAAAAAGCAGTCTTAACCAAGCTGTAGAAGAGAACTAGTTATATACTTAGCTGCTAAAGAGAACAATCCATGGTGAGCCAGCTGTTGAAGATAGGAGAAAAAAGTTCCAATCAAACTGCTGAAAGTAATATAAGATCTAACCATGCTGTTGAGAAGTCATTGCTGACTCAGCTGCTAAAAAAAACAGACACAGAAACTCAACTGTTTAAAAATGTTTTCTATAATGAAAACTATGTGCTAAGTTTAGCTAAAAGCTAAACATCATCTATCTCCATATAACCTGTGCCTCACTAAAAAAATATAAAAGAAAAATGTCCCTGAAGTAATCTGTAACAAAATCTTGTCTTCAACCAAGAGCATGAGTGTCGCTATATGTTAGTCTGAATTGGAAAAAAATTATTAGAAAAAAAATGCATAAATTCTTGCTGTGTGAATTATCCTGAAAATGAAGAAGAATGAAATAAATGTGTACATTAACATGGAATTAAAAAGTTTTCAAAAACATTATGCAAAGAAGGACTTAAAAAAAAATTAAAACCATGGTATAAAGTATTTTATTTTTTCTTTAATGTGCACATTAAATTTAAATTTATAAAGGAGATTTGTAATTAAGAGGCAATTGATATTAATTATAAATGTTATTAATAGTTTTTTCAAAGTTAACATTTTTTTTAATTCATATGATTTTTTCCTTTCAGCATTAGGTTTTTGAAGCAATTGATATTAATTATAAATTTTATTAATAGTTTTTTCAAAATTAACATTTTTTTTAATTCATATGATTTTTTTTTTTCAGCATTAGGTTTTTTAAGTAACTTAATTTTTATAAAATCTGATGCTTTTTTAGTTTTATATTACCCCCCCCCCCCAATTATATACAAAAGGAGTACGCTAATTTAAAATGCTCTTATCTCCAATTAAAAGGCTGTTTTCCAATTTTTGTTATTTTAAATAAATAACTTAGTAAAAGCAAAATTTAATTAATTTAAGAAATAAAAATCAATTGGTTAATTTTTTTTTATGAAACTACTTTTTGATAAGAATAAATCTGAATTATCATATTACCATGGCTTTTTTATAATTATTAATCTGTTAGTTTTTTAAATAATTCTTTATAAAAAATATTCTAGTGTTAATGACTATTTCTTCAGCTATCTGTTACATGAATTGGAATATATGTGATTTGATTTCAATACAGTTTAGAATTTGAGAAATTATTTTCAAATTATCCCAGTAAAATTATTTTAAAGTAAATTATAATAAGCTGTTATATTTATTTTATCTCTTGTTCATAGTAATAGTTCATAAAGTTCTTGCTTCCTGAGCTAGATTAGAGCATAATAGTTAGTTATATGAATGTAGAGGTTTAATATTTGTGTTTTTTATTAGAAATTACATTTATTTTTGGCCAGTACATTAATATTATTTGGCCACAGCATTGATAATGATCAGCATGTTTCTGTATTCCAGCATGTTTTTATTATTATAAGCACTTAAGTATGTATATCCAAATAATTATATTATGCCCTGAGTTTCTCTCCTTTAAATCCAGTCAAAAGGTTGACTGTTAATTTAATGATGATTGATGACTATTGTTAATGATTGGTTTTGATTTCATTATTCTTCCGTAATGCTGGAGATGCATACTTATGTTTTTGTTCATGCTTCCTCTGCTCATATTCACTGTATTCTATATTCATTCTATATTCCTTTTATATTTAATTCCCATCTTCCCATGCATCCCTTTTGATTCCATACCATTACAATAATAATAAAAATATTGCACCTCCAACAATTACATCTTTTGAAATGCCAAGTATTTTAAATAAAAAAGGTGAGGAATGGAATTAAAACTAAGAAGAATGGACAAGCTCTAGCAAATGATGAAATTATTACTGATATCTTGATAGAATCAGGTGAATAAAAATATCACTTATTGGCAAAGTGCAGTATATAATAAATATCTAAATGATTTGAAAAATGCAGTTATAGTGATATTGGTATTTAAGAAAGATGAAAGGAAAAAACATTAAAAATAACAAACCTAACAATCTTTTAGATCTAAAAAGATCTTTACTAAGATCATTATAACTTATTTAAAAAAAACTTGGGATTCAAACCAGTCAAAAAATAAGTTTGATTTAAAACTAGTTATAGAAAAAGCTAATGAGTATAAATTGGCATTATGCTTCAGATTTGTAAATTACAAAAAACCATTTGGCTCTTAAAGCTCTTCCACAGTAATTACAGTTTTAGAATATTAAGATATAGACCTATGATACTATCAAATTTTAAAAAAATATTTAACAAAATGTAACAGCAGTGTTGACATTACAAGATAGCAATACGATTAAAATTGATAAAGATATATAATTGAGTGATTTCATATCTCCAAAATTTTTGTATTAAACTGAAAAGCTAAGAGAATAAAAACGAATGGATATTATTTAAGCCATCTAGATTTTGAGATGATTTGTTTATTTTTGTAAATAATGCTTCAAAGTTTCAGGAATTGTTATAAGAATTATCATATGAAAGTCAAAAAGACTAAAATAATGTTCAATGCCATTTCTCAAAAAAGGAAAATAAAGATTGATAGTTACGAATTAGAAAAAAGTTAACAACTACAATTATCTTAATGGAATTATTAATGTAGATAAAACCTAATGAATAAAATTAGTTGTAAAAATTAATTTGGGTGGAGGGTTTTGATAGAAATAATTGAATATTAGTAAGAAATATCTCTATTTGCCTAAAAATCAGTGTTTAGTGGATGTGTTTTACTGGTATATTTGTTATATATTGTAATGCTAGCGAAATATGTTATGAAACAAACATATATGCCAACATTACATAATTATAATTTAAAAAGAAATTATTAAATTATTATTAAAAATGAAAATAGAAAGTATATGTTTTTACAGTAGATGAAAATAGAAAGTATATGTTTTTAGAGTAGATTTTAATAGATGCAAATTTGCAAAAGCAAAAGATTGAGTCATATTTTTTTTCTTTTTTAGAATAGAAAAGTTTTAGTATTAAAAGCAGGTGGGGGAAAAAATCTAAAATAAAGATTTAAAAATAAATAAATATGGAAAGTTAGAATAAAATTTGTTTGTAAAAGAAAACTTTCGAAAATGTAATTAGTTTAAAGCAGGGGTCCCCAACCCTATGCCCGCAGGCACCACAGTGACGCCGACCATTTTACGTGTGCCCGCCGCTATCCAAACACGATAAAAAATTATTTATCTGATACAAATAAATTTAATTTTTAAAATATCTTGTAAATTATTATATTATATTGTAATCAAATTGTAGGGCATACTATTCTTTTACAGCATAAAAATATAAACGTTAATTATATGTTAAAATTTTATTTTTGAAATAAATATTTTTTTGTACATTATGTGTATTATTAACAATATCCAACTATAAATTTACATTGAAAAAATAAATGGTGCCTGCCATCTGGTTGAAAAAAATAAATGGTGCCCGCCACCTGGCCGGTATTATAGAATGTGCTCTTAAGTGCAAAAAGGTTGGGGACCCCTGGTTTAAAGGATTACTGGCTTGATAAAAAAGGATGGGTAAAACTAATAATTGAATTTACCTAAAAAACATGTAAATTATCACATAAAGATGATAGTAGATTAATCTTAGAAAAAGGTTAGTTAATGTGTAATGTAAAAATAAATTAAAAACAGATTTAAGTTATGATCAAAATTAAAAACTATAACAAGGAATTAAAACAATGAGAGAGGGAGAGTATAAAAAGTTGTAGCCATCCATTATTATTCAGTTCCGTTCAAGTTCAGTTCAGATCCATTCAGATTCTTTCTAAAAAATGCAGAAGCCACAGAATTAGCAACATGCACTGCTAGACAGCCATAGATGTTCTACTAGACTTTGTACCCCTAATCCACAGCAAAAAAATCAACTGTCCTCACCTCAAACAAATGCCTAGATTGTAAATAGATGCATACTCTCTCACTCTCCCATTGTATGATACAAACCTAGAAGAAAAGCCATCAATGGAGAAACAAAAAGCCAACATGTTGGAATTAAAACCAATGGAAAGTACAGACATATGAAATCCTGGGTAAATATACTTTTAAATAACGGTCTAGACACTATTTTAAATGAAAAGAACTTTAACAAACAACTTATAATTTTACACTGAAAGTAATCATTTATATTTTCTTATGTAAAATTTATTGTGATATTCTGTTAAATGTGTGTGTAAATAAATGTTTGCTTAATTATTATTTGGTCTACTCTCTCTCTTGTCACTGCTTCACCATTAATTTAAGAAGTTATTTTTATTATGCGTTAAATAAATGTGCTGGACCCCTGATACAGAGTATGAGCTAGCTTGGAACATTTCAAGTGCTAGATTTGTGGCTTGTCATCTAAGCAAGCCAACTATATATAATTTATATGGTCGGATGGTGCCTAAGTTGTATACTCAAAACAAAGTGCTCTGAATATAGGGTGTTGATCTAGCAGTCAAGAAAATGCTATGGCCTGAAAACATGATTGTAAGATATGCTTCGTATAACCTCAATCTGGCCATGAGTACCATTGATGGTTAATCTATCAATGGTATTTATTCTACTCCTCTGCTTGAAGGCTGGTCCATTGCTGCAGTCACAAAGTTGCCAAAAGTTAGCTACAAAATGCTAAAAGTTGCAATAAATGTGCAATTTAATGAATCCAAATCAATATGAATATGAGACTTGAATCTTAATAACAGAGTATTGGAGAGATGTATGTTAGTAATAAATATATCAAAAGCAAAATACCAGAGTGCGAGAACAAATACATATGATATCATTAACATCACCAAAAAAATTAAGAGACTGAAATAAAGAGTTGGATTGGATATATTGCTTGAAGAAATGACAATAGCTGGACTATGAAGTTTCTGGAGTAAAATGGTGAAAAGAAATGTATTTAGAAAAATTCATCTTGTAGTGGAGTAATGATTAAAAATAATAATGAAAATGCATATATAAAGAGTACCTTTATATTGAATATAGGTGCAATAATACGCACATATTCTGTAGGGCAAAAAAAAAAGGATGAGAAAAAAAAATAATAGGATTTTTTTTTTTTTTTTAGCAAATAGTGATTTTTAATCTAAAAGTCATGATAAAAAGCAACTCTGACTAAATATTCCATAGTTTTACTAGTTCATTTAATTTTAGTCATTCAATTGCCTAAACAATTAAATTAAATAAACCAACAATATATATATATTTCTAAAAAAAAAATTATATAGTTGTGGTTTTACATTTGTTGGTAAAATTTTTATTAAAAAGTCCTTTAAAGTTAAAAATTGTTAATATTTTGTAAATATTACATGGCTAACTTAAATTACAGTTACCAGGAATAGTAAACAAAGTTTTATTAGTTTTGAAGCAGAAATAAAAATCATTGAATAAGACTTTAAAATGTGAAAAATAAATTGGCTCATTAAAGTTTATGATACAAGTCTAAAATTATGATGCTAGATTAAATGGCAAATTATAATAGACAATGATCAAATGTTACTCTACATGCTATTGGACAGAAAACTTAATACTACATCAATTACATCTGAAAAAATGTCAAGGAGAGTTACTAAACAGAAAATCTGCTCTCATCAAAAAGAATTTGAAGTTATCGATTATTATTTTCTCTAATATTAAATATTTTGTTTTAATTATGCATGTAAGTCAAACATTTCAATGCAAACAGATCACACCACAACAAATCTATAAAGTTTAATAATAATTTCATTTTCAACAATGTTGTTAATTTAAAATAATGTTTTAGAATTATTAACATTAACTTATAATTAAATAAGAATATTCATCCAAAAAAGGAAAAAGAATGAAAGCTGACTTGTCAGCTAATATAATCAAAGACCCTGACACACCACCCGAAGACAGTAATATGGAGATAGTTCCAGGGGATGGTACTCAGGAAATAGCCCAATCTGAGCAGTGAAGAACCCACAAAGTGAAGTTGATTGGGCAAGCTCACTCTAGTGGTGCAAATCACAGAGTGGATGCTACGGATATCAAAACTATAACCAAGTCAGGGCAGAAGAACTGAGTAGTGAAATTTAGATTCCCTCCAATTTCTTAACTACTCGTGCACTCTTTGCTTAAATCTGACAAAAGTCAACTTAACCGCTCCAGTCCAGGCCGCATGCACCTTAAATTTGCCGGCTTCAACATCCGTGGCCTGAACTCAATTGGAAGAATAGAATCAATTACAAATTGGATTAACCATCAATTACAAATTGGATTAACCAATTTAAACCTCGTATCATCTGTCTTGCAGAAACTAAGCTACACTCACTCTCAAATCCACAATTACTAATTAAACTTGCCAATCTAAGGTCCTTTCATCACTCAACTTTAGCCCACTCCTCTACAGGTGTTACCATCCTAATTCCTAAATATTCACCATTCAAATCATATAAAATAAACTTCATCAATCAATATCTCCTAATCGCAACATTATCTCACTGGTCGTTTAAGTTGAACATCATCTTTGTTTACTTCAAGACTTATTGTTAATTCACTTATTAATCCAACAAATAAATGTATCACTCGGATCCAACCCCTATCTTACATTACTATTTGGAGATTTTAATACTACTTACAGTCACTTCAATTCCAGATACATTCATCTCATAAACACCCCACTTATGTATGCAGAGGGCTTCTTTCCCACTGAAGCCTTTTCCTACTACTCTAAGCAATATGTGATCCTCACAAATTTGGCTTACTACTTCCCAGACCATTTCATTATTCAACCCTCCCTCCAATCTATTCCTCTCAGACCATCTGGCGCTAAAGATCAATTTATCAATTGACCAGTTTACACAGCCGTATGAGTGCTTGAAGTCATCCACCCACATTATATTCAAGACCACTGTCCCAGAAGCAATCTTATTCGAGTGTTAAATATATTTTAGGAAAAATTAACATCTTCACCTTATCTCCTGCAGAGGCATGGTTCACATTCATCAATATTTTTTTCTTTTTACACATCCAAAAATAAGGGTCCCACTTCCCTTCTCCACAAGATGGATTTAATCAGCAACACCTTAAAACAGATACCTGCAGTCCCTGCTTCAATAGAGTTAATCCTTAAGCTTAAGCAACAATACAAATTGAATGAACAAGCCATTGCTGACTACATCTCAACAAAAATTAAGAAACTTCCTAAGCCAGCCCCATAACTGGTCCAGGAGTTATATTAGGTAGCATCTGAGCCACAAGGATAAATTAAATAGCCCCTCCTCCATCATAATTGACAATAATCCATGCTGGTAACAGCATATATCATACAAATTCTTAATTTTTTCGAAGCTAAATTAACCAAATATCCTCATGAGTCAAATCATCCTAACCTTAAGGAATCCACAGTTATAAACCATAGCATAACTAAAAAAGATATTAGTACTAAACTATCCTCCATGCTGGAGAAAACACATCCAAGTCTCCATGCCATCCCACGATTTATTCTACTTCAACTCAAAAAAAAATTTCAGTTCCAATCACAAATAAAATGATTAATCTTATCTACCAAATCCCTTGACCCTATAGGGATGATGCCTTTTCTCAAGAAGGAGACATTACCATCCTACCTTGAGAATTGCCAAGAAGGGTTCTTCAACCACATGCAATAGCATTATTCAAGATGATAGTCAATTACACCAGAAACATGAGGAAATCTGGTTTTGTAGTCATCCAGCTGGACATTACCGGTGCCTTCGCCTCTGTCAGAACACATTGCCTCATCAACCTAGCCAAATATGATATCCCAACTGGCATAATCAATATTATAGCAAATTTCCTCAACAACCGGGACATTTCCATCTCCCTGAATGGATTTCATCTTTTACCCCAACAAATTATATTCCACAGGGCTCTCCTGAGTGCCCTGCTATTTATAATCTACATTAATCCTCTATTAAGACCTTCTTGGTATTCATACACACCATCAATAGATCAATCCCCCACATAGCGTATGTGGATGACCTGGCTGTTTTTCTCCCATCAAAAAAGCTAATCCCAAAGCTTGCCAAAATGCTCCATGCTTTTTCTTCAGAGTCAGGACTGACCTTTAATTTAAATAAATCCTTAGCATGGGAGATATCCTCTGGGAAACCATCCCTTCTCCTTTTACTGCCATGCCCCAAAAATTTCTGGGTATCCCAATCTACAACTCACCTCTTGCAATGAGAAGAACTATACAGAACTCCATTCTCCTCTTGATACAAAAACCATTGATTCGTTATCCAAAGTTTATTTGTCACTATATGCAAAAACTTCACATTGCTCAATATCCTGGTGTTCCCGAGGATTTCTTATTTCATGCCAATCATTAACTTTTCCCAAAGATTTATCAAAAAAGATATATTCACTAAGTGCAAGACTTATGTGGAAGGGCAAGACTGTGTTTCTTATTTCATGCCAATCATTAACTTTTCCCAAAAGATTTATCAAGAAAGATATATTCACTAAGTGCAAGACTTATGTGGAAGGGCAAGACTGTGGCCATCAGTCTGAGGCACCTCCATAGACACACAAAACTCAATGGGCTATTGTTACACTGTTATAACCTTTTGTTTCCAGCATACACATAACACCATGCTTAACCTATCTCGCTGTTTCCCAGAAGCATCATGCTTCATTTCTGTCTGTCCTACTGAACCCCCTCCTCCTCCCATGAGGGGTTCTCAATGGGCTATCGTTGCACTGTTATAACCTTTTGTTTCCAGCATACATATAACACCATCCTTAACCTATCTCGTTGCTTCCTGGAAGCATCATGCTTCATTTGTCTGTCCTACTGAACCCCCTCCTCCTCCCGTGAGGGATTGGTTGTCATCCTCCCTCTACCTAATCAGGTTAATTCACAGAAAATTAAGTACTGGGATGCATATAATCTAATTCATGACCCCCCCATACTGGGATGCATACAATCTAATTAATGACCCCCCCAATTCCATCACTGCTAACCTTCCCAATCATTCAATCATTAAAAAGTTTAAATGGTGGCATCTAGAGCCGAAATTTTTAGATTTTTTGATTAAAGTAACTGAATGCTCTGCCCACATGTCATTTTCTGGTCTATCATAGAGGGTTCTCACACTTGGACCCAGTCTGCCCTTTATATAAATGGAATGATGATATAATACATATCCTGAGCCATTGTACCTCACTCCAATGGGATAGAGACTTTATCGCATCCATATACAAAACTAGAGTGCCTCTCCTCACCAGAATGATTTCTAGCATATCTAATGGGATCTTTCCATCCATCAAAATCATAACCTTTCTGCTGTTTGCCTATTGGTCAACTAGGTGCACTCTCATTTATGGCCACACCTTGCTTGACCATAAGAAATTTCTTCTGGCAAAACTTCAGGCCATCAAAAACAGATGAAAAACTAGCTCCAACATACATCTACAATGCTACATGCAGCCTTGTAGTAATGGACAATTTGTGATTGAACAGTTGATTTTTCACCTCAGACTGTAGGTATTGGGTTATGTAATTTTTTTATAGTTTCTGTTAACATAACTCTGTTACTGCTATAATGTAATTCTTTGAGCTCACAATAATATTTCTTGAAAAAAAAAAAAAGTAGTCTTAATAATAATAATTGCTTATAATTTTTTAAAGTGACATATCCTGAAAAATATTGCCAAATTTCCATTACCAGCTACTTGAAAATTAATAATAATAAAAAATTTTCATAATGTTAATTAAAATGATCACTTTTTGAATATCTTTCAAATTTGAAGAAAAAATTATTATTACAGCAAAAGTACTGGAGGAAAAAAAATTATTTTTTTTTAATTCTTAAGTTTATATTATTTACCTATTTTTGTGCTTATTTTAATCATCTTTATGTTTTTAAATGAATACGTATAAAATGCATCAAAATATTATTAATAGCCACACAATGTTTTAGTGTATTAATCAAAATTTCTATACATCATGCTTTATGTGGCAGTTAACACTACATAGACTGAAGGTGAATAAATCACATATTTACACACACTACTTCTTTCATGTTTATGAGCAGTATTTAAATTGGAAAAGAGGTAAATTATTTAATATTATAATGCAATTAATAACTTTTATCAATATTTCTAATATATTAAAAAACAAATATATAAAATCTGGTAGTTTAAAATGCTGTACACATTGTATATTGCATTAAATGTATAAAAGAAAGTTTTAGTGTTCATAATTAAAAATAGTGATATAAAATTAATGCAAATCTTTTTAAATACTGTTTAAAATTTAAAAAAATAGTAACAAACTATCATCTCAATGTCAATTTTAAATGATATTTTTAAAAATTATTATTTTTAAATACTGCTACTTTTTTTTAATAAGTATTAAAATAAGTAAAATTTGAATGGTATATGAATACTGCCAATTTTTCTGACACTGTAGATATTTATGTCACTCTTCCCAAATAAAATGATTATACAGATATATCATTTTATCTCTATTAATAGATTAAAATGAACTATACATGTACACATATTGTATTGATAATAAAAAATCTCATTATAAATCTTATATAAAAAGTGAAAATGCAAAAGAAGAAAAACTGCATTAGTTAAAACTAAAATTATAATTATTTTAAAAATTGATCCATATTCATTTTTATCAGGCAACATATAATAACTGAAATTATAAAATTATCCATTATCTAATCATCTTAGAAATGAAAAGTGAGGTAGATTCCAACTGTTTTAAACTGCTATTTTTCAAATTTTAAATAATTATTCATTCAATCATAATTAGATTATAATAAAAAAATTAATATGTATAAGTAAACAATTTTTTTTTTCAAATAATAATAATTTCATTTTACATAAGATCATGAAACATTTTAGACATATACATATTTTTAGTAAGACTTTTTAAATACAATGTACATTGTTAATATTTATATAATTAAATAAAGATTTTAAAAAATGTTATTTATTATTTATTTATCACATATAACTTTGAGAATTGTCAAAAAAAAAAAATGCTTGAAATATGCTTTAATAATAATGATCTGACTGTAACAGTTTATATAGTTTATTGTATAAGTTTATACTATATTATTAAAATAAAAAGAATAAATTTATAATAATCTCACACATCTTCAGTTTACCAATATCATTCACATTAAAATATATATATATAAATTTCATGCACATGCCCACTTGTATGAGCATTATCAGTCAGTTATTTCATCTTTTGCATTTAACATATATTCTATCAGTTGCATTTAACATATATTCTATCAGTTATATGTATGCTATCTTTCTCAATTTATTGTTGTATTGTCTCTTTTATAACTGCATTATTTAATTTTTTTTAATAATTAATGTGAACATTTTTAAAATTAAATCATGTATATACTAAGCATGTAAATTATAGAATTAATTATTTCAGATATCTATGGGGGAATTTTGAACCAAATGCAATAAATAAAAATCACTATATTATATATAAAAAAGTAACTTTAAATCAGAATAACCTTTATATTTAAATTATGTGTATAAATATATATATATATAAAAGAAAACCAGATGTAGGTATAACATTATTTAGCTTATCAAGATATTGATTAGTAGTGTTTATTTTAGTAAAAATCTATTACAATCATTATTTCCAAATAAAAACAATAATGATAATGAATTAATCATAACTTGTGCTATTATTAACAATTTCCATGGAGCATAAGAACTCTAGAAATACTCCTAGAAAAAAACTATTGCAGAATTTGTAAAAAAGAAAATTAAAATTCACAAAAAAATATTTGTTTGCAAGTATATCTACTATATATTTTTTTTATATTTAAATATACATATATTACTTTTTGAAGTAAGAAAGTCATGATTATGTTACCTAAAATCCCATAAACACTTATATAAATCTATATTTGCGATTAAGACTCATATCACTGCATAATAAATTTTTTAAAATAACCTTTAATTCAGCATAAGACAATAATTAACAAAAAAAAAGAGCTGCCATCTATTCTTGTGTGTCATTCATTAATATAGAGGTTTATCCCAAACACTTAAGTTAGAAAAAATAATTTTTTAAATCCATCATGCAATGTATCTATAAATGTTTCAAATTGATTTCTTTCAATAGATGACAAGCTTGATAATTTTTTCAATTTAAATGTTCTCAGCAATGACAAATGAAAATCAAGTTAATAAATGAGACACAAGAATAAATGGCTGCTCTTTTCTTATTAATTATTGTCTTATGCTGGGTTAGAGATTATTTTAAAACATTTATTGTACAGTTGGATCAATCTTAATCTCAAATATTATATATACTAAAGCTATAGGGAAATTCCATTATATAGATCTATGTATACACATATAAATACAATGCTCTCAATATGCATAAACTTAATATATAAATCTGTGCTTACACAAAACAAATATCTGATACACAATATTTATCAAAAGTATGCTAAACATTCAAAATATATGTTGCACAAATCAATGCAATCTATAAAAGTGAAAGGCACAGCTTTTTCTCATGCATTTCAAGCTATTTTAAGTATCTCTGTGAAATATACTGTAATACTTATTTTCATTTGTCTATAATTAATTTGGTCATGGCATATTAAATGAAACTTATCTTTCATTTAATATCGTCTATCCATTAATACAACATTTAGTAAAATATTTTTATAGTGCATCATCATAATATTGGTATACTATTTTGCTATTGGGGAAAAAAAGAGACTATTCTGACATTCATAAAAACTTATACATAATAAGTTGTGAAATGGATAACTAATGAAAGACAAAAGCAATCTGTAAAAATACTTTAAAGTATATGCAGAAACGTATATATAAAATATACAAAAACATAATACACAATCAACAATTTATCAAATAGATTTTAATAGCAAATAAATTAGTTTTGACATCAAAAATGATAAAAAGATATATTCATTACAGAAAAAAATTATAAAAAAGAAAGAGGGAAACAAAAAAATAAACATGTATAATGATAAATAAATTAATTGTAAAAAAGATCAGTTATCTAAACATATAATAAAAGAAGAATTAAATGTTAGTATAATAGATATATTACAGGAATGTAACAAATATTAGGGCATTATAATTAAACTGTGATTTATAATATATTAATTGAAAACAATAATATTTATTAAATGACTAAACATCACATGATCACCATTTCTACTACTGTATGGAGAGTTTTGTTTGTTTTAATTTATTAAAAGGGTGAATTTCAACATAACATTGTCAATATAATAAAATTTTAGTTTTTAGAATAGTTTAATATAACATATATTAAATTTAGCATTTCTAGAAATGAATTCCAATTAACCTGAATATTTGTAATCTAATAAAATAGATTTGTATATTCTCTACCTGAAATCAAATTAAGATAGCTAGATAATAAAGATGATTTAGGATGGTTGCAATATAATGGAAATGAAATGAAGCACTGATAAAAAACAATTTGAAAATATGATACTACAATCAAACAATGATAATTGATTTTATTTTTAAAATAAGTACACCTTTATTCATTGACTTGACACCTCTAAACAATTCTTTCTAGCTTTTCAATATTTTAAAGCCATATCATAAACTTAATATAAATAATAAATTTAATAAATAAAAATCAATAAGAAAAATATGGCTAAAGTAATTTATAAAAAATTTAAAGATCAAAATAAGTTGTGAAAAAAAAAAAAAGTACACACACATTTAATAAAAAAAAAAAAGGATTGAATATTTAAAAAGAAATGAACAAAAAATAATAACAGCAATATTAGAATAATATGAATATGAATAAAAGTACTGTGAATCCAAGACTATAGGACATTCTTTTAAAGTCTCTGCACATTTTGGTGGAAAATAAATTTCAGACAAAGCCTCCTTTAACTGAATTATATGCATATTTTATTTAAAATATATATTTTAGATTAAATGAAAAACATACTCAAAATCTTTATTCCCTCCCCTCTTCCAATTGGAAACAACTGTTTTTCATCAGTCCAATTTAGGCAACAGTTGTGCCAAATGATTTTCACATAAGATACAAAAATTATTTTGCAATAAAATTTTATGAATTCTTTTATAAATTAGTCTAACTTTAACAAGTTGGTCCCCAAATTATATATTCCCATTGATGCATATGTCAACTATAGTTTAACATAATAAAATAATTTTTAACAACTGTTTTTAATCAAATAATAAAACAATTTTTCCAGAAGTATTAGTTTGCAATCTATCTTATATTTATAATATTATATACAATTTTTAACATATTTCTTCTTTTTTTTTAATAAATCTTATAAAATACATATAATAATGTTCTTAATAAAAATCATTATACAAATATATTTTGTTTATGTTACAAAATTATTGAAAAATGTTGTAAGTATTATTCATAATATTGGAAACATATGTTAAAATGCAAAATAATATTTTTAAAAACTAAAATTCTAAATTTGAATTTACAGATTTAAAAATATAGAAAAGATGAAGGGAAGTGAGATGAGAAAGATGATTTTTATTTAAATATACAAATTCTCATTGTGCAATTCCAGATTTATGTTGTATTATTCCATTTTCTAGCTGTAAACCAGACCTGAGAATAGTAGTGTTGAATCAATACTAGTGTATAAGTTACTGTGCAATTTACAAGAGAAAATATGATAGAACAAACTGTTATATCTTCATAGCAATTTATTCTTCTTCTTTTTTTCAGCTACATATTTGATAGTTTATTCATACATATATTTTAGTATTTATTTTTTATAACATTTTTAAATTTTAGCTGCAAAATAAGTGAAGTAAATAAAAAAAACATCAAATTTTAATCCACACTGAAAAAAATTGTATTATTTCATTAATATGCAGCAACAGTGATGCATATCAAATACCATTTCTATTTAATCATGTTTCTTTCAATTCTTCTTATCTACTTAAATCTGAATCAAAAACATAAACTAAACTAAAATAAACCATCTGAGATTAAACCTTATGCAGCCAACAATCACTGTTCACTTTCCCAACTATCACATATAAAAATGCCATAACTGCCATCTTTTAAATTTTCTCACTTTATATCAGAATAGTGAATTGTTAAAAGAAACATTTTTAACTGGAAATGATAGTTTATTTGATGGATTTTCTAATAAGCTGAAATTATATCAGCTATTCAAAACTTACAATTATCTACTGGAAAAATACATACAATTCCAATTGATGTGCAAGCTCAGCTAAAAAAAAAAATTACTTGGAAATATCCAAATAGTTCTCATTACAATTTGATGAATCAATAGATATTTCAGAAAAAGCAGAATTGACTGTTATAATGAGAATAGCATTTAGTGACTTCACTGTGAAAAAAAAAGAGCTTTTGAAGAGTTATTCATTCAAAAATGAAAAATATGTGTGGATATTTATATTTTTAGTAACATATTGAAAACATATAACATGTCAACTGATAAACTTTTGTACACATGATCTGTGGTTATTGCTGATAGAATAGCAACTACAAGATAATGAACTTGTTACTCTGCAAAAAAGATTATCAATGTCTATCTTTAATGTCTTATCATTGTATTATTTATCAAAAAAATTTATTGAGTGAAATACTTTAATTCAAATTTGTCATGAAAAATATTGTAAAGTCATCCTTTTCTGATCAGCCACTCTATAACAATGACTTTTTAAGATTATTTTAGAAAATAACATATGTTTTCAGATCTTATTTTGCATACAACATGGCTCAATAAAGCTAAAGTTCTAATAAAATTCTTAAATTTCATGATTAAAATATTTTTGAATTTAAAAAAAATCAAAATTATAATAAATTAAGTGATTTTTATTCTTTAGTCAACTTGACTTTTCTAGCAGACATCATGGATAAATTGAATTCCTTAAAGTTAGAACTACAAGGAAAAGCGAAATATGTTTACAAAAATAAACACTATAAATTCATTTACAAAACTAATATTATAGATATTTGAAATTTTTTTATTAATTATTTGTTAGTCTATAGACCATCCATTTAATGAGTAATATTTCTGTAATATAATTTTCACTACACTAATCTCTTATCTATTTCCCAAACATAAAAAAAAAATGATAATGATTTGGATTTATTGCAAAAAAAGTTTGAACTAAATATTGAGAAAATTAATATATTTTTTTAATAAATCCATTAACTTGTGAAGCAAGCAAATCAGAATTAACTGTATCCATTGAAGGATTTACTCATGTCATGATGGAATGAATTAAATTAGACTAGAGATTCACAAAATGGCATATTATTAAAATCTCATGAAAATGATGAGAACTTTTGGAATTTGGTACAAGATAAAATCCATTTTTTGGGTGATTTATTTATCTAAGTACTGTCTTCATCTATGAATAGTATAAAATCAAACTATAGATTGTTTCTGACCAATGTATATCTCAATGATTATTTACAAACATACAACTTTAAATGCTAATTATGAGGCATGGCCAAATATTTGCTGAGTCATTAATTAATGAATATTTTGTATAAATAAACTTGATACCCTTTACTGATATTCATTTTTAATAATGTCAAATATTTTTGTAGAAAAAATTCTAATTGTTTGAGAATATTTGTATATTTTGTGCAATGTTACAATTGTCTCCAGTACAAGTTTTCTTTAAAAATATACATCATATGGCAGGTACCAAGTTATCATGATGTTAAGCCAGGATATGTATATGTGAGAATATGTATTCACTTTTATTTTATTATGAAATTAAATAAATAATTTAAATAAATCAGAGACTTCCTTAAATTTAACATAAATTTAACAATATCTATTAATTGAAAACAATTTAAATTTATCTTTATATAACAAAATTTTTAATTACAACTGTTTAAATACATTTCTACTATATTAGTATATACTTTTTAAAATTATATCTTCCCATATCCCATAGTAGATATGTATCATAGCACAAACAATATTTAATAGATTGCAAAAACAAATAAGATTTTATAATTTCAAAGATAATGATAACACTAGCTAACTAAATTTAAATTAAACAATATAAGTATAAATGAAGATTTTTGTGATATCGAATCCTTTTGAAGGAATTCCATTTTTATAAGACCTCCCATCTATGTATGGTCCCTATTGCTGAAAGAAAAGACCTTTCATCCAAGGATATTAGTCATTTATACTCAATAATAAATAAGACAAATATTAATAAATTAATTAAGTTAATGGTAAACAAGAATTCTGTCATGTCATAAGTGAATAAATTTAATATGAAGAACAATAAAATCTTACCTTCATATTAAGTTTATTTATTAACCTGGTCAAGTCGCTGTGTAAGGAAGAACTAAATTTTATTAAATAAAAAAAACATTTAACCCAATGATCTTTTCTCATTTTTTTATCTAATGATTTTCTAAAACGAATTATTCCAAAGTAAGCAGGTTTTAAAGGCAAATGAAATAAAATTAAATATTTACAGATGTTGATATGCAAAAATAATATGATGTATTTAAAGTTTATGGTATTGTTCTGTTCATTTTCCAAAATTTTAAGTAGCAATGTTCATTAGGAATAAAGTTTTTTTGTTACCAGTCATCAATCATCAGTGAGACAATCAGTATACTCCATTGTTTCATAAATATTCCTCTTGTATGACATTGACATCCCTTTCCTTAAATTATCTCACTGTAAACCGAAGATGGATATTGAATTATATAGATGATATATATATATATTAGGCATTTCAGTAGGAATGGATAATTACACTGCTTTCGGTTAGAACAATAGTATCTGATACTATGACAAAGTGTCTTTATTCACGATGCATTTTCTATAACTTAAAACCTTAAATAAATTTATTTAGATATATAAATATGTTTGATAGTATTTGTCTTCCTTGGAATTCAAGTTTAGAATGATATCGTTAAGAATTTCTCTAATTATTATATTAAAGATAATTTCACTTTTGAAATTATTACTGATGATATTAAAGAGTAATCTATTTACTCTTTACTTGAGTGATATTAGAGTTCTCTGCTAATGAAGATTTTATAAACAAGGGAAATTTGTCCAAACTATTGATGTATTTTTGATGTGTTCGTATTCAAACACAACAAAATAAATATGCATAGTGACTAGTTCATTTGTAAAAGATGAAACTGATTTGGAAATTAATTGATTTAGCTTTTGTAATGGAATTGACTTCCAGTAATTAGCATGTGTTAAATTACTATTTCATTTCACAATTTTGTATTCGTTTATTGTTGACTGCATTATAATTAATAATTGCGGGATTAAGTTATAATTTTACTTCCTTCACATTTAGTTGCTAATATAAGACTTGACCTTAGGTTATCTCTGTTTTGAGTCTTGATTTAGTGATATTAGTTAACTTGATAATTATTTTATATATATGAATGATTAAAATCAAATTATTTTAATATTTGATTTCATTAAAATAACTATTTATTTGACTTTTGTTATTAAAATTTTATAATCTAACGTTTAAGTTTATATATGTATGCATATGGGTATTTTAATGTAAAATTAATAACATTTTTACTATTTATTAATTAAAATTATATTTATAAGTTTATGGTTTAATATTGCACATAAACAAATGGGCTTAATAAAATTGTAAGCTTACCCTTACAAGCTAGATATTCAAGCAGTGTTTGACAAGATCTCTACCACTTTATAAAAACTAGAAAATACATCAATACCAAAATCAGTTCTTTATGCACTTACTAAATTTCTCAATAGAGAAATTCATATTACATTAAATGGTAAATATTCTTCTCCTTTTACTCCTCACTGTTCGATACCTCAAGGCTGCCACATGCTATATATAAATCCACTACTAATAAAAATTGAACAAAAACTGGAATGAAATACACATTCTAATATTGTTTGCATTATTTACATGGATAATGTGTCAATTTTTCCTTTTCACAAAAATGAATTCCAATACTTCAAAAAAATTTGGCAGAATACTCAAATGAATCATGTTCCTGGTCAATCTATACTGGGGGGAAAAAATGACAATTCTTTAAGGAGGTCAAGTTCATTTCATGTTTTTCTTTTTTACCTGAGCCCTACAACAATGCACACCCAACTTCAGAAAAACTTAAAAGATAAATTAGAAAAAATCATTAACTCATTTTTGAAATCTTATCTTTCATTCTACTCAAAAATATCACTATTTAATTCACTCATTATTACACAAATCACATATATATCTCCTATCATACTATTCACAAAAGTTTTTTCTAATAGCATATATTCTATGCATAGAAAACTTCTCTGGGATGGTTGGTTGGCATCCATCTCTCTAAAGCATCTTCAACAATCATTAATGAAAAATGGCTTAGGACTTCATTATATTAATATATTTGAAATACAAAAAAAAATGTAAATTTAATTTCCTCTAATGTAAAATAATATTTCCATTTAGAGATTATGGCAAAAATAATACCTATGGACACACTGTCAACAGTTACTAGATATCTTAAAAAACTAATGTCTCCATTACATCAATTCCAAGTTTCTCATTTTATCCACCTATGAATAAATGCAAACACTGAATTATGAAATTACCCATCAATAATTAAAAAATACTGTGGGCCGAAACAGTATTAAAGTTAAATAACAAACAACTTATTAGAAAATTTAGATTTTGGTCACTTTAACCAAAATTCTTTGATTTCCTAATCAAATTAAACTTGAATTGTCTACCTACATTAAATTTCTTCAGATTCAAAAGACATTGCAGGAATATTGAAGATAAGTGCTAGTTATGCCATAGAGATACAAAAAACCAAACTCACTTGTTTTTTAAATATACTTGTTTAAAATAGAAATTCCTAGAATATTTAACAATTCAACTACTAATATAAAATCATTGTTTAACTCATATTCAATGGGAGTTTTGCTGTCATAAAGAGCAAGCACCTTTGTATTACATGCATTATAGTGTACAAGATGCTCTTTTATGTACAGCCATATCCAAAGAAGTCATATAAATACATTTTTCAACAAACACCTTTAGAGAAAGAGATGAAAAGATGGTCCCTTATGAAATATTTACAATCACATGGTCCCTAATGAGGTAGAACCTGAGGACTAACATCATAAGTATCTCCAATATGGCAGAATAATTTTGTGCTACAATCTCTATATACTTTGAATGTATACCAAGAAAACAGTATAATATTATGAAATAGTCAATAAAATATCTTTGAAAATAATTCAAATATATTACTTATACTTACTTTTACTTTTTTTTGGGGGGGGGCTTTTTCCTATTTGTTTTGTTTATATTTTCTCAATATCTTGGTATTAATATATATATTAAACAGTACCAATATAGAATGTGTTGATGACAGTTGATCATAAACATGATAACAGCATTTCAAACTGGACACAAAAAAAGCAGTCATAAATTATTCTACTATACTATATTAAAAATTTTATGAATAGTCAGAATACCATTCATATGATTTGTCAGAATAATGAATTAGAACAA
Source organism: Epiperipatus broadwayi (assembly GCA_028023455.1). Lineage (NCBI taxonomy): Eukaryota > Metazoa > Onychophora > Udeonychophora > Euonychophora > Peripatidae > Epiperipatus > Epiperipatus broadwayi. The sequence continues at coordinate 4,591,608 of JAQFVV010012440.1, read as the reverse complement.
ATGTATATATTTCAAAATGGCAAATATCAAAACAATACTTATTGATGAATAAAGGTATTACACTTTTTGATAGTAGCTTTGTAAATGAACGAAACCAAAAAAAATTTCACAAATATACCCAAATTCTGAAAAACTTTGAAATTTTATAAATCCTATTTAAAGCATATAAAAATTTATTTTCTAACTTGAATATAGAATTTAAAAAATAACTACTATTATTGATGATTAAAAAAATGAAGCTAAATTGTACTAGACATATATTATTTATAAAAGATATATTTAAAAAACAAAAAATGAAAAAAGTCAGTAGGTGTGACCAATATAGATACTATTACAACAAACAAAAAAAAGAAAAGATAAAAACTACAGTAAAGAATTAGTATTAAAATGTGTTTCTGAAAGTTGTTAGCCAAGAGGTCAGCCAGCCGTCTTGCAAGCAAGCAGTTGGTTGCAAACGGTTGTTGCGAGTTCATCTCCCTGCCGATGCTATGACATATGAAGGGGAAAAAAATGTTTCTGAAAGTTGCAAATAACTGATAATGATGGTAATCAGTAATTTTACTTGAAAACTTTTTTTTTATAATTATGTACAATAAATTCATTGAAATCTATTTATATTTTAAAAAATCAAGGTACAAAAAAAAAGCGTGCGGGGGGGGGGGGTGTATTCAGCAAAAAAAAATCAAAATAAACATAAACATTAGTTGTACTTGGCTTAATTTTTAAATTATCTAAATGTGAATATAGAAGGAAATGATTTTCACCTGAATAGCATAGTTTAGAAACTCATTTCACCACTTTTAGGAAGTTGCTTTAAATATTTCACATACAAATGTCATTAAAAGAAAAAAAAATGAATTAATAAAAAAAGATTGTCTTCACTTTCACTTCTATTTCCACATTTTCAAAAAGCAAAATATTTTCCCTTTATTTTACAATAATTCTATCAGATCACAAATAAAAGTGTACGATTTTTTTTTTGCTCAGTAATCAATAATTGCAGAGTGAAAAAAAGGCACCATGGCAACAAAAAAAAAATAATTAAAATTTTGGTGGTGACTGAATGAATATATACACCCACAATAATTTTTCAAAATTTATAACTAAAAAAATAATTGCTCAGCATAGTTTAGTGTAGTTCATGCCCAGGTGGATTCCTATTTTCTAATAGCACTCAAACTTTTTATGAACTCCTAAGAAACAAACCCATTCAATTATTTATTTTTACTAAATACTAGCAAATTTCTCTTTGCAATATATAAATATTCCCAGTAAAATATCTTTTCATCATATTACCAATTAAACTTTGACTACCAAAGATTTTTAAATAAATTCTTCCCAGAAGCCAAATAAAGTTAAGCAGTTTATTTTAACTATACTCCTATTTTTAACATATATTCATTCATTAATCAATCTCAGAAAAAATAATAATAATAATTTTGCTTTAAAAATAACTGATGTATTTCCATCACTTGATATTTGGATAGAAAAATTATTGATGGAGACAATTTGACAGCATGGTTTTTAACTTTCACATGAGCAAAGATAACTTTCATTATTTTTCCTTAGATTCAATTATGAATATCGTTTCTGTTTTGTTTTACATAGAATTGCTTTATTTATTTTATTTGTAATAAAAATGAAGCATCTTCTGACCAACATAATAAATAAATAAAACAAGAAATGAATTAAAAATAAGTGAGTGCAATGCTAAAATAGGAGTGACTTAACTGAAACAAAATTTGGAAATAGTGAAACTATACATGCCCATTAAAGTAATGTATTTTATATTGAAACAGTATATTTTTACAGATTATCCATTTCACCTGTTCTATTCCATAACTATATCTGTGCTCACTTTAAACCCCCTCAAGTACATGTATATGTCTCTATAACATCATTATATATGTATCAACACATATATATGTGAGTACAGACTGTGATATATAATCGATTTAGATATATTACAGCGTATTTATATTTAAAAGCTTAGATCTTTTAATTTTTAATTTTATGTATTATAATTTTATTTCATTAGTTTCATTGAGAATCGATATATGTGTACAATTTCACCTATACAATCAAATGTTTATAAAAGGTTTGTTAAATTTATAAATCTAAAATAAAATATTGTCAACAAAAATCACACCACATGCACCTGTTTAGGATAATGGAGGTGGAAGTTAAATCTGTAAATCTATCTATATTTTGAATAATAATTTTTAAAGTATAACTTAGTCAAAACCAAATGCAATGAAGCAGCTCTATTTTAAATCCCATTGGGAACTGAACTGGTTAAACCAAGATAAAATTAGATGATTAAAAAAATTAAACAATAATAAAGTCAATTTTGTAAATTTAAAATCAAAGTTGCAAACAAGTTAATGGATTTCCCTGCAGTAAATCCAGCTCGTGGGAAAATGTAGTATAGGATTTAATAACTAATATAAATACCCTATATTTGGCATTTTAAAATATACTCTGTAAAAATTTAAAAGTGAGTTGCTACACGAACCTAATGAGTGGGTAGAGGAGCTGCAAATTTGCAGTTTCTTCCTATAGGAAGGTTACCTTCAGCTCCATCCTACATACTGTCACGGCATGTGATCATCATCATCACCAGGAAGGATAGTTCCAGATACAGCCTGCAGCTGAGGAAGGACCCTACCAAGCAACATATCCAAAGAAGAGTGCCATAACACCTACTCACAAGTGCCGGACGACTAAGTTGCACGAAGAGATCGGTAATATTCTTCAAACCGCAGAGCTCTTAAATTATTTTCTAAACTATATCATTCTAAAACTAAACCATAAAACTTGCCTGTATCTAAATTAATGTAATTCATTTCTTTTAACTCGCAATAACTGTAATTGGTTATTATTTTTGATTTCTCTAAAAACTGCAGTCATGCCTATAATTGCTATTTTAATTATTTTATTTGCATTTATTTATTTTATATATTATGATATGCCAATATTTTTGAGACAGCGAATAATTATTTTAATAAACTTTCAGGGAGAGACAATTAGAAGCTCTCCAGCATAAGATTTATCAATGCTCTTATATGAATCGCTGCTTTGAAATCTTATTCTAATAGATAACTGATCACTATGCACTCATTATTGTCCTTGTTTTATTCATTTTAATTACATTATGTTTAGTAAAGTTTGCCTAATGAATCACCAGCTTATAAGTCACTTATTAAAAGTATATTTCTAAATGTTGTTAAGGCCATTAAATATAATTTCTCCTCCCTAACTTAATCTTATATATGTAAATACAGAATCAGTATATTAATTGGATTAAGTCAGTTAACCCTTTACTTAGCATGATTGCTGTATGTTATCCAAGAGCTGGGCCAAGTTAGCTTCAGCAGACAGAAACTATCTATTTAGGCATCTTAATTAATTTTTATATATATACATAGTATTACTAAGCATTGCGAGTGTGCTACACCTTTCCTTAAAGATGGTTTATGGTATCAAGCCATCCATTCTTCAGTTCAGATGGCTATATCTTAAAGAACTGGAACACGAGGGTCCAAAACCTTATTTAGAGCCTATCTGACTCCCCAAACTGATATGTTCTTTAATATTTAAACTTTGAAAATATTGAAAAAATGAGTTCATAATGAGAACAAAAGATGTAAAATATCATTTAATGATCCACAAGAAAAATCTTTAAAAAATCAACAAAATCTTTTTTATAGAAATTTACTTTTAAAATGTGAACAAATAAACATTATTCTCTGATAAATCTATTAAATTATGCTTTAAACAATTGAATTGAAAACTCCTATCTATTTTGAATGGGACCTACTGAGTCTCTTGATAAATATTCTATATTTGAACATTTTATTTTAATAATTAAACCTTTTTTCTATATATATAATTTTAATATTATTTACTACAAGTGTAAGCTTTCAAGTGATACACAGTTTAAAAATAAAAAATTTATATTTTAAAAATATGAAATTAAATTTTGAAACAGTTCTTACCTACAACAATGAAGCTTAGCATCATTGGATAAATTTATCTATTCAAAAAGTTACTTAACCAAAACATTATAATCAGTGGACAAATTTTCCTATTCAAAATATTAGTAAAACAAAATATTAGATATTTAATTCTATGTTATTAAAACTATGATAAATTTAGGTTTAGATATCATCAAACAAAGAAAAAATATTAAAATTAAAAATATTACCTTTTGTTATTAAAATTTAAAAAAATAATTACTTTACCAAGCTGATTCTACTTTTTCCAAATAAAAAACTGTCTCCACTATGCCTAATAAACTTTTTAAGAGTTGTCTTTTAGAAATAAATGTTTTCAAAGACAATCGCCTATTCGTGACACAGTTTTTGATTTAAAAAATTTTTTATAAAAATATTGATCATAATCTTTAATTTGTAAACAAATTAGTGAAAATTATAATTTTTCTTTAGAATTCAATTATTTCCCCTGAGGTTAAAACACTGAGCCAATTAGAAACTCTCATTTCTATTGACTTCTAGGCCACCTCCCTCACGGCTTTATCATGTTAATAAGGTTATGTCAATCACATAAAAAATCCACATAATGCTGAAATCTTGATATTATTTTCCCAACTAATAAGTTAAAATTGCCACTGCAGAGGAAAAGGAAAGGTACTAACCACTTCAAACCATATTATAAACTATATGTAGCTTTAAAATAACATAGAGAAAATAGCAATTGCAGTGTTATAGTAATCGAATATGCACAAGGCTATTGAGAAGCTTATTTGAACTTAAAATATTAAAATTGCTTTATAATTTTTAGAACATCTTAAAAGATCACAACATCCAGTTACTAATGTTTCGTGATTATATTTATAAGGCATGACAATTGTAACACTATACTTTTCTTTGTTTCATTATGCAAGAATTTATTTTATTAACTTCTATTTTAAAAATAAAATATAGATATATAAAATAAATTTGGAATTATGTATACTTTTGATTTTTAATAATTATTATATGAATAAGCATTTATTTTATAACGTCTTGTTCGAAGGTATTCATTTATTAATAACATTCTCACAGCGTCTGCGCAATTAGCTTAACAGGCTGTCATTCTATCGTAATAATTATTATAGAATTATTGTGTAAAAATAATCAAAATGTTTAATTAACTGTACAAAATATCAATCTTTTTTTATTTCAAATATCTTTTAAAATAATTTTGCAAATATGTTCAAAAGTGAAGAACAAAGTACAAAAGCCATCAAGCATGTAGAAGCAGGACTAAAATATTTTGACCTTGCTGTTTTTTGATTATAGTGACCTCTTTAGATTTATTTTAATTAAAAAATCAATATTCAAAAGTATGTAATTTTCTTTTTTTAAAAAAATCGTCAGAATATCTCAATAGATGACTGCAAAAGGATGATTTAAGAAAACACTTCAATAACAATTTCTGCCTGAAATTCAACATCTATTGAAAGGAAACTATTTATTTCTGACTGTTGTTTAACCAAAATTTGCAAAATTATTCTATCCAATGTAGGTATCCCATTTACCTCTTAGAATCTTCAGTAGTTAGTTTTTGGAGATTCTTCAGTGCCTTCCCTAAATATCTAAAATTATCCCAAAGTATCTACTAAATGATTATCTAAACATATATACAATAGATACTTTTTTTCTGATATCAATGCTAAAATTCCTAACTTCAATAAGGCATTTAATTTAAAGACGATGTAACAAATTTCCATGGAGATATTTTTGTTCTACTGCTGATAGTGCTAAAGTTTCAATTTTAATATTATATATATTGTAATAAAGTGGGTTCTGACCTTACATGACAGTAGATTTGATAGATCATCAGAGTGGATGAGAAAGTGTATCTATGATTTTTAAATATACATACTCATGTCAATCTCATTCCTGGGAGATGGTGTATTAACACACAAACATATGTCAAAAATCTACCTGTATACTCATCTCCTTTCTCCATTTTGAAATTCCGTTAATACCAGAGTTCGAACTCAGATAGAATATGCATAATATTCTACTTCAGAGTATATAATATTATAATTTATAATGTGCAAGTAAATGACAAATTATAAAAAGAATATTAAAAAAATACAAACAATAGTCTTTAACTTAAAATCATATGTTTAACAAATTTATTTACAATTAACATAATTTAGCAATGAGATTATAATGAAGATAAATAATTTTAGATATCAGTCAATATTCTTTGATTATTACGGTTAATATTATTAATCCACTCCCTGTTTCCATTCAAAGAATATTCATTCAATAGCAATACTAACACAAAAAAAAATTATAATTATAATTTGTTGATATTTATGTTTACACTTGCTTGTTAATTTTATTTTCATCAAAATCATAATTCCTCATCTCTAATAAGTTTATTGGTGAGTTCATATCAATAATGTGATGGTGGTATGGGTCCCCCCTTCTATTACGGTTTGTCTCTACAAAAATAGGAAACACCATCCACCCTAGAGATTATTAATCATACATACTGAAAACAAATAAATAAATGATGAAATGATTAGTAATAACAAACAAAAAAACAAATAACAGTGTCAGTGGTATTTAATGTATAATAAGGTAAAATCTTACCTTCCCCCAGGTATACCTGGACCTATATTTTATTTCAATTTATAATAATGATAACAATGTTTTTCTCTTCTCTAACATATTACTAATTTACACCCCCCTTCAATCTATATTAAAGGAAAAAAATAAATGAAAAATTATACATAAAGTAACTTAAAGAAAAATATGACATCAACTTAAAGATCTATTAAGAGTCCATAAAAAAAATGTTCTAATAGATTATAAATATCCTCTTTGATCCAGTTCATATTTCAGTTGGTGGGGTTTGAAGGTTTTAGAACATGTGATGGTGATCAGCATTTTTCTATTTGATAGCCTGCTTTGAGAGAATGAGTTGCAGCCTCATCTCTAAATAGTAAAATTGATGATGTTCGCAGCATAGATGAATAGAAGTTATGTCGAATTAAATTTGGGTTTGGCAGCTATACCTTGGGACGACTTTCTTCCTCCAATGCAACTTCACACTTAGTAATTAATGATTGTATGTGTTTCTATAAATGTAGTTAATAAAAGTTCTTAAGTGAATTGAAAAGCAAGATATTTGTTGTTGGTAATGTCAAATTAGAATTGTAGATCTACAGCTTAAACTTGGAAATGCTATTGAAATATTGAATGGTTTAAAGTTATTTTTGAGATTTGTAATTTAGAATCCCTTAATTGTCTGGGTTTAAATCCATATTTTTAATTTAGCTTCACACAATATCATATGAGCTATCTCCATTTAATACTTTTACTTTAATGGCAGTAGATTTTTCTGTTTAAACTGCAAATTCGATTTTTTTACTCAAAGATTGTACATCTTGATTAGCTGATGGGAGTTTTTGATTTGATTTTTGAGAAGGTTGTTTCTGTTTATATCTTTTGCTAATCACCAAAATAACATTGTTCGATTTGGATGTAAATTTGATGTTTTCAAGCAGCAGGTTTGTGTTCATGCATTTGATTAATTATTTATGTCATTTGTTATAATTCATATATATATATGATAGATTAATAACAATAAAAAATTTATTTATTTATTTCCTGTAAGTGTTTTTTTTTAATTTTTTGCATGCGTCTAAATCTGATCCTTTCCCTGCATTCTTGCAATGTGCATGAATTTCATAACAATTTACAAGATTTTTAACAAAGGTAAGTATTAGTGTTTAAGTTTTAGTTTAATTTAGATGTGTTTATCATATGTTTATTAAATGTTTAATTATAAAAAAAAAATTAAATGTTTAATTATGAAAACAATTAATTGTTTCTTAGCTATAGTGCTTGTGAATATTTCATCTCTCGATATTTGATTTGATTTGCATTCTAATTATATATATAGCTTGCTTTCTAAGAATATTGTTATTGTGGGTCTTGGATTTGAATTATATAAGGGGGCTTTTAATGTTTTTGGAGGGGTGTAAGATCACATCTTACATATCCGCCCCAGTAAAAAGATGTTAAAGATAAATAATATCTTTAATTCTTCAATTTGCTCTTTCTCTTTCATGGATTAGTCTAAGGTAATGAGTGGTTCATTAGCTATAATTTAGGGATTGTGGTGCTTAAATTCAATTAGGCTTCCTTGAAAAAATATATTTTATTATTTTTTTTTGCTTTGGTTCGGAGTTAAAATTCATAAGTGGCCCATTGTCTAGTATTAGGATTTCTTGACTACTTTAGTTACATTCTGTCCTTCCGAAAATATGCTTTTAATATATATACTTGATAATATAAGGTAGGACTTATCTATAATTGTATTTCTCCATATTGTAATGAGATACCTTTTTTTTTCTCAATGAAGATCTGGTTACCAATATGAATAAGTTTCACTTTGGATAACATGCATTAATTAAAATATAGGTGTGTTTAAGAGTACCTATCCCGCTCCTTTCCTTTGAGACTTGGAAACAGATAAACAAGAGAGTTATCATTATTTCTCGTGTGAAACAACTCACTGGATAATCAGTCTCTGGTCATGACAGTGATGGTATGGTTCATTACTTTATTTAAAAATAATTTTTATAAATTATTTCTAAAATTCGCCTTTCCAAGCATATTATTATACACAAGTTTTATTATGTGTATTGTCACTTTTTACTTTGACTAGCTCAACCTAGTTGTTGACAATCCTAATTAAGATTATTATATGGGGTTTAAATTAATACCCTATTTATATACATTTCATCTTTTTTTTTTATTAAAATGGGGAAAAAATGTTTTATTCCACTTCTCCATGATATGGTTTCCATATCATTGGATCGCAAGTTCTTTTGGGTCCGTTTCCATTGTCCGGCTATTATATCTATGTACTAGCACATTTAATGAATATGAAAGACCCCTTGTACATGTTACAGAGCTTAGGTAACACAAATCTTTTTGGAAAACTACCATATGTAGTTTTGATAAATGTTTTTCCTCCAATTTTGAATTGGTAATTGGATTTCTTTTGTTTTTGCCTTGTTTTGCTTTTTTTTTCATCACTATGTGATATGTGTCCATTTGATCTTCTTCTTGATCAATGGGTGATTTAGTAAGCATAAGTATGGGTTTTTTGAAAAGAATTGGTGTGTGTTGAATTTGTTTTTCTTTTATGAAGTCCTGTCATTTACTTTTCTTAAAGTATAAGATTAATTATCTTGATTGTTCACTAATCAGTTACAATATACTTTGAAATTTCTGGCATTATGGGCATGACTATAAACTTAACATATTTAAAATGCAATAAATTTAATCCAGGTACATATATATATATAAGTGAATACATCAGACATTTCATACCTTAAATTGATATTTCAAGCAATCTCCTCTGTGGTGGACAGCAGAGTTTAGGTCGTTAATATTCATTACTACAACTTATCTTTTAAACCTGATGGGATATTTGTGAAATAAATCTCTTACTAACTCAAAGTGAATGCATTTAAAAATGGTATCTTTATACCAGATAAAATTATTTTTTTCTTCACTGACCCTTAATTGAAATTTATTTGTGATTGCTATATCAGTGTTTGGTAGTCATTGGAATATTACCATTGGTATGTTATACCCTTCTATGATAAAGTCTGCTTTTCCTATTCCTAGCATTGCTCTCACAATCATTATTAAAGCAAAATGATAGATTAAACCTTTTCATTTTACTTACTTTAATTTTAATTACCATCCATCGACTGAGATTTCTATTCCAATAGTCTCTTCAATTATAGAGAACATTAGAATATCTTAAGTTAAACTTAAAGTAATTAAGCATGATTCCTTCAACTAATTCCCCAAGCTTTATCATAACTATGATACCTTTCTTCTATAAGATTAGTATGATATGGAAATATTCTATTCTGATAACTGTCAAATAATTGAGAAAAAGTATCTTTAAAAAATATTTCAAATTTAATCTTAATAATATTTTGTCTGTTATTGGTACTTCTATCTTGAGATCTCCCATAACACTTTTAATATCTGACTTTATTTTAGTTTTATAGGCTCATCTCTTATACTATGATTATCTTTAGATTCCTCTGGATTTAATTCCAATTTAAGTTTGGAGTTTTTATATGTTTGTTTTGTTTTGATGGCCTTGACATCTAGTTTGTTTTCAATTTTCTTTTCAACTTTTTGTTCATATCTGCGGTCCTTTTCATCTATCACTTTTTCTAATGGTAGTACTTTAATACCGATGTCTGTTTTTAATTCAGTTATTGTATTTTCCCTCTTTTTATATGAATCATTTCTCCTATTTGTTTGAGTTCATATAACTTGGCCATTATATCTGCTAACCCTTTCTGCAGATTTGCGAACTCTTGATGCTGACATTTTCTGCATCAGCATCATCACTTAACTAAATGATACAGAGTTGATGTTTGCTTTCTCCTTTCCTGGCTTTTCTGAAATCATTATAGTTTCTGCTACCTGGATGTTTTCTGCAATAGTCCCCCTAGATATACTAATGTTTTTTTCTGTTTCTATATTTTCTATAAGAGCTCTCCATCTCGCCTCTTTCCATATCAGATTGTACTTCGATTTCATTTTCTATTTCATTAATAATTTCTGATTGCAACACTTTGATTTTGCTCCTAGTAATCATTTAGTTTATTATTTCTTTGTTTTAAATTATTTTCCTAAATCTTATTTCAGTTTTGAACTTTTATAACTATCTCTTGTAATAAGAAACATCATGGAAAGATCCATTGTCACTACATTTTACTGTCCTTGCAACATAAAAAATTTGGATTTTCCTTAAGCTGTAATTTTATTTGACTTTTCATCTTTACTATTTTATAGATCAATATTTAGTCATTTTAAATGGTTGACTACATACTATTTTACGCGATTTTAATCATTAGTAAGTTTTCACTATTGAAGTACAATTTATCACACTGCAACAATAAATTTTGTAATGAAAGATGTTTACATTTTATTTCTATTATTGAGAATTTCAAATTGTAATATTAATATGAGATTCGATTGCCCCACAATTGGTTATGCCATATGTAATGGACCATGATATTAATATATGTGATGTCCCAAAAGTGGATGTACCATATGTAATGGAAATAAACTGAGAGAATGCAAACCTCTCAAGCGTTTAGCCAATCAGATCGCCAATACTGGGACAGAGAATTTAACAAGAAAAGAGCGGTTCCACTCTCTTCTTTACTTCGCTGTCTATATATCCAAGCCAGTCCAAAGTACTTAGATTTGCCAGCGTGAATCTTAAATATCTTCACACTTAACTCACTGAGTTCTAATTATAAACATACAGCGTGATATCTTTCGATTTACTACGCAGTAGTTTTTTTTTGATGTTATAACTTGCAGCAATATATGTAAATAATATTTTATTTCTACAAACGCAGACGGTATTGAAATAAACTGAGAGAGTGCAAACCTCCCAAGCGTTTAGCCAATCAGATCGCCAATACTGGGACAGAGAATTTAACAAGAAAAGAGCGGTTCCACTCTCTTCTTTACTTGTCTGTCTATATATCCAAGCCAGTCCAAAGTACTTAGATCTGCCAGCGTGAATCTTAAATATCTTCACACCTAACTCACTGAGTTCTAATTATAAACATACAGCGTGAAATCTTTCGATTTACTATGCAGTAGTTTTTTTTTTAGATGTTATAACTTGCAGCAATATATGTAAATAATATTTTATTTCTACAAACGCAGACGGTATTGAAATAAACTGAGAGAGTGCAAACCTCTCAAGCATTTAGCCAATCAGATCGCCAATACTCTCTGTCCCAGTATTGGCGATCTGATTGGCTAAATGCTTGAGAGGTTTGCACTCTCTCAGTTTATTTCAATACCGTCTGCGTTTGTAGAAATAAAATATTATTTACATATATTGCTGCAAGTTATAACATCTAAAAAAAAAACTACTGCATAGTAAATCGAAAGATTTCACGCTGTATGTTTATAATTAGAACTCAGTGAGTTAAGTGTGAAGATATTTAAGATTCACGCTGGCAGATCTAAGTACTTTGGACTGGCTTGGATATATAGACAGACAAGTAAAGAAGAGAGTGGAACCGCTCTTTTCTTGTTAAATTCTCTGTCCCAGTATTGGCGATCTGATTGGCTAAATGCTTGAGAGGTTTGCACTCTCTCAGTTTATTTCAATACCGTCTGCGTTTGTAGAAATAAAATATTATTTACATACGTAATGGAACGAGTCCTGACCTTACAGGACAGTCGACTTGATAGGTCGTCAGAGTGGATGAGAAAGCTAATCTAGAATTTCTAAATATATATACTCATGTCCACTTTGATCTCATTCCTGAGATGATGTATTAACACACAAACATATACCAAAAATCTACTTGTATACTCATCTCTTTTCTCCATTTTGAACATCCGAAATCTCGAGTTCAAACTAAGGGATAATATGCATAATATTCTACTTCAGAATATATCAATATCACTATTTATAATGTGCAAGTATGTGACAAATTGAGAAGTGAATATAGAAAAACATAAACAACAGTCTTTAATTTAAAATCATATGTTTAACAAATTTATTTATAATTAACATAATTTAGGCAAAGAGGTTATAACAAAAATAAATAATTTGTTTAGATATTGGTCAATATTCTTTGATTATAATGGTTAATACCATTAATCCACTCCCTTTTGCCTTTCAAAGAATATTCATTCTATATCAATACTAACACACAAAAAAATCAAAGTTATAATTTGTCGATATTTATGTTTACACTTGCTTGTTAATTTAATTTCCATCAAAATCGTAATCTCTAATCAATTTATTGATGAATTCATATCATAATGTGATGGAGGTATACATCCCCCCTTCTATTATGGTTTGTCTCTACAAAAATAGAAAAAACCATCCACACTAGAGATTATCAATTATATATATCAAAAATCGAAAACAAATATATAAATGATGAAATGATTAGTAATAACAAACAAAAAAAACAAATAACAGTGTCACTGTACAAGTGTTGGTATTTAATGTATAATAGGGTAAAATCTTACCTCTGCCCATGTGACGATTTAATTTATTTCAATTTACAATAAAGCTAATAATGCTTTTCCCTTCTCTAACATATTACTAGTTTACACCCTTCTTCAATCTATATTAAAGGCAAGAAATAAACTAAAAATTATATCTAAAATAACTTAAAGAAAAATATGACATCAACCTAAAGATCTATTAAGAGTCCATAAGGAATATGTCCTAACAGATTATAAATATCCTCTGATCCAGTTCATATTTCAGTTGGTGGGGTTCGAATGTTCTAGAACACGTGATGCTGATTAGCATTTCTCTGTTTGTATGTTCTGCTTTGAGATGTTGTGTTGCAGCTTCACGTCTAAATAGTAAAGTTGATGATGTTCACAGCATAGGTGAATAGAAGCTATGTCGAATTAAATTTGGTTTTGGTAGCTATAGCTCAATGGGTGACGACTTTTTCCCTCCGATGTAACTTCACCCTTAGCAATGTATGGTTATATGTGTTTCTGTAAATGTAGTTAATAAAAGTTCTTGAGAGAATTGAAAAGCAAGATATTTGTTGTTGGTAATCTCAAATTAGAATTGATCTACTCTCTGTCTTAAACTTGGAAATACTCTTGAAATATTGAATGATTTAAAGCTATTTTTTAGATTTTCAATTTAAAATCCCTTAATTATCTGGGTTTAAATCTATATGTTTTTAATTTAGCTTCATTCAGTATCCTATGAGCTATCTTTGTTTAATGCTTTTACTTTAATAGTGGTAGACTATTCTGTTCGAACTGCAAGTTCAATTTTTCTGATCAAAAATTGTACATCTTGGTTAGCCAATGGGGATTTTGATTTTTTGAGGTCATTTGTTTATATCTTTTGCTAATCACCAAAATAAGGTTGTTTGATTGAACATGAATTTGATGTTTTCAAACAACAGGTTCGTATTCGTGCATTTGATTAATTATTTACGTCATTTACTATAGTTCATATATATATGTGATAGATTAATAACAATAAAAAATTTGTTTATTTCTTTCCTTTAAGTATTTTTTTTAATTTCTTGCTTGTGTCTAACTCTGATCATTTTTTCATTGTATTGGTGTAATGTGTGTGAATTACACAACAATTGACAAAAGGTTTTTGACAAAGGTAAGTATTAGTATCTAAGTTTTATAGTTTAATTTACATAATGTGTTTACCATATTCTTATTAAATGTTTAATTATAAAAAAAAATTAAATGTTTTATTATGGAAATCATTAATTGTTTCTTAGCTGTAGTTCTTATGAACATTTCATCTCTCGATACTGTTTTGTTTGATTTGCATTCTCATTATACATATAGTTTGCTTTCTATTAAATGTAGAGAATGCTGTTATTGTGGGTCTTCAGATTAAATTAGATAATGGTGCTTTTTATGGTTTTGGAGGGGTGAAGTCCACATCTTACAATATATATATATTCAAATTAGTCATTCTATTTAAGGGAATCAAGAATTAAAAATGAAAGGAAAATGTTTTTATCAATAAGTTATAACAAGAATCTTCAATTGTTATATTGTCATTACATAAAAGCATTTGGGGTCTTTTTGATTTTTATAATTTATTTGAACCTCAAATGCTTTTATGAAATGATAATATTTCTGCAATGAATATAGGTTCTTAAGATCTCTGGTATTTTCAAAAAATGGCAAATTAACTCAAATTACTTTATTATTTTTCTACTTTTTAGTTGGATATTTACATAAAAGCATTATTTAAAAAAAATTTTTTTTACATATTTTTTACTTTTTATTTATATTTACTTATTATTTTAAAAAATAGTTAAAACTGCAAAAAAATCTGACAAAAAGTATAATTGAATTAAGACTTGACAATAAAAAATACGCTCTCTAACAAACTAATTCTAAATTTAAATATCACATGATTGTTTACTATATAAAAATATCTATTGGCTTTTTAATTAATTGAATTAATTAAGTATGAGTTAAATCAATATTAACAAAATTTTATTCTACAAATGTAATATTTTCGTTGGCTTGGTTGTTAAGAAGTTTTCTTGAGGCGTATAATATGTGAGTTTGAGTTCTAAATGGGAATGATTTTTTTTTCATTGTTAAAAATTCAAAATGTGAATATACAAACAGAAACATATTTAGACAAAGCAAATTAATATAAAAGCATTTAATAAGACTCTCATAATTCAAAATGTGAATATACAAACAGAAACATATTTAGACAAAGCAAATTAATATAAAAGCATTTAATAAGACTCTCATAGGGAAAATTAAAAATCATAAACATATGGGACTGCAAGTAAATATGTAAAAAATAACACATGACTTCAAAACTGATAATAAAAGCATAAAATTTATCATTAATCAATAATAAAGGATTGAATACTAAAGAGATTCAACACAGGTTATCATTAGATAGGTTTGCAATAAAAAAATTGGAAATAAATTTTAGACATATATTTAAAAATAATGCTTCCTATGACTCTTTACGGTTGTGAAGATTTATGAAAATACCATGGACAGTAATGAAAACAAACTAGTGAATGCTTAGTTAGATTAAACTTGATTCTTTGCTTGAAGTACAAATTACCATCTTAAAATTATTCTACTTTGGTCATATCATGAAATGGACTAATATTAAAAGGTATATAATGGTCGGAATAATTGATAATGTAACAAGTGGATAACATGAGATAAATGCATTCTATAACAATAATGAAAGTACCTTTGATTAGTCTGAAAAATCAAACATTCTTGAAAAACAGTATTCATAAAAATTGACTATAAATGCTAATGTTGTGTATTTAAATATTAATCTAGATCCAAATCTTAACTATCAAGCATATAATGTTTATACATAAACAATCAAAGTGCAATATGGCATATAAATATGTGAAACTACAACTGAGCACAAATATCCAGTAATCGTAATCAATAAACTTCCAGTAGAAATTAGAATATATAGCATAATGATTATTATCATGCATCTCATATAACCAGTTTCAAAACCACATTACAATGAGAAGAAAAGCAGACATAAAATTCATTACAATGTAATTAATATGCAGTTATAATTAAAGTTCTATTAACAATAATTTTTTTTTTTTAAATTGCTGTATGAAGATCATTTTGCTGTTGCCAAAATAATATTTACTGATTAACTATCAGAGATATAGTTTTTTAAAAAGATTTTTTTTTTAACATTTAATAAAATAGAAGTTAATCATTTCAGAGATAAAATCAAGATTAAAAGTAACCAGAAAGTCTGCAATCAAAGTGAAGAGCAATAGTCAAGCTGATAAAATTGAAAAAGCAAATCAATAAATGTGGCAAAAGTAAAAAGTTATCAAGAGCTGATCTAAGTTTACTTAACTATTGAAAATGCAGCCAACATTCAGATTTTTTCTTCTTTTATTATTGATATTCATAATAATGTGTTAAATAAGTAAAAAATAAAAAAAACTTTATGCATTTTTTTTTTATAAGTGTGTTTATATAAAATAATTATTAGAATATATATCAATTCACAGAACCAACAAGTGTGAATAAATTACTAAGACAATTTTATATTTTTTTCAGATTTATATGTTCTGTGAATTAATTGATTTATATTCTTAACATTATATATTTGATAGCTGTACAATTATTTATGTGCAATTAAAATTATTAGTAGAATATATATAAGTAAACATATACATGTACAAATAAATGACTGTTTCCTGAACAGTTTCAATCAATAATAATAAAAAAGTTAAAACTTAATAATTAAAGGTTATTGGATTTACTGCCAAATTCAAAAAAAATTTTTTGGAAAACTGAATGAAATCCTTATCTTCAGCTTGTCATTTTTGCTGTTTGAATGCCATGATCTTCCATGACTGGCAATAGGATAAGTAAATATAAAAGAGCTGCTACAAATCAAATAAATAATGGAGATTATGAAACTGCATTTGATAAAGATTTTAAATTTTAACTCTTCATAAAATTATAAGTAATTAGCAATGTTGTATTAGCATTAACCTCTAAATAATATTATAAAGCTTATAATGGTATGAATACTATTCATGAATAAAATTTAAGCTAATAAAATAATTTTGCAAGTTTAAAATATATCATGATAACATTATTTCTGTTATAGGCATTTAATTTTAAATCATTATCAGAAACTAAAATTGGACTCAATATTCCCTTTGTTGTATAGATTTTCATATACTTTTTTAATATTATTAAATATATCAACTTTCTCTGCTTACTTTCAAAATATGCTTTTGTCAGCAGTTATTCATTCTATTTATTCCATTCCAGAGTTATTAATTAGAAAGTATGGATAAATAGAATGAATTACTACTTCTAAAAGCAGATTTTATAATACACTGTTATATGTATGTCTAATGTTAAAGAAAAATCATGGTTACAAAATTTGAAAGATGCATAATTTAGTAGTTTTTCATAAGTATAGAGATAACTATATTCTAAATTATTGAATTGTTGTTAATTCATAAAAATTAAATTTGATTTCTGAAAATATTTAGATTTAATGAGAGAATTAAATTTATATTACATAGTGAAAACTTTTAAAAAAAGACATTTAAATGATATTTGTATTTGATAATGATTTTTTTACATTTGAACAACAATTTTATATATGTAAAAATGAATGTTCACAATCATCTATTAAGTATAGCTATATTGATATAAGAAAAACTTTTCTAAGGAGTAGTTGGCATGAATTTCATAAATCTGTGAAAAGATATAACAGACTTGTCAAACTTGAAAATGATCAAAATGTTGAGCCTAATTGGTTACAGTAGCATTGTAAACAAAAAAATACTGTTTAACGTTTCAAGAATCGCAGTTTAAAGGGTAATAATGCTCTCAATAAAAATGAAATATTGCAATCTGTTAAAATTGATTTCAAAAACCACAGGAAAAACAATTCATTGCAATAGTCTATACTATGTCTTGACTTTCACAAAAAAAATATTTATAATTAAATTGCGTTTTCACGATCATTGGTTTTTATTGAGAAAACTATAATGAGAAAGTAGAGATGTCACAAATATGCAGCAGACAATGGATAACGTCTTTTTTATATTTATAGCATATTCCATATTTTCAAATGAATAACTTTTTACACTTTCTCCAATCAATTGAAAGTTTTATATTTGTTGAAGACCAAAAAAAAGTCTACTATAAAATATGGTAATAAAACTGTTATAATTTAGATAACATTATCAAAACATTTTCTTGTTCAAAACCATGAACACATCACAACAGCAGACTATTTAAACATTTTAGATTATTTGTTTCATCCCATGATGCATACATTGTTTCTAAATACTTGGCTTCTTATAAGATAATAAAATTTCAACACATGCAACAAACATAATCAAATGTTGAATAAAATGTAAAGATGATGTAACCTATTCCCATAGCTTCGCCGCTCATTAAATTTTTTTACTGAGCCTCTTGTGAGTCATCTTGAATAAAAAAGGAACAAACATCCTCCAATGAATAACAGAAAAACTGGAAGCCTCTCTTATGAAAAATGACTTATTTTCTTTGAAACATTGTTCAAATGTAATATTATTCATTCATGTAAAATACAAGCAGTTTTTGATAAAAATGATGCTCTGCATCATAATAGTAATAATCAAGATATCATTTTTTATTATTTTGATCATTTTGAAAAATAAAATTACAAATTATATTTTAAAAAATACACATACATATGGTTTTATTGCCAGGGAGTTCATAAGAAGTTCGAGTGCCAGAAGTGATCCTGGGACTTCCCGATCAAGTTGGATGCTCTATCAATTGTGCTAAACCACACAGGACGCAAAATTATTTATAAATAACAAACTAAAAGAATATATTTAAAATAATAGTCCAATGCTTATTATTAACATTTTCAGTAGTACATCATCTTGCCATTCAATACAAAAAAATACTTTTAAATAAAGAACTTACAATTCCGAATGTTAATCTTTTTAAAAATAGTATTTACAAAGCAGTAAAATGACCAAATCTAAATAAATGCTGAATATCGGATAAAGTTAACATTATATTTAATATAAAAGAATATATATCTGTTAAGAATCATAATTGCACTATAAAAATATGAATGAATGACAACAGTTTCAATATGAATGTGATAGATACAAATAACAAATATAATATCAAAATTTTATTATACAGCTTCTAATAATTTACCAATGCAACTATCAAACAATTAATGCTTTTTTTTTTATTAAAAATAATTAATTGCACTAGTTTTCTAATGGCCTGTGCTCTGATGGTTCTAAAGAAAAAAAAATTTATAATTCTTTATTTTTGTTAATTCACATTATTACCAATGATATTATAATACTCAGTTAAATGTGCATTCATAAAAATTACATATCTATACAGATAGATAATTAAATACTTCTTTCAAAAAAATAATAAATGGACTGATTATTTTAGCTTTATCTCTTTCAATCAAAGGTTATTGTGATATAATAGTTAATGCACAAGTCAATCATTCTCATTACATTCATTTCAAATTATGAATCAAGCTAGATGATTATTTAATAAATTACTGAAGATCTTCAAATAAGATCATGACTTTTGTTAATATAATTGATTCATAGTTAAATATAAAGTGGTGAACTTTGGAGCTCAATGTTCATAGATCATATGTCTAGCTCTATCATTTCTAATGTTTTTGAACTTCTTATGAATTCCCAAGTAATAAATCAATTATTTATAAAATTAGATATCATAAAAGCTAGTAAATGGTTGTCTAATTATTTTTAGTTCAATAATAAGATTAGTCCCAAAACAATATGGATTGGTCAGATGCATGGCAATAAATAATAATAGAAAAACAATTAAAAAAATGATTCCAGTTTTACCAATGGTAAAAAAAAGTATATATTTGTGGCTGATACTATAAATTATTTTAATCTCCACTTATACACACTGAGATATTACTGTTTCTCTAAATTATAATTATTTTATTTAAAATGAAGTTTCTTCCAACAAGCATTTTTTATTCCATTTCAATTTATTATAGCTTATGCTAATTGACTAAAACTGCAAAATAAAATAGTCGAATAAATACTATATTTGATTTTAGTGTGTTGATAGCATTAGTATAGGTTTATAGGATTTTAGCTTTTTTTAAGAGTAGATTATGATCTCATGCATTATTATTATAAAAAACAATAAAGATTAAAGATTAATCTATATTTTGATGAACTAAAACAATAATCTTTATATTTATCAATAAACTAATTTATAAACTGATATTATAAAGGCTACAACAAGATAGCAAATTATTAAAATACAAAAAAGTACAATGATTTTTAAAACATTAACTGAATATGTTAAATATTCATAAGTAATCTTCTAAAAAGCAAGCATTAAACTAATATGAAATTTTTAAAAAATACTGAAAGGGTTCAATAATAAATATATTAAACAGTTTTTGAAACTATTCCATTTTCAAAGTGATTAAAAATTATATTAACTTCAAACATAACAATTATTATAAATATTAATTTTAAAAACAATTCTAATTCATCAATTTTTAATTAAAATATTTACTGCAGTTATGAATAAAGACGTCAGCAATTGAGTTATTTTTATAACAGTAATTTATCATTAATGAGAAATGTTAAATTGTAATTATGAGAGAAGAAATATTATAATTTGAAAATTTACATAAAGTTTATTCAACATCTTTATTCCCATATAAGGAATTTCAAAAAAGAAATATATAGAAGAGGGTGAAAGAGAAAAAAAATTACTAAAATAAAAATAAAATTAATCAATATATAATTAGGTCAAATAAGTAAATTTTTTTTTTAAAAAAACCACTTTATATTGCTAGAATTTATTACAATAATAAAAGGGGGGGGGTATTGTTTTTTTTTTAGATTAAGATAAGCTTAAAGATAAAAAAACAACCAATAAAAAGATGTCAAGAAGAGTCAAAGAAGACCAAATACAATAGAAATAATACCAAATATAAGGATCCCATAAGATTTCATCCAATGATAAGACCTAATCTAATATTACATCACATGACCACCGCCTCTTATGCTTGTGTATAACTGTTGTTAAAACAGGCAAAACTCACTATACGTATTGCCACACACAGCAAGCTAGAGTAATCAATGGATAGATGTCAAGAAGAGTCAAAGAGGACAAAAAACAATAGAAATAATACCAAATATATGGATCCCATAAGATTTCATCCAATGATAAGACCTAATCTAATATTACATCACATGACCACCACCTCTTATGCTTGTGTATAACTGTTGTTAAAACAGGCAAAACTCACTATACGTATTGCCACATACAGCAAGCTAGAGTAATCAATGGATAGATGGTGCAGTGCTCTCAGATACAAGGCTCCACACTGATGAAGGCCA
This sequence comes from Epiperipatus broadwayi, assembly GCA_028023455.1. NCBI lineage: Eukaryota > Metazoa > Onychophora > Udeonychophora > Euonychophora > Peripatidae > Epiperipatus > Epiperipatus broadwayi. Next base: position 4,570,115 of record JAQFVV010012440.1, on the reverse strand, counting down.
CAAGCCAGAAACTAGTCTGGGGATATTGGATGAGTAGACTCTAGATGGGGATTTTATGCACAAGCCTTCTGGCATACAATTGTTTACTCTAGCTTGCTGTGGGTGGCAATACATATAGCGAATTTTGCCTGTTTTAATCTAATATTATTATCAATATATCTAATAAAATTATTAATAAAATAAAAAATGTACAAAAATGGAAGAAAAATAAACACTAGAATTTGGTAGTTTTGTTACTGCTAAAATTGGGCCATTCAAAAACAAAAAAAAAACATGACAGTACTGCTGCTGGTGATCAAATAAATTTGTGCTAAAGTTTAACATGCAATTTTAAAAGGTAGAATAGCACGAATGTTCAGAAAATAAGCAGAAAAAATCTCAACCATAATTTTGTCTCACTATGTCAGAAGTTACTCTAGATAAGGTATAAATAGCAATATTAACTGATTTTTGGCTCTTCAAATATGTAAATTCTAAAAAGTGCAGCATCTTACAGTTAGATAGAGTCTAAAGATAACATGACTCACAGTTAGATAGATGTCTAAAGATTACATGAAGTACATAACATAGATATATTTAATGGAAATTGAAATAATAATTTCTCAATCCTATAAATATATGCAGATAAATAAATATTCATGAAATTATGATATTATCAAAATTAAATATCAAAAAAATAAGACTGCAATATATATCTGATATTTTTTCTATTCTTTCAATTACTAAATCTTGAGGAACTAAATGAAAAATAAAATCTCCAGAAAAAAATTAAAATTGGTTCTTTTACAATAGCGTGTTGAAACCTCCAGAGGACATTATTTCTGTGATAGCGCACAGAAATATGCCGTTTAGGCAGCCTGCCACCACTAGCGAACATTCTATTTCTAATGTGTAAGCCTAGAAATAGTCCGTTCGGTACGGGGTGGCTGCTAAGTGTCTATTTCTACACTAATGCACAGAAACATGACATTGAATCCGCCGCAGAAGCTATCGTGTCAGCTTACAGCTCAGATTTGTGCTAAGCATTTTCGATGTGCGATCACATTTCACTTTTGGCTACAGTATTGGGTGAGGGTGTCTGGAATTCCGAGTATCAAAACTATTTTAATATTTATGAAGACCACCTCCCCCTCTTATCTGCCATCTTTTAGGAATGTCTACTAACAATTATCAGCAGAGTCTCATGCTTCCCTAGCCCCCATTTCCTGCTCAAAAAAATCGGCAAGTGTAGGTTCAAGCGCGATTCGGATGAAATCACGCTCTAAGTCCCGTTTTTGCGAGAACAACGGCGAGCTTCATCGAATGGCTGAAATCGGAAACTTGCTGCGAATGTCAAAGATTCTATGACTGCTGCTGCTGGAAGGATTATCAAACAAAAGAACTTTGAAGCTGCATGCATGCTGTTCCTGAACAGCCCTAAAAGTTGGTTTTAATTGCCGTAAATATATTTATGTGGTTTTTAATAATTACGGTAAAAAGTTGGTCAACCTTCGAGTTGGAGCGTTACGTTCGCTTAGGAATTGTAACCACCCACCCCCTTCCCAAAGTTGGACCTTTTAGTTGTAAATGTTTGGTACCGTTAAATGGAAATCGATATTGTATTTGTAATTTATTATAAAACAACAAAAATATAAAAAAAAAAAAAAGCTGATTTTGTCGTAGAATACCCGACCGCCGCCAAAAAAAAATGTAAGTAATGAGAAGAATAAAAAGTAACTACTTTTTAAAATTCATTTCAATTGATGTACCCTTTTTTTTTTTTTTGTTTTCGTTCCAAAAATTTTATTTGATAGATAGTAGTTTTGGTTAAATGTGATCAACAAAATCAAAAACATACATATAAAAAAAAAAGAATTCCAGGGCCCCCAAAAAATATAAGTAATGAAAAGAATAACAAAAAAAAAAAATTAAGTACTTTTTTAAATTCAATTTTTTGATTTCTCCATATATTTTTTTTTTTGTTGTTGCGTGTTCCAAAATTTATTTGATATTACTTTACTTTGAAATGTGATAATAAACAAACCCGTGGCAGCCCCAGAAACATTATATTTTGTTTACAAACAAAGCCCGCCCTCCGACGGTTTCAACACACTATTGTAAAACAACCTAAAGATTTTCTTACATATTTCATAACTTTGTTTATTCCATGAGTTGTACTGCCAATTATATTTTTGTGAATACTATGTATTTTTAATTTTTAACTTATTTAGATAAGATAATTGACCAATCATTTAAAAACAGTGTTCCTAAGGCCTATTTTAAAAAAAGTTAATCACTATATATTGCTTAAGATGATGATGATATATCTATACTTCCCTGTGCATATATATATAATAGAATTCTCATTGCTAATAATACAAATAATAAAATCATCATAATAAAATCATAACATCCAATAAAGATAATTATTATTATTCTGGAAAATGATAAAATCACTATTTGTTTTTAATCAATATGCCTACTTCTTCTCATACTGGAATATCTGGATAAAATGTAAAATAAATAAAGTGATGACCAATTTATAAAAATAAATGGGTATTATATCCTTCAGAATTTAACCTAGTGGTAAGAATGATCAACTCAAGAATTAAAGATTCCCTTGATCAATTCCAGCTGAGAAATATATATAAAAAAATTGATTTGTCAAAGTGATGGAACTGTGTGCTTGGCCTAGGATACTCAAACACTGTTTGACTTCCAAACAATTGACAAGATTTATATTGCAATTAGTTATGTTGCTTTAGATAGCTTCTTAACATCTTTTAAATTGAAAGTACAAAAAATATTGATGTCATTCATTGCAAAATTAAAAGAATTTAATTTAATTTATTTGGATTGATCATTAAATCAATATTTTTTTTTATCTTTGTGTAGATTCTCTGAACTTAGAAAGATTTTTTTTATAAAAAAAAAAAAGGCTATATCAAAATCTTAAAAAAAATATATTTTTTTTTTTCTCTTGATATATAATCAGGTTTACATAAAGACAATTTTCAAAATATCATCAATTTTCATTGTGTTATTGAATTATAATTTAATGACTTGATTGCTATATGATGTCATTTTATGAGTTTTCTCTGAAAAGTTTAGAAAATAAATGATTGTCTGTATCATTGTCTATTTTCTGAAATGATGAATAAATATAAAGTTTACAAAAAGCTTCTTACATAATTTGCTCTACACAGATTTACAATTAAAACAAAAATGTCTTATTTACTAATAATTAATGCATAATTATATCCAGGAGCCAGATTATATTTAAAAATTCTTATTCAATCTCAATTATACAAATCAGTGATTGATCAATAAAGTTCAAACCAGTACATAAGAGTTCTCTCCATTTGAAATTTATTATTAAAATCAACTGAAGTTTATGTATATACCTGGTTTTAGAAAAAGCATGGTTTAGTTTTTTAATTACAAAATATATTCATTTACTATTTGATAATTGGACATGTCAAGTATATTCCATAAATGTCATGTATAAAAAAAAGACTTTTAAAAAAGTTCAACTTCATTCCAACAAGCAAGGTTTGTCTAGTACTACATTATAATCCTCTCAATGTTAATTTCCTGAATTAAATTAATGGAAATTAACATTTTGTTTTTTATTGTGCATGGAAAGGAAAAGGGCTGATATTAACTTTTCCTTATTAAATTTAGAAAAAAATATTAAATCAAGTCCAAGTTTAGATGTGATATGTTGGTCTATTTCTATCATCTATAAGTGAATGTTGAATTTACAGAAAATTTTAAACTTTATTTAAACTTTTCAAATACTAACAACTTGTTAGTAATAACACACGATTAGATAACACAGGTTAATAATTTTTGTATTGTCTATAATTGTGTGTTATTACTAACGAGTTGTTTGTATTTGAAAAGTTTAAATAAAGTTTAAAATTTTCTGTACATTCAACATTCACTCATAGATGATAGAAATAGTTCAACATATCACATCTAATAATATACTATTATCACAAACTTTCAGGCAAGTCCAAGTTTGTTTGATATACCTTTCTATTGCAATGGACTAAGGTGAAATCAATTATTTAAGTAACTTTATGATATTCACATTATTTTAGTTATTCTATTTACTTATAATTGCCCTGTTATTGGTTAGTTTTAGTATCAATTTCATATAATTGAGTTATTCTATATATTTATATCAATCCAGCTTAACGCAGTTAAAACATTTTAAAACTGAGATATTTTAAAACTTTATACTAATCTCCAATTCCCGACAGAAATAATAATAATTTTTATTTAAAAATTCACCAATAATAATTGAGCATTTCTAGCTATAATGGATATTATTATTTGTCTATCTTTATGCTATGATTTATAAGACTGACATTTTCTTCTGTTAATTCTATATCATAGTTTTAATTAATACAAAATATCATAATCATTAATAATAATAAAAAATATTTATCACCAATGATTGAAAAATTCAAAGTGAAGTAAAAATAATCTATATAATAATATATATGTAGCTAAACAAAAAAATTTTTTAAATATTCATAAATGTATCAAAACTTCAATTAGTTAATTCAAGACCACTCAAAAAATTATTAATTAACTTTTTTTTCTATTATCCATTTGTACATGACTATATAAAGTCAAATTTGAAAAAGAATGAACAATAAAAACAAATATAAAAAAATTTCTCACATCTTTTTTATTCAATCATAGGTAATTTTACAGATGGACTCCTTTATTTTAAGCATCAATTAAATTAAACTTTCAATTTTAGTATTCAAAATTTTTCTATCTATATGTTAATATGATATTTTTAATTTTCTTTTCTATAAAATAAGAGAAAGGTTAAGAAGAGAGAAGAAAAAATCACACTAATCATCTTACCAATGAAACTAATTAAATTATAATATGCACATTATATAATGAACAAATATAAAGTCCATTTAAATATATATGTACATACATAATAATAACAATGCTAAATAATAATAAAAATATTTAGCATATATAAATGAAAATATTTAATCAAAAGACTAGCTCTCCTCAGAAAATAAGAGCTAAATGATAGAAAATATCCAAAATTTAAAAATTATTTTAATGCAATGGACAAAAAAAAAATTTTGGTGAGCAAAAAATCACATTAGGGAAATTAAACAATTATTTATTTATCAGGTGCATCAATACCCAAATGTCTTATTTAAATTACTTTGAATTAAATTATTTGTTAAGAAAATATTAAATTAGTACTATAAAAAAAAAGTGTCTAAATGATTTGTATAAATAACATGCATACTTAATGAATTTCAAATTTGAACACAATAATAATTGCTTATATATATATTTATTGCTAATTTTGTATTCAATATATATCAATAATCAAACATATACAAATATATGCACTCAAATGGGCATGAAGTTACAATTTTATTTTTATTCTAATTATGAAACTAAATAATGTGAGAATGTAATAATGCTTGTAGTGTGTGATTTATTGGAGTAAATTAAGCATTGCTTCCACTTTCCCTAAGCCTCTTTCTTTCTTTTTTTAATATTTTTAAATTTATTATATTTTTCATATCTTCTTAACTTTTTTTTTAATAAAAAGTTACAAAAATCAAATGTTTATTTACACAACTGATTCATTTAATAAAGTGTATTTACTGCTTCCAGAAATGTGTTTCTATAATATTTTCTAGCATTGTTGCATTGTTTCTCAGCAACATGTTTAAGTGCTAATAGAAATAATTTTTGAATTAAAAAAGCATGATCATCATTGTTATACAATAGTAATATAAGTATATACAGAAAAACAGTGTAGTAGTTTGTCATGTGGAAGAAATTTTTGAATCAAATATATAAAGTTACACCAATGTTTGCCAGCGTGGAATGATAGTAGTTCAGCTATACATAATAACCTAAGAAATTCTTTGTTCATAGAAGTAGTTTCTGAAATACACATGGTAATATGAAATTCTGCGGGCATGGTGTGACAGTAATTCAAAGATATTCATGATAATCTACACATTATTTACTCTCGTGACATTATGAATTAACATAGTGAATATTTTTATAACATTTTTTAGAGCCATTATAATTTCAAAATAAGAAAATCTATTGATAAATGTTGCATAGTTGATATTTTATTAACAAGGTTAATTATATCTTTTAGTTTTACTAATAAAGACTGAAAAACAAAAATCAAAAATAAATATAACATTTAAATCTTGTATTTGACATTTCACTATTAGCTATTATGAGACAAAATCTTGGTTAAAAGAGTGTAAAGAAAGAAACAAATTATTTTATTCACTATGCTTTCTTTTTTCTTATAAAATATATATATGAATTAAAGTTTAATGCTCAAAAAAGACATGAAACATTATTAAAATCATATGAAATTGATGATTTCATTTAAAATATTTGGTTTGGTTTATATTGATTGTATGTTACCATATTTCCCCAAAAATAAGACTGCCTCTCATATTAATTTTTGCTCCTAAAGATGCCTTATGCTTATTTTCAGATTTCTTATTTTTCAGATACAAAAATCTAAATTTATTCAAGTACAAAAATCTACATTTATATTTATTTATACATTCATTACTTTATGAGGTAGTATCCAAAAATAAATGGAACAATTCTCTGGTAGCTATGTATGATGTGTACATGCTTCTGTTTCTAGATACCTTTTGTGGGAACTTTTCTGTCTCAATCTACCAAATGACATCATGTGAAATCATGGTCTCATATAGTACATTTTTATGTGAAGTGCTTTTTGCGTATTTGTCAATATTTGTAACAAATGAAAAGTTAGAATATAAAATTCTGTTTTCTGTTAGGGAAAATGGCATAGGAAACAGTTGTACTGCTTGAAATAGCTTACAAACAAGTTGCTCTGAAAAAAACAGAAGTTTACAAGTGGTTTATGGAAGTGATTAAATAAGCATAGCAAGTGAAATCAAATATCAAGAAGGTGCTGATTTTTTTTTTTTTATGCAAACAACACTGTTCACTCGAAATTCATTCATAATGATCAAGCATTTAAAATCTACAACTTCTGAAACTTTTGTGTGAGGTGGTAAAACTTAAATGATCCGTTTTGTGACAAAATGAGTGCTAGAGCATAAAGCTTGAGTGTGAAAATTTTAATTAGATTCAGCAATGAACCAGCTTAGTCATCTGCAACATTCATTCGATTTTGCTCTGTGCTACTTCTTTTTAACTTTTGAATGAAAAAAAATAATTTTTTTTTGCAGACTTAGAAATAGTGAAGAAAAAATGAAGGAGTTAAAAGGCATCACTTTGAAAGTGTTTCCAGATTACTTTAAAAAGTGAAAATCACATTAGACTGATGCATTACATTAAATAGATTATACTTTCAAAGAGATTCCATTTTCAACACATAAAAATATTTTTTATTACAAAATTCAGATTATTTTTGGGTCCTCCCTCATATAATTCAATATGTATGTGTATTTCAACTGACAAACAAAATTCATTTGTCTGGTTGACAATCTTAAGTAGGGCTTATATTTGAGGTAGGGTTTTTTATTAAGAGCATAGTAAAAATCTTGTCAGGTCTTATTTTCAGAAAACAGGATATAAATATGCAAACGGCTTTACATATTTGATTCACAATAAAAAAAATATTGATATCTTTAATTATGGTAACATATCACTTAGGAATACATGAATGCATATTCTATAGGCATGAAAATCATTTTTGCAATAGACAGAACTATGCTGATAGCGTGCATTTGTTAAGTAATTATGTCATTTCATTTAGATTCTGTAAGAGTATCTATAGAAAAATCCTTGTAAGCATTGAATAGAATTAAAAATTCATGCCTGAAATGCTATTCAATAAGAACACTTATCAAATGAGCATTAGTGTGAATAGAGAAAAATCTTTAAATTTGTTTACTAATTACAAAAAAAATATTACAAACAAAAATAATAAAGATTTTGTCAAACAAACAAGGATTGACTTCATTTTTAAATAAACTACTTTAATAAATCTAAATATTTAATTAATTATAAATAATAATAAAATGCTTCCATCTCTCTGTGCTTAATATTTATATTCCTTCTATGTGAAAATAATGACTTAAATTCGAAGATAACACAACTTTCTTTCTGCTTTCTCTTGAAAAGAAAACATTATTTTTCATTACCACCATTCATGAGTTCAAATTTTTAAATACTGATTTATCTTTAATTCTATGTAAAAGGTCAAATCTATGATTAGTGTCTCCTAATATGCAGACTGTTATCAATTTATTTAGATAATGATTTAAATATTTGCTGCATCCTATTAGATATTTCAAATTATTTAGAACATATCATTTAAAAGTGTTATTAAGATTACCTTTAATCACCTGTTGTAATTGATGTTTACATATATGAGACATCTTTTATCCCCAGATGGAATGCAATCCTCTTCTGATCTTAAATAAATAGAAAATTTGGTTTTGAATAATTTATCTTTAAGTAATTTTGTGCCTTAGACAGGTAACTTTAAGTAAGATGAGAAAATAGTTTTTAAATAAACTGGAATTCAGTGGCAAAAGTGTTTTTCTAGTATGTAATTTATATTGAATTATTAAAAGGTAAAATTAATAGTGGAATATCCAATGATTGTTTTTCATAATTGTATTAAATTTATTATAATATACCTTATTTTATTGAAAAGTTTTTCATCACTCTAATTTCTTTTAATTCTTAAAAACTAATTATCAAAAATAACTTTTAAGTCTCTCAGATAATTATTGTAAAAGGAACTCGATTTTAAAAAAAAATTTGACAGTAAAATTTTTTGAAAAATAGCTATGACTAATTGAATCCTTTTTGAAATAAGGGATATAAGTTTATGATGCTGACTTGAATAAATCCTTGCATAAAAACCAAGCATGGAGAAAGTATATATATAAAATGGCTATAAAAGATTTAGACTACTCAAAATATTTTAAACAGTATATTATGATATAATTATAAAAATTACTAAAGGAAGTAATTTATTGTTGTTGTTATTACAATATTAGCATATTTTACATTATATTTAAAATTGCATGTAAATAAATAAAATATAAAAATTGTCTTCTACATAAAAGTGCAACTAGGGCATAATAGAAGAATAACATTTGTATTTGTGTAAATATATTTTGACCTGTATTTAAATGAATGAATGTATTTATTTTAATAAACAATATTTATTTTTTTATTTATTTTTTTTAAGAAAGAGCAACACAGCTATATTGATTAACATCCTCAGATCTCCCAATTATATGTTAAGATCAGAACAAACTCCATGTTTATGAGATAGTTCTAAAATGTCACTAAGAGTTGGATTTGGTGGAGAAGCTATCATTAAAGTTTCTTATCAACTACATATTCCAATACTAAGTTACAATAATAATTAATTTGATTTTACAAAAAAAAAAAAAAGCTTATAAATCTTTTTCATATAGCAATGTAATACATGTTGCATTTTGATGAATTTTGTTTTTTCACAACTTTAAGAATTCACATTTATTACATCCTAATAGCAAACAGCCGAATCAAGTTATACAAAATATCATTATAAACTTTAGTAATGAGTTGATGATCTGCAAAATCTGGTTAGTGACAAGTAAGTTACTTACTTTTTATACTGTTTTACAAATCAATTTCAAGTTTTTTTATAACTATGTATATACATATGTATAATTGTGATACAAATAACCATTTCTAAAATTATATGAAACAAACATATCAATCATATATCAATGAAAATAAGCATCCATTACCCAACTAAGTAAAAGATCAAACAAATGTATATACAGTGCTAGGAAGATTTGAGAAAAATGTAGGGCACTACCATAAATATCAATTTGTCCACCAATATATTTATCCAATTTCATACCTAATTTTAGAAATAAATATATAATAATGAATAATTAATATAGACAACCTAATTATGTATTTTAAATATATATATATTTAACACTTGACTAATAAATGTCAATTTTAATTAAATGATAACAAATGACAAATGGAAACATAAAAACAAATGCTACTGATGAAATAGAAACCTACTCACTTAGGCAGCTACAAATGATGAGAACAATATGGTAAAAATGTAATTTTTAAGCATATTAAAAAATTACTACAATAACAAAAAAAAAAAAACCATACATAAACAAAATAATATATATATACAGCTTGAGGATCCCCCCTCCCCCAAAAAAAGTTTCTAATTATTTTTACTATCTATTTTTAAAATATGCAATTATCTTTCATTCCTTATATAGTGTAGGAAGGGAGAGAAACATCTAAAAAAAAAAGTACTTTAACTTTACAAAATATTTTTTTCATATTTAAATCATTTTTCAATTCCATTTTTCCATATATCTACAAATAATTATTATATTATAAGTACTTTCATATTCAACCAGTTTTATTTTTCCATTAATGTTTATTATTTTTAAACATTATTTAGAGATAACAATTTCCAAATACTATATAATATCCTAAATTTCCACAATTTATATAATTTGAATTTGGATTTCTCAGAAAGTTTTTAATTTGAAGTTCAAAATGATTCAAGTAATTTAAGCTGTAAATTTTTTAAAAGTTAACACAATCAATTCAAATGCTATGATAAAAAATTTGGAAAATATCATTTCCTTTTTTTTTTTTTTTTTTTTTCAGGTTACCAAATAATTTTTTTGATTGCCTAAATAAAACATAAAATATTTCTTTTTAGACCTTAAAATCATAAAGATAAACTAGTAAATAAATAATCAAAATTACCTCAAATTCACAACTCAACCAGACTTCTTTGAGAGAAATGAAATAAAAAAAATTAAAAAATCTTTATTATTAAAAATTTATGATTCTGAAGCAATTGACTTATTTAAAAGTTCTTTTAATATTAAATGTGTATGAGAGTTAAATAAATTGTGGGTAATGCTTAGTTTAAATAAATTATTTTGTAGTAACTTGAGAAATCTGCTTGTAGCAGTGTGTTTTAGAATTTTTTTTTTTGTATAGTCCGGTTGAGTTGTGAATTTGGGGTAATTTTGATTTTTTTTTTATATATTTTGATGGGATTACTATATTTACTGGTGTGTAGAATGCTGTAATGTATACGGTACATCCCCTTTTTCATATACATTTTTAAGAAAAAAATAATTTTCCACATTTTTTCCTGAATTTCCATGCTGATTTACTGTACAAATTTTATAATTATTTATGTCTACAAAAAATGTAATTAGGGAACACTATTATTAAGTACCTTTTAATCTTCATCTTCAAAACCCAGAAATCTCCAAAACTAAATAAGAATTACTTGAAACCTCTTCATCAGAAATTGAATCTTAGTATAACAAATCATCCTCTGTACCATCAAGTGAGTTACTAAATCCACATTTCTTAAATGATTTTATAACTGTCTCATGTTTCACAGCATCCCATGAAGTTTTGACCCATTCACAAATCTGCAAAATACTAGGCCTCATCCTTCTTCCTGATAGTATCATTTCAAAATCTGTAGATTGCATTTAAACTGTTCTATTTCTCCTTCATGAATCCTTTAAATGATTTATTAATGCAGACATCTAAAAGTTGAAGTTAGTTTATTAGGCCATATAGAATTATAACTGAGTTTTCAGTTGGTTGATTTTATTTTTCACAGCTTCTGTTCTGTGATTCCGAAACTGATCCCATGCTAGCAAATGATTTCTTTAACAATCCACCAGGATGCCTAGACCACACACTATTTGCAACTTCATATCCCCTTCATCCATTCAGCCCTTAGAATGAATATGCACAAACACGCCATTGGGCAGTTTTTCCTTGGGCAACTTATTATCTTTACAGAACAGAAAAAAAATTATGGTACCATTTTTTCGAAACCACTGCTTCACAAAAGAACAAAATGCAATTTAATACTTATATATGTATATTAATATAAACCAGAAATTTTACACTGACTGAAATTTTAACTCATAATTTTAATTATTGGTGCATAAAACATACACCATATTTTAGATACATTTTGAGGACAGTGCATCCTATATGCTGGCAAGTATAGTAATTTTCTTTTGTTAAACTGCTTTCAGCTGTCTATCATCATATTAAATAAAATTATATAATTTCATTAATTTAGATTATATTACATTTTGCCAAAATTTTAGAACAATTTTTTAATATTTTATCTGCTTCATTTTTGTTCCACAATCTTAGTTTGTTAACATTAATTTCATTTAATTAAATTACTTTCCAATCAAAAACTTTTGTCTAAATGTGATTATACATGATAAAAAAAAATTGAAGAATTAGTATTCATCTGAACAAATAATTTATAGTCTTAATGAGTAAATAATTAGCTAAACCTAAAAATTTTTCTTAGGTTATTGTTATGATTTAAAACAAATTATTGAAAAATTGAAGTTTATTATATTATAAATAATATTTTATAATTATAAAATGAGTAATTATTAAAATTCATTGCTGAATGATAAATATAGTATATATATTCAATGTAAAAAAAAAAAATAAAACCATGTATTTTAAATAAATAAAAGTTATGATTATTGGCACTTTTATGCCTCCCTTCCCAAGTTTCTTTTCATTTTGCTTCAAAAAGCTTTTGAATAATTCGAAGTATTGCTTAATTTAAATTTATTTATATTTCCTTTGGCTTTATTGAAAATATTCACATTTTTTTTTTTTTTGTATTTTATTCTTAATCAAAAAAAAATTAATAACTTAATGCTTAATTGTGAATACAGCAGTCCCACCATATCCACACTCAAAATCTGCAATTTCAGTTATCTGTGATTTGAAAAAAATATTCATAAATTTAAATTCAAGAATTTCATGCATATTGATCTGCACAAGTAGTATCATGAATCATCTTCTTAACCATTTTTCATGTCATGTATTTACTCAGTTAAGCAATAAATAGCCACACTGTGTTTATTATTAAACGATCCTATGAATACTAATCATTATATTTCATGTTTTAAAACAAATATTTGGACTACAGTAAAAAACATGTGGTTTAACTAAAAAAAATTAATTTGATTTCAGCAATTATGAGAATCATGCATATTATTTAAACTGCTTGAAGTCAATCCTAAATATATAAAATGACAGAACTTTGAAAATAATATTTACCTTTTATACTTATGTGAAATTTAGAAATAACATATTGATGAACTCAAAAGATACAACCATTTAGTAAAGATGCCTTCATTATATTTTGCAGTGTGAAAGTTGAGAGCAATTCAAAAAAAAAGTATGAAATAAAATCATACAAAAACTTATCAAACTGGATATTAAGCATTGAAAAAAATAATGGATGAGTCATATACTGTAAAGAAATATAAATAATCCACAAGATAATCTAAACATACGACATATAAATGATGACATAAAGATAACATAATATAACATGAGAAAAAGTGCATATGAAGTCTAGAAACTTCATAAATCATTGGATAATAAAGAGATGGCGGATGATTGAACTGAAGAAAAATAATGGCCACATAAATCCACATGAGGAGTTAAAGGCTAATAATTAACTGAATAAAATTTAAATAATGTTAAAAATATTAGAATAAAGTGAAATTCCAAAATTATAACAAAACCATGCAATTCTGAACAGCTATTAAGTATCCATTTGTAACAAAATAATGCAAAATCACATTGACAAAATTGATTTAATATAAAATAAATAAACGCAGATTTTGCTACTTCCATTTCCATCTTTTTTAAAATACTGTATTAATTATTTATTCTAACTTTAGAATATTTCTTGAAAATAAACTTTATGAAAAATTAAATGGTCATAAATTTTATTCATTAATAACATTAATAAATATTTCTGATCTCCTTTCTTTTCTTTTTCATATCTTGTGTTACCAAATTGTGGAAAATAAGTTTACTAATATTTTAATTGTCATAACATAATCTGCAATGTTATAAATACTAAGCCCTGTAAAACATTGCACTATATATATAATAGTCACAAATAAAAACATTAAGGTAACATTGAATAAACATATATTTTTTCACTCAGTTAAAAAAAATTATGAATTAGAAAAAAATAAAAGAAATAAATGATTATTCAATTAAATAAGGAGAATTATATGAACCCAAATATATATATATATATTGGGTAAATCCAAACAGTCAATTACTTTTTTAAAAAAATGAACAAAGTAAAAAAATATTAAAATTAATCATTATAATGTGATATTCACAAGGCAGTTTAAATTGAAAAAGCAAACCTTATGATTGAGGGCTGGAGAAAGGAGATAATCTTTGCAAACATATATAGTTTCACTTTGTAAAACTAAATTTGTTTAGTCCAAAATTGGATTGGCCAAGATAAAATTAATTTATCTTAAGGACTTTTTAAAAAAATTGTATTAAATGTAACTGAATTTATTGAAATTATGTAAACATCTAAACATATTAATTACAATAATAAGTGTAATATTTTTTTTAAAAAAACTTTATTTTAAAAACATTAATCAGCAAAGCAAATCTGGACAAAAAGTTAAACACTTATAATATATTTTGAAAAACATATTGTGCTGATGACTATATTAGTGTTTAAGTTAAAGAAAACATATTTCTCAAAAACACAGAAAGCAGAATATCGCAAAACTGTAAAAGAATTTAAACTACACTAGATTGAGTTATTCAAGTTAGAAGAAATATTAGTTATCTTTAAAAGACAAGATATTCACAAATCATGCAAAACAGAACAATTACAATATCACATAATGATTTTTAGACAGTGATCAATTATAAATAAAGTCAATCCAGCTAATTATCAGTAAGTAAAATACTCTTTTGAACATAGTCTTAATAAAGCTTTGATAAATCAAGTTTATGATTCTAATTTACTCAAAATATCTGGTTGAAGATTCCTAAAAGAGTCTCTACCTTCATCACCCATCCATATAGCATTTAAAAAAGTTGTTTTCCACTTCCAACATTAAGTGAAATGTAGCTTGCCTGCTATCATCAGAAAATGTTAACCTGGCTCTGAAGTGATTTTCCTAGTTGCCAGAGTATTATCTAAATCAATGAAGATCAGAAAGATGATAAATTATTTATAAGTTAATTAATTGTTACTCGAATAATATGAAGGAAATCAAAAAACCAATTGTTTGAGATAAATAATTTAAATTATCTCCCAGACCATATCTGTGAAACCTGGAAGTAAACTGCCAATCTCAGAATAAAAAGAATGTTCAATATTTGTATGTAAGAGTATCTGGGAAATTGAAATGTAATGCACATACAAATAATTAATGCCAGTAAAAAAATCTAATTCAATTGTGCAAAAAGGCTTTTAAAAAAGTAATTTTTTTTTTTTAACTTGTAAGTAGTAAATTTTTCTTATTTTTACTTTTAATGGAATAAATTTATATATTTTCCCCCAAACACTGAAATTGTATGAGATGTGAATAGTCTCATTTTCTTATGAAAGAGTAAAATTTAGTATTTTTTTATTTTATTTTATATATTGGTTAAAATATATGAATCAAAAGCAATGATCGAGTACAGTCTAAAACTAATATTTCTAAAATATAATCCAACAATTAGAAAATAGAGAATAAAAAAAATAATATTTTATCATATTGTTTGATTTTTGATATGCTTATTATTGTTCATACAATAGCTTTAATAAACAATCTGTTAAGTTTAAATATAACTTATTGTTATTTAACTCTCATTCTCATATTCAACAATGTTCATTAGAATAATTAGTAAATTAGAATACTTAGTTTGGGTGACATTAATGTTCAGGATCTTGGCTTCTGTAAGGTAGAAATTTTAATAATATATGAGGGATTGGAAGATTTGCAGGATAACTCTCTAAATAAAAAAAATGGCTTTCAAGATTATGATATTAGTTTTGTACATTTAAATAAATAAAAGCTATCCATAACAAACTGACCCTTTCATAATATTTATTTGTTTAAATCTTTTTTTTTAAGGGTAAAATGATAATGAAGAAATATAACCAGTATTTTTTTTTAAAAAAAAAAAAACTTTGCTACAAGTGATTTAAGGTTGAAGAATACTTGGTTTGATCATCATCAAGTGAAAATTTTTGTTTAGAATCTATACAATTACAAATGTGGTCAATGCTACAAATGGTACATATGTGGAATAGATATATAAATTTAAATTCCATCTTTTACAATTCCATCTTTACTTCATTAAACTTATAATAAAATTCATTTCTTAATCTCTAACATAAAATAAATTCTATCTATTTTGCCTTAGATGTATTTAAATCTAGCTTAATTCAATACACCTGGGTCTCGTTTTAAGCAATAGATAGGTTCCTCAGAAAACACGCGCAAACAAAATCGCGTAAAAATAGACGTAACTTACATTGAAAAGGGGGGGATGCGGTCTGTGATTTTTCAAAATTCGCGTAAAAGCAAAGCATCAACATAAAATTGCTTTAAATTTCACGCAAAAAAAAAAAATAAGGAAATAAAATATGACTAATAAAAAATTTCAAGTTTGAAAAAAATTGATACAAGACAAACTTTTTTTAACTATAATATTTAATTTTATTCAAAATAATATATTTTTATGCATAATTTACAGTACAGTAATTTACATTTTTTTATACACGTTTTAATTATTATCCTATTTGCGAAAAACACATTCGTTTGCATGTGATGTGATGTACAGAAGCTACTCCTTAAACGAAGTCAAGAATCTCTCAGCAATTATACCAAGAAATACAACTCATGTCAATGGTTTTCTGGTGACAATGTAATTAGTAATTAATCTTTGAGACGATGATTTTATTAATTGTTTATGAAACTAACAACTAAAAATTAAATTCTTATTTTTGTCTTTCATTTTCAATTCCATTTAAAAATCAAATTTCACATCACATTAATTTCAAGTTGCCAAATAATTTTTAAATTGTTAATTGCAATTAAAAATCAGATTTTAATTTTTAATTGTCAAATTTAATTGAGCCAACTGCTATTACTCACCTTTTAAAAATAAACTTGTGGACACTAAATGATTAATACTGTAATTGATTACGTTCTTTTTTAAAAAGCAAAAACAGAATGTGATTTAAGATGCAAAATTAACACGCACAATGTTTGAACAAATTTACATTATAATCTTGTAAAATTTAATGTGTGTATACATAAAATGTAGAAATCATGATTTTAATTTCATTATTGCATAAAATCTTACTATTATAAAGCACTGAAAATATTGAAATTACTAAGATGAAAATCGAATTCCAATAATGTGCTATTACTTTCAATATAACGTAAGCGCACGAAATTTATTATTTAAAGTAATAGCGCATTATTTTAGTTCGACTTCCGGTGAAACATGAATCACGTAACTTCAAAATCGTGTTAAATAAGTCTGCGTAAAAAGAGACCCAAGTGTATATAAATTGAATTTTATATACTTTGTTAAGTTGGCACACACAAAAAATGACTGTTTTGCAAATTTGGAACAGAATATAACCAAATCCCCATTTCATTATTTTGCTCTATTATTTTATTAAAGCTGACATTTATTTTAAAAAATTATTAAATGACAATATTTTCTTATTTAATTTTCAATCTTCCATAATACTGTCATTTACCCTATTGCACCATAGAGATAATAACAATTTTAGCAATTATTCCAAAATTACTTTATGCAACTATAAATACATGTTTGCACTGTTTGCGAAAAATTATTTCAGGAGGTTCATTCTTACAACATAACTATTGACATATCTTATTAAATTCTACCAAAACAAACTTTGGTTTTAGAAATAAAAATTTATACAATGAAATTGCTATAACAAATTAATGCACTGGCTATATATCTACAATAACGATCAAATATTATCAGCTGATTCTATAATTTATCACAAAGACTTCTTCAAGCAAAAATATTTCACTTTCATATCCATTATGTTAAATTTCATTTATGTAATTTATTCAATGATTTATTGTTGTTTTTTTTACTTCATTTTATGCTACATTTTAAACTTTAATTGTTGTTGTTTTATGTGATACTTTTATCACATTATATTTATAATTTGATTTCTTATAATATACTTATAAAATATTTATATGTATGAACATATACAAAACAAAGCAATTTAAATTAATGATATGTTTTCTACTACCACATAAAGCATCAATTATTAAAATAATCTATAAAATTACATAAAAAGTCTATAATAAATTTTTTTTTGCATTTTGCTATTTTCTACTATTTCTATGAAAATGTTGCAACAAATATTCTGTAAACATTTAAAAACTGATCTGCCAATTAATTGTAATATTTGAGTCTTGCTCTAAATAATTTGCAAATAACAATATTATTTGCAAAAGAAAAAAGATAATTAATGTATTGAAAACAAATTGTCAAATATTTCTGAAAAATCCTTTTATAGATTTTTCTGAAAAGCTTGACAATTACTTGTGAATTATAGTTGTCCAAGACAACCATGTAGATGGAATTCAATCTGATAGATAAAATATATACACTGTGCATATTGAGAGTATTTATATTGTAACCATATATTTTAGTATAAAATATAATAATTAATGTAACTGGTACAAAAATTTCTCTGTCTTCTTTTGGTGATTTGATTGGCTTGATTTGCACTTTGAACAGATTACTCTCTCATATTCAAAATAATTTATTAGAGAGAATTTGTAATATTTTGCCTTACTTGTTGTCTATATTATTTTAATAAATTTAAATTGCTTCTTTCCATATACTAATTCATATCAAAATGTTTAACTTTTTAAAAATTTTGACAACACATTAAATTTGGTAAAATATTATTAAAAATAATAATAATTTTTATTTGTTTAAAATGGTCTTAAAAATTATTTCCATTGAATTAAAAAAAAACCATTTGTTCAACTAAATCTAATTATTAAAAATAAATACAGTAATTACGTATGCGTTTCAATGTAAAAAAGAAAGGAGCGCGAATTTAAAGAAAAAATCGTCTGATAGTGTTGCTTTTGGGAAAAGAAAAGAAAATGGTAAAAGGCAAATGGTGTAAATATGATAAGCTTATTTTAAAATAGTTAACAAGTAAACGGATTACCACAAAGTTTTCCATAAACGTAAAAATAACATAGTGGTATTTAATAATAAGATGAATTGCTAAATTTAAAAGTCTGTTCAAGTCGGCTAGCCAGGTGGATCAAATCGCCAGTAATAATTTTCCAATATTACATTTGAAATATGTCGGAGCTTTCCAGTTTAAAAGCAGAATTAATTATAAGATTTTGGTATGTTTTAAAATATTTATTATTCTACAATTTGGAAAAATTAAATAAGTATTTCAATTACAGAAGTTTTATAAATATGAAAATTTGCTTTTTAAAAAAGAAGAAGTTTAAATTAAAGTAAAATGTTAAAGTTATTAACATAGTTTAATATTTCCGTTTATAATTTTAATAAAAAAAAAATATAGTATTGATTGATATTTAACTTTGCAATGCCAGTAATATATTTGCTAGTTAATTTGTTTACCATTTGGATAATAAAAACAGTCTTCAAATAATTAATCAAAGCTATTTTCTAATTTTATCGTCAGTTTGGAATGATTAAATTAATTGCTATAATTAGTATTCCTAGATTTAAGCGTGGATAAATAAATATTAGCATGGATGTGATAAACTTGGAACAGTTTTAATAGAGAAATGTAGAAATTAATAACTTATGAAAAAACATTTTCATTTAAACTCTGCGTGTCATGTTTTGGAATTGTTTCATATTTATGGAGCCACGTAAAATCGTTAATCTAATAGTGCTTATAATAACTAATACAAATGGATAAAATTACATGTATGGAATTCAACTATAATTGTAGCTATTACTTCGTATATTTATTGTTCGACACATCGTACATGGATTTCACGGATCATATTTGTAGTTATAAAATGCTATACAATTTAATTTGTGATACACACACCTGCTAGAATTCATGTATTGAATTATAAAATGCTATACAATTTAATTTGTGATACACACACCTGCTAGAATTCATGTATTGAACTATAAAATGCTATACATTTAA
The DNA here is from genome assembly GCA_028023455.1 of Epiperipatus broadwayi. NCBI lineage: Eukaryota > Metazoa > Onychophora > Udeonychophora > Euonychophora > Peripatidae > Epiperipatus > Epiperipatus broadwayi. The sequence goes on along the minus strand of JAQFVV010012440.1, from coordinate 4,550,038 downwards.
TTTATATCACACACACACCTGTTAGATTTTATGTATTTGATGAATAATGCATTACTTTAATTTTATTGTTATATGAACTTGCATGTGAAGTTCATAAGTTATATTTAATTAAGTTTAAATTAATAGGGGTTGAATAAAATACTTATTCAAGAGAATAGCGCTTGCGAAAAAAGCTTGAAAAGTACTAAATGAATTTATGAGATGTATCAATTTTTCATGAGGTATTTTGTGAGTCTTTTCAGATTCCTATTCCTATACTAATATTACTTATATTATATTACATATGTTTTATTTTAAGTAAGATAAGTTAGTACATTAGTTGTCCTGATTAGTGTAACATTTTATTATGCAAGAACCCACATTTGCTAAAATGTCAGTGTTTTCTGAATGGTCAGAATAACTGAGGAGGATGATTTTGCACTTTAATGTGAAGTAAATAGTAATGTTGTTTTATAATGTTAAAAGGCATTAATCTGTGCCGGTGGTTAATCCGCAGATTACTTAATTGCCATTTTTTTTTGTATTTTACACTCATTCCTGTGCTGGTAGTTAATCCGTGGAATTGTGTAATTATACTTATTACTTTATGATGGTGTATAAATCCACAAAGCGTTTAGTGTTATTTAATTCCTATGTGTAGATGAATGCATCCACAGGAATATGGTTTTACTTCATAGATATAAGTTGGGCAAAGTATTTTAGTTATTCTGCTAAATCATCTTCTTCCATTTGTAAGCATAATTTATAAGTTAGATTATTAAATTGTAGCAGGACATTCTATTCAAGTTACCTCATAATAATTAACTGTTGGTTGATTATTATTTACCTGAATGTAAGTTTAAATTTTCACTTTATTTAATGATTGCATTATAGCTAAATCCTACAGATATAATATTATTTATTATACTATTATAAGTTTACGGTATAGATTTATTGAATCTGGAAATGACATTAGATGTTTCATGAGTTGATGTTGAATTTAGTATAATTTCCTCAATACATTCATTATATCAAATTGAAATATAAGGTATGATTAGGTTTTTAAAAACTGTACCTATGGTATGTTATTGAAGAAAGTCGATGGAATTATAATTTATTTATTTTATTTGTTTATTTATGTCTTTAATTATAACATTAGAATTAATTACTTATTATTCATAAATTTGTAAATAAACGTTGATTTATAATTAAACTTACTGTGCCGTTGCTATTTGTCATTCGTAAAATCAGAAATCATAAACCTTGGATAGAGCATACATTGAAGTACATACTATCGTCAACATGATATAAGAGTTTAGTGATATTTTGAGAAAACATTTGGATGCTTTTCGTCTTTGGTAGTTTATGATGTGTAAGGTACAATAAAATCCCATTTACCTTTTTCATCATTTTAGCTTTGCATAGTTGATTCTAGTATACAATATAAATTGATTATTAAACCTGTAAACAGATTTACCAGATAATGACATGATTGAATATATTTACTTAACGTTTTTAAATTGTCATTTGTCAGTATAATAAGAGTCTCAGTGATATAGTAAACTATAAAAAAAAGAACCCAAGTATTTATGTTTATTTATTGCAAAGCTTTACCTGGACTAGCATTTGTATTAAAAAATCATATAGATGGTTTAAAATTTCATAATCTTATGTAGTTCCACAAATTATGCCATCTTGTACATGGTCGGCCATCGGGTCTCATACAATGAAAGTCGCAAATTAAGGTTTGAAAGATAATAACATTACATACTTATAATTTGTTTAATGTATTTTATCATACTACTATGATAGGTCTTTGCGGTACACCCTGGCTGCGATCAAATTAAATCATAAAAAGTTTATGTTATATCATTAGTTTGGTCTGTGGTAAGTTGCTCCAGATTTTGGTTGTGGTCTTTGGTGCACAATATAGATGGCATGATATGCTTTTGGTTACAGCTCTTAATAGCTGACAATGTGCAGCGGGAATTGATCGGTGATCAAGGTTACAATTCTAAGCGCACTTAAGTTTTGGTGATATTATGTAGTTGGGACAACAATCGAACGGTTACAATATATATAATTTAGAAATTTAAAAATTCAAAGCTATTTTTTTTAATTATTTTATAAAATAAATATGGCATAATGATAGTCATACATAAAATTAATTTTATAAATGTTATATATAGAGTAAGTTAAAAACAAACTCTTATGAAGCTTCAAAAATACCCTCAACCTCAGACCGCGGTTTCTGCCTCTAGCGTCATCAGTGAGGTGCTAGGGAATAAAAATACTAGAACTAGTCCAGCATTTTATCAATGTCTAACTATTGAGAAGAAAATCTGAAACTTTCAGACATTTAAATGTCCAAAAATCCAGCTATCTAACTCAAATAGCAGTATGGGACTGAACTAAGTTCAGATACACCATATATTAATAGCTCTAGCAATATAAAATCGCCAAAGCATTAATAGCAAAAAACTAAAATTAAATTGATAAAAAATCAAGTCAGATGACCTAATTTTAATAAAGCTCCTATTTACAAATGTTATATATAGAGTAAGTTAAAAACAAACTCTTATGAAGCTTCAAAAATACCCTCAACCTCAGACCGCGGTTTCTGCCTCTAGCGTCATCAGTGAGGTGCTAGGGAATAAAAATACTAGAACTAGTCCAGCATTTTATCAATGCCTAACTATTGAGAAGAAAATCTGAAACTTTCAGACATTTAAATGTCCAAAAATCCAATAGTTAGGCATTGATAAAATGCTGGACTAGTTCTAGTATTTTTATTCCCTAGCACCTCACTGATGACGCTAGAGGCAGAAACCGCGGTCTGAGGTTGAGGGTATTTTTGAAGCTTCATAAGAGTTTGTTTTTAACTTACTCTATATATAACATTTGTAAATAGGAGCTTTATTAAAATTAGGTCATCTGACTTGATTTTTTATCAATAAAATTAATTTATAAATTTTCATAAGGAATTAATTATATAATTACAGTAAATCCAATTTTTCACTTTCCAAATAAATTTGCCCAAAATTTTGCTCTGCATGGTTTAGTGCAGTGATAGAGTGACAGACTAGAATTCAAGACCATAAATTGCAAGTCAATTCTGTCACTTCTAGTGCTCCAACTTCTTATAAACTCTTGAAGTAATAAACCAATCAATTATTTATATTTAAATTTTAAAAAATCATAGCAAATTATCTAAAAACTACTATCAAAAAGAAATGAGCAAAAAATAAAAAGCCTAAAAGAGTCAATAAAACTATAAAATAATTATAATAATGTTGAGGTAGTAAGAAATACAATAATGTTAAGTTTTTATTGTCATTTACTTACACATATAATTACATAATAAGAGTAAGCTTAATTAAATATCATTTCATAGTTAATTAAGTCACAAACATTTAAATAATTTAATTTTTAAAAATCATGGAAAAATAATGTATTTCTAAATATATTCCATATTTATTTATCTTAGCATTGCAATTTTAAATGGGTGATCACATGATTTTATTTAGAACTTTCATTTATATTAATAATTCCAATGACTTTTATAATTTGAATTAATAAATCTTTAAGTCTTTGAAAAACTATAAAAAAAAGTCGTCTATCACAACAATTTTTTGTGGCACAGGATTTTATTAAAAAGATCAAAAATGCTGAATTAAGCTAAAAGGGTTAAATGCAATAAATTCATAACATTTTGTCATCATACTGATTATATAAAATTATAATTATTTTAATTTTTTTTCTTAAAAAAAATGTCTCTATCCTTAAACTATAAGTTGATAATCAGCATCATTTTTCAGCTTTATAATGACAAATCCTTCACAAACAAGTAAATCTATTTTCCTTTAATTTCCTGTGTTAGTCTTCCCTTTCATCCAACAACATTAAGGAAAATCATTTTGATTGTCTCATTAAGTGACAAGAATACTTTCAAAATCAAATTTATTCACATTTAGGTCAATTACAATATATTGATATTTTTAAATTTATGACTGTTTCAAAGCAACTTTATTAAATCACTAAAGTATGATCCACCTGTGCAGGGGCCATATTCTGTCACCTGCAGCAATGGGCAATAGAGGCTACAATGATACATTTATATTCTACAACTGGGCGGTGACTCAAAGCAATACAACCATCTGGTCCAATAGATTAGGTATTACAGGTATCTGAAAAAGAAAAATACATTCGGAATACAAACATCTAAAAAAAAACAAAAAAAAAACAGGGACATGAATTATCACAGATCAAATGTCAGTCAATCAAGGGGGTGTGATGTCCATTCGAGGCAATATCTATGTGGGGCAATCGCCTCTCAACACGTCTGGCATGTCCCCAGGCAGCCCACCCAGACCCCATCTATGACCCGTCAGCCAGAACTTAGTTTAGCGAGAACCCAGACCCACTCCTTGGATATGGTTAAACCACTTTGGCCCCCGCCGTAAGTGGGTTGCAATTTATCTGGGTGTAACATTAGTTCAGTATGTCCGGAACACCAAGCGAATCAGGGAGGGCCACGAAAACCTTGCCAGATCATCCCCAAACCTGGGTGTGGCAATGATCACCGACTGATCTTGCCAATCAACAAACCCTTTAGGGCCATCGCCTCTACCATTGAGACTGAGAATTCAAGCAAAACCCAAAAGGAAAAAAAAAACAATTAGTCTCATGGTCTCAGGATTCATGATTTAGTTCATATTATATAACCTTGTTCTGAACTAGATTGTGACAAAATTTCAAATGTGATTCTGCTTTACTGATCCTATTGAGTTCTTCTAATCCAAGTTGAGTTCTAATTCTTGATTCTTAAAGTTCCAATTATAAAATCTAACGATTTGTATTTAGTCTTTGGGTTTTTCTTAATAATTTAAATCTAAAGGGATTGAATAATTAACCGCTTATGTTTCTGTCTAGGCCTATAGCATCATATAAACACATTTTTATCTCTAAATCATTGTTTTTTATCTTCTAATTCACTTTGTCATAATTCTAAGTCAATTTGAAACTTTTTTGAAAAAATTTTATTTCTTGTGGCGACCCAATCGCACCGGGAGTGGCCCAATAACTTTTGATCTAATCATCATAAATTTATAATTTTTATGCAGGGAGGTTACTTAAATCATAATCCATAATGTTTAATTCTTAATTTGAGATCGAATTCATATTTAAAATAATTTTCTTTCCTGCAAAGTTTTGCCGTTGTTATTTTTTCTTTATGAACAATTTAACATTTGAAAAACATTTTTCCATGGTTTTGATTAATCTTTACATCTGACATGTTTATTCAACTGTTGTCCATCCTCCCTGACTGGTATGTAGTTGTTGAAAAGTTTTATTTCTTGGTATCAGGAGTTACATTTGAATTCTCAGAAATATCATTGTTGAACATTTTTTCTTCACTTTCATTTTTATAGGTATTAATTTTCTAATCGTTTTAAATTAGTTCCATCAACAAAATTAGGATTTTTCTTATTAATTCCTATTTTGAGTTATTAGATTACATTTTAAATTTGTTCATAAGTGCCAAGAATAATGCTTAATTTTTGAACAATGAACTTCATGATATTTTTATCCCCTTCAATTAAACTTAGCACCTCATTTTTCATTCTAATCATCCATAGTATCTTCAGCATGTTGGGCCATGACTATATGTCAATGGTTTTTAATTTATTTTTTTCCAAATCCAAACAATGTCTACATCTTAGACTTATATATAAGGTCACATTCCAAACATAGTATTTGATGAAATGTTTTTTAACCAGAAGAAATATATATTCCCATTCCTATTAAAAGCTACTTTGGCTTGTGCAATTCAAGTATCTACATCATTCTTACTTCTTCTACATGATATTATTAAGCTTAAGTATTTAATAGATGAGACATGATTAGCTTTTCACTTCCTTTCATTTGCAGCCATCTGATTTCATGCTATGGCTTATGATAAAATTTGTGAAGAATAGTTATCAATCAATGATTACATTATTTTTAAATTTTACACTTTCACACCCAGAGATAAGTTATATATAATTTATAATGTTTCATATGGGAAAGTTATGTTAGGGTTAGATATTGATTTAATAAGTTCTAAGATTGTATGCAGATACTTTGTGTATGGAGGTATGTCTGTAGATGTTATTTTAATAGTAACTTCTAAATGTGGGAATATTCTCGTCACAGATGATATAAGATTAAGTTTTTTGTATTGTAAATACAAGAATAGAATATAGTCCTAATTCATTTAGGTTGCTATGATACTGCATTTGCCTGAGTGAGATGACCACTATTTTTCTTCCCCATAAAAGTTGATGTAAAGGATTTTGGGAAGACTATAATCAGGGTAAAATAAGTAATTTTTGTAATAATCAGCATGTTTATAATTGATATTTTTGAGTATAGAGAAAGATATGCTTTTGAAAAAGAGGATATGGTCCATTCTGTTGTTTGAATTAATTTGTTTGTATTTGTCTTCGCATAGCCATGTATCTCAAGTGAAAAGAGAATCCAAAACAGGCTGTAGATTTAGCCTGATCTACATTTGTATGTATTTTGTATGTATACATCCACCATGCACGTTTTATCAAGGCAATTCTAATTTATAGGTGCAAATGTTTTCACATAATATATCAGTTAATGTTTGTATTTGTTTTTTAGTTGTTAGTAAAACTTATATCATCCATGTAGGCTATGCAGGCAACATTATGACCAAGTGTGGGTATATAGATCTCTAGGAACCGTTTTTCAATATTAAGTGCAAAATATTAAATATTTTAAATGTTCGAGTGCCGATACATAAATCGTTGAAAAGAAATGTTGCAATTAAATGTAGTTTAAATAAACATAGTCACATGTATATATTAATTAATGAAATAGATTTTATAAATTACCTTATATGGAAATGAATTCTTATAGATCTAAAACATTATAGATATGGAATAAATTCCTAAGATTAATTAATAATATAAACCCAAAAAAATTACCATATATGGAAATAAATTCCTAAGAGGGTAATTAATTGTATAATTAAAAAGTTAAGGAATTTTATTGTATGATAACAAACTTTAAATAATACGACCTGATTAAAGACAAAGAATTTACTCCAGAAAAGATAAGAGAAACAAAAGAAGAGATGATATAAAAAGCTGAAGAAAAAGGACTGCTTGCTTTTACTGTGATAGCTACAACTGTTGGTGCATCCGTGAGTTGAAGAGCAGTGAAGATCATCATCAGAGGACTTCATTCCCAGGATCTCGGATCCTGGGTCACTAAGCCGACTAGTGCTTTTAACAGACTGTCTCAGTCTTATTATTATTTTGAAACATCTCAAGAAGCTCATGAAGGGTTGTATTATAAAGACTATAGGTGTTAATGAAGGTAAAGTAAATAATAGCTTACCTAAACATTATAAACATTATTTGCTATTCAGTAATTAATCTGTAAATTAAGCTCACTCAAATGCAGATTTTATATTAATATTAAATATCAGTATAGTAATTATTATTCCAATTGTTAATAAATTATTATTGCTAAATAAGTGTGCTGTTATCCTATAGAGTTTTATTGTATATTTGTTTGCTGGTTACCCACTCATAGTTGGGGACACAGCATTAAGTAATGGATTTATGTATGTGGTGAATAGCCATGCACTAAGTGGAGACCCTTGTGGGATTAATTGATGTGAATTAAAAGGAAGAGACATTTTCCTATTTAGAATTATGTATATTGCTCTATTTATTAGTAAGTTTGTGAGCAAATATAATATTGATTTTGGTATTAATGTTTTTTCTATTGTTTTTATAAGTGCATCAATTGGTATCAAATCAAAAGCAGTCCATATATCCAGTTGTACTGCCATCAGGCTGTATTTTTTTTTTTGCTATTTTGCACAGTATCAATGACAGCTTTAGGAACAAAAGCTACTTGTCTTGCTGATATGCCTTTTTTAGCAAATTGTGCCTATGATAACAAAGACATATGGTGCAGTTCAATTTGATTTCCTATTACTATTTCAAGTAATTTAGTACCCAATAGCCCATGGATATTGGCCTTATGTTTTGTATTATAGAATGAACTTTGTTTCTTCATAAATGCAATTATTGCTATGGGGTATATATCTCGAATATGATATACTTCTTTTGACAGAAAGTTAGCCATGTCTGCAAGATAAGTAACAGTGAACTGGTTTAAGTGTGCAAAACCAAGCTTAGGTATACCCGGTGGTCCTGGATAGCATGAATCTAGCATCTCCGAACTTTGTATAAAATCTTTAGGTTTGAATATTTCTGGATCATCAATGTAGCTAAAAGATGTTTTGAATACTGGCTCAATTTGAAGTACTTTCTTGTAGTATTTGTAAACTATTGTTAGCATATTATCATCTGTGACAACGACATCTCCAGTCCCTAATGCTGAAGCAACTTTTATTACAGGTGATTGGCCTAGTGCCCATCAAATATATTGTCTGGACCAGATATGTGATAAAAAGCTTTTTCTTTTTTTTTGTAATAATGTATTCTTTTAACATATCACATGTGAATTTTTAAGTTTTTTTTAGTTAATTAGTAGATGATTATCCTCTGTAGTTGAGATACTATGTATTATGCTTTTACATAATTCATCAACATGGACTAAGAGTTTTGTTATGTGTAGTGGTTCTTGTAACATAGTTTATAGTGATATTATTTGCATGTATGATATCCATTTTTGTACAGTGTATATTTCTAAACTTTTTAGTTTAGCTATTAAAATATAAATTTCTGAGAATAAAAATTCTGCTGTTCTTGTATGTAATAGAATTCTTATAGTTCTTCTGTGTAGTATTAAATGGTATGCATAATTTAAATCAAGAATACTGTGGCATGATCTGAGAGAGGAGATGGGACTCGCTGAATTTTTAGTGTGGTAAAGTGCTGGTGAATAAAATACTTGATCTACAAGTGATGAGTATCTGCCATTATTAAATGAAATAGAATTATTTGGCAGAAATCCTTCAGCATTCATAAGTGGACTATTGATGAGGTGCAACCACTTATTCATAAATGCAGAATATATATCAAAGTCTCCCATCAGCATAAGTGTCTTCGAGGAGATAGCAATATTTATTTACAACATATAATAATCCATATAATAGAAATATTTATTTGCAATAACCATTATTATTTCTTTTAATCTACTATGCTATGTTTACAAATATTAATAACTTGATATATTGGTATACCTTTCTTAAAACTATTTCTACAATTTTATCATAAATTATGTTGACCACCCAATAGTTGTCTTATTTATTAAATATAGCCTTTGTCCAGCCTATTAGGAGATATTATACACTTTTCTTAATCAAACACAGTATTGAAAATCAGTGTGGAAATGTTTAATAGAGGTTAATATGAGAAATAATTATACTCGACACTGATAATATGCTTTAAATCAAAAAATTATAGTGAAGCTAATAATAAGTTATAAAGCTAAACATGGCTGGATATACACCAAAAATATACTCTAATATTAAAAGTCTAGACAAAGTGGATAAGTAAAATAAGAACTAGTAAAATTATGAACCAGCACCTGTTACTATATGCAGGTAGTGCTGATGAATGAAGGAGCCATAACTGCTTTCATGGAGGGGCTATAAATACATACAAAAGTAATATAATAACCATTTAAAATTGCCTCAAAATGATATTACTAGTAATAGCAAACATAGGGATGATGATGATCCATCTCATAAGCACATACAAAAGGCATATAATTCATTCACTCGGTTTAAGATTATATGTATAGCGACAAAACTATTATTGCATAACAATGACAACCATTTATGTATAGACTATTTAAAATTCTCACACAGTAATATTTATAATACTTTCATTCACGAAATATTTTTCATAAATATAGAAAAGGCTATTATAGTTCTGTGTAAAATCATTTATATAATTTTAAATAAACATTCAGAAAACTCTAGAACAATAAAACTAATTCACAAAATAAAACCCCTTTTTACCATAAGTCTTACCAATTCCATTCCTTAAACACCATTCTGATAAACATATTTATGATAACATAATTAATAAAAACAATAATAATACTATAATAACTTTAAATGTATTAAATATATATGTTATTATAATACCCTTTTTTATATTTTAAATGTTTCCTTAGTAAGGAAATTATCTCTTGGTGCAAGTCCTTTTTCTTTGTTCTTTCTTGAAGTAATATGGGAACACAAACATAATCTTTCATTAAGATAGAGCAGACACAAAGATGAGAATTTATAATAAAATTTCTTGAAAAATGTTTGCAATGAAATTTAACAACTTCAAAATAATGAGAGCTGCCAGCAGATAATTCTAGTAGCAAACAGTTTCTTTCAAAACACATTTTTATTGGCAATGATAATCAGAGGAATGACAAATAGAAGAATAATTTTAATTCTAAATTTCTCTTTATAATATTTTATTATTATAATGAGTCAACTTTTTAAGCGACATTAATTACAACGCTGCAAATTTAAATTATACGCATTCCTTTCTAAGTACAAAACAACATATTTGAATCAATCAGCAATTTTAAAAAACTATTCAAATAAATAAATGAACTAGAGATGAATAGTGATGCTATTTGTTTTAACATGAAACAATCTGGATAGTCTTTTCCTTATGATAAGTAAAGAGTTGATTTTCATAATTGATCTTCTATTATAATTTTGTAAGACAATTCTAAACAATTATCGCTACTTTTTTTTTATAGACAATATTTTTATAAAAATTCATCATTCTATGCCTTAGCTTCATATAAGCATATTGATTATTTTTAGTAATAATTACTATTAATAACTAATTGAAAGTTTATTAAAACTTGCCAAAGATAGTGTTATAGCAAAAGTTCAGAATTTAGCTAATATTTATATAAAAATGAAACAACGTACTTTTCTTTACATGTTCTTTTCCTTTGGCTTTGTTTGAAACATATTAAAAATTGTTAATATCCCTTTAAACTAATTGTTTGATGAATTAGTTGAGCATATGCTTTCAGAAGAAATACTGTGATGGATAATTTATGGTTTTATTATTCAGGAATAATGACAATAAAATAGAAAACAAACTTTTTAAGTTGACTTTAAAAAATAATAATAATCAAATAAAACCAATTAATTCAAAACCAAAGTGAAGTGAAAATTTTAATAATAAAATTTAAATTAAGATTTTCTTTTCCAGTGTTTTAAACCAATGTTCCCCAGTATTCATTATAATATTTAAATTACTAGTGTACTTTTAATTTGTTAACTGATCTAACCTCCTTGAACTCTATCAGTCGAGATGATTAAATCATGTGATCATCTTGATTGAAAATGAACTTTTTAATTCCAGCTTAATTACTATAATAAATAATTTATTTAATACTAATAAAAATTATCTATTTATTTTCAGATTAAACTTTCTTTTTATTCAAATATCTCTTTTTCACTTTTTCCCTTGTATTATTTAAAAACTTATTTTTCTAAGAAACTGTTTGAATGTAACCATTTTTTTTAAATATATACTTTTTTAATAAATCTTCAACTTTCAATATTTCATCTGTATGCACTCAACATCCATACACATGCACATTAAATATAATAACTAAAAATCCTAACAGAATTAACTAACCATTTCAGACAACTTTATCTATTATATCTATTTGAAGTATAGTGAGCTCTAAGTTAACTCTTCTATAGTTTTTAAAATATTAATTGTATACTTTCAAATAAATATTAAACAATTTAAAATATAACTTTTTAAATAACTGCTAACTAAATAGGCTAACTAAATTACTTTAACTCATACTACTGAAACACATAATTTAAGATTTTTATTATAATAGTACAGATAAAGAAAAAAATTTTAATGCTTTAAAACATATGGTAACAATATATACATATACTTCAACTTGAAGAAAAGTTCCTGAGATCTAAGTAAAATTTGGAACTATAAATAAATAAGAATACTCGTTAACCATTGATGAAGTTTGCAATTATTCATGTAATCATTCCTAATGTAATAAAATATGTTTACCATAATATTTGCAATTCTTGATTACTCCTAATTATTATAAGTTTTATCATCACATAACAACTTTAAATGAATTAATATTTTTATGTTTTTAATATATATTGTAAGTAATGACTTCATTTTATTCTTAATATTATTACTATTTCCATAATAATTTTCATATGCATCTTCCATTCATAATTATAAAAGATGAAGAAGCTATAAATAAAACAATTTGCATTAATAACTTAAATAAAGAGTTAGATAGAAAGTTTAATTATAATGCCTTTTGATTAAAGACTATTGGAAGTCAACAAATTTGTTCTAAATAAGAATACAAAAATGTGCTGTGGAAATTAATACAAAGAGCTTTCATAAATAAATATCAATTTAATATTTTTAGCAAATAATCCTCAATCATAATATTAATATATTAACTTAAATCTTAAATTTTTAAAACCTTAACTGACACAATTAGAGACAATATATAATTGTGTAGATATAATAACAAATATTTGCAAATAGTAAGCATTAAATGCACTATAAATTCAGTGCTAATAACAATTTTGACACTTTATTAATAACATTTTTCTTGAAATATTAAAACACTTTAATAATAAAATATAATGAAAATGCCCATCACCATAATTATAATAACAAATATTTGCAAATTTTAAATAATATTTCTCCTAAAATAGTAAGCATTAAATGAAATATGAATTCAGTGCTAATAAGAATCTTGACACTTTATTAGTAACTTTTGCTTGAAATATTAAAACACTTTAATAATAAAATATAATAATAATGCCCATCACCATGAATCTAATTTATTTTCTTTCTTTTTTAAAAAAAAAATTGTGTAATAAAATAGCCTGTTAATGAAGGTTTTTTTTGTTTTTTTTTACAAATTCATAAGATCATATTATATAAGAATACATATATTAAATATATAATTAATAGATGGCTTTATTGGATGTAATTTTTACAATTACTGCCATGATTATATACTTCAGTAAGAATGTCAATAAAAAATTAGTTACACTTAAATAAAATGAAGATAAACAAAAAACTTAAAAACTATAGTAATAAATTTTATTTAAAAATTTTATATATATATGAAACTACATATGCATGTGTATGTACACATATGGATAAATGTATATAAATATGACCAATGTAAGTTGTGCAGCAAATATGAAATCCTGAGTACTGCTAAGCTGTTTCTGCAAAACTCCAGACATTCCAATACTTGAAATATTCATCTATTGTTTTTACGCTTAAACACATAAAGTTGAATTTTAACTGAAAACCTGGAAGAAGAAAATGCTGAATGCAAGTAAATGGACCAAATCAATTAAAATTCTAATGGACAATGTTATCCTAGCAATTACCATAAATTCATTAATGCTTTCTGTGCAATCTATGCATGATAGTGTAGAAAAACGTTAATATTCCCAAATAGTGCTGCAATAATTATTTCTTCGAATGTATAAATTTAGTCATACATAAGGACATTACTGATGAAGTTCGAATACCTTCATTTCATTGTTGTATAGCTAATGATAGTATGGATATTCTGGTAGAAATATATATATATATGTAAAATACAAATCAAAATTTAAATCCAACTATCAGATAAAATTTGTCAGCATTATAAAGCTTATTGAATATGATAGTCATTCTATTATTGTAATAGAAATAAAAAAGTTTTATAGAGAGGATATGTCATAATATGTTGGACTATTTCCATTATCTATCATTAAATGTTGAATATCTAAAAAAATTTAAACTTTATTTAAATTTCAAATGCAAACAACTCATTAGTAATAACAGACAAATAGACAATACAGATTACTAATTACACAACATTTTGAGTAGTATTATTCTCCACTATTCTTCAGCTGTTGCTGGCCTGAACAGTGGCAATATTAGGACAGAAGTAACTTACACCTTTAAATTCTTGAATATTGAATTTTAAGGCAACGCTCTATAAACTATTTAGCTATTCTGTGTTGTCTATTTGTGTTATTACTAAGAAGTTATTTGTATTTGAAAAGTTTAAATAAAGCTTAATATTTGCTACACATTTAACATTTAATGTTAGATGATGGAAATAATTCAACATATTATCACACATAATATACAATCATTACAAACCTTCAGACAAATATTAAAGAATAATCTTGATTTATAAAAAATCATTGTTTATCTCTGTAATGTTAAGAAAAATAAATAGTGTGGCTGCTCATCTATGATATAATATTTCACATTAAGTTCAACAGTACTGTATGGCTGATGGAGAACATCCCAGGAATAGATAATGCATAACCCTTTTAATAAAGATAATATTTACAATATTTAATAAATCATTTACAAAAATTAAAAAACTTAAAGATTTGGCCAACATTTCAGAAATTGGTGTTATAACATTCTGACCTCTCAATGAAGTAAGACGGATATCTAAACATTAAATACTCTGGTAAGAAAGTATAACATTTTATTAAATTATTACACAGAACTAATGACCCAATAAATAAATATCATTTTTAAAAAAAACCTCAACACCCACAATATTGAATAGCATGTGTGCTTCTTCAAAATGTATTTACAAAATTATTAGCATTAAACAAAACTTTGCAACGGATTAATTTATTCTCAATGGAGGCACATCAATTTGCAAAGGATTACTAAACTAGGAGTACAATATCTTCATAACATCTGCTGGAGAATGACTGTTCAAACAATTTTAAATTCCAATGATTACATAGATACTTTACCAATCCTTAAATTTATTCAACTGTTCTATAATTTGGATAGTAGATTTCTAGAGGAAGATATAAATGAGCCTTGGATCCTTTTATAATGAAAAATAATTTAAACATGGAGCATAGAAAAGATAGTTTTAAATATTTATTTGTAAAATATGAATCTATAATAAATAATAATGATAAAAATCATATAAGCATGCATACAATTTTAGAACAATATGGTAATTTGAAATTTTTAGTAAATGAAAAATGTAAAATTGGAGTAATCGAATCATTTAATGATTTAGTTATATATATCTTAAAAGACCAAGAATATAAAGAACTTTCAACACTTTTTGATATTCATGCAACTTTTCAAACTTCCATTGCCAATTGTGAATGTAGTTTTAGTTTAATGAATGTGATAAAATCAAAATCCCATAATAGATAATGAATATTTGAATAGTTTAATAAAAATTAAAAATTATATCTTGTCAGAAAAGGAGATAAACCTAGACCAAGTTTATAAAATTTGGATAAATCGAAGAACAACATGAAAAAATAAAGGACTAATTATTATTATTGAATTTTGTTATTATTTTTAAGTTACGTTTTATTGTATAAGATGAAAATAATGGCTGTAGGGAGTTTGAAAGTCTGAGTTCAAATCCCTTCTAATTACATTAAGTTCAGTATAGACAATATATTTGTATTTAAATATTTCATTAAACTATTTTATATGTAAACTTGCAAATAAATGCTATATTTTGACATCTTTATATATATTTTTGTTGCATATTGTTTGATTTAATATGCTCAATTCTTGTATTTTTAGCTCATAGACAGTCAACTCTTACAGGAAACATTGTATATTGTACCAGTCAAGCTAGTACATTCGCGCAACAGAATCCAGAGTCCAAGCAAAGATACCAAGCCGACCAGTATGAGATGGTTAGATCTCGAGACTGACCGCACTTCAACTCCTTCACCTGTGCTCCAAGACTCACGACCCTACGGATGACCACCTTGAAGATATATATAGATATCATTTTAACCGCGAGCCGACATAGGTCAGGGAGAAGCAATGAGACTCATAACAAAAAAAATGGAATTTATTAACTATATATATTTAAAACTAATTAATGCATCGGAAATCACATATATAATATAAAGAATTTTGAATTGGATTGAAATAAATAAGATCGAGATCAGAGTAATTTATTAAATGGTATGTTTATTTTTGCAGATTAAATTTGACGATTTTTATCTATATTATTCTTGCATTTTACAATTAAAATGCGCGTAGCATCTAACATTTTTGGAGAGCGCTTTAACCTTCTCTCCTTACAATTAAACTTATTTTACATTTGTTGTGCTATTCGATGAAATTAAATATTGTTTTCATCATTTGCTTTATTATCTTATTGATCAGTCACTGCATTGTAGCTATGGGGCAGATTATGCTAATCCCTCTTATTTCATGGTTTTCAGCTAAGTAATCAGACTAAGCCTTGTTTTCACATATATGTGAAACATTTAAAGTCAAATTTATCTATAATATTATTATTTCAAACTATTGTGCATGAGACCGAAACTAGCTCTTGAATATGTCAGGCAATGGCTGAAACTTAATTTAAGGGAGGAAGAGTTGGCAACCAAAAGAACCAATGCGCTATAGCGCTGGTAAACAGTTATAATAAATGTTGCTCTGCGGATGGATTAATATTTAGGGTTTTGTGATCAACACCGGAGCCCTATGACCGATCGCCATGCTGCTAAAGAGGGTTGGGGTAGCTAATACTATTGCCTGGAATTTGACGTCAGGTCTTATTCGTGTGCGACCCAAGGAGTGTAAGAGGGATGGCCGTTCCGAGTCCCATCTTAAAGAAAAATGCAACATAACGAGAAAGTTTAAATGTATAATAAAATTATCACATCCGCCAAGCAAAAGAGTTGAAATAATTTAATATTTAGCCACGAGAACGATAGCTAATCAGTGGAATCATTAGCGCCAACTCTAATATAGCATTTTAATAATCATATGCTATACGTGGGCGTACTTTTAAATATTCTTCGCTTTCTAGTTTCAATCTCAAATAACACATTTGATTACGCGATTAATTAATAAAAACAAAAAAGGGGGAAAAAGTATATTTGGAGGGTTATTACAAAATGAAATAGATAACAAATATACTTATTCAAGGCTTGGATATTGCTTAGTGAAAATTAAATTGAAATTTACTTTGGGTTAAAACAAGATTCCCATTTTAAAATTGCCAACAAATAATTAAATAATCAAGGTCAAAATAATAATCAGCACATAGCCAATTCTTAACAGTTATTTAAGAGGGTTTCGAAACAGCGTGCATTAAGCTACGATAAATAATTATCAAATGAAGAGGGGTCATTCTCTCTTCTCTTTATTATTAATATTGCATGCCCGCTGTTTCGAGGCATTAGCATATAATTTATATTTTAAAAAAAATAAAAAAGAAATAAAGAAACCATAGTCACAACTGCAGTGAGAAAATTGAAAATAAAATTATTAAAATCATTTAGTTAGGAAACATTAGAAAGTAGGTCAGAATTATATAATTAAATTTAAGAATAAAATTTTACATTTAGCAATTTACTTGAATTCAAGATTTTAGAATTAAAATACATTTTATAAGTCTAGACTTAAAGAAAAATTAATAGATTGAACTGCAGTTAGAAATGGTGAGGTTACCGGTCATCTTGTAGTACTTGAGCTGGAGTTACGGGAGTCTTTGTGGCGGCTTGCGGCATCATCTTCTTCCCACGGTTAGAGCGGAGCTGTTATGGCGGCATACTGGTGATGGTGGTTTTTGGATGGAAGTAAAGGCCCGTCGCCTTCACTCTGGAGCTTAGCCAAGGCTGCCTGTTTTAGCCCGACATTTTCTCTCGCACAGATATAAAAATTATTGTCTTAACTGGATGTCAAAATGTTCACGGTTGCTTTTGGTTCAGGATACACGCTGGATTCAAAAGCTTAACGATGATCAAAGAAGGCAAAACTTCACAGATGTAGCATTCAAGCTGTAAAGATTTCAAAGATTCAAAGCTGTCAAGGTTTCAAAAAAGTAAAGATCTAAGATGGCTCCTCCACTTTACATGGCCTTTTTAAAATGATCGCCTTATCAACCCACACACCTTGGAATTTCATCTCCATCAAGATTACAAAATTTTTAATTTGCTTATTCAATTAGTGGTTGATTTCAAACATGCTGACATTCCTTTTAGGTGTTATACCTTTTCTCTGATTATCAAATTTTAATTAAATCGAATTTTAATCAGTTTAATCCGATATTAGATTTTATTTTAATTAGTCAGGAATTTTGTTCTGATTTTATAATTTATGTGTAAAATCCCTGCTGTAAACATATTTTTAATTAGCGAGGTCTCCAAAATAATTTAGAATCAATTAGCTAGATTATTTTAAAATTGGCTTTTCTTTTTAGAAACCTAAGGCAGGTGTGGCATATACTGATACAATTGTTTACAGCAAAAACTTTACTAAACTTTTAATTCTCCGAAAATACTTTTATTTTTAGAAAAAAAATCTTTTTTTTTCTTTTTAAAAAGAAGCTTGTCAGCACATTTGCAATCAATCACCCTTTCAAGGTGTTTTTACATTAAATTGGTTTATAATAAAAATGAAACTTAAAATTTAATAAATATTTTAATCACGCCACTATGCTATATCTATATATTCAATATAGGTGGATTATATTCCCACATACGAATTTAAGTAATAAATTAATAAATTGACGCTACATTATTACTGTTTAAAAATATTACGCGATAAAATTATACGCTATAACTCTGGCAATACTTATTCAATTATAGCGTTCTTTCGTATGTGCGTATATAATGCTGTTTATATAGCCGTGATTGCAATTTTTAGCTTACAAATCTTAATTTAGACTTATTAAACAGGTTTGAACTTAGCACAGATGAGTGGGTTATTAGGATGGTTGGTGAAACGGTGAGGGATTTGAAGACAACCGTTTCAATATGATATATATTATAAGGAGGTAATGGCAATCAGAAAAATACACTTGGTAGTAAATTCATTTAAGGAAAAAACTTAATTTTTAAAATAATGACAGAAATTAGATTTGAGAACTCAATACAATAAAAAAGTAGTAAAATGATAATAATTTCCAATTATTTTAGTAAATTCAGGGTAAACATTAATAATAATAAAGCTTTAAAAAAAAATTAGATAAATTTAAAATTCATTAAATAAATTTAAATTAAAAAAATTAATATTGCATTTATAATATAAATCTGTATCTTAAAAATATAAACATAGCCTTAAATTGGAAAAGAATTAAAGTTAAAAGAATATTAAGGAAAAGGCAAAGAATTTTATTTTTAGATCATTCTCACTTAATGGAAATATAATATAAAACAGAAAATTGTATTACTGACTTAAACTATCAATAAAAAATGAATGTTAAAGATTATTTTTAAAAAACACACAAATAATTAACATATTTAAAAAATTTTATCAATAAAAATCAATGTTTTTATTATTATTATTATTATTATTATTATTATTATAATAATAATAATAATTCAGAATATTTTATAACTACTAAAAACCATTGCTAGCATAATATTCAGTATAATAAAGATTTTTAGCAACATTTTTTATTCACAATAATCAAGTTTCAATTAATTGAGTATTAATCATTTTTATTAGGTTAAAAATTATTACATTCATTTAATTCTAATAATAGACTTTAAAATTAATAAAGTTCAAATATATTTAAGTACTCTTGGCATACTTTTTTTTTTCAATATCTGCAGATGCATGTTCTTATCTAAGCGGATTAATAATTATAAATACATATCAATACTGTATTTTTTTAACATATATTTGTTTGTCATTGATATCAATTGTTATGTTATTTAAATGAGTACAGTTGGTAAAATTTACTATATTTCTCAATGTGAGAATAAATTATAAATAAAATCACTATTGTCATAACCTATTGTTTTATTTGACAAACATAGCTTCATGCAGAGAATGTAACACAAATATTTATAATAAAAGAAATACTGCCATTTTTCAATTTACAGGAAAAAATATTTTAATATATGCTGATGTTGTTTTCACCATTACTTATAATTAAAATGTATTTTCCAAATAATATATTGTGCCCTTTTCTTTAGGTCAGAATTAATTCATTATAGCAATTTACTAAAAAATTTAAATTTAGGATATGTTCTCTTTGTATAATGATTATATTATATTGATAATCTTTTAAAAGTTCAATTTAAAGCAAGATAAAAATATTTAATGCCTAAAATTATGCTAAATAACATTAAAACAGTTAAATAAAGCTAGATGTATTAATTACATATGATTGGGAAAGCTGGCCATAATAAATAATGTAGCAATAAATGTTTAAAATATGTTTTAAAAGTTGAATTTTATAATAGCTAAAACTTGTAATTAAATAAATATTATATTTTAAAGTATAAATCATATATAATAATTATATTTAATATTATGTTTTAAGAGTAATCTTTGTGGTAGGAAAATTTATAATTAATTCTATGCTTTCAAAATTATTATTCCAAATTTTATATTATTATATTATTTATTTAATATAATAATTGTTGCAATTAATATTTAATATTTTCCAGACAGAATTTTGATAGTCTGTCTCGATTGTAAGTCATGTGATATGTATAGTTATACATATGTGCTTACTAGTGTTTGTGTTAACAAAGTTTCAAAATTACTTTAAAAAATTACACTATAGAATTGAAGATATTTATTTATCTATCACAAGAGCAAATATTAAATTAATTGTTATAAAGTGTTTAAATAGTTTTATAAAACGAATTGAGTTAATAAAAGTTAAATATTTGTTTTAAAAAATAGATACATTAAAAATAAAGGGAGGAATAAATTGATAAATATTGTTTTCTAAAAGTCATTTTAAAATGTTTAATTAATTTTAATAAAGTACAAAATTTGATTTAAAGTTAATATTTTAAGTAATATTTTAAAATAAGGGTGGGTCATATTTTATTTTTATATTTAATTGTGTAATACTGAAGTTATATGTAAATTAAGCTATCAGGTAAAAAGTGTAATCCATCAATAAAATGATGTATTTATTTGGGTATAAATACTGATGCACAGTTAGTTCAAGGGTGATTCTTCCTAAAATTTTGTGCTTCTTTTAAAATTTTGTTTTATTAGTAAATTCAGGGCTATAATAGCTCTCATAATTTATTTGCCACTGATAAGGATACCAATTTTAAGTATTTTGCAAAGAGAGTATTTTAAATAAATTATAATAACTTTTATCTAAAGGATGCAATGCTAAAAGTTAAATTCCCTTGCCAGAATTTTCATCGAAACTTAATTCAACTTCACAATAAGATATGGAAATACCAATGAGTAATACTTACCTATTTAAAAAGATTTTAGAAGTAAAAATTATAATTAATAATATAGTATTAATAATTTTAACAGGGAGAACCATTTTATTAAGTAAGGATGTATATTGGACATTTTGTGGAGAGCTTAACAAGAAAGCTACTTGGAAATTAAAAATAATAATGCATTTTCTAGTAGTGAGATAGTCATATCAGGAACTGATAAATAATGACAAAACTCTTAATAAATTTTATGAGAAAAGTAAAGTTATGGAGGTAAAATGTTTTATCTTTTTGAAGAAAACATTATGGATAATTTAAAAAAAAAAACTGTCATAAAATGATAACTAAATGAAAAAGTATTTAAAGTGTATGTAATAAATCTATAATTTTATAAGACTATACGCATTGCAATAATTTGTTGAAAAGAACCGATAATTAAAATTATGATAAAAATAACTATACTTGGATAAAGAAATGATAAATATCCTGACAAATAAAACCCTATAAATAATGGGACTATTAACCATAAGTAATTATTAAATTCTAAAAAGAGATTTTTGAAAAAAAAAAAAAATGTGCAAAAAAAAACCAAGGCACTACCAAGCCGGCATAAAATTCTAAAGAAGAAAGGTTTTTTCTGGAGTGTTATTTTAATATTATATTTTATTTATTATTTTAATAATCATTGTTCTGGATAATAGAGACTACGAACTATTATTTTATAAACTTTTGCAGAATAGATCAATGGATTATTTTTGCTAATTTTTTAGATTTTTTTAGACGTCATCTTATTACTTTATCATTTATTTTAAAAAACTTTGTTCGTGTTGGAAGGAGTCTACGCATACATCAGTCAGTTATTCATTTAGTCATTTGCGGGAAAAAAATTCTAGTTTTATCATCAAGCGTTGGAACAAAAAACCCTAGCAACAAAGGTTGGGGTTTTCAATTGCTCTTCAATAGTTTTTTTTTTAAAAAAAAAAAAAAACTTCAAGGAAAATAAAAACATTTTATTTTATTTGTGTAAAGGACAATTCAACATAGAAGTATACGTAATTATGCGTTGATTTTATTTTATTAATCTTAGTTCTAGTTATCATATTATTTAATTAGTAGAATAAGTACATAAATATTAATTTATTCACTAATAATATTAGTTTTATAATAAATATTTTTCATAATTTTAAGTAAGATAATATTTTAAGTGTGATAGTATGAATGTATATTATGCTATACAATGTTTATTTTAATTTATGGACAAGAAGACATCATAAGTGATTGACAAGTTGATATCACTTAGGTAATAGTTGTAGATATTGATATTTTATGATGTATTTTTCTTTTGCAGATTATCAATGAATTATATAATGTTGAAGTATGAATGTTGGGTTATGTGTGAATGCATTTATACACACATTAAACTTATAAGATTAGAATTTATTTATTCTAAGGATATGCATACTTTGATTTCATATTATTAGTATAATATAATATGATGATGAATAATTATATGATTCTTTTATAAAGAACTTTAATATTTCTTAGATATTTAAAAGTATGGATAATAATCATTTTGTATTTTGTTCAAGAATATTGATAGGAAAGTAAAGTAACCTTTTTCTTGTTGATTAGTTGAGATCGTTATAATTACGACTGAATTTTATTTGTTATTTTGATAATGTTAGTTAGTATCATTGTCGATGTAGATTTGATAGATCTATAGGGAAATTTTATAAGATAGTGACTTGGTAGTAATTTTAAAAACATGAAACCAATGAGATGTTATTAATGAAGGATTTATTATGAGAACAAGAATAAAATTTTATGATCTTATTAAGTATGGAGGTACAGTTAACAAAGCCCTGGAGCTGGTATATTTTATCTATGGTCAGTGTTTATTTTATATTGAATACTGATGTTCTATAAAGCTGAAATAATAGCTTTGACATCGTTGTTGGTAGTGGGGGTCATTAGACAAATAGGTCATGCCTCTATTTTATTGATACACTGTGCCATAATGTCTATCTAATATGTACTATTGAGAGAGCCTCTAGTTTTCTTCCCTATGCCTACATATCTATTCGCTATCACGATTTTCCAAAGCATTACATCGCATAGTATCGTATTTTTTAAAAGGAAATGATAAATAATTTAGAGTTTAAGGACTGTTATTTAATGAATAAGATAGGTTTGTTTACTTATGAGGATGAATAAAGTCAATGCAAAATGGAATTAAAAATCAAACGGAATTAAATGATAAAGAATCAGAATATGTTCTATATTTATTTTGGAAATAAAATAAATTTCATGAATGAATGTAAATGAAGTTGCTCTAGAATTTTAAATAACTTCAAATATTTTTAAATTTTATAAGTATTGCCTATTTTTTGAAATGGATAATGTAGTAGAACAAAACGGTACAAAATAAGCATAGGAATATTTTGTATTTATTTGTAATAATTAAAATAGTACATCAATAATTGCAACTATTCCATATTAAAATAATACTAAGTAAGAGATATTGGGTATAATAATATGATTACCAATGATGTCCACGTATTTTATTAATAAACCAACATTGGATATTTTGTGTTTAATAATAACATTGCAAAAATGAGAAATTATTTAGTGATAAGATATACATTCGAGATGTTATTATATTTTTTTTTTATGATTCGTAACCAATGTATGCTTAAAAAAAGCATATTATAATATTTAGTAAGAGATAATATTTAGAATTAATGTAAAGTAATTGTATCTTTATTATAAAATTTGACAAAGATGGAAATAGAAAATTGTATTTTTTTTTAAGTCGGAGTGAAGACTTTAAATTTATGTTTTATATTATTAGTTTATGATGAATAATAGATTTATAATGGTACAAGACTTATTGTACAAATTGTAAATATTGTAAATAGATCATTGTTTATTTTATTTGTTGTAATAAAATTTTGTTAAAGTTGTTTTTTTTTTTTAAAATTTGTGTTAAGTTGATTTCTTTCCCACTCTGCAAACATTTTAAACCACAGAAGATTTGAACCCAAACATAACATTTTGCACAGAAATAAATAAAAGTATTGTTTAAGAATTATATTTTCTTAATAGTAATAATAAAAAGTCAGATGTCACATGACTTATATATAGCTTGCACTTACAAATATGTAAAATTAAAATAAAAAAAGCTTGTTTAGAGCTCATTAGCATGCTCTTAATTTTACATATTTGTAAGTGCAAGCTATATATAAGTCATGTGACGTCTGACTTTTTATTATTACTATTATTATTTTGCTGTTGGGGCTTTGGCTAAATTAAATGGCTAAGCCTACTAATATATAGAATATCTGAATGAGTTCAGGCCCATATGATTTTTTCAGTTGGAGAGCTGACTTTACAGACATATAGATGTCTAAAAGTTTCAGATCTTCTTCTAACAATTAACTTTTAGATAAATGCTTTGCTTGAGTTGTTTTTTTAATCTAATGTCCCAACTCCTCACTGAAGAAATCCATAGATCGAAACCAATCTGGGGATGGGGACAATCCAAGATAAAAATGATTTGAATGCCTTCTCTTGTAGTAGCATTTATCATAAATAAATAAAAAAGCTTGTTTAGAGCTCATTAGCATGCTCTTGATTTTAAATATTTTCTTAAGATTATTTATTTAAGAAATTACATTTTACATTATCTTTGTGGTCATAAGTTAATTATTATAATATTATAAAGAATTATAATGTTATCCATTGCCACACATATAATTATCGGATTATAAAATACTACCACATATTTATTGCAAGATCATATGAAAGATAAAAGATTATGTTATATTATTTCTTTATTATTATTATGGTGAATAAGAATTATAGTGGAGAAAAAGATATGTAAGATTAAATCATACAATGAAGAATATTATTATTTATTATATTTGTTATTAGTTAGATGTGGTTGAGTATGATATTAAATCCCTTATCATGCTTTATTACAGTAATTTTTGATTAACTTAAAGTAGTTTTAAGAATTTGAGATTTATTTAGCTAAATTATTTTAAATAAAAGCATTAAGATTTATTTTATAAGTGTAGTCTTAATGATTAGTTATTACTGAAGTCGTAAGAATGCTATAGATTTATTATTTGAAATAGTAATAGGGGGGATAGTGTTCTTATGCCATTGAGGTAGTATCCTGGGGGATATTGGCTCAATGTATTCTTTATTACCATTTGTATCTCACTTCCAAGTCTCATGATTTAATAAATATTTATTTATTTATTTTATAAACCAAACCAATATTATTGTTTTATTAATTTGAGCTAGTAGAATAATTAATATTAACTAAGAGTATTTTTATTTGTCAATTATGTGCATTTAGCCGAGTATAATCATTAATTGAGCTAGAACCATTTTATCTTAATATTATATTTCCCGGAGGTGAGGGTACAATATATAAATGAATGATTTTTACCTTTTTTTTTCCTTCTAACCAAAATGTATTTCATTTATGGATAATATATATATACAAAAATATTTTTAGCTTTAATAAAATGTTTTTTTAATAAATGACATATATATATTGTAACCAGTTGGCTACATAGCTGCATTAAGAAAAATAAATAATTAGATAGTTGGCAGAATGTTCATCAGGTTTGAATATATAAAAAATTTTTAATTAATTAAGGAAACAATATTTAATTATCCTATACATATTTTTTAATGAAACTTTATTTAACTCAATATTTTTTAAGTCCCCAATATGATAGTATAAAAATTCTCAAACATGAAATATATTTGAGTATTTTTATTAAAAAAAAGAGAGGGGGGGATAAAATTTACCTTTGTAAATTTTATTTTTAATTATCAGTTGTAGTTTTTTTATTTCTCTCTCTTTAATGAAAAAAAAAAAATCAAATCAGTGCAATTAACTGATTCTTTTTTTTTTTGCAAAAAATTTTGGTTTTTAATTATAAAGGAATGTCAAGAATTTTATAATATTAATTTAAGTTCTTGACTTGTTTTCAGTATCTATGATTAAGGAGGGAATTGACTGAACAATTATATTTATGAAATTTTATCTAATTGGTCGTCATAAAAATTATCATGTAAAAGTCAGATTGTAATTGGCTTGTGGGCAAGATTGTTCTAGAAAAAAATGTGAGGGTGTGAATATGTGATAATACCTAAGTGTCTGAAGAGGATATTTCTAACTTAACTGTTGAAAAGAGACAGTCAAGTATTGATCCTGTTGCTGAAAAAGACAGCAGGAAAAGGAAATATTCCTAATTTAACAGCTGAAGAGAGAACAGTCAAGTCTTAATCCTGCTGCTGAAAAAGACAGTAGAATTATTCCTAACTTAGCTGTTGAAGAAAAAACATTGAAGTTTTAATCTAACTGCTAAAGAAAAAAGTCTTTACCAAGCTGTGGTATAATACAGCAAGAATCTTTACCAAGCTATTGAAGAAAATATCAGTTTATTTATCAACCTTTTAGCATATTATGAATTTAGCACTAAAAACAGTTAATATAATGAAAACCATGTGCTTTATTCTGCTAAAAGCTAGGCATCACTTTCTTCCAAGTGATCTATCTTTACTGGAATAAAAATGTGGAGAAGGTACCCCCCTAAAGTAGTCTGCAATCTTGCCTTCAACTAAGAGCATGAGTTTTTATGTGTCCATCTATCTTTCCTTCAACAAAGAGCATGAGTTTTTGTGTCTGTCTCATCTGAAAAATCAAGAAAATCCAATGGACAAAATTTATTTTTTTTGTTTACCTGAAATTGCTACAGACCAGGAAAAGGACACCTTAACCAGGCACATGTCAAAAAAGTCTTTAAGAAGTTCAATTGAAAAAAAAACTAGAAAGGACCCCAATCACACTAAAAACATGGTTAAAGGTATTATCATTGGGTATGGGTGTGCACACTATATATTTATTAATAGAAAATTTGTTTTTGTTTCATAAATGTAATAAGTTTTTTTGTGTGTGCATAAGAATTGACAATAGTAATTTATTACTTCACTAATTTAAAATGTTTCAAATTGTTAGACTTTTTTTTTTCTTTTTCTAAAACCCAGTCAAATTTCTATTAAAATTAAGTTGAGAGACTGCAAAACCTCTCGCGCTCATTACTATAACAGTCAATCAAATCGTAAATACCAGAGAATTTAACAAGAATAGGGTGGTCCACCCTATTCTTTACTTGTCTTTCTATATATCCAAGCCAGTCTAAAGTACTTAGATATGAAAACATGAATATTAAATATCTTCACACTTAACTCACTGAGTTTAATTTACAAACATACAGCGAGAAATCCTACGATTTATTACGCATAGTTTTTAGATGTTATAACATGCAGTAACGTATGTAAACAATATTTATTTTTATAAAGCGCAAACAGTATTGAAATTATATTGAGAGAAAATGGTGAAATAGTTTTTAAAAACAAGCAAAAAATATGTAAAATTAAAATGTTTTTTTTTTATCTTGCTAAGCTGAATCAAAGATTGATATTTTTGATTCTGAACATATTAATTAAGTCTCAAATATTTTAAAGAAATTGAAACAAAGATTGTTATCTTTGATTTTGGAAATATTGTAAAAATAGAAAGAATCTTAACTATTTTAAACAAATAGCTTAATGAATTTAGAATTAATCCATGACTAAAATCAACTGATTGGTTAATATGATTTTATAAAACTGTATTATTTTTTTTTGGTGAAATGGATATTTGAAATGTCATACTATCATGTCATTTTTTGGTTGTTAATTAGATATTAAATAATTGTTTTAAAATATATATATAGTCTTAATTTTTTTTTCTATCCAATTCCTGTTTATGAAGTGCAGTATGGATAACCTTATATCATAACAACTTATATTCTAGGATTTGGTTTTATGATCCCAATAAAACTAGTTATTTCTAAGAAGGGGAAGCTCATGATTTGCTTAAGGTTATTTAAAAGCTAATTTAGTTATTTCCCTCTTGCTCACAGTAATAAATTAGAGTTATTGCTTCCTTAGCTACATTCGTGCATAACAGCTATATAGATTAAGGAATATATATTTAGTATATGGGCATCCAGTTGATGATTATTATTATTATCATCCTGGAATGGCACAAAGAGTATATTCTTTAAAGTCCACACACTATATTTTATTTTACTTTAATCTGTAATACTCAAATATTTTACACTAATATTTCACCCAATTAGTTATAACATGCCAATAATTCTCAAATCGGTATTAAACATTAAGTTTATAATGGCAGTACATCAAAGATACTAAGTAGCCAGAGCATTGATGATCAGCTTGTTTTACTATCCCAGCATTATTTTTTTTGTTGGTTGTGTGAATTAGCACTTAAGTTTGTGTATCCAACTTATGATTTCAATGATTTGCTCCAAGCTGGCAAGGGCTAAATAAGTAGCCTGGTCTATAGTAAACTCATTTTAAATCTAGTCACCAGATTGACTGTTGATTTATTTTCATTGTTAATCATTCATGATGATGAGTATTGCTTATTCTTATTTATAAGACTGGTGAATTTATGGTTAATGACACTGATAGTTACTGTCGTGAGTTAATTGGGCTGAGCTCTCAAAGTGATCTATCATGCTCATCCTGTTGATATTAAATTTTATATTTTTTGCTTGAGGATAAACAAACAATTCCTCAAATCTCTGAAGGTTTAGACCCTGATTTATTGTAGTTAGAAATGGCTACCCAATTGAAGGTTGTTGATGATAATGTACTGGTGCCCATCACCTCAGGTACATCCCCATTACTTTCCTGTAGTGTTAGAAATGGACCCAACTTTGAGCCATTGATGATCATGTATAGGTGACCATCAGGTACAACTCCCTTATTTCTCCATAGTGTTACAATATATATATAAGTAACTGAATAGTCTGTTAATCAGTTAAACCAGTGTTTCCCAACCTTTTTTGGCTCGCGTACCACTTGGTAGTACATCACGCTAAATTGTACCACTTCGTAAAAATGATTGTATTTCGTGAAATTTGTTATTGCGAGTGTGTTATTTTATTTGCATTATAAATATTATAGGGTGACCATGTATGTATTCACATCTCATAGTAAGACAAATTACATTGAAACATGCCTAAACGTCATGCCAGATTATAAACTGACTGAAATTATAAACTCACTGTAACATATTTATATGTATGTGTTTGTTCAAAGTTTCATATTTTTCCCAAAATAATTTATTAAAGATTATATTATTACATTAAAGGTTATTTGGTATATATTTTGTTCAAAGTGTTTTCTAATTCCTTCATTTGGTTTTCACGAATTTGAGTCTATTTTCTCTTTTTCGGAGCATCTTGTTATTAGTTGGGCCATGGAGAGGATAAATCCAGCATGTCCCAAGTCATGGTAAAAATAACCTCAGGGGTTATCAGGCTAGCTCTTGTTCTTGTTTTCTTTATATTGTTCAGCATGAAGTTAATAGGATTAAAATTTTGATGATTAAATACTAGCTTACATCTAGTAATCCACAATAGATGATCAAGAATTAATGAGAGTCTAATTTCTGGGTATGATCCTTTTCTGATTCATTCTTTCAAATTAAATAATTTAGATTGATTTGCCTTGATCCGACTCATTATTTATCTACTATTTTGTCATATTTCGTTTACTAATAAATGGTTTTAATAAAAACACAAAATTATAAAAAAACAATTAATATATTTTCTTATCATAATCAAATATTTTTATAAAATAAATTTAATGAGATCTTTGTGCTTATTTCGAACAACATAATTTTTTGAAATTTGGTTCGAAAGATGCGAGGTATACCCTTAAGTCTACAGCTGCTTTCAATCTGTTTCGATACTTATTTTTTAAAATAATATATGAAGAAAAAGCTCTTCCTACTAATTCCATACTTGTAAATGGTAATAATAATTTAAGAGCTTTCTCGGAAAGTTGTTCATATTCTTTAATGTTTAACCAAAAATTAATTAGATTGTGTCGTTTGAATTCTACTTGTAAAGTTCTGTCACATGATAATTCTATTAAATTTTCTTTATCCTTTATTGATAATGATGTAGCTTTTTCTAAATTTTCTGCATAGAAGGGGTTTGAAATCCAATTATCATTTGTGATTTCGGGTTTTAGAAAATATTTCATGAAAGACAATTTTAATCCTGTTAAATGTGCTATTATATTATCTCGTATATCTTGAGACAGACTAACCTTATTTTCAAACAAAAAATATGTAGAGTTTCGAATACTTCCAGTTGATTGTTTTCGATACTTATATATATTACTGTTGATTGTTTTCGATACTTATATATATTACTGTTTCCAAAAATCTAATTTCTTAATCATACTTTCAATTTTATCATTAACATTAAAGATCGTTATCGACTGTACATATTAACAACTTTATTGTATAATATTATGAATTAAAATAATTGTTATGAATTATAAGAAAAAACATTTCTATGATATTTTTATGATTTAATTTTTTTTTTATGTCCGCCATTATTGATTATTTTTCGTGTACCACCTACCAGCAACTCGCGTACCACCAGTGGTACGCGTACCACAGGTTGGGAAACACTGAGTTAAACCATTAAACATCACATGATCACCATCTCTATACTAGCACATAATTGTTGTAAACAAAGGCAAAACTCTACCTACAGTAGTGCACCCTGTGCCAAACAGAGTAATCAATGGATGCCAGATGGCTTGTGCATAAAATCCCTATCCAGTGCCTACTCATCCAATATCCCCACTAGGGGATATTGGATGAGTAGGCACTGGATAGGGATTTTATGCACAAGCCTTCTACTAGTGGATATTGGATGAGTAGACACTGGATAGGGATTTTATGCACAAGCCTTCTGGCATCCATTGATTACTCTGTTTGGCACAGGGTGGCACTACTGTATGGAGAGTTTTGCCTTTGTCTGTTAATCAGTTCATATAAGTTTAAACACTAGAGGTGACTATTGCAATTTATGGGTACAAAATTAGTGAATACATCTACAAATAATTTATGACTTAATTGTAAACACAAATAGCCAACAAAATATGAATGTGAATTCCTATTAATAACTAAAATATATTTAATAAAGTCTTAATTAAATGCAAATTTATATTAATATTTCTATCATAGTAACATAGTTAAAACAATACATGTGAATAAAAAAAATTATAAAATATAGTCTAATATTAATAGAATCAGTCCATTAAATAAATATTTATTTTGTCTTCCAAATTTTTTAAATGATTTTGAATACAAAAATGATATTCTAAAAAATTAGGCTGGGGTTTCTAAAATGTGCAAAAAGAAAAAAATGTTGACATATTCTATTTATAAACCAAATAATAGGGATAGTGATGTTTACTAAAACAAAATAAAATACACAATTGTATCTATAAAATACATTTGCTTTGAAAAAAATATGCAAAAACTTTAGTTCATTAAATAAATCCCATTATTATTAAAACCTTTTTTACACAAATATGGTCATTTTAACCCACAAGAAAAAAACTAACTAAGTATAAAAAGTTCAAGAGTTTTGTAATGACTGCATAAACCATAACATTCATGTACCATATGATGATTCTTTAGGTTTTTCAATATTTGTGATCATAACCTTAATCATTCAAAGATTGCAAGAAATCACAAGATCAATTCATTATATCATTATAAAAGATTATTTATATTTCCAATCAATAAATATCTAGTCTACTACAATACATTATATACTGAGATGTTTGGCCTATCTCAATATTAATTTATATGTCAGTTGGCTAAACAAACTTAATTTTAATTGAAGATATGCTTTTATTTACGTTGTGATTTTGGCGAATGTGATATTATATATATACACACAACCACTAATAGTAAAAAGGTCTTAAAATTAACAATTTTTTTTTTTTAAAAAAAAAAAAAGAATTTTATTGACTTTTAGTAAAATATTTTTTTATAGTCCAGAAACAATATTTAAACTGTAAAAGTTTCTTTATGGATGCTAATCAGTTGTTTTAATTAGGAGTTTAACAAAAATAGTTTTATTTCCATTAAATATTATCTGGAAAATTTTTAATTAATGTAATTAATTTGGAATTTTGTAATTAAAATGCTGGCTTATGTGAATAAAAATATTTTAATCACTGGTTTGCTGAGTAGGGAGATTCCTTAAATTCCTGAGTATGTCAAACAAGGAATGGTGGGTCTATATAAGAGCAACTAAAATCATTTAATTCTTATGCTGACTTCATTAGATTCTATTTGATTTTGCATACTTCATTAAATTGTTAATTTTGCTTGTTTTGATCCTAATGTGTTATATATGCCTGTCTTTTTGGCTCAACTCACTCCAGTTGCCATAAGTGAAGCCATGTGCAGCTAAAGCACCAAAATAAGAACTCCATTCTCTATCATGAACCTATGACCAGCATGCACTAATTTTATTATGCCAATTAACCAACAAAGCCAACTCCTGACATCCTAAAACCAATCATATCAATGCATTTCTCAACAACCAAGAATTTAGACTGTAAAGTATATTGACATGCTAAGCATACACATGCATTTATATACAATCTGTATAGAAAATAAGAGCACTATACCTTCATTACTATGGATTGAAGGTAAAATCTTTACATTTAACTGACTGTATATATATATATCAGTAAGTCAGTAAGTAATAGATACAAGGGTGTAAATTTTTTGATATTTCGATTTTATTGATATGTAATTTTATATTTATTCTATTAATTTTATTCTTTTATAGATTTGCTATATTATAACCATGTGAGTATGTTTAGCTAAACCCTTCAATTACTTTGACAGTTGAGAATTAAGTTTAATGAAATGCAATACTTTTCTAGAATTTTTTTTCTCTTTAAGTTAACAGAAAGTTATTTAAAAGAAACTCAGCCAGATTCTTCCTCTGCCTTCCAATTTCATCATTATTTTAAAACAACTAGTCACTTTGTAAAAAAGAAAAAGGAATTTTCATAAGTTAGATTAAAAAGAAAATCTGGATTAATATTTTTTAAAATATATTTTGATTAATAATGCCTTAAAACTTATATTCATTTCTTACTTGACATGTAGATGTATGTATAATAATTATTATGTAAGTGTTAAATGATTTAAAGTAATGGCAGTTTTCATATGTGGCTGAAAGATTGTTCTGCTTGTATATGTACATGCTTATAAATGATCCCTTTTTAGATACCACTGAAAGATTTATTTATATATTTGGCCTTCTATTTATTTCTATGCTTACTGTTAGATAACAGGCAGATTTTGATTTAGTATCAGATTCAGCAAAGTTTCTGCCCAAGTTCATTTATATTTTTATCTATTTTAAACCATGTTTATGAAATTAGTAGTCATTATTGATTTTGCATTGGGTCAAGTATAATAAATCTTCCTGTGCATATATATATATTTCACTTTTAATTAACATGGGTTACTTATGAGTCTTTCTAATTGTTCATTATATTTCCTCTTGAGGCCTGTGTTTTACATCACATATAGACTTTGTTAATAAAATCAACATGTGTGTTTGTCTAATAAGGTATGCCAATGTTTAATATAATTAATGTTATGGCAAGGTTTATGCATACACCCAAAATTGTCAAGTATATTTAAGTTCTGTTATAGTAAATTATTTTAATAAACTACAAGTTAATTTGAAGGAAACAATAAAGGAATAATAGTCAATCAACTATCAAATACAGTAACCACTTTAAAAGAGTTTATATTCAATTTTAATATATGATTGAGCTAACTATAGTTTAAACCTATCCATTAATATAAACTATTTAATTTTTTCCATTAATAAACATTGTTGTTCGATGTTAGATTTGTTTGGTGTTTGTTTACTGTTGTCTGCTCTGCTAATTATTTATTTTACCACGAATCTACTCTCCCTGATCTAGTGACAATAATTGATCTGTATATGTTGGAACAGCTGTAGTAGGCAATTGTAATAAATTCATAACAATAAAATTATAAATATTCTAGGCTAGGCTAATGGTCCCCTCTGTTAAAAGATAAGTGCAGGCTGTCTGGCATAATATATATATTGCACCAGTCAGAATTGTGTATTCATTCAACAAGCTAGAATCCAAGCAAAAGTACAGCAATCTACCGTGTGCAATATACACAGATCTGGAACAATATTAAATGCTAACCTATTTACCTGTGTTCCAAGGTCTACGACTATATGAGCAATGCTTTTGAGGATACTAACAAGCTTTCCATTACTCCAGTTCAGCCAATAAAAACAGGAAGAGCAAAGAGACTTAAAATCAATGATACTAAAGTGATTGACTAATATCACAAAGAAGTATAACAATTACAGAATGTTCCAACTATAACTATGGTTTGGCCATTATAAAGAAAGATAAATTATTGAGCAATAGTTGGATAATTGCCAATTAATAATTTCTTCCCCATTCACTTTATGATATAAGTAATTTATGATTTATCAATAAACTAAACAATGGTACAGATTATTGCCTAATGTTAATTAATAATCATAGCAATAACAATATCCAGGGCAATGTGAAACAAATGAGTCTAATTGATAATGAGATTTCATTAATTAGGGTGTGGGTGTAATATAATTCAATCAAATAATTAATGTTAAGAGATTCAGGCAAGGAATAGCAAAATATTATAACAGATAAATGATATTACATAAATTTATTAAACAATTAAATACAGTAATTTGATAATTATAAATGAAACAAAATATGTGTGGAAAATGTCTATACAATCATTATTACAAATCTGGTTGTGGTCTAATCTGCAATTGTGTGTCTCAGCAGATTATTTAAATAGGTTATTTGGAAGTTACATAAATAATAAATATCGGATTTAATACATAATTGTGTGGTTGTACATGAAATTTGGTTGGTGTGGTTAATACGCCAAGGTTATGGAATAAACGAGTCAGATAAACAACAATAAATCACAGCTTAACCCTTATCAAAATAGCATGAATTTACAAACAACAGATTTGGTTAAGACATTAAACATATAAGTAATAGTTGATTATGTGTGATTTTAAGAGTATGCGTGATCACATTTCTACTAGATTTGGGAGATCAACCCGAATGGGCGGGAGCAAGATGGTTCAGCTTAAAACAAAACTAATTACATAATCAGACCTAAATAACTAAACAGAATGGTTGACAAAAGGTATACAATCACATTTTATAGATAGCATTGCAGGTTTATCAATAATATAATAAATCAATACTGATCAAGACGGTATTGTTATAATTAACAATTGCCTATATGTATGAGGTCATTTAAGACTCTAGGTGGCTTTGCTAGATTTGCACAAGAGTGAGAATATGCTTACACGACAGCCAAGAACATATCTCTGAAAAGTAGTTGCACAAGCTAGCATGTTGGGATGGTTTATCCACATTTTCTCATACACTTTATCCATTGGAAGTGCCCGAAATAGATCCCCAGTAGAAAAAACATCTACCTTGAGGGAGAATGAAGAATGGGTCAAAGCATTCCAAAGATTCAAAGGTGCATGGCAAAACAAGAAAATCAATGAATTAAATGAATTGTAACGATACCTTTATAATGCCTGTAATGTCTGAATAATTTGTATTACTAACGACTATGACAAACTAATTTATACCTGTTGAAAATAGTATACTATCTGACAATGGAATGCATAATGCAAAACATCCCCGGGCAGTTAACCAATGTCAAATGAAATATAAAATGGGTCAGAATCTAAAGACTAATGGAAATAAATTGCTCTCTCCCACACTTCTAAAGTATCTCCCTACAGTTCTATAATGATCAATACATGTACAATTGACATATTAATTATAAACATAAAATTACAGATCACACACATGTTGATAATACGTTGAATATAAAATTCACTTTTGGTAGGTTTTACATAAATAAATTGACAAAACATATTTCAATGATTATTTATGGATTTAAATTATAGTTAGCGAGGGTAACTGAGTATAGGCATTAAAGCTTTGCCTGTCATTTAAATAGTAAACAATATTATATTAAATGGTATCAAACCAAGCAAGTTTTAGAATAATTAATTTTCAAGCAAAATTTACGTCTCCAACAATTCAATAGGAGAAAATCATGACAAGTAGAGTTTAAACTTACTCTCTGGGTTGGATATCAACTTGGCATATTAAGAATGGATCAAAATAACAACTAAAGAGAAATAATTTTCAATCTAGATTGCAGCACCAAAGTTAAATACAGCTTTAAATTAAATTGTACAGATATTAGTTAACATTTTACAGAATATCTTTGAAAAAATAAAAACAGAAAGCTTAAAAATATAATTTAAAAATAAAATGCTATGTTAATAAAGAGTTCACTAGTTGATGGCAATGCTGACATTTACCTTGGCCAACTTGTTGACATGAAGCAGGTGGTCGGTGGATCATGATCATATACTGATTTTGCTGGAAACAGGCATTGGTCGAAAATTAAGATTCACATTCAGGCAACCATTTTCTTTTAACAGTTCGCTTAATTGGGCCCAGTTGTTTCAGGCCTTGGCGTCATGAGCAGGAAGACGAAGAGTCCCAGAGGCATGGGGAAGCAAACGATCATTTCCTTTACCCCAGTATAATTTATTTCACAAATTAAGTTAATGTGAATTCTGTTAGCACTCTAACAGAAAATTTAAACAAAAACCAACCTGACAGTCAAAATTCAGCTATTTATACATAATGTGAATATCTAAAGAATGCTGATATCGAACATGATCTTTGGTTTCCATTACATTTTTTCTGCAATCTACATTGAAATTTATTTTCTCTTTAGTTGTTATTTTGATCTATTTTTAATAGGCCAAGTTAGTATCCAATCCTAACAAGTAAATTTAAAACTCTACTACTCGTAGTTTCCTCCTATTGAATTGTTGGAGATGCAAATTTTGCTTGAAAATTAATGATCCTAAAACTTACTGGGTTTGATACCAATTATTTCATAAAATATTGTTTGCTATTTAAATGATAGGTCAAGTTTTAATGCTGTACTCAGCTACCCTCATTAACTATAAATTAAATCCTCACATAATTATTGAAATATGTTTTGCAAATTTATTTTGATGAAACCTACCCGAAGTGAATTTTATATTTAATGTATTATCCGCATGTGTGTGAATCTGTGGTTTTATTCTATAATTAATGTCAAATTGTACATGTATTGATCATTATCGAAATGTAGGGAGATATTTTAGAAGTGTGGGAGAAAGGAATCTATTCCTCTTTAGTTTTAAATTCCGACCCTTTATATATATTTATCCAGCATTAACTGCCCAGGGATGGTTTGTGTTTATGCATTCCACTGCGTTGGATAGCACACTGTTTTAAACAGATATTAATTAGTTTATCGTAGTAGTTGGTGATACAAATTATTCATATGTTAGGCATTATGAAGGTATCGTTACAATCGTTTAATTCACTAATTTTCTTGCTTTGCCATCACCTTCGGAATGCATTGACCCATTCCTCATTATCCCTCACAAGGTAGACATTTTTCCTACTGGGGATCTATTTCAGGCACTTTTAATGGTTAAGGGTATGGGAAAATATGGATGAACAGTCCCAACATGCTAACTCGTGCCACTCTTTTCAGAGATATGTTCTTGGCCATCATGCAGGCATACTCTCATTCTTGTGCAATCTAACAAGTGACCTCATTCATGTAAGCAATTGTAAATTATAATGTAATACCGCCTTGAATAATATTACTTTATTTATAAATCTGAAATGCTATCCATAGATGTAATCATGTAATCTTCGCAACCCATGCTATTTAAGTATTGGCTCAGATTATGTAAAATTGCACTCTTTGTTTTGGCTGAACCATCTTGCTCCCGTCCTTTTAAGGTGATCTCCCAGATCTAGTAGAAATGCGATCATGCGCATTCTTAAAATCACACATCATCAACTGTATAATGTCATAATAAAATCTGTTATGCTTAAGTTTGTGATATTCTGATGAGGATTAAATTGAAATTTACTATTGTTTATCTGATTAAATTATTCTATAACCTTGGCACCAACCAAATTTCATGTACTAACCACTCAATTATCTACTAAACCCAATATTTATATCTATATTGGATATTATATATTAACCCAATATTTAGATTCATTTATGTAACTTGTCATAATAATTGTATAGACATTCTCACACCTATATATATATGTTTCATTTACAATAATCAACTATCATATTTAATTGTTTAATAAATTTATATTATATCATTTATCTATTATAGTATGCTGATATTCAGTATCCGAATCTCTAGCGTTAATTACTTGATTTAACCCCTTTCATTAATGGAATCTCAATTATTATCAATTAAACTCTTCGTTAATTTGGAATTTATCATAAACTCTTTCTTTCATGTTGCCTTGGATATTGTTAGTGCTATGGTTATTAATTAACATTAAGCAATAATCTGTGACGTTGTTTAATTTGTTGATAAGTCAGGAACTACTTATTATTATTTTAAATGAATGGTGAAGAATTTATTGATTAATAGTTATCCAACTCATGCTCAATAATGTAATGGCCAAACTGTAGCTATAGCCAGAGTATTCTGTAATTATTATATTTCATTGCTGTTATTGGTCAATCATTTTAGAATCGTTGAATTTAAGTCTCTTTGCTCTTTCTGTTCTCATTGTTGGGACTGGAGTAATAAAAAGCTTGTTAGTATCCTCAAAAGCATTGCTCATATAGTCATAGACCTTGGAACACAGGTAAATAGGTTAGCGTTTAGTATTGTTCCAGACCTGTGTATCTCGCAAATATTAGATTGCTGTACTTTTGCTTGGATTCTGAGTCTTGTTGAATGAACACACCATTTTGACCGGTACAATACTAGATTAAGATATAGTTTAGTAAGTCAGTGGTATTAGAAATATTTTTTTATGAATACTAAAAATTAAAACAAACAAATCAATGACATCTTTTTTTTTTCATAAATTCTTTAAAATACTTCTCTTATTTCATTCAACATTTGTTTCTCTTCAAAAAAAATGACTAGATCATTTAGTTTCACTTATTAATTTATTTATTTATTTATTGCTGTTTTTTCATAACAAAGTAAGCATTCACGAGTTTGTTTAACTTTCACATGGTTTTTATCATTTAATTGTTCACAATCAAAAATGTTTGCTTTTAGCTAACTATAAATTATAAGTGTATATTATTTATTATATTTTATTTATTTTTAATTATAATTGTTACAGAATTATATTATAAATTAAATAAAATTATTTATCACGATTTAATCATACAAAATAAAAATTAAAAACCAGCATATCCTATAAAAGGTATTATATTACTAAATAAATAATACAAAAACTCTGTCAGATAATGAAAATTATTCTACACAAATAAAGCGTGACAAACAGAACAGCCAAAATTCAAAAAACATTCATAAACAACAATTTGCCAAGCACTTTTGGTTTTGTATACCAGAATCATGACGACATATTTAGTAGGTATTACTATATACATTTAACAATTTATTGTTTCATTAGTTACTAGTTAAATGATAAGCATAATGTATAAATAAATCATATAAACACATATATACAGAGACAGGCAGACACAGATGGTTGGCTGCGGCCGGCTGGACGGACGGACAGACAGACAGACAGACAGATAGATAGATAGATAGACAGACAGATAGATAGATAGATAGTGTTGTGTTTGGTTAGGCTTACAGGTTCATTTCCAAACCAATAGACACAAAAAGAATAACTACTCAGCAATTAATATGTAAAATTTATTAGTCCAAAAAATATATATACGTTAGTTAAACAAACAAATAAATACAGTTGATATAACTGAATGCTGAGATAGTTGAGCCGAGTACAGAACTCACAGCTAGCTAAATGATTAGCCTGCCTCGTGAGCTCCGGTAAGACTCTTCCGGCTATGTATTTAGCTTGCCTCGAGTCAGTTCTAATTCGGACGTAGCAGTTTCCAGCCCTAGGTGGACTTGCCTCACTGCGTGGATGTCACGATAATGACTAGAAAAATACCTTTGCTGATGGCAGAGGGTTTAATGGAGAGCCCTGTCATTCAGGTCAACGGAAATAATTGCTCTTTGCCTTGTCTCCAAAAGGATGACTATTTAATGGTAGATCCCTACTTTACTGGAAACATGCGGATTTGGTGTGCGAACCCCAATGAAGGATTTAGTCCATTTGGATAGTAACTAGGTGCTAGCCAATCAGGTAAGGAATCTGGAACAGTTCACTTCTAAAAGCAAGGTCAGATATGACATCCCTCCCCCTGGCTCAAATTAGCCTTGGAGGACATAGTCATCGAGATGTGCTGGACAACATATTGTCTCCTTAGTTGTTTTCTCCGACTGATTGCTGTTCCGGTCTTCATCTTCTTCGCTTGATGAACTTGTTTCTGGTTGACTGCTGCTGTTTTGATTTTCTGATGTGTGATTGAGTCTTATCTGGTTGTGATGGTGATGATGATGATGACCATCTTCTGTTTGCACAACAATATAAAGACCCTTTATTTGAGTCACCACTGCTGGTATCCAATTTGTGGACCCATAGTACATACGACATAGTACTTGTGTTCCTATTTGAAGTTTTATTTTTTTTCTATCTTCTTGTTCAAGTTTGGCACCAGGTTTCAGGGTTGATAGCATTATTCTTAAGGGTCTGTTGAATAATAATTCTGCAGGAATCTTCCCTGCTACTGTGCTCGAAGTGGAGTGCTGCGCTGGCAGAATCCTGGCAATTCTGGTGTTCCAGCTCCTATCCATTTTCATGGTTAGCTTTTTGTTGAAGTCTGCTGAGTAATAAAACTTCATCTTTGATAATGTTGTGAGCTGGTTCACTTTGAACCCTAAGTGACTGAACCAGTCATGGCCTAACAAGTTGTTGTGATCACCAGATGCCACTACCAGTGGCAGGTGTCACATCTTGTTAGGCATAATAATTTTAACTCTTGTCTGACTCAAAAGTTTTATTTTATTCCCTTGGTAGTCTGATATTGACCTACTGCAAGGCTGCAGTTTATATTTATTCCTTTTTATTAATGATCACCCATGTCTTTCTTGAAACTATAGACACTGCTGACCCTGTGTCAAGTTCCATCTTAACTAGCATATCATTAATTATGTGTGTATAAACCCAGACATGTCATCTCTGGTATGGTTTATACAAGCTACTTGCTTATGTTTCTTATAAGTGCCTTTACTGTGTTAGGAAAAGGGTGTTTCTATTTTTGATTCAGCTGTTTATCTTTTTAATTTCAAACATGCAACCTTTATATGTCCCGAATCGCTTGCAAAATGTGCATGTTGCCTTGCGGTACAGGCATTCTGTATGCATGTGCTATTTGATGCTGAGTTCTCTGAGCTGACTCTGTATTTGAGTGACCCAATATTATGCTCAATTTTTTGCACTTCATACTGTCTTTATAATGGGGTAGCTTGACTAGCTATTGTCTCTGCTAGTCCTGCCTGAGCTACCGCTGTCTCAAAATCTAGGTCCAGAATCATTAATATTTTCAGCCTCAAATTGTGATCATTTATGCCACAAATAAAAGGATCATGAAATGCTTCATTCAGAAGTCTTTAAAATCGGACTTCAAGGCTAATATATGGATTCAAGTTGCAAATTCTTTAGCTGTTTCACCCTGTTCTTGTATGCTGAGATTAAAATGGTATCTCTGCATTATTGTCAAGGTTTAGGAGAAAAATATTCTGTGAGAATTGTCAATATTTGCGGACCTACTATGGTCATTAGTGTGGCTAACTTTACCTCAGGCTTTTTTATTTGGTTAGCCTGTAGATAAAAAAAAATCAAATACTCTTTATAATTTGGCCAGCTCTCAGGTTGAGTCAGATCAAAAGATTCCATAGAGCTGATTGCTTTAGCCATCTTTATTTATTTATGCGAGTAACCACTCGTAATTATCTTTGTTTTACAGTTTCATTATTGTAAGTAACTCAACAAAGTTTTTAAACCACATGCGCAAGCTTTTGTCGCTGTCTTACAAGTAAAGCTCTCATGATTGGTTGAACTTTCAAATTGACACGCCTTTAAGCTTGCGATCAATTTTATTCAACAGTTTTACGTAGTTTTTTTTTTAAAAAAAATCACCGTAATGAAATTACGGGAATGTAAATTTTTTTCAAAAAGAAAAATGATAAAACAAATATGCAAAATATGCACTCACATATTTATAATTTTTCCAGCCATGAGGGGAAAAATTGATTGTTTGACTGCGCCAGATCTGTTGAAACTGTCGTAGCTTATCTATAATTTTTCCAGTCCCGAGGAAAAATTTCTCTATGACTGCGCCAGATCTGTTGTTTTTGGTTAGGCTTACAGGTTCATTTCCAAACCAAGAAACACAAAAAAATAACTACTCAGCAATTAATATGTACTATTTATTAGTACAAAAAATATACACACATTAGTTAAACAAACGAATAAATACAATTGATACAATTGAATGCTGAGATAGTCGAGCCGAGTACGGAACTCACTTTTAGCTAACTGATTAGCCTGCCTTGTGAGCTCTGGTAAGATTCTTCCAGTTATGTATTTAGCTTGCCTAGAGTCAGACGTAGATGTTTCTAGTCCGTAGATGGACTTAACTCACTGTGTGGACATCACGATAATGACTAGAGAAATATCTTTGCTGATGGGAGAGGGCTTAATGAAGAGCACGTTCTGTCATTCAGGTTAACAGAAGTAATTGCTCTCTCTGCCTTGCCTCCAAAAGGCTGACTATTTAATGGCAGATCCTTTACCTTATTGGAAACATGCGGATTTGGTGCGCAAACCCCAGTGAAGGATTTACTCCCTTTGGATAGCAACTGGGTGCTAGCCAATCAGGTAAGGAAACTGGAATAGTCCACTTCTAAAGGCAAGATCAGATATGATGGAGAGACGGACGGACGGACGGACGGA
Organism: Epiperipatus broadwayi; assembly: GCA_028023455.1. Lineage (NCBI taxonomy): Eukaryota > Metazoa > Onychophora > Udeonychophora > Euonychophora > Peripatidae > Epiperipatus > Epiperipatus broadwayi. The sequence continues at coordinate 4,506,864 of JAQFVV010012440.1, read as the reverse complement.
CGGACGGACGGACGGACAGACAGACAGACAGACAGACAGACAGATAGATAGATAGATAGATAGATAGAAGCAATATTTCTCTTGTTCATGCAAAATGAAGTGTGTCCTGGCTTTAACTAGTCTAAAAATTAATATTATAATCATATAATGAAGAAAGCAAGCAGAAAATGTTTTTACAAAAGATATTACATTTAAATTAAGGTCTCCAGATTTTTTTTTTTAAAACACAATCTTGACATATTCTGCTACAAAAGAATATAAATAAATATGATAATTCAACTTAGTTTACCTAAAGGTTTTTTTAAAAACTAAAAAACAGATTCTTATTTCTAAAGGCGAATGTTTCAGGACAACCACTATAATCAAGTCATCATAATGGTAATCCATATATTAATAATTTGAATATGTTAAGCATAAATTAATAAAGTGTTTTTAAAATCATTAATACAAATAAAAAATTTGATGCTATGTAATGTAATAGATACAAAATTTGATAGGAATATCAACATTAATAGGCAAAAAAGAAAAATCAAATTTCATTGCATAATTTAATCTTTAAAGATCAATTTTTTTCCTACCACTCCATTTTAGATATTTATCTAAACCACTATCTTTGTCATTCATTTATAAACCTATCTCTTGAAATAATTAATTTTGTTATTATTACTATTATTAGATAGTCAAGATCTAGTGATCATAAAAAAGTCATTCTACCAATAGATAAAATCTTCAATATAATAAAGGAGGACTTCAACTTATATAAATGAATTGATTCACAACATAACATAAAATATATGTAACTCAGAATAATATATTATACAGTATAACTTATACACAATAATCTTGTACTAAAAGCAATAAATCATAAAACAATGGCAAAAAATTTGGATGAAAAATTCAAAAAAATTTTAGGCAAGTATGAACATACCTAGAAAATATTAATCAGGGTCCTACTATATATATATTTATTACTATTTTTTCCTGTGAAGATTATAATATTTTTTTTTCTCAAAAGTAACTTTTATTAGTTAAAAGATTACAAAAATTTTCGGGTACACTTACCCGTTGAGGATTACAAAGTGTTTAATGTTACATGGTAAAACAATTATTGACAAGGTTTATATAAAGTGCATTTATGTCCATAAAATGGTTACTATAATTTTGATTAATGTGTATCTGTACATGGATAATAAACTCGACCCACAGCTAAGCCATGTCAAGACTATTATAGGTACCTCTTTCTCCCAATCAACAGTCCAAATGTGCAGAGACCACATTCGGTCTACTGCCCAAAATTGAAAAGCCAACTAGGGAAAAACTAACAAGTAACAAGCACAGATCTGCACTGCCTAAAACCAACCTATCAAGGGCACAGCAGCCGACCAGAGCAAGAATGGCACTGAGACTTTGACCAGGTATCCTCCTGTTTATAATATTTTGCTTGTATCTTGACATAACTGTGATTAATTATCATATCATTCTACATAACTTCTATCACAAGATTTTTTTTTTTTTTAAATCTTTTTAAATATCTAAGATAAATATTTTTTTTAAAATCGTAAACAAAGACATTACTTTTCCATTATTCAGTCATTAATTGTCATCTAATAGAAAACTTGTAATTTATTTTTATGAAACTGATTAAAATTTAATATTTAGTGAAATGTATTTAGTTTACAAAATATATACTGTATATATTTCTTTTCATTCATTACAATATACATAAAAAAATCTGCATTTGTAAACTATTTATGTTAAGTCTTCTACTTAAAGGCAACTGAGTTAATAAAGAAACTGAGTTCTATGTCTAAAACTTTGATCATCATTGATGGTAGCCTCCTAATTCATTTTAGCATCTCAAAGTTCAGAGCTACATCAAAAATTTTATATATAAGTACATTAAGATGCAACTATGTAAATCTTAAAAATAATAATAAAATAACCAATGTTAGATACTTTATAATTTGAAATATTTAATATATATATATATAACAAAAAATAAAGACTTCGTTTTAAAAAATATATTATTATTGTTTTATTTCTACTTTAAACTTTAAATCAATCAATAAATAATCAAAATTAAAGCAAATTTATATCATGATTATACAAATTATTTTTCCCCTTAAACAGATGGTTAGTAAAAAAAAAAATGAAAATTAAAATATAAAATACTAATAATTTAATTCTCTTTTTTAATTATTAACATTTATATTTCTAAGTGGTATAATTAACAATCAAAAAAAGCAAATAATGGGAGAAGCCAATCCCCAATAAAGACTGAATTTTTGTATAATTATAACTGGTTTTACATTAACCGCTCATTTAGATTAAAAATAAATATATAATAAAACAATATTAATAAATAAAAGGAATTACTGCAAATACTTAAATAAAAGCAATATTCAAGTAAATATTGATTAAACACTTTGACTACCAAAGTAAGATTTAGTTAGGCTTTTTTCTTTAAATTTAAAATCTAATTTAGAATATTCATTCATTACCCAAACTCATAATAAAACTGCTTTCAATGAATAAAAAATTACATACGTTATCTCAGTTAGTATGGGGAGGGGGGTGCTAAGGTTCATCATTCACTAATCTCTGCAATATTTAAATTTTCACAAATCCCATAAATAAATTGCAATAAGCAACAACTGTGAACATTTCATAATTATAGAGGATCAGAAGCACAAATTTATAATAATCAAACCAAAAAAAAAAAATTACTTATTTACTTATAAATAAATCTCATAGACACTTTTAATTAACTAATAGGTTCATTTGTGAAAGACAAGTATTCTAAGGTTGAATTATAAGCAAAATACATGAAATAGTTTCTATTTATTGCTTATTTTTCAATTCTGTGAACAGTAACTCCTGAACCATCATTCATATATGTATCATATTCCTATAACCATTAACTGCTTTCTTCAATCAAAGAATGGGTCCTATAGAAATGCATGTTACTTTCATTATGGCTTCATCATTCCTCAATAGACTTGACACAATATTCTCTCCCAAGAGTAGACTTTTTAAAAATAAAAAAAATTGAAATATAATATTTATTAGTTTATTTTTTTAAAAAAATTATTATTATTATTTTACCAAACTATACATCTTTTTTTTTTCCATTTATTAGAAAACATTTTTAAAAATGCTCAAATTGGTTTAAAGATGAAGTTCCCTCCCTTAATTTTCTCTCTTTCAATTCTTATTCATCAATAAATTATTTTTCTTTCACTATATTTTTCATCTGGTATAAGATTTAATAATCAATATATGCCAGGTGATATTTATTAAATTCTGTCTGGCCCTGTCCTATCTAATATCCCTAGACTAGTTTCTAACATGACTTTCATCAGTGATGAGCTTTTAGAAAGATCAAATGCATATTTCCTCTAACAGATACCTTTTAATTTTTTTGTTTTTATTAGCAAGCTATCAATCCAAATTGAAAAACATGTTAATATTTTCAATCTAAATTAATTTGCTGTTATAGTTGTCAGAAGTGAAGCCAATTCAGTATTTATACATTATGGTATTCTTAATTTTTAAACAACTATTGATATATCTATCCTGCAGTTAGGATTGATATCAATAAAATATTACCTGATTCTATCACATAACTAGCTTACGCATTACTGTTTCAACAGCATACACTTTTTTTCCTTTACTATGGCTGACATCCAATGTAAGATTTAGTAATTAATATATACCAGATGATAGTGTTTATAAATCCCTATACAGTGCTATCCTATCTAATATCCTCAAACTAGTTTTGAGCTTATAGCTTTCATCAGTGGAGGCTTTTGCATCTGGAAACAATGCAAATAGATCGTTTGGACGTAATGTACTTTACTAGTAGCAGCCATTTTTTTTCTTTCTTTTGTTTACTATTAAGCAATCAGCCCAAATTAAAAAATGTTAATGTTTTCAATCCAAACTAACTTGCCTGCATGGTTATACAGATTGAAACTAATTCAATATCTATACATTATAATGATCTTAGTTTAACAATTGCCGCTAGAGGAAAGGTACATTAAATGCAAAAGATTCAGGTGTACTGCTTCCAGATCCCAAACTCCTTATTAATGAAAGCCATAAACTAGAAACTAGTCTGGGAATATTAGATAGGACAGTAATAAGCATTATCACTGGCATCTACTGATTACTAAAGCTCTCATTTGGTGGAAAAAAATATGAGAAAAAGAAAATTGCCATTGAACAGTATGATGTAAACAAAGCTCATGTAATATGCTATTGGTTTAAACTCTTGTTCATCTTGGCAAGTTGATTTAAAAATAACTTTCTTTTTTGAAAATTTAACTTTATGGTACATTCTGATTTAGAAATATGCTTTTATTATCAACCTTTTTTCATTTTGTTATAAATCTTAAATTTTTTTGTATATGTTAAGCTTGTAAAAGTTTACACATAAAAACATTAATGATAGTGTTCATACAAATGTTCTAGATCAGCAAGCACTCACCTTTTGGGTTCGTGTACTACTCAAAAATATCAACATTTCTCAGTATGATCTTCATCATCAAAATAAAAAAAATTGGTAAGCAAATAAAAATATTTATACCAGTTATACATTATTTAAATATAATTTTTTTTAAAATAATTTATCTTTCACATATCACCTATAAGTCCATTGTGGATTACCAGTGGTATAGTACACTATAAGTTGATCATTAATTATATATTTCATGGTTTGTATTTGACCATATTGACAAAGATCAATGGCTGTTAAAATCTATTTATGAAGTAGATGAGGGCATTAATCATGGGTTAACATGAATATGTTGATACAGATTCCAATAACATTTAAGAAGATCAAATCCAACTGCCCTTATGGTCAGATCTAAAAAAAATTTGTTTGGAACCTCATAAGTCCATTTCTTATGTCATAATTCCGGTTATTAAAAGATTATTGGTTGAATATCCAGAAAGTGATCTTAACTTAAAATGAATTTTTAAGTGTCAAAACTATATTTTGAATAACTAGCAAGCCTGATTTGTTTAATAGCTTTTTAGTGATTAAGCCAATGCACATGTGCTTTAAAGATAAATTATAAATAAATACTCAATTTTTCCAGACACAAGATATAGTATTTTAGAAAGAATAGAATGAATCCACCCTTTCTTTTGACCCAAACGTTTATGTATGGGCAAATCTTAAGTGTGTGGAAATAAGAGCGTGAGGTGTTACACGATCACTTTAAATTACATTTGTTATATTTGAATGAATGACACTTTGCAAAATCTTTACAATTTACGAACCATCATTCTTTAGTTGAAATTAAACATATATAATGAGATATTATTTTGTATAGCACTATGATTTTTTTACGTAATAGTAATATTAGCGATTAAGCCAATGCACATTCGCTTTAAAGATAAATTATAAATGAATACTCAATTTTTCCAGACACGAGATATAGTATTTTAGAAAGAATGGAATGAATCCACCCATTCTTTCGACCCAAACGTTTATGTAAACATAGCACTATACAAAATAATATCTCATTATATTTGTTTAATTTCAACTAAAGAATGACGGTTCGTAAATTGTAAAGATTTTGCAAAGTGTCATTCGTTCAAACATAACAAATGTAATTTAAAGTGATCGTGTAACACCTCACGCTCTTATTTCCACACACTTAAGATTTGCCCATACATAAACGTTTGGGTCGAAAGAATGGGTGGATTCATTCCATTCTTTCTAAAATACTATATCTCATGTATGGAAAAATTGAGTATTCATTTATAATTTATCTTTAAAGCGCAATTGCATTGGCTTAATCGCTAATATTACTATTACATAAAAAAAACAGCGCTATACAAAATAATATCTCATTAATATCTTTTTATATATTTTTTGTGAGACAACTTCTGATATCTGATGAAAAAATATATAGATATGTGAAAAAATTGGAAGCCACTATTAAAAAATAGATTTGAATGCACCAGTAATATTTCTCATGGTAATATTAATTGAGTATCCAGAAGTTTAATGTGGGCAGTTTTCACCAATAAAATATTATGCCAGTATTAAAAAAGCTGTCTATAAAATACTCGTAATTTCAAATAATGTCAGTCAGCTTGCCAAGGTTATTTTTAAAAAAATTTTTAATCTAATCTTAGATAAATAAGGGAAAAAAATTAAGCTACGACCCATCCCTTGCTTTTAAAAATCATAAGATATGATTATGCTTTAGTGCAGTGTGACAAAAGATTATATTCAGATTATAAATTGTTTCCATAATATTTTGATGACAATATCAAGAATACTATTTTTTATTGAATTATGAATAAGACTGCAATTTTTGAAAAAGATTTTCAAAATTTTCATATTCTTATTTAAAGATTTTTTAATCTCTGGAAATAATTTCTTTTATGAAGTCAAAGAAATGTCATCAGTATAGATGAATTTTCTTCACTCTATATCTGGAAAATGACTGATGAACATATTATATTAAGTAGGTGAGAAAACAGAACCCTATAATAGTCTGTTCTATGAAATTTTTTATCTATTATGATTACCATTTTATGTGAAGTCCTAGACAGCATACTGGATTTTTATTGTCAATTGTTACATTTAATTTAAGGTACAATTTTCATATCTTTAAGTTATTTTAAATAAATATATTATATACTGCCATAAAGGTAACATGGAAAATGCAATAAACCTAAAAAAAAATCTAACTACTATTATAAAATGTAAATTCACTTTAAATTTAAAAATGTAAATATTTTTAAAATGATTAATTTTATACTTATTTAGGAATAGCAAATTATGATAGATAAATCTTAAAATTAAATTTCTGACAACAGATTTATTACATTTTCCACAAAATTAGAATTAAAATTATATATACTATGTTATTTCATTCTATCACTAATTTAAAAATAAACCACTAAACATCACATAATCACCATTTCTTATGCTTGCACATAACTGTTATTAAAACAGGCAAAATTCTCCATACTGTATGGAGAGTTTTGCCGGTTTAATTTAAAAATAAAAACACATTCTCTAATCTCTATTACTGAAAAAAAAATATATTGGATATATGTAAGATCCATTGCTTTCTCCGACAAAGCCAAAAAAAAAATCATTTGGGAACAAATTATTGGATGTGCATTTAAAATAAAATATTGATAAATTGTCATTACTAAAAAAAAGTATAATTCACATAGATATATACACCCAAATATATGAGTAAATGCACAGACTGCTTTATTTTTTACGATGGCAATTATTTTTTTATCTGCTAAAAATTACTGGTAATTTTTAAATAATAAATACATGTGCAATATAAATTTTCATGTATAAAAGTATTAGCTATTTGTAACATATATGTATATAAGAATGCATTAAAATATATATATAATGAGTCTATTCATTCAATATACTGAATGTTTCTTATATAAGTAAATAGAGGAATTTGAACTTAGGATTTTTCATTCTATATCTTAAACAACCAACACACATGACGACATACATGTGAAAAAGATAGATGAACCCCACATATGTATTTCATGCAGAACCAGCATTCATCAGTTGGGTCAGATTAATCAGCGCTCAGCTCATTAATATGCAATTTCTCAAAGTTTAATGAACAAGCTTCAATCTTGTCATCCTTCCAACTGTTCAACCATCCATTTCATTGAAAAATCAACAATGGAATGCTCTAAGCCCTTGGTAGATTTGATATTGTAGTCATGCCCATGTAGACATTATATTAATCTAACCTCTCATACTATTGGACCATTACGTATGTATAGTTAGAGAAATACTTGCAGATAGTTCTATCTTAGCTTGTTTTTTATAACCATTAGTAATATTATATAATTCTATGTATAAATATTCAAACAACAAACAATTTTTGTGTATATATGTGTAGTGCAAATACATATGTACACAGATATTATAAATGAAAAGTAAACTTAATTTTATGATATCTATATGAAATATAATATTTTTGAGAATCATATATATATAATGTACTATAATTGATTACAAAAAAAATTATTCTAAAAATTTAAAAATATATGGCAATGTTAAATTTTTATTGTAATAGAATATAAAAAATCTTACTTCATTATATATTTTTTTCTTTCCAAAAGCATTTTGATCTCTTTTCAAAATTCATAACTTTTTTCTTCACTGGAAATGATTTTTGAAATTTTGAAATAAAAGAATTTTTCAAATTTTAATATCTCCACCATCTTTTGTACTGTTGTTATAAAAGATACATTATATAAAAAATTATTTTCTACACTTTCCAATAACATATTATAAAATTACTTAGAGTGAATAGTTTTCTAAAAAATTTGAAATGAAAATTTTTCATTGGAGACTTTCAAAAAGGAGTAGCAGCAGAGAAGATGAGATGACAGCCTTAATAAAAATAATTTATCCTAAAAACCAAATTATAAATACTTTATAATATTTTTATTATAATGATAATAAAATTTAAATATATTTAGAATATTAAAAATATTTTGAAAGCATTTTGAATTCTTTTTTTAGAATGTACCTTTTTTTTATTTATAAAAATTTTTAAAAAATTAATCTTGAAGTAAACAAATAATTTAAAATTTTCAAAAACCTGTCAATTTTCATCCTATTGAACAAAAGAAATGTATTATAGAAGATAATTGAATATAGAATTGAATGATGTATAACATGATTTTATATTTTAAAAGTTTTCCTGCAAACTGAAATAGAAAATTATGCTCTAAAAAAAAGATATAACATGTTCAAAAGTGTCTTATGGAAATGAATACATTTAAATAGAAATCAAATGGCATGTTAACAGATAAAAAATATATATGAAATATATATGAAATCCTTTAGAACAAAATCAAGCAAAACACAAAATACAATTTTATACATATATATTGCTTACAATAACTTCCCCATATACACTTTCATGCAAAATTTTTTTAATGATTCCTTTATTTTTCTGACAGTTTCAACAGTCTTGCAGTCTTCAACAGAGCTACAATATTGAATGATATAAACACATAACCACTACTTCATCATATACATATAAAAATATATGTATATCAAAAATATATACATACATATCCTCAAAAACTTACATATACATATAATCCATATATATACACATATATGCATCCACACACATATACAACCTATATATAAAATACATATACACCTGGGTCTCGTTTTACGCAATAGAAAGGTTCCTCAGAAAACAAGCGCAAACTAAATCGCGCAAAAATAGACGTAACTTACATTGAAAAAGGGGGGATGCGGTCTGTGATTTTTCAAAATTCGCGTAAAAGCAAAGCACCAACGTAAAATTACTTTAAAATTCGCGAAAAAAAAATATAAGGAAATAAAATATGACTAATAAAAAATTTCAAGTTTGAAAAAAATTGATACAAGACAAACTTTTTTTAACTATAATATTTAATTTGATTCAAAATAATATATTTTTATGCATACTTTACAGTACAGTAATTTACATTTTTTATACACGTTTTAATTATTATAGCTATTTGCCGAAAAACACATTAGTTTGCAAACAACTAGCGCCAACTTCACACTCATGTTGTGTCAACGGTTTTCTGGTGACAACGTAATTAATAATTAATCTTTGAGACGATGATTTTATTAATTGTTTATGAAAGTAACAACTAAAAATTAAATTCTTATTTTTGTCTTTAATTTTCAATTCGGTTTAAAAATCAAATTTCACATTAATTTCAAGTCGCAGTAAGTAATTTTTAAATTGTTAATTACAATTAAAAATCAGATTTTAATTTTTAATTGTCAAATTTAATTATGCCCACTGCTATTGCTGACCTTTTAAAAATAAACTTGTGGACACTAAATGATTAATAATTGATTACGTTCTTTTTTAAAAAAGCAAAAACAGAATGTGATTTAAAATGCAAAATTAACACGTACAATGTTTGAACAAATTTATGTTATAATGTTGTAAAATTTAATGTGTGTATACATAAAATGTGGAAATTATGATTTTAATTTCATTATTGCATAAAATCTTACTATTATAAAGCACTGAAAATATTGAAATTACTAAGATGAAAGTCGAATTCCAATAATGTGCTATTACTTTCAATATAACATAAGTGCGCGAAATTTATTATTTAAAGTAATAGCGCATTATCGGAGTTCATACACGTGGGTCTCTTTTTACGTGGATTTATTTAACACACTTCCGGTGAAACACAAATCGCATAACTTCAAAATCGTGTTAAATAAGTCCGCGTAAAAAGAGACCCAGGTGTATATAAAATATATAACCTATCAAATAAACAATTTTATTTTATTTTTTTTAATTTTTAAAAAAAAATGTAAAAACTAGCCTTTATTACTTCTTTATCAATTTAACTTTAATTCTACTTTTTAATCATTCTTTTTTCCTATCTATCATTTTATATTATTATCTAATATATTTTATCACCTTTTAATTTTTTACTTTAATACCTACAAATTTAATTTTTGCCATTTTATTATTTCTTATCTTATTCTTCATTAATAATTTTTATTTTTATTCTCTTAAATAATTTTCCTATTCATTTAAACTTACTGACTTTAATCTCCTTTACCTTTTAAAATAACTGATCTTTTTAAAATTTCTTATCTTCTTTTTATATACTCCTTTAATTCAACTCCCTCTATTATCAATTTCCTTAACTTTTAATTGTATTTGAAAATTTAATCTTACAAACCTTTATATATATTATACCGGATACTCAATCTATTCTGAAACAGAGGGCGCCACCAGACCACTATGTGTCTGGAAAATTTGTTTACTGTGATCAGAATAGATGATGATGATGGTTTGTGCCGACTAGACTCAGGGAGAAACAAGAGATCTTAAATTGTTTAGACAATTGAGACAAAAGCACAAAGACAAACGTCAGCCAAATTAAGTTTAAACATATTTCATAAATTTTATTATGAGAAAATAAATTATTAAATATAAGTTTATGACACCAGAGATGGGGGTTAACTCAGGCGTGTACCAGACATACTAAAGGCAAAGCTATGACAGACTGACTGATCTTCTAATAAACAAATTTAAAAGGGAGGAAGCAAATTTCATTCAGCAGAGGATTCACCTAAACATTGGTCTTCACTTTCAGATATTTAAACCATATGCCCCTGAAATAGATCAAAGAACCCAGTGTCGATGAGCTTTCCGAGATCTAAGCATGGTCAGATCTCGAATGTCCTTATATCGGTATGAACTGCACCAATTACTACATTTAAAATAACGGTGATAGATCCACCTCAAGAACAATCGAAAAATATCATTGAAACGAAAAAACAATTAAACCTGGTGAATCCCAGCCAAACGATTGGCGAAAATTACTTTAAAATTAATAATTAATGGTCCCAATAAGAGACAAGTAAATGATTAGAAAAACAGTTACGTCTGCCCCAGCAAATAAAGAAAAGAAAATAAACTTACAAACAAATTCTGAGTACACGCTCTGATAAATTTAAAGCACACATAATAACTACAAAAAGAAATCTATCGGAGAGTGCACATGAGTACGAAATATCAAAAGTTTAAATACTCTAGCAGAACGAAAGTATTGCTCACCTGTAATTTAAGAAAGGATAAAATTTATCTTCCTGCTGACGACTTATAAAATTACAAAGAAAAACACAATTCTAATTTCCGCTTTTAGAGATATTAGAAACGAAATCTCCACCTGCGGAAAATTAGACAATAAAGTCATCAGCAAAAAGATTTTTGGAGGTTTAGCAAGAGGGCAAACATAGAGTATAAAATTAATTATTGAATACTAAATAATTACAGGTAAGCATAAAAAAATATATATACAAGACTGCTAAAGCATTTACAAAAGCGAGGCATAAAATATAAAACTCATTCGTCATTCTCCAATAAACAAAACTGAAAGCAAATTGGAATCTTAAAACTAAGATTCCAAGACACACTACAAAATATTGGAAATTAGAGCAAATATTAACTATGAGGCTATATTGATTTAAGAATACATATTTATGATTAGATTGAGCGGAGATTTAATGAGAATTAATTTACCCTGGGAAGAATAAAAAGAAAATAGTTACCTTTCGGTAAAAGCAATGTTCACGTAGAGTGCGCACTTTTACTTAAGTTCATTTTCAGGTCTTTAGACCACGGCAAGGTAGATGTAACGAGGTTCCGGCTTCTTTTAGGTGTTTAAGACATTACTGGAGCAAACTTGGAAGTCAGGGATCCGTCCTTTGTTGAATTAGCAAGCCATTCGGGTGGTGACAACATGTATAGAATTTTTCATCTTGTGGCAAGCAGAAGTATTTAATAACAGCTCTTGTCCTTTAAGAATTTAAATGTCCGTGCTGACATAAACTTTTACTTTAGAAACAGCTTGTCTATTTACGAATAATGAATTAACTGACACTCCAAATTTTCGGGGCTATTTATACGTTGCTCCATTTCCCGCGAAACACTTTCCTTGTTGTTCAATTTCTTCGCCTTAGGCAGGGCAAATATTAATCTCCCGCTCAATCTATCTAAGAATTCTACCCAGGGTTTCTTGAAATGAAAACAACAACATAAAAATCAAATCTCCGCTATCAAAATTGTTTACAATAATTAAAATAAAAGCAACAGGAATGCAATTAGCTAGCCAGCTTGTTTTTAAATCAAATGGATTTAAAAACAGGCGGTATATGAAAACTATTTTAAAATAAATCGATAAATATTTTTTAAAAATCCGTTTTACATATAAACGCTTGTGTTTTGATACACGCATTCTTTTTAAATAATAATGAAAATTTAAACCCTAAACGTTTAATTAAAATTAAAAGCTTAATAAATTTCTTTTTTTTTTTTGTTTAATAACAACACCATTGAACCGGATTTCAATCAGGTTCAATATATAAAATATATTTACAATTTTTTACATATATCCACATATTAAACCTTTTATATACTTATTTTATTTTTATTATTAATAATTCTATAAACTAAACTGCTTCCGATCATTAAGTGGGTGACCCGCACATCTTATTTGATTGATCAAAATGTTGTTTTCTTTTTGTAATGATGTAAAAACTATAAGCATGATGTCAACAGAAATACAGGAATTTTATACATCTTTTACATAGCTTTCTCCCTCTATTACCAATTTCCTTAACTTTTAATTCTATTTGAAAATTTAATCTTACAAGCCTTTATATTGTGCCATTACAATTTAGTCACTAGCTAAATTTATAGTAATGTGCATGTAGAAAAGGTAAACCAAAATCATCATCACATTTTTATATAACCATAAAAGAAGCTGTAGGGCATCCAAGTTCAAACCCTACCAGATCCAGTTTTAAAAGCTTTAGACAGAGAGTGGGTCAACAATTATATGCTTTACTTGTTTGTATGTTAATAAATCTCAAAAAGAGTAGTACACACATTTAAATTTAAATTTTTCTTTAAAAAGCAAAGTTATAATGCATACGTATAGGCAATGTATGTGTAAACTATTTAATTGTTTTATATTTCAAATATTCAACATTTTAACTTTCTTTAAAACTAACCTATGCTTGATCAATTCTAATATCTTATTCTATACTTCTATTTTGCTTTTCTATAATTATAATTGGGATTTAAAAGTTACAGATTTAATTAAATAATAGGGTTATAATTACTAAGCTAGCAATATTATTTAATGTTAGTTTATGAATGATTTGAAATAATGAAGTATGTGTGTACATTACATACAGAAATTTACATTTATTAAATATTGAAAGAAAAGGAAGGGTTAAATCTGTCAAATTATTTTTTTGTACAATTTTATGTTAAAAGAGGAAATCTGTTGAATCAGATATCTATTTTTGTAGCAATTTTGTTTTTGTAAATGATTGTTTGTCACTTTGGGAGCTTAATCTGGGTGGGAACTCCAATTTTGAAATTGTCTTATCTTAAGATCTAAAGAAGGAAGCTCAAAAATTTGAAATGTTACCTAGGTGTAAGGAAAAAAAAGGATTATGTCTATTTTTTTTTAAAAAAACAAAAGTGTCTGGAAAAAGGATTAAACTTTTCAGTTGAAAAATAATTTAGTTGAAAATAAATTAGAGATCTAATTAAAACGAATTTGTCCAAAAATAGCAAGTGACGCTATCTCTGATTGGTTAAGTTAGCTAAAAAATTGGATATAAAAAGGTGTCTGGAAAAATCAGTTGAATTATTATTATTGTGATTATGTTTCAGATTATTAGACTATTAAATTGAATGTTGAAAATATAAGAATTGACTGGCTAGAAAAATTATATGTATGTCCTATCTTTGCCTGACCATCTGGGAAAGCTGCACATCATATAGGAAAGAAAAGATGTTTTGTCTAAAATAATATTCTACACCTTTCAACTGACCAGATAAATAAGATGTTCTTAATAGAAGGAATGAAGCATTCACCTGCATTCGATGAAAGATGAATTAATCTACCGATAAATATTAATCATCAAGTCCAATTAATTGTTCCAGAAACTGATTTTAAACTCAAGAAAATTTATAAACGTGAAAACAACTGCTGTATTTCATCCACTAAAAGAATAATGCTTGACAGAAAGAGAAGAAAAATTGATAATGATTTCCAAATTATCCACTAAAGCAAATAACCTCAATAGGATCCTCATCATCAAATAATTATATACTTCAAGAAAGTGATTGTTCCAAAGAACACGGAAATTGTTGCTGCCAAGTATAGACAGTATACAAGACAAGTGAACCCTTGGATTGGTAATATAACTTTTATATCTATTTTCTTTATGCAATCAGAGTATTAATAAAAATTTAGTAATAAAGTGACATATTTTATTTAAAGAACTTTTAAAGACAATTCAGATCGATGGAAACCAAGAATGTCTTAATAATAATAGCTTTGAACTACATAAATGATTGTGAATGTATCAAAATTTATTTGTTTATTAATTTTACAGTTATGAAATATTAATGTGTAAACGATTTTTTTTATGGTATTATGATTTTAGTTTTAACTAATATATTATTATTATTTTGGGATAAAACACGCACATACATAGTAATATTTTATATGTGTATAATTGCGAGTGAATGTGAAATAATAAGTAGTATTGAAATATTAGATTATTTTGTTTCAAGTTAAGTATAGCATTTCAGAGGTAGAAGAGAGGGGGAGAAAATAATTTAAAACTTGTTTCTAAAACTTGCTCTTTCAATTCTACTAACATTTTTTTTAACATTCTACTTACATGTTAGATTTATAAAGTATGTGTGCTAATGAGCGGATATTTTTTTTTTCTTGAAATACTTTTCTCATGGAGTGAAAATCATGGTCAATGTGACATCCAACTTAATACAATATACATTTGAAGGGAAAGGGGGAAGAACTTGAAATTAATCTGAGGATTGTTATATAATCAATTATTATTATTATTATTCTTATTCATATCAATTTTCATGTTTATCTAGAATTTTTTATGTATATGTTAGAAATGCAGTAATAAATATTAGTTTGTTTTATTAAACGAGGCGTATATATTTCATTAAGTGTAGTCTTTGTTAAGTGTGATCATTCATCATCATCAGTGGTTGAATATTAGTTATTTAAGATATAAGTAAATATGCTAAAATTAAGCAATAATTATGAATTTCTTTATAAAAATTAGTTTTATGTTTAGGCTTAGTCCTAGAGCTGTAGTTGAAACCCTTGTCATTATCGTTATTATTATCATCATCATCATCGTCATCAACGTTTTAATTAATGAGCTGTTTAACTGTTTAAAGGCCATAAATAAATATTGATTTTATAATATTTAGTGATTTTTTAGTATTATTATAACCACATCCCGTCATCTATTTCATGCAAGGATGAGTGAATTGCCATCCTAAATTAATAGTAATCTAAGCTAGTAAACTTATAAAAATATTGAAACACATTTGTTATGTTAAGATCTAAGAAATGATTTATGTCTAATATACTCCACTTTGGTTTAAAGATGTTTTACTTTTACCTAAATATTAGTGTGTATAGTGATATGGCTCAAAAAGCAAAATCTCCCATTTTTATTAGAAATAAAGTACCAAAAAGGGGATTCAAACCCGGTACATGTGAAAGGTTATTAGATATAACTGTGTCTAGATTCAGATAATCTAGTGGCACCCTGCTAGACCATATTCACTTAGTATTTGTTTAAACATGCACTTAACATCAAACCAAGAAATGAAAGTGGATAAGATCTACTGTCTGTATACCTGAGTTATATTTTATTGAATTACTAGTGTACTCAGCTCACGTGATTTCATATACCTGAGTTATAATACTTGTTATTAATAATTTGCTTATAATTATTGATAGTGGGATATCTTGAGAAATCCAACGTTATTTTAGATATTATGATCTTATATATTGTAGACTACTCAGATATGGTAATAGTTATTTGAACTTCTTTAATTTTGTTACAATATATATAAAATATATTTACAATTTTTTACCTATATCCACATATTAAACCTTTTATATACTTATTTTATTTTTATTATTATATCAATAATATCAATAATTATGCGCTTTTAACGCTCGTTAAAGAAGTTATAATATTAATCATTTTTACTATTAACAATTCTATAAACTAATACTATTTTAACTGCTTCCGATCATTAAGCGAGTGAGCCGCGCATCTTATTTGATTGGTCGAAATGTTTGCTTTTTTTAATGACATAAAAACTATAAGCATGACATCAACAAAAATACAGGCATTTTATACATTTTTTACGTAGCTTTCGAAAGCTGTCTTTAAAAAAAAAATCCAATGAAAATTGGATTTTTTATTATTTTTTTTTTGTAACCGGTGCATTAAATTTTTTTATCAATTTTGTAATTTCCACAAAGCGATAAAGTCAAAAAAATTTTACTGGACTAAAAATACACTTTTATCAGATTAAAAATACGCTGATTCACAAACAAGCCCTCCCATGGAATCTAAACGTAATCGCAAAATATCGGACTCGTAAGTATACAATTTTAATTTTTTGAATAATATTTTAATTTTTTTTTAATTATTTGAAAAAATCATTTAATTTTTATTATTAATTTGCGTTTATAGTGGTGTGTGTCTATATAAATTCTACATTTATTTATGCTCATATGAATTCATATGTACAGTAATTTTGTGTTCTAATATAATCCACTTATTTTATAAAAATAATGATTCTCAAAAGGTTTGATAATTCATTATTTGAAAAATGATTTATTGGGTTTGTATTGGCGTATGTGTATATAAATCCTCTATTTATTTATCCTCATATGAATTCATATGTACAGTAATTTTGTGTGTTCTAATATAATCCACTTATTTTATAAAAATAATGATTCTCAAAAGGTTTAATAAATTATTATTTATTATTATTATTATGTTTATATGGTGTTTGTGTTTACTTTTGCATGTTGTATAATAAATAATGATTTACAATACTAATAAACAAATATACAGAAAGATTGCATATGCAAGCAAAGAATCAAATTCTGATTCTTGCGCCTATGACTTGATACTCATCTGTGGAGTCACTAGTTTTGCCATATCTTTCATCACATTATTTTCAAGTCTATAGCTAATAAATAGACTATATGCAAATAAATTATATCAATGTGATACAATAAATATAATAAGATAGCATCACTGGTGTGCATAAAGAATATAAACATCACTGGTGTGCATAAAAAATATAAACATCACTGATGTACATAAAAAAATATAAAATGAAGAGATGAAACTAATTTTATCAGTGATACAGACAGTAGTCTACAATTTCTAGTTTTAGACAGACAAGAAGCCATTTGCTATGATGACAAATGCATATCTATCTTCTGGAAATGATTGGTTTTGTATCTTTTATTAGGATGAACTTTTTTCTTATAGACGCCTTTGAGTTTTTGGTAACTTTTGGGGTACAAGATAAAAATGAAGAATTCTTATGCGAATAGTTTTGGAGATTCTGAAGCTATGGATTATCTCAGGTAGGGCATATTATATATGGTTTGAAAGATAATTTGTGAGGAATACAAAAAAATTATCACTGAAGATGTAATTTAAACTTAGTTAATGATGAATTATATATTAAGAACAAGCAATAAAGTAATAATTATGTCAGATGTTGAAATTTCTTTTTTTCCTTATTTTTTAAATGGTTATCACTATTTGTCTTAAACTTATTGTTTTCCTTATTTTTT
Source organism: Epiperipatus broadwayi (assembly GCA_028023455.1). Lineage (NCBI taxonomy): Eukaryota > Metazoa > Onychophora > Udeonychophora > Euonychophora > Peripatidae > Epiperipatus > Epiperipatus broadwayi. The sequence goes on along the minus strand of JAQFVV010012440.1, from coordinate 4,488,615 downwards.
CTAGTTTCTATTAATGTAAATTTTTTTGCTCTAACATAATTAAAACTGAAGTTATTATGAAAATTGTGTCTCAGGTCAGTTTTTAAAAAAATTCAAGATGGCGCCTGAAATCTGAAACAGTTAAACTTATATTTTTATTTTTTATTCAAACTTCTATTCATATGACTATACAATCCCTATACATTTTAACAGTTTACCCATGATCCTATTTTAAGAATTTAAGTGAGAACAGGTTACTAACACGTGCTTTGAGTAGGTATATTTATGAGCATCGAACAAGTCCGACCTCAAGCGCCAATCTTACCAATTAATAAGAATTATATCTCTCAAAACCAACAGAAAAGGTTTCCAGTGGATCTTATCAGGTGCCTTATCCAGACTACCTCAGTCTCAAGGTCTGGGAGGCAATGTCTATCAAGAGAACAGAGCCTATGCAGTTTTATAATTTTCCTATCTGCCCTAAGAATCTTATTATTTTTTTTTTAGAGATATGCGGCCATTAATACCAGTAAGCTTTTATAAATAATAACCCAGAAATTATAAGAATCTCGTAATTCACATAATACACAAGTTATAGCTTAAAATTCTAATATTTATTAATACATGCATCTACTAATATCTCAAGCATATGACTCAGTCATTCCAATACACATATATAATATCAATATACACATTCATGAAGGAGTGCAACTATGTGTTAGAGTTGCATTTATTAAATAATTTAATCTATTTCTATAATTCCTTTAAGTTGGGACAAAGCTGACATTTCTTAATTTAGTATTAAACTATTATATGTTCATTCAATATATAGAGAGAAAGTCATAGTTATCTCCTTTGAGGGTGAACGTTCGTGTGTTTAAGGAGGATCTATAAGCTTACAGTATTACAATGGCGATTGTCTTAGCGAGAGTTGTCGGTCTGGAAGATGATGAAAGATTCCATAACATTTACAAATATGATAATCCCTCCTAGAGGTGTTAGGTAGGTGATTCTAAAATTGAGGGCACGAAAGATCATGTTGTTTGGAGCTCCGCTATCACTTCACTTGCTTGAAATAGATGGCTAAAATCTCCATAGATAAAGGTCATAGTGGTAGGCAGTTCACCAAACAGCTGTACACTGGGCTGGTTCAATGAATCCACATAATTCTTTTACTCCAGCATTTCAGTGGAATCCATTAATGGTCGTTTAAATCACCGCTAAACTTCAATTAATGTAGGTTATGAATATTGAGACTTAAGTCCTCCAAAAGCGCTTTGCCATATAACTTTTAATAATACTTTGCAAGCTTCACTTTTTTGCGTAAAGTGCAAGTAAATTATTTACTACTCAAAGATGAAGTAGAAAACTAGTATTTTATTAATTAATAAAATCACTTTATTAAAATTTACTTTCCACGCTTCTTTCTCTATAATGGTCACTTTTCTGAATCACTACAAAATAAAATAAAAATAATATAGCCCTTTTCTTTTATCTCTCTTTCACCTCACCTTTTTTTTTGTCTATCCATATGCCGATGACCATTATCTCAGGAATGCTTTCAGCATGATCAGGTTTCCATTGTCCCAAAATACTTAGTGGAAGTGTCATTAACAGAAATCACCCATGGCACAACTTGCAACCCCTTTTATTACTCTCTCCAGCATTGTATTTTAATTTGCTTTCACTAAAAAACATGCGCTACTAATGACATTATTTCAATAACTATAACTTACAGTAATAAACAACAAAATATATAAATATATATATATATAAAATACAATTCCGCACATAATCGTTCCTCTTCATCTTCACATACAAATCTATCAGTAATTAATTCTACGCAACTTCACAACACGTGTAATAAATATATATGTATATGTTCACGCCTTTAAATAGTCAATGTATTTCACTCACTCTTTTGTAACAGTTCGAATGTATATCTATAAATTTTCTCGCATCTATTAATTCAATCCATAATAACAACCGCAATAAACACTTTTGTAATCATTCATGCCGTTTACTTCCTTTAGTAACTGTATTCGAATCCAGCTACTGTTACAACATATATATATTGTAACCTCAACTTCACTTCATTCCATTTCAGAATTCACTTTATGTGACCTCTACTTTAATTCATTTCATTTCAAGTAGCTCATCGATTGATATTAACATTGGGATCGAACAAGGACGACTAGTGTGTTTATTTCATAATATTAATAATAAGACTAAATATACCCGGGCGTCAAATTGCAACTATAAATCATAATGCCCACTAGAGATCATCATCATCCATGCTTATGACTACAGAAGATAATGGAGAAAATAATTAAATTGTCTCTCAAAAAAAAATATGTTGATAAATACAACTCAATTTATTGTGGTCTTGGTTTCAAACCTAGCAACAATTATGCAAATGTTTCCATGACAAATTCTTATTACTAAATGAATAATAATAAGACAACTTTCTTCCACAACTTTAATATAAATATTTGATCTCAAGTAGTAGCTACGAAAACATTGTATACATTTCCAATTCATATATGATTAGAAATAATTTAGTAATCGATGCGGAGAACTCCTAACTTATGCTTATAATATAAAATTATTATTTAATTTAAAGTAGGATAAAGAAATGTCATAAATAAATCTTTCCCATTTAATCCCACTACTTTATTTTCGTTCTCAGCATCTATCACTCTCAATAGTTACAATTATATAACACGGAATGTCTGTGTTATGTTCTCTAATCTGATAACTCTTAATCCTATTTCCTTAAACACACATATTAGCCTTCCAATCAACTATCAATTCATGATCATTATTATAATAATAGTATTTCCCGAATTTTAATATTTACGCTACTTGACTTCCAAGCTAGCTCTTAGATTTAATAATCAAAATACTCTTCTCTAGTCTAGACCTCCCAATGAGGTGCAATTATGAATGGTTACATTGCAATGGATATGATCCCAAAATTTGCTAAATTAAACTTTAATATGAATTTACCAGTGGGAATCATATTAAATACCGAAAGCAGGAAAGGAATTTTATGTCTGCTCCCAATATTCACAACATTGCAACGAACCAAATTACTAAATTTAATATACCTAAATTAATTATTTTCTCTCATCTTATTCTAATTTATATTATCTGTTTGCCCAAATTTAGTTAGTACTTTTAAATCTATTACATTTTGCCAAAGTAAACTATGGAAGTAAAACATGGACATTAATCATGGAGATTGATCAAGGAATTACTTATGTAAGTGAAATATGGAAATCGATCATAAAATGAATTATGCAAATAAACTATGAAATCAATATAAAAAGGAATTATGTGAATAAACTATGAAATCAATCAATATAAAAATGAATAATGTAAATTAATTATGGAATCAATCAATATAAAATGAATAATATAAATCAAATATGAATCAATCAATATAAAAATGAATTATGGAAATTTAAATTATGAAAATCTGGTATTAGTTCTAGATATAGGTGTTGGATAAAGATTCTGGAGATATGTGAAACATTAAAACAGAAGACATGCATGTAAATTCATAATAACAAATCTTTATTATTATTATTATTATTATTATTATTATAACAACAACAATAATAATAATAATAATAATAATAATAAAAACACATCTATAATATTACTACACTCAAATATGATATAAAGTTTACTAAGTAATGATATATAATACATATTTCAAGTTAGCTAAATAATGATAATAATGATACATAATGCATATTTAAATTAACTAAATTTCTTTATAACTTAATCATTGTCTTGATCCATCTATTAATTGAATATTAATACTAATACGCTTACACACGGAATCAGAATTTGAATTCTGTATTTAAGTATAATATGAAATTCTCTTTTAACTTTCAGAGAACCTATAAATTGCTGCTCCCCCCTTCATTACAATAATCATACATTGAACTATTTCAGAAATCAATAACAACTTTATAATAATTCTAATTTTAATTATTCCAACAGGCAATAATCTTTAAATTACCTATGAAAATATGATGTGACATAATTGGTCCAACAAATGGGTTTAAATATAAAAACCATAATTTTACATTCAAGCATGCTAAATATTCATGCTTTCCACTTTAGCGACTGTATATATTTTGATAGGTCAGCAGGTTTCCCCCAGCTTGACAATATTCAATTTTATTATCCTTCACAAACTTTGACCACAGATCAATCAACTTATAAATTAACTCTCTGTCATTCCCCCCATCAACACACACATCTGACTGAAACTTTTATCCTGCCTTGCACAAAAAAAAATCCTCTACATATTTCACGGCACTATGCAGTACTTCATAACGCACACATCCACGTCTTAGTAAGGGAAATTAAAAAACTCACAACTTTAAATGTCTATACTGGCCAGAGGAAGTCTTCTCTGAGACTAGAATCATGTGAGGAACTTTATTTCTCTACACACTTACTCTATATTGGCATGCATAACATTTTCCACAACTCTATCAATAATTCCCTACTTAAATAAAAACAAATGGAGTGGAGAACTGATCCTCAAGCTCCTCTGCAATAGTGAATAAACTATGAGAGCGATTTCCTATCTATCTCTTCTGAGGTGGTAAGATAACTCTACCCCAGTAATAACAAGCATTTATAGCATCATATATACATACATATATCGATTACACTTCAGAGACAAATGACAAAAATCTGACCAGATCACGAATCAAACCTATGAATTATCTTAATTTTAAAAAAAATCAAGCATACAGCAAACCCATCCAATCTTCACATTAATAACAGATCAAATCAACATATTATAGCATAACAATGACTATTCACATGATCATCCAATCACTCTTCACACATCCAATATTAAGCATAAAATTTGTCAATAAAAAAATATTTTGTATTTTTTTTTTTTACAAATACATAAGCATTTATATTTCATCATCAAATCCTTTTTTTTACTTCAATGGGTCTTATGGATCAAAATCATTTCTTTTTTTTTTTAAACATTTTAAACAAAAAAATTAAAATTAATATAATCGTTAATTTTCTATTAACATGCTATACATATAAATAAAGCAAAATAAATAATAAATATTAAACATTATGGATTGTCTCTTTCCTTCGAGGCTAAGTTTGAAGACTTGATATTATTGTCCACCAACACCAATTATCATTTAGTTCATTTTGTCTTGGAGATAGTTATAGATACTATATAGATGCACATACTGTATTTTTTAATCAAGAGGTAGCTACATTGATAAACAAAAGTAGTTTAAAAAAGTCCTGCAGATTACTTTCACATTTTGAAGATTTTCTTTCCTGGATTTGAATTTAGATGCTTCTTCCTTTTATCGTTTTAGGTTTAAGACACTCGAAACAAACAGATTTTATTGTTAGAAATATGGATTGGCTATTTAACTTTATATAAAAGTTTGATCTTTTTTTTTTAGTTTCATTAACAAGCCATGGATACAGTACCATTCTTGAGATGTCTTCTTTAAATGAATTTTTATGAAACAAATATAAAAATTTAGGCACTGGATACAAAATCTTTTATTAAGAGCTAATTTAGTTATAATCGACTTTGGAGAAAGAGAAACGCACACTATTTATAACTGGATTAGCACTTCATATTTAAGTAATTCATATACATCTTTAACAAGTTGAGTCAATTTCTGAAAGCCAAAAAAAAAAATCAGAGCAAACCTTCAGAGATTGGTTTAGCAAGTTAGTTTTAATTAGTAAGTCCCCCCTTTTCACTTTTCTTGGCTCTTTTATAAGAAAAAGGGGGGGGAATCTGTCAGTTTTTCCCTCTTCCCATGTCTGATTTTTATAACTAATTAAGACCTCTCAGAAACTAACCATTTAAAGACCATCTGTTAAGTGTTAGTTTTAAATTTCTTATTTCCAGCTCAACTTCATGACCACAATGCCCATGATTTATGAAAACCATCAAAAAAAATATACAGAATTACTGAGAATTTTTGTAAAATAAATATTATTTAAATAATTCTTTATTTAGAATTTAAATTTTAGAGCTGCAAATAATAAATCAAAACAAATTCATTTTACACTATATTATCAAATAATATAGAACACAATATATAAATTTTTATAAAGGAAAAAAAAAATCTATATATCTGCAACATACATATGAATGCACAATCTAAACAGAGAACTGCTTGTCACAAAATATCTTTATAATTTCCTATAATTTTGAACCTACTTATAACAAATTCAATTTTAACTTGCACTAACATTTTATTGATTAATATTACGATTAAGACTCTTTTAGACATATAAAAAGATTTTTTTTTTAAATATTACAGCGGCGTGCAAAAGTCAATCCCCTCTTTCTCCATGTAATGCTATATATTATTTTAAATAAATACAAACAGATTCTCTATATATGAGATTTAAACTACACAGTTATTAATTTTTCCAAATGAAGCTTTTCAATTTTTTCTTAAACGAAAAAAAAATTTTTGCTTATAAATAATTTATTTTCCCATCATTGGTTTATATATGAAATAAACCAAGGGTCACAATATACACCTATATATATCGTTAAACTTTTATTACTAATAATACTCCTATAAAAATAATGTTTTTACCACCACCCCCCACCCCATCTCTATTCAAATTTTGTTTTATCTTCTTAATTAATATTGCTTCTTTTATTTTTCTATCCCTTCTTTCATTAGTATATAAATTAATCTATCAGGAAAATAAAGGAATAATTAAAAAAAAATTTTGCATTAAAGTGTATATGAGGGGAGTTATTGTAAGCAATATATATGAATATATGAAGAAATGCAAAGAAAGTAAAAGGAGAAAAATAAGAATATAGAGCAATTTTATACATTACAGATTTCAATTTCATAAAAATAAATAAAATTAATAGTTGATATGATTAATAAGCATTTAACATGAAATACTTATAACACAAAAAAAAATCCGCACTCTCACATAAAAAAATATACATATATTTATATAAAATTAACCTACTTCTAATAATGATTTTTGTGAATTTGTCTTCATCATTTTGTGTGACCATTTTTGATAAGCAAAGCATTTTTAAAAATTACAAACTAAAATCATTATCTCTAAAATTAAATGTTATTATGAAAATATAAACTGAAAGTTTAGTTTAGAAAAAAGTTGCATTACCCAACTATTTTTAGAATTGAAAAAAAATATGTATAGCATATTCTTGCAAGCAATGTGAGCATTATACTCAAATTAGTCAGGATTAGAAAATATGAAGACATTGAAGTTGCCTTAATCAAATAAAATTTCCAAACTTATCAGAATCTATAGAATATATGTAACAGAAGAAATAGAAAAACTACCATTATTTACAATAAAGGAATTGATAAATTCTAATTGCTTTAAAAAAATAAGGACGATCCAAAATCTTTAAAAGTATTATGAAATTTTCAAATACAGTTTAAAAATATGTATAATGATATACAAAATTAAATTAAATATGTAAGCTTTTTCTACCATTTCAATCAATACATTATTTTAAAAGTTATTAAATTATATAAATTCTTTAAAATATTAAAGTAAAATTAAAATAATTAGTTTAAATTATCACATGCATCACATGGTCGAGTTTGTATATTCTGACTAAATGCCATTGTGTGAATCAGCTCTTAAAAGTAGGCAAATTTTGGATTCATATTTAAATTAGGTAATATGAAAAATAAATAATTAATTATAGGCAGAACTGAGATATATGTAAACACTGTTTTATTTTTTGTTTTTGTTTGTTTCTGGAATGTACATGTTAATTTACATTCTATATAAGTAGTTCTAGAGTAATTAAATGAAATTATAATACCAATAGAAAACTTTTGCCATTATAATATTTTGACTTATACATTACCTCAAATACCCTTATAAATACAAAGCATGTCAGTATTGTTGATGAATTTTAAAATACAACTTTTAATTAACATTACAATAATATTAACAGGTATATGAAATATTTTGTATGAATATGACCTGGACAAAGTGAAAGAGGTAGTCAATGTTAACAAATATACAATTGTTTACAAGTTTGCAAAAAATTACATATTTTAAAAAATACACCATGAAAAAAACTGATAACTAGTGCATATTATAAAATTTTCAGAACACTTTCACACACAAAAAAAAGTTGTTTTTTTTTATTACATTTCTCTTTTTAAAATGTTTTATCATAGATGTTTGGTGTCATAATTCATAACAGAATTATTAATATTAATACTTTTATTAAGACATATGCATCTTGAAAAATTTTTTAAATGTTAACTTTGCTATTAATTTATTAATAAATCTAATTCATAATAAATATGATGAGAAGAAAATTAATGAACCCATTCTAGAAATGTAACCACTCTATTTGCTCTATATAATAATGGACATGATAAGTTTGTATTTATGTTAAGTGCTCTATCTGAAGCAACATAGAATCACTAGATAATATAGTATTATGACCAAATAATATTTATTACCACTATTTGCTATTTTTTTAATATAATTTATTTTAGCATTTTAATTTTATAATTATATCAAAACTTTAATAAACTCTTATAAAATATAAAAAAAAAAATACAAATTTTATATAATTGTTATTTATGCTTTCAAAAAAAATTTTTTTAATGATTTCATTTAACTTCTATTTCAATTGATGAAATGTTTTACATTGGTTTTATATTTTAGTGATTTATTATCAAAATATAAAATCTATTTTTATGAGTTTTAAAACTATGAGAAAAATAATATATCTCTTAACTTTACAAAATTTGTTTAGCTGCAGATATGATCACAGATTAGTTATCAAGAGTAACAGTAAGTGAAAGACATATTAACTGATCATTCTTTTCTTTTTTTTTAATTATATTAGAAAAGGCAGTTGCTTTAATTCAATCATATTAAAAATTGAAATTTTCTTTTCATCTCAATGGAAAATCAATCCAGGAAACTTTAGCTCTTAGGTCTACAACCCTCAAGACTGAACTAAATTGCACATGAAAGGTTCAAGCTTTCTAATATTTTGAGTTAATAATATTAGCATGTACACAGAGTATTAATATAAATTATTTAAATAACATGTATATGTACTGTAATGATTTTGTTATGTGTGTGTGTATATATAAACTTATAATCATTACATAAGATGAATTTAAATAACAGGTTTCAAGATGATTGCATAAATAAATTTGATTACCTAAATTGTACATAACTAATTATTAATAAAATATTGTAAAATAACATTTTAAAAATGTGAATAATTTTTTTTTCATTTTGGTTTAATAATTTAGAAAAGAACAAAAAGATTACATTTTTTTATTTTATTTATTGACTGTTAAACATTTATTTAGCAGTAGTCATTTAAGATATTCAAAAATCTCATTCAAAATGCCTGAAGATTTAATATTCATATATATATATGCACACATACAAAAAACAAAAACAAATTAATTTAAAATAGTTTAATAACCTTAAATAAACTAAAAGTTTTTCTAAATTGTCTTTTTAATTTTTTAATAATTTTAAATTTAAACCAACATCAGATTTTCTGTCTGATTAAGCATGAAAAGTATTTTTACATCCATTAAAAATATACAAGTAATAATTATAAAATAGCATTTTTCATTTTAAAATGAACTTTATAAAAAATGTATATATGTTAACATATACAAGATAAACATTTATTAAATTCCTTATGCATGTACAAATATGTAAAACATATAAACACATACATATATTAAGTTCACACACACACACACCCCAATAAATTAACTCCATAAATAAAAAAATTAACTAAAATAACTATAAGTCAAATCAAATAGGGAAACAAATCATAAATAGCAACAAGAAGAAAATTATAGTGATATATCCTCTAACTAAAAATCAAAATGTTTAATCATAATACTTTTTCTATCTGTCCAACAGCAGATCTCACATGTAATCTTTTATTATATCCTTTAAATATTCATAAGTATCCTCTTCTTTGGGATATCTTCTTTCAATCCACCTATTATAGTTTCTTCCAATTATTTTATTTTTCTTAAGCTTTAAAATCAGTCCAATTCCCTTACTTTACCTATTTTTAATTTTTCAAAAAAAAAATATTTTTTCAGCTTATCTTTTTAATGGTTAACTTTATTGATTGACTAAATTTATTTTTTCTATTTCCTCTAAAGTCCATTTTTCAGCTAAATATTGAATATTCTGGACAAAAGCCTTTTTCTTAATTAGCTTAGTTTTTATAAAGTAATATTGTTTTATCAAAAACCTGTTTAGTCATTTATTCCATATTTAAATGTACTGTTTTAATAAATATGCATGACTCTATAAGCTTACATTCCAGTAGTAATCAAGACTGATTTTTATTTTCCCTCTCAGCCAATTATAACTACTGATTCAATTAATGATCAGAATTCTTCTGACAACAGATCAAAAGTGTCTGCACTAATGCATTGACTACAGATAATTAGTAAATATGAAATATTGTTCAATCTTCACATTTAAACATCTAGCTCCATCTGTAAATTGAAAATAATCTGCAATAAAAAATTAAAATGTAATGCTATCCAAAGTTACTTAGAAATAATTTTTGACCATGGTCTTATTCCACTCATTTACTAAATATAAGACTAGAATAATTTTTAGGAGCAAACATATGTTCATTTGCGTAAATATGAGATACAATACTATAATAAACTATATTAAAAAGAGTAGCAAGCAATGCAAACTACCTTATTGCTTAGTTATGCAATATATTGTTACATTTTGATTTACAACCATCCATTTCAGATAAATACAAGCAAAAAAACTTTACATATATAATGTTATCTGAAACATTATATCCATGTTTAAAAAAAAAAAAGTACTTATAATAAATTACATGATGCTAATTAAATATTACAATAAGAAATATAACCAGTATACTCAAGTCACTCTCTTCCAATGGTTATTCTTTTATATATATATCTTCCTTCATCGGATATCAGAGGACAAGCTACTTCATAGAAAATATATATAAAAAGCCACTACACAGATCAGAGTTACCTTTAATTCAAATCATGATTGCCCAACCAGAAAACTATTCAAACAATCAAAGAATTACAGTAAAAAAAAAAAAAAAAACTAGCTTCATATGTAATATATTTTCAATACATCTATTTCTTTTGATTAATAAATTTCAAATCTTTGCTTTAACAAATAATTGATTTTCTAATCAAAGTGTTTCATTCTATCACATATTAAATAAAAATTATATTTTCTATACAATTACTATAGATCTCTAATAATAAAAAATTTATCATTCACACATAAAAAATTCTAATTATGACATGCACAGATATATATATATATACATTCTTAAAAATAGAGGTATAGCAGTTACCATAAGTATTATACTTAACATTGTTTCTTCACTAAATATTATAAACTAATATATATATATGCACTGTTTGTACAGATAATGAAGTTAGAATGTATATATTTACAAGCGAAATTTTAGTAAATTAAAATTTCACTTGTAAATATATACCTTCTAGCTTCATTATCTGTGCAAATAGCGCATATATATATATTAGTTCATAAATATTATAATCAATCACAATAAGTATTATAATCATTTATAATCAATGGATAATTTACTATTTCTTAAGAAAATCTTTAACATATTGTATTCTATGTTTAATTACATCATAAAAATGCAATACTTATAGCCACATCATTAACCAATAGTCTTTTCATTCATATACACGTTTTATTATATGAAAATACATTTTATATTATGGTCATTTTCAAGGTCTAATCCTACAAATATATACACATATTTAAATTATTCAAAAATTCACTTTATAGTTATATTTTATACATAAAATCCTTATTTTCTCTGTTGTCTGATTGGTGAATCTATGAATATTTGTCCGATATAACATGTCAAATTACAACCATTATGTTTATGCAAAGAAACCATTAAAAAAAAAAAAAAAAAACAGTACATATGCTTTTAACTACAAAGGTATAGTATTTAAATCATGAAGAAAATGTAATTACAGTACATAAATTCATGTTTGAAATATATTTAGTGAGGGGGGAAAAAATAGATACTATAATTCTGTATTTGCATTTAGTTTTGATTCGTGTATTATTGTGTTTATGCGAAGAAAGTAATTCGAGGTAATTCTGCCATTAATAAAAATGCTCGGAAAAAAATTAGTAATGACAGAGGTATAGTATTTGAATTGTGAAGAAAATGAGATTACAGTACATAAATTCAAGTTTGAAATGTGACATTTAGTGAGGGAAAAAAAATAAATGCTACAGTCTCATATTTACAATTAGTTTTGTTTAGCGTTTTATGTTTATGTGAAGAAAGTAATTCTAAGTAATTCCGTCATTAATAAAAACCACTCAAAAAAAAAATCAATACACATGCTTTTAACTACAAAGATATAGTAATTAAATCACACACAAAAAAATGTGATTACAAAACATAAATTTATGTTTGAAATGTGATAATTAGTGAGGGGAAAAAATGCTACAGTACCATATTTACATTTATTTTTCGTTAGCATATATTTGAAGTTGAAACAACAGCTTTTCAGGCCTATATACAATTCTAATATTTAAAATCTTTTGTTTAATTTACATTAAAACTTTAAAAAATTTTGTTAAAACAACCAATTAAATAAAAACAATAGCCTTTACAAAGCCAGGTACATCTGGTAATATTAATAATTCACAAAACAAATCCACCTACATTTGTAATTTATGTTTATGGAAATTATTAATATTATCTACATGTTTAAGGAATTATTAATACTATGTAACTATAATATTGTGAATTTTTGAATAATTTATGGACATTATAGGAATAAAGCTTGAAATTGACCGTAGGATATTATTGTTATGAGGTAAATGTACAATGACACATTGTATATATAAATATGTGTGAGAAATTTAATTTATCTGTTAAATTAATTAACCATTTTTGAAAAAGAAAAAGGATATTTATTTATTAAATAATATACTACAAAAAGCTTTCAACATCAAAATCTATTAAAAATTATATTGTAGCTCTAAATATGCAATGCTAACATTAATTATATTAAGGAGGCATATCAGCTAATTATCACAAATGATAAATTTTATTCTATATATACTTGCCTAAACACTTTACCTATATGTAGCAGAAATAAATTTCTAATTAAAATAAATTTAATGCATAAAACTTCTCATGTCAATTATTGTTATATAATCTTGATTCAAATACAGGCTATGAAAAACTTATTTTTTCAAGTTATAAGCAGACTTATAAGTTTCCTTTCAGGTAACAATCTCAAAATTAATCCAACCAGTCAACCCATTATTGGACGACAAATGCGTATCTAATTATTTTTAACTACAAAACAAAACAGAGGGGAAAAAAACTTAAATCCTCATTGGTTAATTTATTAAATAATGCCATCTCTTTCACTGCTGTTCATCGGAGGCCTACTAGAGAGATTTCTACCTTCATAATACCTATTTAAAGGCAGTTTTTGCTTTTATTATAACCTAAGCCAGATTAAGCTTTAAAATTTTTGAAGCTAAATGGAAGAAAGAAAAAAGAAATTAATTATGAAATACAATAGCAAAACAGTTTTAAGAATCAAAAAATGTTACACGAGGTCCAATAAAATTACAATTAAGAAAACAACTTCTAAAGCATTAGTCTGATATTTTATGGACTAAGACATAAACAATTAAAAAAGAAATATTTTTACATACTTTAAAAATCTGGATATAGAGAAAATTGTACATAAACTGAATGGATAAAGTTAGAATAGTGTTAAACTTCCAACTCTTTCTACTTTAGAGCAACCTTTCTCAAAAAACATTGGAAAACGTAAACTCACTACCCACACTGCACTTCAAATGACTTAGTTACTCCAGGTGACCCAGGCATGTTTTACATCTCAAATATCTTTGAATACCTGCTTTATACATTTAAACAAATTTATATCTATTTAATTACAAAGTATTCTTTTTCAAACAGTAAATATAAGTAAAATGTGAATGTATTTCATCTTTAAAATTAATTTAAAGTTACACATTAAAAAATTTATGAAATTTGTAATAATTACTGATTATAACATAAATGTCTAAGTTTACTTTGTCAATTATATTAATATCTATATTCCACAATATTTGTTACTTGAAAGGATAATACTTGTAATTTAATATTTATAAAGTTAGAACTATAATGAAGTCTTGGAAAAAATGTTTATTATTAAAGAAATAAAAAAAAACTGAATTGAGACTTATAAAATGTAAGTACGTAATCATGAACAAAATTGTGAAAATGATCACAGGAAGTGAAAAAATAAAAAAAAATGGCAAAGAAAAAAAATTATCTTACAAAGAGTATTACAATTCTTTCAGAAGAAAAAATAATAAGGCAGAGTTGTGAAGTGAATTAGGATAATATGGGCAGAAATAACATATTATTTGTAAGTGATTATAAAATGAGTGATTATATTTTTAATTAAGTTACAGAATTTTTTTTATATAACAATAATGATAAGATATTGCCAAGAACAATGGAAATACAGAAAGAACCAACTAATTTATGATGGTATTAGTTAATAAATTTAGTTAACCGATTTTTATTTACTTAGATTTCATTCAAAAACATATTACTGCTCTTAGAATACAATGATTCTAATATTGAAATGGTGATCATGTGAAGTTTATTTAATGAATCAAATAAGTGACAAATATCAAATAAAGTAAAGACTTAAAACTTATGATTCCCAAATAACAACTAATATAAGTTATAAAGAAATTTTGAGTTACTGAAAGTTAGAAAAATTAATTTAATATTCATTACATGAAAAACAAAGATCATACAAATACATATATGTTTATTTATGTAATAATAAATACCAAATATTTTCATATATAAAATTATGATTTTTATTAAGGATTAAAGTTAGTAATATTTGAAATCATAGCATATTAATGGATTATTAATAATTTGATGACATTAATTGAAAGAATTATATTCATTAAAAATGTTTATTATTTCTAAAGCACCTCAGCATTTTATTATTGTAGTTGTATCATGCATATATTGTCCATAAAAAAGGTGGTTGCTTAATCAAAAATTCTTCTCAAAAGAAAGGTATTTTTTGGAGGCAGAAAATATATATATACTAGCATATCAAAGATCATCTAGTCGAACGCTGATTAAGAAATATTGCATAAGATCATAGCTGATTTGATAATCTTTTTTTTTTTGTTATTACAGGCTGATTTGATAATCTTTTCTTTTTTTTATTACAGGACATAAACCACACTCAGCGATCAAACAGTAGAAAAATATATACATACACACTAACATATATACAAAAATCAAAATAGTTTAAAGGATATCAAAAATAATTTGACAAAATCTACAAAAATGTTAGATGAATGAATAGGTGATAAATATTTTATATATATATTTGAATTTTTACACTCCGAAATTAACCATACGTGTAATTAAAAACTGCAATTACCATTTATGTAATTCAAATGTATTTCTAACTTTAATTTATAAATGATTTTAATTCAAAAACCTTACCATCAAATTGCCGTTTTGAAATAAACTTTTATTTTTAAAAAAAATCATAGTTTTACGAAAAGAAATTTAAGATGTTGATATATTTTTAAATAATTATAAAAATTTCATTTACCAACAATTTTTTATGCGGCCTGTTTTTATTACAATAACTGTATACCGTGCAAAAGATCTAGGGACAAAAACGTTATTAATGGAGCCTTTCAGCAGTAAAAAAGTCAAGATTTGAACATAAGCCAAAAATATTGTTAGGTATATTTTTGTTTAAAAAAAAAAAAAAACAACAGCCATTATACTGCTGAAGTGAAATAATAAATAATAAAGAAAACTTAATAAAATCATGGTCTAGTAGCAGTTGTTGCTGAATTACCTCATAACGTTTATCTTACCTGAGTCTCCCTTCGCATGCATCACAAGCTGGGCCAGCCCAACCTGAAAAACATAAACAGGTTTCATTTTGGCATGATCCATGTTTACAAACAGTCCTATTACATTTCGACGATTCTGCAATCACTAAACAATATAACAATGTGGATAAAAGAACAATAGAAGGACTAAAATTAACACATTTTCGTCGATATTTAGATTTTACTTGAAATACGAACATCATCAACTCAGCCGCCATTTTGCCTCGTTGCTTCCGTCACTCACGGGTCATCTTCGGCACGTTACGCCCATAGAGATCAAAACGCAATAAAGACAACCTAGAGCCAATTTGATTTTTGTAACCGGCAGTGATATCTTGTCTTCTCGCTCTTTAGGTTCATTGAAATAGCTAACTGAAAGTATTATAATTCTATTAATGAAATCGATATGTGTTACAATAATTTTTCCAATAGGAATTTTATTTAATTAACTTACTAAGATATGAATGAATATTTGTAATTTGAAGTTTTTACTTTTGTTTATAATATATGTTTAAAAAATATGTAGTAAGTTAATCCGTATTAAGTATTATTGGTAATTAGCATGTCCGTCAATTTTTGTAAAAATCTACTTGGGTTTCTTTTCTTATTTCTCTGAAACAAAACATGATTTAAATTATTTTATGGATAGCTGTAATGATTATAGGTTTTGATTTAGTCATATTTAAATGAGATCTTACTTAACTGTATCGGTAATTTAATAAAATAAATTCAGATGTTATTGTGGATGTTGCGTTTATTTACGCTCTGTGAATCACATTTACGCTGATGGAATTGTTATTTCACTGTTAGGGGTTAAAAATAACCGCGAGTGAGAAAAAAAAATCAACTACTTTTCGATACTGTAGGGACTATTGTATTAAATACGGCATTTATTTTATTTTAAAAGCAGAGGTAACAATTAGCACATTCATTTTTTTTAAGCTTATTTAAATCAAATCTAATACTGATTTTTTTTAAAGCAACATTTAAACATTAGAAGTTTTACTAAATATAAATAGTTTGATTAATTTTCTGTAACTATATATGACTTCCTTTAAATTACTCGCGTTGCCTCTTTATTTTGATATGATTACGTTCTTTATGAAGTATATTTGTAATGATAATGATGTTCAGTTTGTTTTATAAAATTTCAGTTCCGAATAATTATAAATTTATGTAAACATATATTGCTTTGTTAAAATATGTATGAAACATACTGTACTTGCCTAGTTTGTTTGTTTTTTTAATAATTTTTCTTTTATAAAATTGATCAACAAAAAATTTGTATATATCCTATTGATCACTGGAATATAGATTCGTATTATAAACTTATAGAAAATCCAGTAATTAAAGTTTTTTCAAGATGAGTAATCTCTGCTCTGTAATCTGAAGCATACATTAAAAAGTATTATGCAAATGTTATTATACTGGTTATTAATAAAACAATTAGTTTAGTTAGCGAATAAAATGATATGTTAAGTCTTAGTACTAAAAGCAATAGTTTAGGGCAGTTTTATCAGATACAGCAATTAATATACATTCTGGATTATCAAATTAGCTGTAATAGATGTTTTTTTTGCGTTCATAAAAATCTCTTAACTATATCAAATTTACAGTATTTTTTTTGTTGTTATTGGATATAAATATGCAGCACAGAATCCACATAATTTTTAACTAATAGATTGTGATAATGGCCTTATAAAAAATAGGGGGGGTATTTTTAAGCAGGGAATATCTTAATTTAATTGTAGAATTAATTAAGATAAGGTGTAATAGTTGACAAAAATGACTACCAGTCTTAAAAAGATGGAGAAAATCTGCATAACAGGTCTTACAAAGATAATAAATAATATCAAAATTGAATTTGATTAACAAATACTTTCATTAATAAATTTAAAAATAAATTTACTGGTAATCATTTTTCTAGAAAAATGACATTTAAATGAAAAACTATTACATGAAAGGTGCCTTTAATCAAATCTAAATTTCTTCATCATTGAACTATGATTTAATTAATTCTTTCAGCAGAATCTAAAATACCAATGCCAGTTAATTTGCCACTTACAACAGCCATGCATAACTGATTTTAGTATATATTGAAGAATGTAATGTAGACATTTGTACTAATATTAATAAAATTATTTAGATGTTAAAAATAAATTTACCACAGGATTTATGATCTTAGTATTTATATAGTTTTAAGTTTTTACATTAATTTTATGCAATAATTTATTAGAACATTTGATGTTCTAAATTAATAAACATTTTAAAATTAAATTAATATTAATATTCTTTTATTTCAAATGCGCATATAAATGTATTTAATAATGTATTTTTAAAACACATGAAAAGTTGTATGCATATGATTCTGAATGTTTTAATATTAGCTTTAAATAAAATATTTAAATTTTAAAAGGAAGTTTACAAGCCAGAGAGGAAAAAAATAGACCAAACAATTTTATAAAATCTCCCTATTGTACAAAAAATGAAAAAGATCTAGTTTATAAAATCTTATTTGGTATTTAGTATTTTTATCTGAAATGAATTAAGATTGTTATTAATATAATTTGTGAACATTGTCAAAAATTTATTTACTAATAAATCAATTGATGTTATTATTGATTTTTTTGTTGTTGTTTATGAATGATATGGTCATAAATTATTTTATGAAAAAACAATGTTATCTGCCTAATAACTAGGAATGCAACACCTAACATTGAAAAGAACTCTTATGGCAAAGATCTTACATCTTGAAAATATTAGAATTATTGTCAAATCATTTTTAAAAAAGGAGATTGAAATAGTAAATGTCATTTTATAAATCTGTTATTAAAAATAAACCCATTCATACTTCATGATAAAATTAAGAAATAAATTACAAAAATACAGATTAATAACAGCAGAACATAAACAAAAAGATGTATATATTTATTATTGTTGCATGAAATGAAAAAGAAGTTATATATGTTTAAACGAATTTTCTATTCAAAAGAAAAATTTTAAATTCCATAGTGAATTGCATTTCTATTAGAATAACAAATCCTTAAAGAAGTCATAAATAAAGCACACAAAAGTAAAAAGAATTATTTGAAAATATGGATTTAATATAAAGTAAAATTATTTAAACACCAAATATAAATTTTATCTAAATTACAATAACATTGCATCAATGATAAATTGTAATCCTTTATGAAAATATTGGTATTAATGTTAAAGACTATACATTACTATTTATACAAACAATGTTATCTGCCTTTGTGAATAATTTCCCATGGAAAAAATTCGTTTTATACATAAACTAAATAATAGAACTTGTCCATATTACAAAAAAAAAAAAAGTTCAAGATAATAAAATTTTATTGCTTTTTTTTATTTATTTATAGTGATATATATAATATACACTTTTGTATTTATTATGATTTATTTAATTTATAATCTGTAAAAATCAAAATATATTCATAAGGAAAACTGAGTACAGTTTTTAAAAATATATTAAACTTTTATTGTGAATTAAAATTGTTTTTTATTTAAATATTATTTATTTTTTGTTCATATTATCAGGTGAATAAAATTAGAAAATATTTTAGAATAAATTGAATTACAAGTAGTCAATCATAATAATTTGATAAATATATCAAAATCAAAGGGTTATGATAGCAATATTTGGATTAGAAATAAGCCTTTTATAAAATAGAATATGGAAATAATTTTTACAATTAAATTAATATTGTCCATATATAAATAAATTGTAACAATAATATGTGATTGATTGTAAAAAGAAGTTTGCTGTTAACTGACAGGAGACCCTTTGATTCTTCTTGAAAGCCTTCAAGATCCTGAGCAGAGCAAATTCTTAATGTCCATTCCATATGTTCTTGTTGTTGCAGCTATTATTACTAAGTGATTATTCATATAGTGTACAATCATGGATGGACTGCTCATCAACATGCATTAGCCATTATAGTAAGTTTATTGGATTTTCCCCTCTGATTTTAAGATCAAGAAACACCATAACCTTTCTTCTCAGTTACCTGATAGTTTTTAACTGAAATGTCAGTTGATTTTTCTTGATGGCAGAATGAATGTATGTGTGAATGCAAAAAAATTTTTCTAATAGATATTTGTAACCATGACCCTTATTCCCAGGAAGCTATAAAGCCACCAGTCAAGCCAGAGGTTGATGCCTGAAGGTGGAAGGTGCCAAAAATCTCCTGATTATGGACCCAGGCTGCTTTTTGATGACAACTTTTTATTATATTTACAACTGCAAATCACTTTCACATGAAGGAATATTGCAAGAATTGGAAGAACTGTCTCATATAAAATGGGATATTATTGGACTTTGTGAAATTAGATGAAAAGACAATTTAAATAATGGATATGTACTCTATTATAAAATCATAAATATTGGACGTACTTGTGGAGCAGAATTCATTATAAATAAAAAGTGGAAGAACAACTTTGTGGAGATTGATGGTGTATCAGGCAGAGTGGAAAGATTAGTTATTTGACTTAATAGCAGATACCAAATGCAGATAATTATAGGTTTATGCCCAATAGGTAGTAGAGAATTTTTATATGGATTATGGTAGACTTTAATGCTAGAATTGTTAAACAATTGAAAGATGAAAGTGCTATATAGATAAATTTGGTTATAGTAATAGAAATGAAAGAGGACATACACTTGTGGAGTTTTCAGAAAAAGGAAAATTTTATATTACTAAATCTTTTTTTGAGAAAAATGTTAAAAGGAAATGGACATTGAAGCATTCAAATGAAGACAGCAGAATTGGATTATATTTTGACTAATAGAAAATACATACTTCAAGATTGTAATGTTCTTAATAAATTTAATACAGAAAGTGATCATCGATTAGTGAGATACAAGATACATGTTTATGCAAAACTAGAATGACAAAAATTATTAAGAAAAACAGTTTTCACAGTTGATAGTCCTAACAGAAACATTTTAATGAATTTAAATTGCAAATTGTTTTCTAGTATTAGTAGATTTTGAACATGATTCAGATTTGAATGAAATCAATAGGAAAATAACTGATACACTTCTAAAAACTACAACAAACATAGCTGGTAGAAAAATGCAGCAAATGATCAATAAAATTTCTATTGAGACTAGAGAATTTATGAAGAAAAGAAGAAATATGAAAATATATAAAAATGATTTATTAAGAAGATTGAATATCTCAAATTTTGTAAAATGGTATGAAAAAGAGTTGATAATGGTATAAGAAAATATATTTGTGAATTAACAAAGAAAGCTAGAGAAGTGAATAAGAATTTCAAGAGTGTAAAACAACATTTTGATATTGGTAGGAAACTCATTTCTGCAATAAGACAAAAAGATGGAACTATTACTAAAAAGAGAGATGACTTTATGAAATGTGAAGAAGAATCTATCAAGAAATATATAGTAATAAATAACAAGTACCTCATACAATTATCATATTTTCTTAATTGCCCATGATTTTAAATGAAGAAATGAGACATACAATTAAATTTATGAGAAGACAAAAAGATGGAACTATTACTAAAAAGAGAGATGACTTTATGAAATGTGAAGAAGAATCTACCAAGAATTATATAGTAATAAAGAACAAGTACCTCATAGAACTATCATATCTTCTTAATTGTTCATGATTGTAAATGAAGAAGTGAGACATACAATTAAATTTATGAAGAAAGAAAAAGTTCCGGGTAATGATGGAATTATAATCGATATCTTAAAAGAAGCAGGTGAAGAAATAAAAAAAATTTTGGCAAAGTTATATACTAAATGATAAAGATGTACCAGATAACTGGTAAAATGCAGTATTAATATTTAAAAAAGATGATAAAGAAAATATTAGAAATTACAGACCTATAAGTTTTATAAAAAAATTTTACCAATATAATTGCAACTTGTCTACAGAGAATTTTAGATTTCAACCAACCAAAACAACAAGCTAAATTTAAAAGTGGCTTAGTACAGTGGATCATATTCAATATTGAGAGAATTTAAAGAAAGGACCAATGGATAGATATGAATTGCCATTATGCTTTGGCTTCATAGATTATGAAAAGTCATTTGATTCTATAAGCATTTTTTCAGTGATTAAAGTATTGCATCATCAAGGAGGTATAAACCCAGGATGTTGTTCTCTTCTGAAGAATATTTATAAAAATGCAACAATTAGGTTACATAATGAGATGGATGCATGACAGGATGACTTCGCATCTCCAAAACGTTGTATAGCAATGCTAAAAGAAGTATGTTATGGATTAAAATGGGAAGCTAAAGTAATAAAAGTAAATGGAGATTATTTAAGTCATTTGGATTTTGCAGATGATATAGTTGTTTATGCAAATAATACTTAAGAGTTTTAGGAAATGTTGCTAAGAGTTATATGAAAGTAGAACTAAAGTTAAATGTTAAAACAACTAAAGTAATGTCCTAGGGTTTTCTCAAAAGGTAAAATAAAGATTGATAATGATGAGTTAGAGATATTAACAATTACAAATACCTTGGTCAGATTGTTATTACAGATGGAAACATAGTGGATGAAATTAATTATAGAATTAAACTTTGGTTGGAATGTTTTTGCTAAAATAACAGTATTAAAAGGAAATATGTCAATTAATTATAGAATTAAACTTTGGTTGGAATGTTTTTGCTGAAATAACAGTATTAAAAGGAAATATGTCAATGTATTTGAAAATGAAATTTTTTAAAAAATATGTTTTACCAGTTCTTATTATGGATCTGAGAATTAAACACTTCACAGAATAGCCATAAATAAGGAGAGATGCATATTAGGAATAGCAAGAAAATATTGAAAACTAAATACATGGGTAAAATTACAAACAGGTGTTACTAACATTGTTGAAAGAATTAAGAGACTGAAGTGAAGTTGGACTGGACATATAATAATAATAATAATAATAGATGATAATAGATGGACAATTGAAATCTTAATCTGGATTCCAAGAGATTGTAAAAGATCTATAAAGAGACTACATGTGAGAAAGATGTATGAAATAAGATGTGTGTGGAGTTGATGTGGAGAAGAGAGGCTAGAGATCAGAGAAGATGGATTGAACTTGGAGAGACTTTCATCCTGCAGTTAGTTGATAATTATTGATGATAATGATAATAAACTAACATGGATGGGCTATTCACCAATATGTGTCAGCCAGCATGGTAAGTTTAGGTGTTTTTAACTTCTGAAATTAAGATCAAGAAAAATTATGATCTTTTTTCTTCATTGTTTAATAGTTCTTAATGAAATATCAATTGAGTTTTCTTGAAATCATGATGAATTTGTGTTTGAGTGATCTTTTTTTCTCTTTTTAAATAGATAATTTACAATCATGATAGACAAAACTAAATTATGGCTTTTATTCCTAGGAAGCTGTAAAGTCATTAATCAAGGCTGACTTATGAAAGAGAAGGGTACTAAAAATCCCCATTTGTGAAACAAGACTTTTATTAAATGATTACCTTTCATTTTACATAAGCTGGTTCTTGTGATATTTTATTAATTTTTTATTTACTGCAGATCACTTTCAAGGAAGATTGCATGAAATGGAAGAAGAATTGTTCTAATGTTAAATGTAATATTTTTGTGAAGTTAGAAGAAAAGATGGAGAGTTGATTTAAAGAGTAGACATTTACTCCACTTTAACAACACAAATGTTGAAAGCATATCATTCATTATAGATAGTATTTCTAATTCCGTAAAAAAAAAAAGCTTAAGTTTTTAGCTTTTTTAATAGCTGTTCAAAGCTCTTTATAAATAATATATATTACACTCTTATTCTTTATTTGGAAACTCGTGATATCATCTTTTAACCTTTTCTGCAGCATTTTTTTTCTGAATAACTTCAAAACCTTTTCTGATAGCTGTCTGTTGTCTTATATCCTCAAAAATATTCTTAAGATCTCTAGTAATTATCTTAAAACACTCCATAATTTAGTGTTTTCCTGAAGGTTTGTGATGATGGTATTTTAGTTGTATTTATATGTTGGACTATTTCCATAATCTAATATAAGTATTGAATGTCTTTAGAAAAATTTAACTTTATTTAAATATTCCAAATACATTTAACTGTTAGTAATAACACATCAAATAGGTTAGTATATGCACAACATTGCAAGAGGTATTCTCCCCTCTTCTTCATGTGTTGCTGGCTGATCAGTGACAGTAATAGCATGAGAATCTAAGGGTCTGGGTTCAATTCCCATGTAAGTACTGTCATTAGTCAGGCCAGTAACCCCTGAAGAAGAGGGGAGAATAATACCTCTTGAAACAGCATATCCTGACCTGTTTGATGTGCTATTATTAACAGTTGAATGTATTTGGAATATTTAAATAAAGTTATTTTTTTCTAAAAACCTTCAATACTCATATTAGATGATGGAAATAGTTTAACATATAAGTACATACTCTATAATTTACAGTATAAAAATTATTTTAATATAAATAAATATGTCTTGTTTCATGAAATTAAAGCAGCAACTATTTCATTTGCTCATTTTAATGAAAATATATTCTTATACTTTGTAGATTCAATTTCATATTTGGCAAGCTGAATGATCTGATGTTTTAATATAGTGATATAATATGGTTTTTAGCCAAGTAAAAAACAGTGTCAATTTAATTAATTGAATCAAATTGTCTTTAAACTGCCATTTGGGACTAAAACATCACAACTTTGAGCAGTAATAAGCAGATGAATATACTAACTGGATCACATGATCTTGCAATCATATTTTCAGAATTTTTTAGAACATCCTTAATTAAATAAAAAAAATTCAATGTCTATCTTACATTTGTATTTCTATCAAAAAGCTATCAAGCTATTTAAGCTGATTCACATGCATGAATTGATAACTATCTAGCCAAAAGTTGCTGAAGATTTTTATCCTGTCATATTCTTGAATTTTAATTACTAAACAAAATTCTTTATAGGCTGCATAAAACATTAAGATTATTATATAAATCATTCTCAAAATATGAAAGAATATTGGAATAATCATACTATAAATCACTTGAAAATGATTGACAATTGTAAATACCTAAATAAATGGTCATCTTTGAAGTTTCTTATCATCTTCCATCTTCAAATATCACCAATTGCTGCCTTGGCTGATTACTTTACAGTCTTTTGAGAACAATTGTCATAATTTAGTTTTATATTTCATGATTGTAAATATCTATTTAAAAAAAGAGAGATCATTCAGACTGATATTCATTTTGAATTCAAGGAAACTCAACTGATTTTCAGTTAAGAACAATTAGGCAACTTAGAAGAAAGACCATAATGTTTCTTGATTTTAAACTCAGAGGTGAAGACAATAAATTTATCATGCTATCTGAAATATCTTAATGAGCAGCCCATCCATGATCATTACTATATGAATAATCACATGCAAGTAACAGCCACAATGATAAAAATTTATTGAATGGCCATTAAGAATTTTACTCTGCTTGGTTCCTTTAAGGTCTCAAAAAAGAATTAAAGAGTCTCCTTTCAGTTAACAGCAAAGTTTCTTCTGCAACTCTCTGTATATGTGAATTATAATAAAACTTATAACAATAATATTATGATGCATAAAATGTGGTTATATATGAATAAAAATGTAAAGTATCATTGGCAATAATAAGATTAATAGTATAATGAATGTAATGCAATTATTTATTTTTTTAGTTTTTCTCTTAAGAGAATTGCATGACTGTTGAAACTGTTAAAATATAATAAAATATTATTTGAAAAAAAATGCATGAAAGTATTAAAATAATTCAAATAAATGAATGAATAAAAAAGATATAAAGAAAATTTATATCTATAGATTTAAGGATAATTAACATAAAAAATATTTACTAAGGCTTTAACCTCAAGAATATGCATGTAAAAATGTGATATTAGGGACCTCTACAGGTCTTAACCACAAGCTTATGCTTTGCTGACCATAGTCACTTTAATTTTTTCTTTTTTTAAACACTGAAAGTAACATGGATCTGAAAAACAATGTAATTCTATTAAATCATTGAATGGGCTCGATTGTGTGACAAAAAGCAGATAGAAATTATACTTTGATAAACTTTAGAATAGTGATACTAGAATTAAGATGCACATTTGATATATCCTGTATGGTTTAATTTATTTAATAAAATTGTGGACTTAACACTTAAAGATTCACAGATCATTTAAGTTACTTTTGATGCTCAAACATTTGATGACCTTCCAAGTGGTAAATTACTCAATTAAACATAGATGATTATAATCTTAAACATAAAAAAGCCTCATTCTTATGGTATTCCTGAAGACATTTTAAATAAATTATTTCAAGGATTATATGGAACTATGAAAAAGTTAGACATCTGATATTAAAATATGCTTGTATTATTACAATTTATAAAAAATTAAGAGAACAAAAAAGATTTCATTAATTATTATATACCATAATTGATAACTATTCTAGAAAAAGTAACTTCAATGATGTTTTGTTTTTATATGCTTTAATATTAAAATGATAATTGCATTGAAAAATATCTTATTCCATATTCCCAAGAAAATTGATATTACTTTTTTAGAAATATTTACTATACATATTAAATTTAAACAATTATTAAACACTAATATTGCTAATTTGAACTTCAGGATTGTCATATTATTAAAAATTTAGATGTGTCATTTCAGGCAAGTAAATATATTTTTTTGATCATTAAAAAAAGAAGAATCATGATTGTTTTTCTGACAATGATTTTATTATTCATTTGTTTAAAAATAAAATGAATTTTCTACTTGGCAGATTAATAAATTTAAAGTGGAGCTTCATAATAAATATAGAGATTTGAAGATAGAAGTTCAACATGAGGAAAGAATGCTTTAAAATAATGATAAATTAAAACTGCAAATGAGATAGACATTTGCTGATTATAATTGATCTAAATCTTTTTTGATGCACTGAAAGCAACATATCGACTTGAGAAATAGTATTACAATCCTATTAAATACAGCAATAGTACTCTCTTGCATGATGACAATGAAATTTGAACAGCTGGAAAAAGTATTTTTATCATCTTTTGAATAATGCTATAAGAATTCTAATGATGACTTTTAATGGTATGTCTATTTTATTTACTCATTTAAATTTGGACAAAGATATTCAGTTAATACTTATCTTTATAATCTTCAAAATGGAAAGGCTGCAGGTCTTGATAAAATACTTAAAGATTTTTTTAAATGTAGTGGTGATATAATAGCTTCAAAAATATTGGAATTTTTTAGAAATATATGGACTTATAATGACAATCTGATTTTAAGGATGCTTCTATTCTAGTTTTTAACAATAAAGGGAATAGACAAGGTTGCAGTAATTATCATTAAATATTATTATTATTCACTACAGCAAAGGTATTTTCTTAATAGACTGCTTCCAGTCATAGATGAATGGTTACCAGAAACTCAATATAGTTTTAGAGAAGCAATAAGCACTATAGATATGGCTTTTGCTATTAGGCAAATGAAAGAAAGTTGATAATAAAGCAGAAAAATCTGGCATTTGAAATGGAAACTGATATTAAATAAGGATGTGCACTTTAATGTTTATGATAGTGATTTTTAAAACTATATAGGCATCTTAATTAAACATACATTAAGGTGCAATACATGTTTGATAGTAGAATTTTAATTTGAGTCAGTTAATCTTCTTGGACTCTGGATTTACAGTATACTCCTGATTGTGCTATTTTTGCCAGTTCAAAAAACTATTTACAAAATATATTTAATATTTTGCTTGCAACATGTAAAGACTTCAATTTAATAATTAATCTTTAAAAAACTGAAGTTGTTTATCACCAATGATGAAAGAAAAATCCTCAGCAAATTTTTAATTTCAATGATTATCAACTTGTTTGAATGTAAGCTAATTTAAATGTCTTGGTAGTTTTATGTATAGAAAATTTGACGTAAATGTTGAGGTGCAGCCCAGATTCCATTGTAGTGCTGTATTTTTAACAAGGGAAAAAATAGGATATAGCAATAACTACTGCAGTTAAATTAACTGTCGACAAGAGCTGTCATTTTACACATAAAGACATTACAAAATTTTATATAAGGAGGTTTCATAAAACCAATCAATATATTCTTCAACTTGCTGGATAATACTAAAAGATCAACTATTGCAAAATCACACTTTGTTGAATTGGCATGTAAAATGAATGAACAATAGAAGACTTCCTAAAAGGTTTTATGGTAAACTTATTTATGCTTTTCATGGGATAGATAAGTCCTGTTTACATTATAAAGATTATCACAAAGACATGCTAAAGAAATACAATATTGATTGTTTCTAATGGAAAGCATGCCCTTGTTTAATATATCCTGTAAATAATTTATTTGCCCAAATATTTTAATGCATTTTTATAATGCATATTATTTTTTAATTTATAATACCTCATTTTTCTTTCTTTTTATTATTTGTTAAATACATTTTTTCTATTTTCTTCAAAGTTGTGATCTGTTTTCTTCATATGTTTATTAATTGATTTTTTAATGATATTTGTGTTGTTTTCATCTTATTACAGAATTCTTTATCTCACCTATATTTTGTTTATAAAATATTTATATATATTTAATTTTATATATTTCATTGATATTATTTTTTTATATTATTTCTATTTTTAATGTATTTATTGGGTAATATATTTATTTATTTTTTCTCTTTTTTAACTATTTTTAATGTTTATTTTTAAATTCTTATTATGTCTTTTATTTATATTATCAATTTTATTTATTATATTTGGTTGTTTTAATTTATATAATTAATATTGTTGTTTTGTATTTTTTTCATCTTTATTTTTCATCTTATTATCACTATTAGTTTATGTCTAGCTGTGATAAAACACAGCTATTGTTATTACTATTAGTTTAATTAATTTTTTTTTACTATTTCTATCACTATTTCTAAACTCACCAGTTTTTTTTTTCTAATTTCACTTTTATATATTTTTTTTTCTGATTAATAATCAACAGTTCTTTTAATTCTAGATTTAGAATAATAATTTTCTATATTTTGTTTGTATTTGAATTTCAGTTTGTAATGTTATTTTCATTTCATTTTTTTTTTTTAAACTTCAATCTTAATTATTGAAATATTTAAATATATATTTTATTGATTATTCTTTTCTTATATACTTTATTTTATCCACAATTTTAGTTACATTATCTAAAAAAAATGTTTCTATCAATTTTCTTTTAAATATTAGTAGATATTCATATAAATACTTTATAAAATATTGATTCATGTTTTTTATTTTATGTGTATGTATATCTCATTTCTTATATTCATTTTCCAGTAATTTATATTACCATAATGTTGTCAAAAACTTATAAACCATCAATCAAATTATGCATTATTTGAAATAATAGACAACTGGTTTGTATGAAATTTAATTTAATATCATCAAATCAATTTTCATTCACAAATGAATTTTCTCAAGATGCCATTTTTAAAATTAATCATGTGAGAATAAACATCTACAGCTTTATACACTCTTTAGTGGTCCTCGCTAAAAATAAATCCATGAAAAAATTAAAAATATTATTGTTATTTTTATAAATTTACACATATGTATACATCCATTATACATTTTCTTATTCATTTTTTTCCTTCTTATACCTACTATCTATCATCAAATAAACAACTCCTGTCTTATACTATCAATACATATACATTTATATATAAATATATTTTTGAGACCGATTTTTTTTTTTTTCACTTTTATTTTTCATTATAAAAATAAAACGTTTTTATAAATATCATTCGATTCAATTCAAGCGTTTTGTTTTATAACAGCAATAACCTTTTAACAGGTGTCAAAATTAACACTTAAATAATTTAAAATCTTAAAGAATGATATATAGGTTTGGGTTGCATATGGGTTGTTATGTATATTTTAATAAGTGAAATTTATAGTCGCAAAATTTTTATTATAAAAATTTTTTTATTATTAATTTATCTATTTTCATTTTT
The DNA here is from genome assembly GCA_028023455.1 of Epiperipatus broadwayi. Taxonomy (NCBI): domain Eukaryota; kingdom Metazoa; phylum Onychophora; class Udeonychophora; order Euonychophora; family Peripatidae; genus Epiperipatus; species Epiperipatus broadwayi. The sequence goes on along the minus strand of JAQFVV010012440.1, from coordinate 4,458,557 downwards.
TTTAACTTCATATGATAATTCTTAGGCAGACCAAAACAATAATTTATATATATTTGCTGTATATAATATTTATTTTTTATTTATTTTTATTTTTGAATATTTGAAAAATATAAATATGGATTTATATTTATATTAATAACTACTTGTTAAGCACAGATATGTCTTTATCTATTTAATATATGTATATACTTATTGTAAGTATATACATATATTTATTACTTGGGCTTGTATTTAAAAACTATTTAATACACTTATACTACCTAAAATTAATATAGAAATAAAGGATGTACTATTTGTTTTATAAGTAATGCCTTTTGTAATTTATTTGAAAAAGTATTAAAATTTTATTCTTATTTTTCTTTTAGTGCCAGAGTCATTATGAAATTAATTGAATTTACAATTTAATAAAGGATAACTTCGTATTTCACTTATTATTTAATCTTTAGGTCACTTACACATATTATTATTCATTGATATGTTTAGATATACATAAATTTACTTATTGGATGTGTATATTGGATTTAATAGAATTCCCTTTGTTTCTGATATATATTTGATTAGTTAGTCATATCAATCTTGAAAATAAATTATAATGATAGATCTCATTGCTCTGTATGATTTTAGATTTATTTCATGTATAGCTAGTTGGAAGGGCATATAAACAATTTATTTAAATATAACTGGGATAATTTTATCTTTCTTCATTTAAATTATACAATTTATTATATTAGGCTTTCTCAACAATTGGATTCATTTAGATTATATATATTCCATTACGTTTATCATCCAATGTTTGAAGCATTATTTTCTTCTCATATATTGACGTTCCATTACATTTGAGGTATAATATGTTTATATGATATATTTTCCGTTACATTTGGCACCACAAACTGTTGGTCCCAGTTAACTGATGATTGGTATAATGGAGTAAAAATATGTTTCATTACATTTGGATGCCACAACATGGTGAGCATAATATGTTTGTTTAATTGTCTATTACATTTGGTGCCTCAAAGTTAGGAGCCTGGTTAATTAATGATTATTGTTGCAAAGGTTCATATGTTTATTTTCATTTGAAATCATATATAAAAATACATTCCATTACATTTGGCACCAACGTTTGGAGCCTTCTTTCTTTAATTTAAATGGAATGCAGCAAGTACATTCCATTACATTTTGGCGCATTAACTAGGGCTCGAAATAAGCTAATTAGGACTGGAAATACCCCACATACCTGAGAGATGTGTAGTATATATATTGATATGAGGTGCATAGTTTAAAGAAAGAGAAGCATTTTTGTGTAATTTTTTTTATATATAGAAATATTTTGGCCTTATGTTTAGATGATGATGGTTACTGTTATTGTATTTTTTTTTTTTTATGATAAGAGATAAATACAGTCATGAAATAGCTCAATTTCAATTTAAAAATTATATTGATGGTGTTAAATTATAGAGTAATAATTTTGTCCATATTTGGAAAATTTATGTTGTAGAAAATCTATAATTTTTAAGGTTGGATTGGATATTTGATTGTTGGAGTTTGGTTGGTTCTGTTGCAAGTATTGATGTTGGATGGAAAATTTTTGTCATTGTCTTGAGGATGTGATGCATTCATGTCACTTGTGATTGATTGATCTCATTTACTGCTCCAACCCAAATTTTGATGTTTGTTATTATTTATCATGAAGCAGTTAACAGTAGTCCTGCCATGATTTTACCTTTAAGACTCCAGAGAGAGTAAGGTATAATTATTTTTGATATATGTATAATATTTGCCTCTAAGACTCCCAAAGATGAGCAAGGAAATATTTTATAAATAATAGCCCCTAAGACTTGGATGTAAGCAGGGCAGTGTAATAGTGTTTTCAGAAAATTATTATGGGTTGTAGTAGCTTGGATAGAATGAAATGTGATAATCATCTAAGTGTTCATGAAACATTGTATGCTTTAAGAGTAGTGATTGAATTCTTTTATCTATATCAAAGTTGTGAAGTGCTAATCAATCTTTTGGCTGTCAGTATCTGTCGGATCTTTAGAGGAATAGATAAGTATATAACCTAAATATATAGCACCAAACTTAAGGGCCTGGTTAATTGATTATTGTTGGTAACAAATAATTTATTACATTTGATTATCAATTAGGGTTTGAAAAACAAACATATCAATATTTTATTTTCCATTATAAGTGACCTCTAAACATGAAGTTCAATTAGTGAATGTTTTTTGATAATAAATTGCACTAGTACAATTTTAGTAAAATAATGTTTTGGGCACTAGAGTAAATAGTTAGTGGAGTTGATTTTTTTTTTTTTATGTATATAAAATGGTATTAAGTTTTAAGGTCCAGTAAATTTATAGGCATCAATTTAATCATTTTATATCTAACTACCATTATCTTGAGTGAGAAAGTTGTCTCACAATATTATTGAATTAGTTATTTTCAAGGCATGTGAACATTTTATTGTATTTTAAATATTTCAAGGTTATATTGAATTTGATATGAAATTTTTACATTTCAATATTGTATAAGTGTAGAAGCCTCAATATCATTATCTATAAATAAATGTTAGTTAGTGATCTCAGTTGTTACTTTCTTTCTCTCTCTATATATATATATTTAGAGGAATTTATTATTGTTATAGTGATAGAAAAGACTTTTTATAAGCCAATAAGTTTATGAGTTCTAACAACTGAAATTTAGATTGTCGGATAGCTACTATGAATAATAAAATTAAAAGACTTGTACTTTGCTTAGTTGAGTAATTGCTTGTTGGGATAATGATTGGAGATGGTGAGCTTTTGATCTGTGGTAATTACTACATAGAAATATATATATCTTAGATTTTTTTGTATGAGTATATAATATTACAGTACTAGTAATAATGGATAATAGTAATGAAATGCCAGTTAGTGGTAATTTTGATTTGGGGAGTTTAATAGAGAAACTGGAGGCTATAATGAATTAAAAGATCTTAGAGCTGAAATAAAAACCAATTATGATGATCTTAGAGCTGAGATGAAAACCAACTCAAAAACAAACTCTGATGAACTTAGAGCTGAGATGAAAACCAACTTAAAAACAAATTCTGATGAACTTTCCCAGAAACTAGAATCTAGATTAAAAACAAATTCTGATGAACTTTCCCAGAAACTAGAGACTAGTTTAAAAACTAACTCTGATGAACTAAAAGAGGAACTTAGAACTGAGATGAAAGTCAATTCTAATGAACTTTCTAGGGAATTAAAAGATGAATTAAAAGCTCTGGTAGATAATAGTGTTAGGAGAGTAGAAATACAATTTGATGAAAAGATGGAAAAATACAGAGAAGAGACAATGGTTGAAGCTAATTCTTTGAAAGGAAAATTCGAAGAAATAAGTAGTGAAATGAGGGAAGAAAATCAAGGAATTATAGCCAGATTTGAAGAGTCTAAGAAAGAGCATGGGGAATTTGAGAAAAGGATTATTAATGATAGCAAAGTATTGTGGGATAAATTCCAAGCATTGAGAATTGATAATGAATCTTCATTTAAAAATATTCATACAATTATCTCTGCTGAAGTTAAAGTTGCTGTGGGATTGCAACAAGAGGAACAGCTGATTCATGTTAATAAATTACGAGATATAAATGAACGGATTAATGTAGTAAGTGATGTTACTTCTAATCGTATTCAGGAAATAGATGTTAAACTGGATCATATTCAAGGAAAATTAAGACCCCTTTCAGAATATATGAATAATAGTGGAATTGAAGCCTGTAAAAATTATGAAATAGAGGTACGAAAGGATGTTTCAGAGATAGATGTAAAAGTTGAGCAAATAAAAACCATTATGTTAGAGAATTGTGAATGTATATCAAATTTACAAAAACAATGGAGAGAACATGAAGTAGAGATAGACCAAAATAAAATGAAAGATAATATTGCAGTCAGAGGTTATCTTAAGGATGAAACATTTGTTAAGGAATTGGTAAATAAGGAAAATTGTAAGTGTTGTTTAGATAAAGTTCATGATGGAGGAAATGTGATGGAGTCCAAAAGATCTTCTGATTTTCCTCACCAAATCTCTAGTGATTCATATATGAATCATAATGCTTCAAGGTTTATTAATGTTAAGGTTTTTAAAGGCGAATATCATGAGAATCCTATGGAATACTTGAGTACATTAGAAGAGTTGTTTACACTCAGTATCCTGTCAAAGAAAGAAAAGTTGGCAGTTGCTAGTAACTATTTATATGCATCAGCTAAAGAATGGTGGAGATCTCTGTTTGAAAGGCCTCAGACTTATGATGATTATCGCAAAGCCATAATGAATAACTTCTGGAATGAAGACAAGCAGGATTCTATACGCCATAGACTTTCTCATGAAAAATATTCTTCTCATGATGGGAGTTATACTCAGTTTTTTAGACATCAGGTGGCCAAATTCAAAACCCTGACTGCATTTCCACTATCAGAAACCCAGATTGTGCGGATTTTGCGTAGAAATTTACCAAGGCATATCAAACAAACATTGGTGGCCGCAGATCGGCATACTGTTGAAGAAGTTGCAGATATCTTGTGAATATTAGAAGCTGGAGAGGGTACTTCTAATAGATCAACTGGAACTAAAAGAGACAACCCTAATTACAGTTTGGCAAATATAAATTATCACGTACCAGGAAACCAATTTACCGGTCGCATGCAAAGGTCCATAAGAAATTATCATAATAATAGGAGACAAAATCCATATAGAGATCATGGAGGTTACATTAGAAATCGTGAATATAATCACGTTACCAATTTACAACCAGGAAGTTATCCATATGGTACCACCAGTACTGGGGTTAAGACTCCAGTGACTGGATGTTCAAATCATCCATTAAACTGAGTAGGGCCTCGTGGCAGTGTTCCTCACTGTGGGGACCAATGATTGATATGGAGAGGAATAATTTGGTTGTGGCTTTAAATTCGATAGAGTTTGAACTGGAAGATTTTGGAGTGGAAGAAATAGAGAACCAATTTTTTTTTAGCAATTGTCCAGAAATTATGATCATGTTTGGAAAAATTGAGATTAAAGCTTTAATTGATTCCGGTAGTCAGGCTTCCATCATTTCAGATGAATTATTTCACCGACTTTTAGAAGTGGGTATGATTGTTCCATCCTTGCCGATCAAGCAATCCTTTCAGGTTACCTTAGCCAATGGGCGGAAGGCTAAATTGGTTCCTCAACAAGTATGGCTAATGGTACAATTTAATTCAGTAAGCCAGGAACATGTTTTTTTGATAATGGCAGGGTTAGTACATGCTGTGACCTTGGGATCAGATTTTCTTCAGATGCATGGTCGCATCATAGATTATATGGCAAAACAATTGATATGTAAAGGTGAAATTGTTCATTTTAAGCAATATGTACTTCACCAATCCTTAAATTTAAGTTGCATGGAGACAGTCACAACTGATCTTGATGTAAAATTGAAGGTAAATGAATCAATTGGTTTAACTGATGAGGTGAAAGAGGCCTTATATTTGTTATTGTGTAATTACAAAAATGTTTTTTCAAATCAGCCTGGAATCATCAAAGGGTAGGTCCACCAGATACGACTGAATGATCTGGAACCCTTTCAGCGCAAATCCTACCCAATACCTTATCAATACAAAAAAGAGGTGGATAAGTAAATTAGCCAGATGGTGGAATGGGGTGTTATCCGAAAATCTGCCTCGGCATTTAATAACCCTTTAGTTATTGTCAAAAAGAAGGACGAATCGGCTCGCATTTGTTTGGATGCCCGATTTCTAAATCGTAGGACAATTCCAGAACGTGATGTTCCTCCAATGATACAGGAACTCTTAGCCTGTTTTGAAGGAAAGAAGATATTCACTACTGTGGATTTGACTGCCAGTTATTGGCAAATTTATTTGCATTTGCAAGATCAAAAGTTTACTGCTTTCAAATATGAGGGACAATCTTATATGCTCCAGAGGATGCCATTCGGATTGGTTAATAGTGGGGCAAGTTTAATTCGTTGTTTAAATCAAGTTTTATCTACAGAGATTAAGAACATATTAGTGATGTATGTAGATGACATCGTTATTGCCTCACGGGATATGGATGAACATCTACAACATTTAAAAGCATTTTTTCAAGAATGTAAGAATAAAAACATCAAAATTAACTTAAAGAAAAGTACCTTTGCTACTGAAGAAATCATCTTTTTAGGGCATCTGATAGGTGCGGCAGGAATTAAGCCTCATCCTGACAAAATTAAGGCTATAAAAAATTTTCCACAACCTGAAAATAAGAAGCAACTGCGTTCATTCTTCGGATTATGCAATTTTTACCATCGCTTCTATAAGAATTTTGCCTTAGATACAATTCATATGTCTCAATTGTTGAAGAAGGATGTTAAATGGAAATGGCTAGATATCCATCAAGTAGAGTTAGAACATGTAAAAGCAAGATTTTTGGAAACAGTAATTCTACATTACCCAAATTTTCAACAGCCATTTTATGTTCAAACAGACAGTAGTGGGTATGGACTTGGAGTGGTGCTATTTCAAATGAGTGTAGAAGGGAAACCATTGATCGTGTATTTTTTAAGCTGTAGGTTGAAAGGGGCTGAATTGCACTATTCCACAACAGAGAAAGAGGCTCTGGTAGTAGTTTGGGCTTTTACTAAGCTTAAGCAGTTTTTGTTGGGATCCCAAGTGGTAGTGATAACAGACCATAAGAGTTTGGAGTTTTTAAATAAGGGGTATCTAAATAATGACTGCTTGGTGAGATGGAGTTTATTCTTGCAGCAATTTACCTATACCGTGCAATACTGTCAGGGTAAAAATAATATAGTCCCTGATATTCTTAGTCGGAACCCAATGGAATACCCAGATCAACCTATTAATTATACAGGAAACTTGGTTTTAACAGCTCTTACCTTGGTAGTCGATAACTCTGTGGAGAAAGATTTAACAAATAACTTCAGTTACAGGATCCTAAATTGGGGCCTACAATGTCCCAATTGAATGACAGTACTATTGCAATGGGAGTGGCAGAGCCAATAATTAATGGAGAATTGATATGGTATCAATTGTCGAAAGGTATATTAATGTACCAAGTAGATCTTACAAATTCTGGATCATGGAAAGTTTATGTTCCTAGCAATATTAGGAAAAGACTTATAAATTATGTACATTGTCTGTGTGGACACTATGGTCCTAGAAAAATAGAACATGCTTTGCGTAAATTGTTTTATTGGCCTCGGATGTATGCATCTATACTGGATACTTTACAATTGTGTGAAATTTGTCTTAAAACAAAATTTCTGAATAGGTCATATGCAGGAAAATGGCAGCCTATATTACCAAACAAGCCTAATGAAATTTTGGCAATTGATTTTTATGGTCCTTTACCATCTTATTGGCGTTACAAGTTCTTGTTAGTTACATATGATTTATTTACAAAATATGTCACTGCTTATCCAGTGAGAAAAGCCGCGGCTAATGATGTCATCAAAGTAATGACAAACTTTCAATTTCCAATAGTTGGAAAACCAGAGTCAATTTTGACCGATCATGCCACTTCATTTATGTCAGTAGAATGGAAAAATTGGTTATGTATGCAAAACATTAAACCTGTACTGATCTCCATTCATAACCCTCAATCTAACCCATGTGAGAGGGTTATGAGAGAATTAAGTCGGTTATTTAGGGTTGTAACATTTTTCGTATTACTAGGCCCCTATACGCCTCAAATTTATATTTGAGCGTGAGTTGATCAAGCTGTATCAAAAGAAAAAAGAAAGTTGTATTTCTATTCTAAAAACACAGCTATTTTTCCTGATCAACTTCAGCCTATTAATTGTTACGAATTGTGCTATTGACAAAATCAACTTTTAATTTTATTTACTATGGGCGCCAGAATTCCTAAGAATCCGCTGAAATATGTCGCCAGCACCTCTCGCAAGTTGTAAAACAAAAAAAAATAAAAAGATTTTTATTATTTTTTTTTTTTTAAGGGGTGGTAATTCTACCGTAATGAGAATTAATGATTTTTAAGATTATTAGTCCTGGGCGTATTGAAACATATTGACAAAGGTAACTTACGTTTAAATCTTATTACACTAAAAATAAATTTAATAATAAAAAATAATAACTATTATTAATAACGCACAAATGAGAATTGATATTAGAAATATTTTTAATTTTGACAAACTAAAATACTTCATGTTAAGTAGCTAATTAATACCTTGAAGAGAACATATTTAATTCAGGTGGGAAATATCCAGAAAATATAAATATCAGTTAAAATAAACAAAAAGTTCTTGGTTAAATAAGAGTCTCTCATATAGAAAAATTAAAGTCACTATCGGGATTCTTTTATACGTATATTTTTACGAGTAGTTTTAAATAGTTAACTTTGTCACAATCAGGATAATTATTCTTATCGGTAAGTTTCATGAATTCAGTAGTAGATAACTATGCATAGTTTTTTGGTTATAATGAGCTCGGCCTTTTGGTTATTGCTTGATCTTGTGGTCCATTTCCCCAGTCGGTCACGAAGGCTTTTCCTGGTGTACATCATTGGGTCCGATGTCTTCAGGAGCTCCGGTTCACTGCGACATGCCGAATTCCTTCAGCGAAGAGCGATCTTGGATATATTAATGTTATCCAAGACCAACTAGAGAAACAAAACGAACAAGACCTTCCTTCAACCGGATCCCTCCTTTTTATATCCAGTTTTCAGGACTTCTGCGCATGCTAGTACCATGCCTTTTTAATCTTATCCAGTCTTTATAAATTTTATGTAATAAAGTCTTTATTTTCTTCAAGTTTTCGGCCATCTTTAATTAATTTGAGTATTTCTACTTTCAGCTTATCTTTTTTTACTTGCTTTTGGAATTCTTTTGTTCTCTCCAATTACTGTTATTACTAATCACATAAAAAAAAATAAGAAGAATAATTCAACCCTCATTGTACGTTTTTTTTTTTTTTTTTTTTTAAAAATTACTCAACAAAATTTTAAATCCGCTTTTATCTTTTAGTTTTTTTTTTTACCCAATGCCAATATATTTGTAATGTATATAAATAAACGTTACAGGGTATATCTTGAAGGAAATCATCGTGGTTAGGTAAACCAATTAAAGCAGGTATTGTTGTACATTAACATGACTAGAAATGAGTCTACAGGCTTTACACCTACGCGGTTGCATTTTGGAAAGGAAGAGCCAAGTGTAATTAAAACCTCATTGCCTGTTATATTAGAGGAGCCAGATCACAATGATGATGTCATCAAAGCTAAAGAAAATATGATAAAAATGGGAGACAAACGGGGATTACAAGGGCCACAGCATCCTAGTCAGTTTAAGGAAGGAGATATGGTATTAGTTCATACACCTCATGTTAGTAATCCGCAAGATGACAAATTCAAGAAATTTTTTAATATTTATGAGGGATCATATCGGATTGACAAAAAGGTTGGAACAAATGCTTATGTTGTTCAAATGCATGATGGTTCAAGAGGAACCTATAATGCTAGAAGTCTTTGGCCCATACATTATGATTAGGTAATAGTTTAATTAATATTTTAATATAAATCTTATATTGACAATTTTTACTTATAGAATTTATGAAAATTGTAATAGAAAGATGAAAGTATGAAAAACCAAAGTAAAATTTAAAGAGTTGAGTAGAGAGAAGTTTAAAATAAATTATCTTAAAGGAAGTATAGATTATATAAGAGAAATTGTAAAAGTTAAGATTAAACTTAAAATGATAAAAGATGGTCTGATTAATATAGATTTTCTTAAAAAAAAAATATAGACTATAAAAGATATTGGCAAAGCCAAAATTAAACTTAAAATAATACGTGCTGATGTGATTAGTAAAGATTTTCTTTGAGAAAATATAGCTAAGGAAAGAGATTTAAATAAACCTAAAGTCAAACTGAAAAGAATTAATATAGAACAGGATAATATTAATGTTGTAAAACAAAATAATTTTCAGATATTCTTTAATGTTGAAGTTGTATCACATCAATTTGATTTGCAATTGTTAAAGGATTATTTAGAAAATTTGAATGAATACCATTCAAGATTGCCCAGAGAATTGTTTTTAATTGAACGTAGAACAAGTGAAGTAAAATAAAGACTTACTCAAGTCGATGATGTTTATCAAGATAGTCAAAGGAAAGGTAATAGATTATCTGATAAAATAGCAACTGTTATTGATAAAGTTAAGAATTATGTTAGTGCTTATGATCAAGTTAGTATTTATGTAAAGGATATAGATGCAGAATCTAAGGAGTTCATAGCAAAATCTTTAGATACTTATCTCAAAATTATTCAAAAACAATTGAATTATATGAAAACATTATATAAAAATCTTGTAAATCAAAGCAAATTTCTTCACAGAATTCAACATACTGGAAATTCTTTTCAAGAAGAATTAAAAAGGCACTTTTGATTTTTTTTTTTTTTTAAAGAAAACTTGGACAAATATCTAGATGATCTGAAAGATAGATATAAATAAATGAATATGGTTATTAATAAGAAAAATAATATTCTTTAAACCATGTTAGTCCTTAGAAAGATTACAAATTTGAGAAGTTTTTCGATATCTCATAATTAATTAGTTATTTGCAAAGACTTTTTTTTTTCGGTGGATTAGGGGGTATTATAAATATCGATAAGTCTATCTATATTTTAAAAATTATCATTTGTTATTAAAAAAAAAATCTCTTTGAGTTGATGTTTATATATGAAGTATTATTATTGTTTATGGTTATTAGGTATATAGTTATTGTTTGAAGTTATTATTTTATTTATATGTTGATGGTACATCGTTATGAATATTTAATTATTATAAATAAATAAAGACATATAAATTGTTGATTATATAAAAAAATTATTTTATTTGCAGTGATTATTAAAAAAATGCAATATTATTATTTATGTATATATATATTTTTAAAGCTGTCAAATAAATTTTCAATTTAATATTTTTTATATATATATATGCTTGATATTTTTTTTTAATGTTAATTGTTTAAAAGAAAACATATGTAACAATGGTTTTCAAAACAGCATTTGCTGGCACGCGGAGAACAACAACAGCAACAAAAAAGAGGCCATTATTATGAAGATAGTAATAAAACAAACTGAAGGATAAAAATTTGTTGTACTTTGTTTTTTTTTTCTCTTTGAAATTACCAGTCTTAAGAATACTGGAATAAGATAGATTTCTATGGTAAATATATAAATCATGACAGGCTAATAGAGATATATCGCAGCCAAGGGGCTGCACCGTTTTCTTTCATTTATTCCAAGGCAGTTTAAAAAGAAAAACTGAGCAAATTTCAACACATGAATTTCATCGCGTCTGAAGCCGAAATTTGATATAGCTATCTGGAATCTATAATGGTAAATCTAATAATAATCTGGAGGTAACTAAAAGTGATTAATACATTGGATTCAACATGTCAATTTTTTTTTTTTTTCAAGGAGAGAAATTTAAAAAGGAAAAATGAAGTATATATGTGCATTTGGAAACTAATAATTTTTTCTAACATGACATTTCTTCAATTCAATTTGGCTCTAGAATGCATTCTAATATTAAATGGATAAAGGAATAAAACAATGGAATAGGTTGACTTTTGAAAGAAAAATAAACAAGTGAACTTTGAAAGGTAGTAAATAATTTTATAATATATATATTGTGATGACCACGTAAAGTCGTCGACACACATATATATTTATTAATAAAATTAGAAAGTAATAAAGGTGAAATAAATTAGCTAATAAATTTTTTTTAAAAAAAGAAAGGAAGGAAAAGAAAAATTGAAATTCTAATGTCAAAATTACCATGGATTTTGTAATAGTAAGAGAAGGGGAGGGGGGCTGCATAAATAAAGAAATGCATCTCTTTCTCTCTTATAAGTCAAATGCTAGAAATTATTTTTGTTTATTGTGGGAGAGGGGAAGTGGATGCATAAAAAAAAAATGTGTTTCTTCTCTCTTTTAAAAAATATATTATAACAAATTAAAATAAATGTAAAACGTAAATGTGAAAGAAAAAAAATGAATGAGTTGTAAACTTTAAATAAAATAAATGTAATATGTGCTATATAAAAAGAAACAATATGGCCATAGGTGTGAAAGTCTGTTGGATAAATTAAATTCCACGGACAAAGAAATGTTATCAACGGAAGATCTTTGCCTGATCTGTTAAATTAATTGGGACTTACATTCCAGCCACTAATTAAATAAAGAAACATAATGATAAGAATTGGTTGGAGATCTAAGTCTTAATTAAAAATTTTAAAAACAATGAACAAAGAAAGAGTTTAATAAAATTACAATTTCTATCTGGCATTGCTAGTAGAGACTTTAGAGAAGCAACAGCTAAAAAGAAAATGGAAGAAGTGCGTGGCTAGTGGCATTAAAGGGACGTAGGTTCAGATTTGAGCCATCTCATCACTGACTCGCAATGTAAGATCTTTGCCTGACCTGCTAGAGGGACCACCGCTTCTGTAGCTGTCGATTGAAACTCAACCTAAAGAATCAACCAGCAAACTGGATGAAAATAACCCCACAAACGGAGGAAGTTAATGGAGAACCTAAGGAACCAACAAGCAAAAACTGGAACGAAAATAACCCCACAATCTGAGGAAGTTAATCAAGAGTGCTCGGAAGAAATACCCATGGGACAATTACAACAAAGCCTAGGTAAAAGCATGCATGCATTTTCATTTGTCTACTATTTATAACTAAATATAAAATTAATGATTTGAGAAAAATAGAACTCTATCAACAGGACTTTAAGAACTTTTATATCTGATCTATTTTCATATATTTATTATAGCCATGTATTTATAAGTATGTGTTTATTATTATTATGTGATTTTTTATATAAAGTGTATTATTATTATTAAACATATTTGTCATTAAATTTCGTATCCTTGCTTTATTCTCCTATCACCAAGCTTCGACAGGGAAGAAACTGTAATTAGTGATTAAAGGGGCATACTGATTTGTTTAAGATATTCATGTGCTGCTTGTTCGTGCGAAATCCCAATTCTAAAAAATAAATAGCAAGCACTGGACATTCGCTAAGTTTCTTTGAAATAGTTTGCTCTGTTCAGCAGCCAAGAGTTCTTGGCTGGGAAAAATAATGCCAAGATAATATGTACGTATTGCCTTGGGGTTCAGTCAAGGGTATAGATATGAAGTTAAATTTGTATCTGTATTAGCTCTCTGCTTGTATTGTAACGGCGTTGGTTAAAATAATGAATAAGATAATAAAGAATCTAAGTTGAAAACAATAAATGGATAGAAAATATAAGTTATGAAAAGAATTAAAATATAATAAATAAGTATAATATAGAATAAAATAATCGAAATAAATATAATTGAATACACAAATAATTAAGCAACCATACAAAATAACCATTTCCGTTATAATATATTACATCTTATTTTCTTACATTGAAAATTTCCCTCCCAATTTTATCAAACCATAGACCATATTAATATATATATACATTCATTATTTATTCTCTTATTCATCTTTTTTTTTACCTTATAACTCCTATCTATCAACCAAGAAACAATTCTTGTCTTATACTAACAATACATATATGCATAACTATACATTTTTACTTATTACAGCTTTCAATTATCTGACAGTAACAATTTCCCTCCCAATTTTATCGAACCTTTGACCATATTAATTCATTTATGTTTTCTTGTATATATAATGTTTCGTAATATTTTTTTTTCTTTTAAAAATTTTACTACCTTTATATTTTCCTCACAATTATATGCCCTGTTTCTAAATAATGATTATATGGTCCTGACTTAGTATCTTTTCTTTTTATTGCTCTATTATGTTCCTTAGCTCTTTCAGTTGCACTTTTCCCTGATTTTCCTATATATATATATCCTTGCATTTGTCACATGTAATTATATAAATAGTTCCTATTTTGTTATCAATATTATCATTCATTTTTGCATTGCATATCCATTTTCTTAAATCTTTACTATTCTTCCATCCTATATTTGATTCATCATTTAACTTATATTTATTCAATATCTTATATACTTCAGCTGAATAGGGAATTGAAATCCACTTCTTAACTTTATCTATTCTCTTATTCTTCCCTTTTATATAATTTCCATTTCTGGTATTTAACATTTTCCTAATTACTTTCCCACTATAACCAATTTCAGTATATTCTTTCTCCATTTCTATTTTTTGTATATATGCATCTTTTTTATTTAAAGTGAGTCTGTCATTTTTAATTTTAAAACTTTTCAATGCTGCCATTTTTTGAGACCAAAGCTGGTACAATTTAGAATCAATTACTACTCTAATATTTTTATTCTTAATGAACTGCTTTATATATATATTGTAATGGGCATGGGATGATTGAAAAGCTCCAACTTCCCTTTCACTTATATATATGTAATGGGGAATTCTTATTATTCAAAATCGTCCACCTTCCGCTACCTCAAGCAGAGAGAAATACGGAAACAGACGAGCCGATTTCCGTACTTGACCGAATCTATACGCTATACGGATATAACCTCCAGATTATTTTTCCTGATCAACTTTCTCCCGGCTGCTGTAAGATATTACAGTTACAGCGCTTGGCTAATTTATAAATTTTACAGGATAAAATCCTGCACCATCAACGTTTCACGTGTTAATCTCATAACTAAAAGATTGCAAAAAATGAAATAATATTTCTACCCTCCCAGTATTAGACTATTTTGTGGAGTGGCGAAGAACGAGACAAGACAGATTTAAATAAATTAATATATTTTTAATACTAACAAATAATTTGATAATAAAAGATGTAAGAAACATTAACATAAAATTAAACATATTATATTATATTCTATAGTGCTATAAGGAAACAAATACTTGAAATTCTTATAAATAAATACTTGAAATCATTATAAATGCTGTCACATTTATAACTCGTTAGCCTAGCTGTCTACCAAAAGAATGTCATTACCATTCACGAAAGGCATTTGGCCATTGTCTATGGAATTTATGTGCACATTTGATGATATATAAAATAATATTTAAGTTACCTAGGGTTTAGTCTTTGAGTTCATTCCGATGTGTTGTCAACCGTCACGTGGATTATCCGCTTCTTTAGGAGGGACGGTCATAGCTTATATTTGGCGGGATGTAGCTTCTTGGTTAATAAGGCATGGAGGATGAGGCATCACAGGTCGGGCCACTACAGGAGTCCATAGGCAGGCGTTACTACCATAGCTGTTACATTATTGCAGAACCATTGGTACAGAAGTCCGGATTGACCGCGATCATGATGGCCTTAGCCGGTCATACTATATGAGATATCGACGGTAAAAGTCATGTTGGTTAGCTATATCGGCTGAGTCTTGGAGCCGCGATTTTTTCACCTTGTCGACTCGAAGTCTCAAGCTCTAATCTCTCTTTTAATCTCCTTAGCTCTCCACCTAAATTTTCCTTTTTTCTTTTTTAATTAAAACATTCCAATGGTCTTTGTCCTTTGGATTCTTTGTTTCCACTTGTTGTTGACACCTCCCATGCTATGCCTTCGGCCATATGTAACTTTATTTTATATGATTTTATAGCACTACGTACATTTTATTTATTTCCTTATTTTTTCTTTGATTACTTACACAAATTTTAACGCATGTTTTTCTTTATTTCTTATTTAAATTTTAATAATCATTTATTTTTTATCTAATTCTTGCTTTAACTCTACTCCATAAAACCCGCATTTCGTTTATCGTCAAATGTGTACTTTGAAGCCCAGATTCTTATCTTTTCGAACATATTAATTTTCTAGGTTTTTCTTTCCACGCTATCGAAATTTTTTCTTTCCCCCTTTTTTTTTTTTTTTAAACTTTACTTTTCCTAAATCATATTTTACTACATGTTTTATTTATGTTTCTTTACTGCTTTAACTTTCCTACCGTATGCTGGTAGTATTATAATTTAATATTTACTTTTATCAAAATTCGGACTTTGACTAGCAAAAGATAACGATCTTGTTAACTCTAGTTCCCTCTCTTTCTCTTTGTTGTGCTAATTTTCAACATTTCTTGGTTTTGTTAATTTCCAAGCTCGTTTTTTCTTTCTTATTTATTTCTTTCTTTCCAACCCTAACATTTCTAATTTGCGGATGTTTTGTAGGTACATGTGTGACCACAGTATATGCGCTCATCACATTACACCGTTCCCCCCTTTAAAATTTTTTTTCATAAAAAAAAATTTTAGCCTTATGCCTGGAAATCTAAGTGCTCCCAACTATTGTTCGAACTCCTTTTTTTTTTTTTTCTATTGCTACTATGATGTGGCGATGAGGTTAATCTATAGAGAGGCGACCAGGTAAATTATATCCCTTTCTTTGCTGAACCAAGCAGTATAGCCAAACCAATTTAATCCTAACATTACCATGCATGCGTTTAATTTCTGCCGCTACTCGTATCTACAGGTTCGAATCCACAGGATATCTCTGTGACCCGATTAAACCTGTTCATACATCGCATTTCTGCAATAAGGCACCTCTAAGTGCCAACTCCGGACACTATTATTGAGGTGGCTTGGGAGACTGGCATCTTTCCGTCCAGCTCATTCATGAGCCCAGCGTATTTCTGAAAGCTCTATATTCATACCAAAAGGGGTTCTTTCCCCATAGATTGGTCTCTGGACCATTGACTCACGATATATGTGCTTAATATCTAACTGGAAATATTAATCCAGTGAGTCATTGTGATACTGGGATCTCTGTCCCTGTGTTCTCTGTGTGATAATAGTTGATGCACCGCAGAACACACAAGCATGGCAAAGAAGAAGGCAAAACCAAGTACTGCTAATAAGATCAAGCTACAAATATCTAAGCCTACTTTCCCACAACCTCAATCTACAACCCCATCCTGCCAATTAATTTATCCTTTATTATTTTATCCTAAAGTCCCTCATACTGTTTGGCCATCTATTGGCTTGTCATTTCTTTATATCATTAGTTTCTGTATGCCCATCCGTTCTCCATGATTCGAGGTCCATGTCCATTTCTGAATGTGTCATCATCTAGACCTCCTTTTTTTTTTTTTATTTTGGGACCGCTCTTACGTTTTATCTGGTGGTTGTCTTTCTTTGTTGATATCACCTCTTCCTCCTCTGGGATGCGGATGTTGCTCTTGAGGTCCATGACTCACTGTCATGTCATATGGATGCTTATATTCTGTCTCCTCTCTCTGTCATCCGTTTCCTTGCCTCCTCGGGTTCCATTCCCTAGAATATCCTTGTTCTTCTTGCCAACGTCTTTCCCCAGGATCCCAGTCATTTCTTATTCTAGGTGCTTCTTTTACACATTCTTCCACTCTTGTGTTTAAGCTGGCTACTACTTTTGCCACTTGACCTAAACTCTCCTGCACGCTCATCATCACTCTTTGACTCTTATCTCTAACTACATCCGTCTCTTCATCTAACGGTCTTATCTCCCTTTCTGGATGTCCTATATCCTTTTCCCAATCACAATCTCCTAATTCTCTAACTCTCTCCTCAACCGTTTCAGATTTCGCATATCCACACGGCCCTATACTCCTTTGTTCCTCCATTCCTATCTCTGGGTGAAATCCAGCCCATGTATCTTTAGACTTTGATTGCTGGATGATCTCATTTTTTACTTCTTCCTTGAATGCAGCCATTCTTTTCTGGCTATCGATTCCGACCTTGATCATCCATTCTTCTATTCTTCTCTCCTGTCTGTTCATGTATTCTTCCACGAATTGCTGTTGATCAATCCTCATTTGCCTTAGAATATCCATGATATCATTATTACTTATTTTACCCGGTGCTTTCATCTCTTTATCTTCATTCCCTTCTCTCACTTCCTTTTCTTGAACGTCCATTTTATCTTGGGATCTCGTATGCATAAATATAATGTTCTTTAACCCTTAATCTACGTTTTTAATATTGTTTTACTAAAATCTTCTGGCTATATTTATATAACGAAAAAATTTATTTTCTATTGATTCTCTGCTTTCCTTTTACTTTGATTAACGATTTAATATTTGTGATTTATCAGTTAGCGTTTAGATCGCTAGCCAACCCAAACATTTGTACTCCGGTTCCTCTTCTTGTCCGCCTGCCTTAGATTCGCCCGACTGCCTGTCCACCTTGATGATTGTCCTCTATTTTCTCTCTTCATCTACCTCTGACCCCTATACTTCAATTAAATGATGCACTTATATATTCTTTTAAATTTAACTTACTTAAATATTATGCTTGTTCTTCTGTTAATGATATACATTATAAATTCGTTTTATTTGACTGTGTCTCCAACATTACCCTTCCGATATATATATTTTTCTACTCCTACGTTTACAAAATTCAGCCCCTTAAGGTTACTGCTGTTTTAAACAAGATCATACACACATATATATATTTTTACTTCTCTTACACATGCGACTATTCTAGAATCACACATATATATTTTTCTCCCACTTAACTAAAATACGCGACAATACTTATAGTTTCTTCATTTAAATTATACACGCGAATTCCCTTTATCATTAAAATATTTTATTTTCCGCTTAACTGGGACACGTTATTATTTATTCACACATATATATTTCTACATTTAACTTAGTTTCGACTATTTTAATCATTTAACCTTTATAACTACAACATTACTGAAACTTTCACTATTTCTAACTTAACTATTTTATGTTTTCGTTAATTAATTACATCCAGATAATCTATATCCGATCGCTATAATTATAGCTGAATACATTTTATTATACGATTATGAAACCACCCACACATTTATCTATTCTTTAACTTTACTGGGCTATGCGGCTACTATATATATATATTTTTTTTTATTATTTATCATAAACTTTCATGAAACTTTGTGTTATTCTCTTTCTTTTTCTTCTTTAAAAACGATTTATATTACATTACAGCAATCATTTGATATAATTAGTTATTTGTTCATTACAACTTGTGTAATTATTCTTGTCTCAGATTATCCCTCATTACGCATTTCAAAACTTTTGTAATAATACCGAAAAAATTTTCCACCTCTTTCTATTCTTTGTACACATTTGACGTGAAACGCTCGTATAGAGTATCATAAAATAAAACTTATCCCCTTCATCTTCGCTTCTCACCACTTTAACTTACAACGCTAATTTTATATGTTTGAAACACATATATTAAAACAATTCTTATTTTAGAAAATATTTATGTTATCTTATAAAATTATTTAACACGTGATCACTAATTGCACAGCAATTTCAGATCCCGGACTGGCCCCCAAAATATGTAACGGGCACGGGACGATCGAAAAGCTCCAACTTCCCTTTCACTTATATATATGTAATGGGGAATTCTTATTATTCAAAATCGTCCACCTTCCGCTACCTCAAGCAGAGAGAAATACGGAAACAGACGAGCCGATTTCCGTACTTGACCGAATCTGTACGCTATACGGATATAACCTCCAGATTATTTTTCCCGATCAACTTTCTCCCGGCTGCTGTAAGATATTACAGTTACAGCGCTTGGCTAATTTATAAATTTTACAGGATAAAATCCTGCACCATCAACGTTTCACGTGTTAATCTCATAACTAAAAGAATGCAAAAAATGAAATAATATTTCTACCCTCCCAGTATTAGACTATTTTGTGGAGTGGCGAAGAACGAGACAAGACAGATTTAAATAAATTAATATATTTTTAATACTAACAAATAATTTGATAATAAAATATGTAAGAAACATTAACATAAAATTAAACATATTATATTCTATAGTGCTATAAGGAAACAAATACTTGAAATTCTTATAAATAAATACTTGAAATCATTATAAATGCTGTCACATTTATAACTCGTTAGCCTAGCTGTCTACCAAAAGAATGTCATTACCATTCATGAAAGGCATTTGGCCATTGTCTATGGAATTTATGTGCACATTTGACGATATATAAAATAATATTTAAGTTACCTAGGGTTTAGTCTTTGAGTTCATTCCGACGTGTTGTCAACCGTCACGTGGATTATCCGCTTCTTTAGGAGGGACGGTCATAGCTTATATTTGGCGGGATGTAGCTTCTTGGTTAATAAGGCATGGAGGACGAGGCATCACAGGTCGGGCCACTACAGGAGTCCATAGGCAGGCGTTACTACCGTAGCTGTTACATTATTGCAGAACCATTGGTACAGAAGTCCGGATTGACCGCGATCATGATGGCCTTAGCCGGTCATACTATATGAGATATCGACGGTAAAAGTCATGTTGGTTAGCTATATCGGCTGAGTCTTGGTGCCGCGATTTTTTCACCTTGTCGACTCGAAGTCTCAAGCTCTAATCTCTCTTTTAATCTCCTTAGCTCTCCACCTAAATTTTCCTTTTTTCTTTTTTAATTAAAACATTCCAATGGTCTTTGTCCTTTGGATTCTTTGTTTCCACTTGTTGTTGACACCTCCTATGCTATGCCTTCGGCCATATGTAACTTTATTTTATATGATTTTATAGCACTACGTACATTTTATTTATTTCCTTATTTTTTCTTTGATTACTTACACAAATTTTAACGCATGTTTTTCTTTATTTCTTATTTAAATTTTAATAATCATTTATTTTTTATCTAATTCTTGCTTTAACTCTACTCCATAAAACCCGCATTTCGTTTATCGTCAAATGTGTACTTTGAAGCCCAGATTCTTATCTTTAGGTTTTTCTTTCCGCGCTATCGAAGTTTTTTCTTCCCCCCTTTTTTTTTTTTTTTAAACTTTACTTTTCCTAAATCATATTTTACTACATGTTTTATTTATGTTTCTTTACTGTTTTAACTTTCCTACCATATGCTGGTAGTATTATAATTTAATATTTACTTTTATCAAAATTCGGACTTTGACTAGCAAAAGATAACGATCTTGTTAACTCTAGTTCCCTCTCTTTCTCTTTGTTGTGCTAATTTTCAACATTTCTTGGTTTTGTTAATTTCCAAGCTCGTTTTTTCTTTCTTATTTATTTCTTTCTTTCCAACCCTAACATTTCTAATTTGCGGATGTTTTGTAGGTACATGTGTGACCACAGTATGTGCGCTCATCACAATATATATATATATTTCCTTTTATATTTTTATTTAAATACAAGTCTAAATATTTTAAGCCCTTTTTTTTCTTTTTCTATAGTAAATGTAATATTATACCCATTATTATTTAACTTTTTAAATGCATTCATGATACTCCTACTATTCCCCATTATTATTATATTATCTGTAATACTGCACAATTTCTTTATTTTAAATATATTTATCAATTATATTTTCCTTGATAAAATCAGACATAATTGATGACATAATGCCATTTATTGAACCTCATAAGCCACACTTTTTCAATCTTCTAAAAATCCATTTTGTATTTTAAATATAATGTTTCATTTATAAGTACCAACGCTTTTTCAATAACTTTTTAAAAGCTTACTTCTTTCTTTAAGTTTAGTAGATGAATTGTAAAAAAAGAAGCATAATATATCACATCCAAATATTAGATACATTTGCTGAATATCAAATGAAGCAATATTACTATTTCCATTCAATTTCACCAAACTTAACTTATCTGCAATCTCTTCCAAATTCTTAATGCAGTATTTACCAAGCCCTATTGTACTAACAATTTTTTTATATATTATATTACACAATCCAATAAAATATAATTATTAAAGTCCATAACAATTCTTACATGCATATTGTCTTTATGTGTTTTAATTTTTCCAAATATATATGGATCTTCAATTGCAGTAGGATCTAAAAACCTGCATTCATTTTCATTAATTTGTTTGTTTTCATATTACTTAACAAACTTATATATTTTGCTTTAATCATGTTTCCAGGATTTTTATTTATTTTTAAATATCTCTGCTTTTCTAAAACATCTATTATTTTTTCTTCATATTTCTTTTTATCTAAAATGACAAATTTTGATACTTTACCTTCTATAATGGGCACTAAATTCTGTGCTCCTATTTTATCTACAATATGTTTTTTTATAGATTTATCTTTCCATTCTTTCTTATTATATATCTGTTTTTTATTAATAGCACTATTAATTTTTGACTGTATATCAGATTTTACATTAGCAGTAATATTTGCAGCCTCCACACTAACACTTGTTCTTTTATTCATGTTTCTATCTTTAAATGGTATAAATTTAGATCCTATTTCTAAAATTTGTATTTTTTCAATTGTAAATGTAGTTTTTGAAATATTTACTAAAGTACTATTAACTTTTTTATTCTTAATATCTCTGATTACACTTGGATAACTTAATTTCTTGCTCATGTTTATTTCTTTAGCCGTTAACCATCTCCATTTGTTTTCATATTTTATTTGAAGCCTATTTTCTCATTTGTCATTATGAATTAATAAAAAATGTCCAACATAACTAAACTCATTTGATATCTTTGCTGTAAGAATTGCTTTTCTCCTTTTGTATTTCTTAATACTCTTATTCACCTCTTAATATTTCTCTTTTAAAAAACAATCTAATATTATTCTTTGAATTTTATAATACAATCTTCAATTTTTTATTAAAAAAAATTTATTTGAAATATTAATCCTGCAAGACATAGGCACAATCCCTTCTTTTTTGCATTTATTCAAAAAAGTAACTGATGCTTTAGCTCCTCAATTCTTCTTTGCTCATTCCATAGTCTTTTTAGCAAAGTAAAGTTAATGCTATTAAAATGTTTGGTAGCTTTCTGTTCTATCATGTCAGCTGCTTGATGGCATTGTTACTAAGCAAAAATATAATGTTCCTGGGCCTGGTGACGTTGATGCTAAGCAAAAATATAATGTTTCCAAGCAGGAATTCTATAGAACTATTGACTTTATTTTTGGAATAGAAAATAAAAATAAATTATATTACAATTTACACAAAATTAAAAAATTCAAACAAAATATAAAAATGAAACCTGACTTTTTGGGACAGTAATTAATCAGAGACTGACTTTTTGTGTGTATGTGTGTAACAATAAAAAATTATGTTACTTTCTAATAGTACATTAGAGGCTTTTTTGGACAGTAATTAATCAGAGACTGGCTTTTTTGGGTGGTTGGGTAGGTGTGTGTGTGGATATAAAAAGTTACATTCCTTTTTTAATAGAAAATAAGAGTAAATTTTAGCATTTTTGGGACATTAATTAATCAGACGCTGCATTTTGAAATCAAAGTCAATTATATTACAACTTCCACAAAATTTAAAAATTCAAACAAAATTTTCAAATGAAAGCCGATTTTGACTTTTTGGGGCTGTAATTAATCAGAGAGTGGCATTTTTGTGTGTGTGCATGTACTTAAAAAGTTACTGTTACTTTTTTAATAACAAATAATAGTAAATATCAGAGACTTTTTTGGACAGTAATTAATCAGAGACTGGCTTCTTTGTGTGTGTGTGTTTGTGTGGATAAGAAAAGTTACAGTACTTTTCTAATAAAAAATTAAACTAAATTTTACCCTTTTTCGCACAGTAATTAATCATATACTGCATTTTGGGGAAAAAGTAAATTAGATTGCAATTTACCCACTAAAGTTAATAATTATAACAAACTATTAAAATGAAAGCCAACTCTGGTATCTGGCAATTGCCAATTTTCAGAGTTTGAAGCAGCCATCTTGCTTATCTCAGATGATTTCTCATGGATATGTTACTTTCATCAGGATCTTCAAAATAGTTCTTGCCACACCCTAAAATCTAATTTTTGAGGATTATACAGTCCTGATGGAATAGTAACGACTCTGTTAAAACTGTTACAATGTACCAGTAGGTCAGTTCACATGAAAAAAAGGCATTGGACCTGAAAAGATCAATTATTTAGACACAATGCAATCAACACACCCTCACGTGATATTGTAGCAAAAATAGACAACCTAGCATTATGATAAAGTGCATAACACCTTTTTGTCTTTTATTGTAGAAAGAAGGCTATTGGCTTGGCTGCAGCCATGGAAATAGCATATTTCTAGAAATTTAGCTAGAAATAGCACCATCAAGCAGAACACGATAGAACACTACCAAATGTTTGTATAAAAATCCCATGTATTCTTATTATTGTATTCTTTTATCACTATTTTAAATGTACACACACTAAATAACAATTTATCATGATAATTAATATATTTCAACAAAACTAAATAAAAATCTTAATAAAAATAAAAGTGTTAATGAAACATTTTAAATACAAGATGGATTTTTGGAAGATTGAAAAAGGGTGGCTTATGGGGTGTTCAGTAAGTGACATTAAGTAATCAATTGTGGCTGCTTTTATTGTAGAAAATATAATTAATAAATGTATTAAAAATAAAGAAATTGTACAATATTGTAGATATGTAGATGACACAATTGTAATGGGAAATAGTAGGAGTATAATGAATGCATTTAAAGAGTTAATAATAGTTATAATATGTTTACTATAGAAAAAAAAAGAGAAGAGATTAAAATATTTAGAATTGTATTTAAATAAAGATGTAATGGGAAATTTGTATACAAAAAGCAGTTCATTAAGGATAAAAATATTAGAGGAGCAATTGATCCTAAATCATAACAATCATGGTCTCAAAAAATGGCAACTTTGAAAGGTGTTAAAACTAAAAATAATAGATTCACTTTAAATAAAAAGGCATATATACAAAAAATAGTAATTAAAAATGATAGATTCACTTTAAATAAAAAAGAGGCATATATACAACAAATAGAAATTGAGAAAAAATATATTGAAATTGGTTATAATGGGAAAGTAATTATGAAAATTTTAAATATCTGAAATGGAAATTATATAAAAGGTAAGAATAAGAGGATAGATAAAGTTATGAAGTGGATTTCAATTCCCTATTCAGCTGAAGTATATAAAATATTGAATAAATATAAGTTAAATGATGAAGTAAATATAGGATGGAAGAATAGTAAAGATTTAAGAAAATGGATATGCAATACAAAAATGAATGATAGTATTGATAATAGAATAGGAATTATTTATATACTTACATGTGACAAATGCATGGTTACATATATAGGATAATCAGGGGAAAGTGCAATTGAAAGAACTAAAGAACATAATAGAGCAATAAAAAGAAAAGATACTAAGTCAGGACCACAATTATTATTTAGAAATAGAACATGTAATAAATTGTGAGGAAAATATAAAGATAATAAAGTATAGTAAAAATTTTAAAAAAAGAAAATATGAAACATTATGTATACAAAAAATATAGATAAATGCATTAATTATCATGAATGGTTTGATCAAATTGGGAGAGAAATGGTCACTGTTAGATAATTGGAAACTTTAATATGTAAGAATGTAGAGATATGTATGATAGTATAAGGCAGGAATTGTTTGTTGGTTATTAGGAGTTATAAGATAGAAAAAAGATGAATAAGTGAATATATATATATATTAATATGGTCAATGGTTTGATAAAATTGTGACGGAAATTTTCAGTATTATAAAATAAGATGAAATATATATATAATGAAATATTTGTGGAAATAATCTAATACTTTATTCGTAATACAAAAAACAGTGACACTAATCATTTATGTAGCCTCCACAGTAGTGTTATCATTTGATAATTTATCACTTTACAAAAAAAACAATGGCATTAAAATTGTTTTTTTATGGTAACTAATTTTGATAAAGAAGTCAAAACAACAATCATTAATTTTATTAAATGAACAAATTTATCTATAAAGTAGATTATTTGTCCTTTTAAACGTTAATTCAAAAATAAAGTTTCTTAGGAATTCGTTATAGATATGTTCTTATATGGATAGAAATGGCAAACGGTCCTTCCATAAAATGTTATAATTGTTTTCGAATTTGGTTCAAGTAATAAATAATTTTAGTAAGAAGTGGTGTCTGTGTGTATGTTCCATAAAGGAAATTTAAAATATTTTTAAAGCCTATATTTGGTAAGAAATCTAGTTTAATATAACAATTGTCAATAACAACAATTATCAGCATTTATTTAGCTTTTTAGCTCCATAATTATTAAAATATATTTTCATTGATTCAAAGTTGCCTACACATCATTGTATTCATACTATACGTGTATGTGAAAATATCTATGCATAATTAAAACGAGTAATATTAACCTATTCAACTCATATAATTTCGAATATTCAATTTGTTAAATTAATAACGTAATTAAGAATAAAGGGGATTTTCATACCAATTTAAATAATGGCTGAAATATTTAAAATAATGGCAAAGGTTCAATGTATTGTGTGTGTGTGTTTATTTAAAAAGAAAAGTTTTTAATAATTGTATTAAACTAGTTTTTGAAATTGTTTATAAGCAGTTTAATTATACAAGGGTCAAGATACCATACAGATTTGAATTTCATCTTTTTGGATTCTGGAGTTACAATGTACGCTGAGATTGTGATTTTTTTTTTTTTTTTTTGCTACTTCAAAAAACTTTTACAGCATGTTCTTAATGTTTTAAATGTAACATATAAAGATCTGGTTTATTAAATAATGTTCAAAAATCTCAAGTACTTTATCCAGCAGTGAAAAATCCCCAGTAACATTAAACTTGGATGGTTTTTAAAGTTGATTTTGTAAACCAATATAAATATCTTGTTAGTTTTATAAGCAGAAAGAGGGACTTAAATGTTGAGATACAGCACAGACTTCAATGTGTTGCTGGTGGTTTTAAGAAGTTAAGGAATGATTTAAAAAGTTATTAAAGTGAAATTATATTTGGTGAATAGAATAGCTTAAATTTAATGTTACATTTTATTAATCTTCAGTGATTAATAGGAATATTGGTCATGTTTATTTACTGCTAATAAAATTGTTTAATTTGTTAAGTCGGAGTCTGTATTAATTATTGTTTACTTAAATTATTCAGCATTAGTCTGTGTTAATTGCTAATAAATTGAATGTCACTTGTTTAACTGATCTAAGAACATAACTAAACATTTTCTATGAGATGAACGTGGAATGAAAAAAGAAATTATATTAAGAATCAAATTTATTTTCTGATTAAGAATAAACACATCTAAGAAGATAAAGATTTATTTTAATAATTTATTAAATAATATTTAAATATTTATAGTTAAATATTGGGTATGGTTATTATTTTGTGGAATTTTTGAGTTAAGATTTACATGCAATTGATATGTGAACTTAAAAACATTTAGCCTCTCATATAATTCCATGAGCACAATGGCATGTTTATAATAATTATTATTTGGGATTTAATGATATTTGAATTATGGAAATATAAAGGATCCTAATTTATTCAAAAGAAATATAAATCTGATAACATCTGAATATTATTGTTATAGGAATAATCCAGTAACTGATAGCTACATGATGATTTTCATGCATAATTAGTAAATTGGTTTGTCAACAGCCATTTAGAATTTGTATTTCACTGTTGACCATTACAATATATACAGTGTGTACCAGTAAAAATATAATTGGTTCTTTTTCAAAACTATCCAGTAGTATCTTCTCTGAATCAATGTACATGTTATATAATGACATAGTTAACTATTTTCAAAAACTATATGTATACATATATTTTTATCTTCTAAAGAATTATTTTTTTAATCTTTTTTTCTACAATTTTGTTTATCATTTCATTTCTTACCAAAGGGTTTTTCCCCCATTCCTTTCATCTTTCATAACTTATAATATTTACTGCAACATCTTATAAATCTTTATAGATATAATAAACACCTCCACACTTCCCCATTCTTTTCAAATTCATATAAATAAAGATATAATAAAAGACAAATGACCCCAAGATGCATTTCATGCTAAACCAGCACTCATCAGTTGGCCCAGGTCACTATCTCTCATATATATCTCTATTATACACAAAGTATTTATTTAGAGTAAATTGTTACATTTTCATTTACCATTGTCAAACTCCCTCCACTCACAACTTTGACGCCATCCATTTCAGATAAATACACTAATGATCATTACTAATCATTTTTGAAACTAGAGATTATCTCTAGCACAGATATAAACTTTAAACCTCTGTTAAAGATTAATATATCTGATTTTTTTTTAATTTTTCCTTGAATATTTCCAATCTTTCATATGAATTTATTTTATCAACCATCCTGCTGCTATTTATATTTAATTTTTCACTTAACAGTCTGTTTTTTAAAAAATATTTTCTTCCAGCTTAATAATGGCCTACCTTTTTTTTTTTTTTTTTTGGCTTGGCACTTCTTATTCTTTTGAATAATGATCTCTATTCTATCATCACCAAGTTATGATATAAATTTATATCTTTTTTAAGACATGCTTATTCACTCTTAGTATTATTTCTATAATAAAACATAATTTAAATTAAATGTATTATTATTGTTATAATGTTTCAATCATATAGTCAATATTATCTTGCTATTTTTTTTTTTTTTTACAAAAAGTTTTTATCTCTATTATTTATTATCTCTGGCCCATACTCTACTATTTTTTTATTGTATTTTGTCTATCCTATCATAAAATTCTTATTTCCCATAATAATTACAGCTTTTTTTTTTTCAATTTCTTTATAAGTGGTTTTTGCATTTTTATTATCATATATAATTAAATAACCATTATGTACTTGGAAATGCTTTAAATAAAATCACCAACAATTTTATCATTTATGAAATTGCTATTTATAAAACTGTCTATTGTTATTGTATTGAAAAACATTATCTACACCATTGTGTCTTCTACTGATAAGTTCGGTATTAATTGTTATTATTATTATCACTAGTTATTCCTTTTGAACCAGTTTGGGCCACCTAAAAAGCAGTAATATTGTTTTCTTATTGACTTAGAAAATAGGTACCAGTAGGTTATGATTTATTTGTACTAATTTAAGGACTCTTAATAATTCATTGTCTAGTTTTAGATAGATGAAGCAAAATGTTAGCATCATAAAGCAATAATCGCAATTATTTCAATATGTTCAACTTTTAATAAGTCAAAGAACTTTGCCTTAAATGTGGTGGGAAACTCAAAAATATTTTATTAAATAAATATGTTCATTTTTTATATTTTCCATTTAAGCCCATCATATTTGACTTTTGTTTTTTGACAAATTTACTACTTATTTTTATAAACACTTTGTGTAGTAGTTTGAATTGAATAAGTATTTTTTATTTCAAAATATATATTCATGATGATTGAAAATTTTCTTGATGATATTTTGAACAAATCTGAGAAAGTATGCAATGGAATAAATTCTTAAAATAAGACTCTATGAAGATTGGAATTACAGTCTTGCAACATTACATTGCCTTATTTTTTGTTATAGATATAAAAAGATTGAATCATGTTTGCAGGTATTGCTTATATACAAAGGTCATATTCAGTTCATAAATAAAGGAATGATCATACCATGCTCTAAAATTTTCAAAAGTTTGTGTTTCGACTGCTAAAATTTTACAAATTATATACATATTATTTATTTAAAATATATGAATAAAATCTTGTAGATTAAATTGTGATCATTATTTTTTATATGACATGTAATAGCAAACAGCACTATCCTAATTATATATAGTACATTCTACCTCTTGATATCAAATAATTCCAAATAAAAAGAAACTTCTCACTGCTATCCAAATAAATTCATCATTTCTGATTTATTATTTATTAAGTTAGAACTTTTCAATTATTTTAAACCTCCACCTTGCAATTTGTTAAGTATACGTTTTGTTTTGAAGATTTAAAATTATGAACAATTGTTGCCTAACCATATGTAAAGATTGTACATTCAGTTTATTTTATGTTGTTTAAATAAATAATCTTAAAATAAAAAGGTAGCAAAATTTGTACAAATGTTTTAGCATTCTGGTGAAATAATAAGCCAGATAGTTTTCAAAATGTGACAGAATAATATCCACTTCTTACAGCTAAATTGAGATTTGATATATCACAATCAGGGCAGCCAGGTATATCTGATGATGAAAATAATGAAATTAAAATATATTCCTGGAATAATAAATAACTAGAATACTTTAAACAAAAATGCAAATGTCTCATAATTGCTGATGATAGGAATATTGGAAAGTCGAACAAATATTTGAAAACTGCTGGAATAAATTTTTTCAGTTTCATGCCTAAATTCAAAAACATTTACAATAGTTGCATTATAGTTAAATAAGAAATGCTCTTTTTAATTGTAAATTAACAGGAAATGAAGAAACACTTTATTTTTTCGTTCATCTATCTTGTTTTGAAATTTAAAATTCTTAATGATAAAACTTTTAAAGATCCGTATGATTTCTGGTTGGGGGGGGGGGGGGTTAGACACTACTTGATAAATATTTTGAATATCGGTATTAATATAAACCAGATAATTTATATATTTACAAAACATTATATGACGACTATGATTACATTTTAGTTATGTTTTTAACAGCAGATCTCTTTATTCGTATTATAAGCTTGAATTACCAACGAACATAATGTGGTATTATATTATAGTCTTAGGTCTAGTTTTTTGATTATATTTTTTATCCGTGAAAGACATGGATCTGTCTGACTTAATGCACTTATATATATATATCAGATCTCTTTTAACTAAATAATCTGAAACATTTTAAAATGTGTCATTAGATCAATAATTATATGTTTTAATGATTTTGGTTTTATGTTAATTATAGATATCTTTCGCCTTTTGGATATAATGGCTAACAAAATATCACATGATTTTCTCTATTTACATTCAACATATGCTTTTAATAGCAGTTTTTGCACTGATGAAGGCCATAAGCATATAACTATAATAGTACTACCATTTGATATCCATTGTTTATCAAGATTACAATAGATTGTAAACGGAAGAGTACAGTTCATAAAATTTATATATGTGTTGTTTTTTTGTAGTAAATAATATTTAATGTATTTGACTAAAATGTGTAGATGATTTGTCTAGTTTCATTGCAATAAATTTTGACATAAATATTATTGAATTTAAAAATATGAAAAGGGGGAAATATTTATCAAATGTTTAATATAACTAATTATTTATTTATTTAGTACCGTGTTTTTTATTTATAATAGTTATAAATGAATCTCCTCCAACACATGTACTGAACAGCTAGTGTCTGGGTGATTCCCTTATGACTATTACAAATGTTTAGTAATAATTTTTTTCATAATGAGTTATTATTGGTTGTTTATTCATAATATTTATTTATTTAATATACTGAAATGGGGAGTACCATTTTATTGCCTCGTCATTTTATGAGAAGTATTGTAATGATACATACTTCGCTAGCTCTAGCACTGTAATGCATTACAAGCCAGGAGATAAATCAAACATTTTACAATAAAATGAAAGAAAATTCATGAAGAAAAAAATAATTTCTCATTGATGACTATATCTAAATGAATATATAATATAAATAAAGTAAATCATATTTGTAAAACTTCACATATATTAAGAGTTATATATGCAAGTTAAAATCTATCAAAAAAGAGAAAAAGAACTAATTAAAGATAATTGTGAGGCTTAATTAAGAAAAAACAGTTTAGTGGTAAATCACTAAAAAAGGGAAAACAAGATTAAAAACAAAAGTTAAAACTTATGAGAAGAGTTGTCCTTCAGGCAAATACTATATAAGGACAAAGGAGAAGAGGAGAGAATCAACAATGTCTGTGAAGAACCAAATTGCATGCTATCAGCATCATGTACTTTGGAAAGATTTCAGTTCTAACTGGGAATATTATACATTATCTAAGAAGACTGCTGGTATAGTACTTTTTCAGTAATTAATCAAACACAATTAGAATGATGAAATTCTGTGTAATAAAAATAATAAAAAAGATTTGCTAAGCTGACTGGTGAATGCCAGCTAGAGCCTGAACAATGTTGTCTTACTAACGTTGAAAAAATTCCTGTAAGGAGTTCTGAGGTGGAGAAGACATGAAATATATCCTATTTGCTCATAGAACTATTTTTCACTTCCTGCAGTTATGTAGTCTACATAATAAAGCAGCAGACTATCAAGTCCAGAAGAATTCAATCTTAAGCATAAACTTATCAGCATTTACAGAAGCTGTGGTAAGTCACTTTAAATTTATATGAATATAAATAAGAAACCTTCATAATTTATAAAATTCATCGATATATTTTATTACGTGTATTTTTGGGTAAAAGTATTTTAATTGGAAAATATTCCTAATGGGGCATAAATCATTATATATCTCATGTAAACATATATGTATACCCTGTATCCTGCTTAGCAAGGACAATTGGTTCCCCTAAACTCATTGTAAAGCAACAAGGCCATATAAAAAGCAAGGCATTATAATAATTTTCTCTAGGAAAAAAAATAGCTTATTCCTAAAAATAAAATTTATAACATATATTATGAATATTAAGAAATAATAACAACAATGCATAATGCTAGCTGAAATCTGTAAAATATTTGAGATGCCCTATAACTATATTGCTTCAGCCACACTCCTTTTAAATAAAGGTTAGCCTAAATTTTTGCAGCCCAATGAAAAGGAAATTGTGCAATGATGTTATATATATTTAAATTGGCTTAAATTTTAATATATATAACATTATTGCAGTATACATTGAAGAGAATTTCCTTTTCCAAGAGCTGCAAAAATTCAGGCTATTTATATAAAGAAGTGTGGCTAAAACAATATAGCTATGGGGCACTTCAAATATTGTGAATGTTGTATTAACAAACAACTTAACCTAATATATATATATATATATTAAAAAAGTACAACATATGCATATATAAATTGTGCTATATGTGTATTATACAGCTATGCTCTTTAAAAATGTATGTATGTAAGATAGTGCAACTTAAATTAATATAAAAAATCCATTCAGCATTCATCATCATCCAGTTTTCTGCGTCATCAATGTTCCTTCTAAGGGTCTATTGTTGTCTTAAATCCTTTGATGATTTTGTTTGATTTTTGGAGGTGATATCTCTAGAGAAAAAGTTTACAATTGATGTTTGATTTGCTTCTTTGATTTTCTCTTTGTACAACATATTATAAGGTCTCATTCACTGACTTAAGACATTTTTAGATTTCATGGAATGTTCTAAGTTGGAGTCAAAATTTTCAAAAATGCTGTTCATGGTCTTGTCCTTTAGTTTTTTTGTGTGTACGGGTTTTTTTCTACAAGCTTAGTGATTTTTTCTTTATTCTCTTTTCTTTATCTATTTTGCCTTAAGTTATTAGTTAATTCTTCCACATATGATTGCAAAAGATCTTCCATGTTATCATCATTTTCTTATTAGTGTTTTTAAACAAAGTATTAATAAAATGCTGCATTTGTTGTTGAAATTAGCACATCCTGAAGGTTGTGATGATTTTGAGATCTATAGGTTGAAGAAGTGATATAGTGTGTGATGGTATTAGTTCCTGTTATGATTCCAGTTGAAAACTTAATGTAGATGAAAACTTAAAAAATTTCAATATTATTTTTAAAAAATGTACACAAAAATGGACTAAGAAAGGAAGACTAAGCTTGCAATCGATAATTTTTTGTGTTTTTCTGCAAAACTGTTAGTCATTGTGATGAAAAAAAATGCATACTAAAGTTTTATTTTTTTAAAATTCATATTGTTTATCAACAGTGTAACAGTAATAAAATTATTGAACTGCACATTACCAAATCTAATTACATGGTTAATTTTGAAAAAAAAAATAAAAATTATAAATATTAAAAAAAGAAAAAAATGTATTCCTAATGCATTCTGTGTTTGCATATTGTAATCAATATTTAAGACTTGTTTAGTATACACTATGCAGTTCTTAATGAACAGCACTTTACATACAAATATATTGGCTGTTGTCTTTTTTTATGACATGATATTCCACATTTTATTACATGCTATAGCCATTTTCTTGGAATTACTAGCAAGTTTTTTTAATAATACAATACATTTAAATAAAAATTAAAAGCATGAAACTTCTTCAATTTATTTGTATTTTATTTTCATCATATAAGATTTATTATTAAATATATAATGTGTGAAATCATCTTCCAATTTCTTTTTTCCCAACAAAAACACACTTATGATTTTTGATTTGATTGAAATTAGCATTCATAAAGATTTTATTTTAAAATTGTTCAACTGAATATTTTAGTTAATGCATATATAATACACAATTTAAAATTGATTATTAATAATATGTGACCAAATTCATTTTAATTTTGTGCTGAATGAAATTTGTATTTTTTTTCATATATTTTTTTAAATTTGTAATAATGTTGCCATTGTTTTTGATATGTCTGAAACAAATTATGATTTAAAATTTAGCAAGTAAACATTTTTAACTTAGAGTTAGTAACATTTAATCATACAAAGTTGATTATTATTTGCATAATTCATGAAATCATTTTCTTTTTTTCTTTCTTTTTTTATTGAAAATACTTTTAGATTTACAATGATAGCAGTTTTAATTTGACTGAAAAATTTTAATTCAAAATTAATTGAATGAATATTTTAGATAGTACAGTACACAATTTAAAATTAATTATTAATAATGTAGTATATGACCAAAATTTATTTTTAGTTTTATGCTGAATGAAATTTATATATGTTTTGGCACTGTATCTTTGTATGTTTGTGATATGTTGCCTTTGCTTTGCATTTGTCAAACAAATTACAATATTATGATTTAAAATTAAGCCAATACTGTACAGTAAATGATGTTCTACCCTTATATTTAGTAACTTTGATCATGTAAAGTTGGTTATTAATTGCATATTGTATGAAATCATTTTTTTCTCAAAATAATTTGCAATTATGGAAACTAAATTTTACAATTATGATTATCATAATTTTTACTGTAAGTAAAATATCCATTATAAAGATTTTAATCTGAAAAGTGAATGAATATACAGTTTTTTAAACTAATGTACACATTTTAAAATATAATATCAATACATTTAGTTATTGTACATCTTCAAAATAGGCTTTTGATTACTTATTGTATTTGAATGAAGCATCATTTTTGTAGTCATTATACTTTACTTTGAATGTGTCATTAATGATGTATTAATGTGGGTTTTTTATATTTTTAAGTCGACTATTTTCAACAAACATAATTCTACTATATAGAGAAATCAATAAGTTAGTATATGGGACAATATATATAATTTTTTTAAATATATTTTTAGGTAATTATTTTATTTATATTTAATATTTAGATTTAAAATGTTTGATTTAGTTTTAGAGTTTCAGCATTGTAACTTTTAAATATTCTAGATAAAAGAAAACTCGGTTTGATTTCTTAAACATTTTTTTTTTCTTGTGCAAGACTTTATTAAAATAATGGAAGTGATTTTAAAAATCAAAATTGAGCTTGAGCTAAATCAGATTATTTTTCTCCTAAAGAAAAGTTTTTAAAAAGAATACCCAAGCATGGCTATTACAAGTAATTTGGAAAGTGTTTACAATTTGCATGCTTGATAATGGATGAACATGGTTATGTCATATATAAATCATCATAATTCAATATGCCCATGTGTAATCTGCATGCGAAAATAAAGAAATATTTTCTGGATTTTTAGGCTTACATTATTTTATTGTTTTTATGTGGACAAAGTATTCTTAACTATAATCATTTTTGTTATCACTCCTGTCTTGAAAGTCTTCAATTAATACTTGATTTAATAGTAAATTTAAATAGAATAATATTCTGATCACTAGATAAGATGAGTGCAAAAACAAATAATTATTCTTGTGAGTATAAGAAAGGAATTGTGGAAGTCTCCCTGGATAAGAATCTTGCAACTTTCTGTAAAGAAAAGTATTTGAATAATTGTACATTTTTATATTTGAAATATAGATTTTTATACATGAAAAAATAAGACATAATAAGCCCTACTGTATCTTCCGGAGCAAAAATTAATATAAAACTGGGTCATATTTTGAGGGAAACGTAGTAGTAATAGATTTAAATTATAACTATGGTAAAAAATAAACAATAATGATCTAGAACTTATACAAAAGTACTTTTGATATCAACTGGATTTATTTGAGCAAGAAACAGAAATGATTCTAACACTGATATACACAGTTCACAAAAAATCACTTGTTTCTCATCCACATAAATTTAATCAATAATGATTACAATTTTAAGCAGCAAAATTGTTTTTTATATCATTATTATAATTCAAAACTCATATATTATATATATAAATTGACATTCATTCATGGCAATTTGCCAATTTATTCTCCTCTGCTTTTATTTTTGAAAATAATGTTATTTGTACTTTAGATAATCATTACTATTATTACTGGATTTACACAAATTATACTTCATCATCAGAATGATAAGTGCTATGTTTGAAATAAAATAAATAATACTGCAATCGAGTTAAGTATTATTGTAATCAAATTAAATAATTTTACTTGCAAGTTATATATTTCTCTTAGATAAGAAAATATTATATATAAATCTGTTTAGATATTTTTATTAACAAATATTTGTGTTTCAATTAGAATTTAAAGAACCCTGGATACTTTTTTAGAATATAGCAAGCTGATTAAAATTAAAGAATTGTTTCTGTTCCAGAAATAGAAATACCTTTATAATAAATTTATAATCGGACTCTAGAATTTTCCTTGTTATACAAAATACTATTTGAGAAGGGTCAGGAACAGAATAAAGACACAACTTATGAGGAAATAATATAAACACATACTTGCATTGTGGAAGTTGCTGCAAGACATAAATAATTGCAAGGCTGAAGTTTTGAGGAGTATACAAAAGGACAATGGATCTAGTGAATTTCCATCACTGAAGTTACCAAAATGAATGAAGATACTTTTGCAGACCACACTAACTTTATTTTGTAAGCCATTATAGCCACATAATGTTTTTTTTAGATTTACTTTATACATTGTTGTTTGCTGGCATAATAAATGTCAGATTATTGTTAGTTATATTTTTTTGTGGTAATTTATTTCTGCTTGTCTGTTCACCTTTACTAAGGCTTCAGTACTTATGGTATCATGACATAGCAATAAATTACAATCATATATAAATGATTATCTGAATGTGGGGACTGAATGGATGACTATTTCCTCTCCAATATTTTATGCCAATTTATTCTGTTACTTTAAAAATGGTGCTTAATGTGAAGTTTTACGTATTTATTTATTAATTTCATATTCTGCATACTGTTATAGATTTGGCATACAATGTGTGATTATTTATTTATATATGTTTATACATTTGAATTTCTGTTATTTATAAAATGGCTTTTATATTCTTGCCATTATATTTTTAACATTTTGTAGAGCATATTTAAATGAAACTTTTCTAATTCTTTTATACTGCACCAATAGAGTGTCAAACTTTCACTTCCATACAATAAATTAAGTAAAACAACAACTCTATATAAAGTGAATTTAGTTAAGGTAATTGTTTTTCTGTGATGAAATACTTTATTAACTTATTAAAAGCCATAGCAGCAAAATAGAGTCTGTGTTGTACCCCCAACATCTAGCTCCACCTTTCTACTTATGAAACTTTAAAGATATTTAAATTGATTTATATTCTCAAGCTGATAATCATTCAAACTAAAAATTGTTGATGATTTTCTTTCAGTCTGGCTGATAAAGAGCTTGAATTTTTTGAACATTAATTGATAAACCAAAGTCTTTATATATTGCATTCAAAATATTAAGAACATTCTTTAAATTGTCTTTTGAACTGGAAAAAATAGCACAATCATCAGAATATTGTAAATCCATAATCCAAGAAACCTCTATTTTTTTTTTTATTAACTGTCCTTGTTTTCACTTTTAATTGATTCACAATAAATATTCCGTCATCAAATCAGTATTGTATCTCGATCCTGTCCATAAATAATTCCAAAGACCACTGTCATAAAAATTAAAATCAATGTTTGAGCAAATACATATTCTTATTCAATACCAGTTTTCAAAACATTTCAAATGCCTCAGATTTTCTATCTGCAATAATATCATTTTCTCTCATTTCATCATTTAGAAGCAGAACGATATGAATTAATTTTGATGGACAACCATCTAATTTTAAACAATGCCATAGAATTTTCCCATTAACTGGATAAATTCCTTGACAAAATCAATAAAAGCAATATGTAAATCATTTCTTTGGCTGACACTTTTCTTGCAATTGTCTGGCAACAATGTGTCTATAGTTCTTCATTATTTAAAAGCACATTGAGTTTCTAGTAACCATTCATCTTTGACTGGAAGCAAATTTATTCAACAAAATGCTAACAAGTATTTTTGCTATAGTGAATAATAATGATATTCCATGATAATTACTGCAATCTTGTCTATTCCCCTTGTTTTTAAAAATTGTATCAAACAAAAGTATCTTTTAGATTGAATGGCACATCATCATGGTCCATATATTCATAAATAAAAAACAATATTTTTGAAACTATCATATCATCAAACATATTTTAAAACTTCTTCAGTATGTCATAAAACTGCAGCCTTTCCATTTTTAAAATTACAAAATACTATTTTGACTTCACTAAACTGAATATCTTTGTCCAAATCCTAAATGAATAGATAAAATGGATATATAGTATCATTAAAAATCTCATCTTTATTCTTGTATTATTATTTGAAACAATAATGAAAATACTCATTTCATCTGTTCAAAATATTACTGTTATCATATAAGAAAGTGACATTGTTGGGTGGTATTTCTCAAATTCATATGTTGCTTACAATACATCAAGATCTAAAGTGATCACAGCCAATAAATGTCTATCTTCTTTGCAATTTTAACCCATCAATCATTTTTAAGCTTTTTTGTCAGTTGTTGAACATCTACCTTCAGATCTTTTATATTTATGATGAAGTTTGACATTTAATCTATTATTCTTCCCAACAGAAAATACAATATTTCCTTTTAATCAAATCACCAATAATAATAAAACAAGTTATGATTCTTCTTTTTAATGAACCAAGGATATATTCATTTGTATCCATAACACAGTTCTAAAGAGAATACCATGCTTCAGTAAGATGGTAAGATCCAAATTATCAATTTTAGTCCTCTAATCTAGTTTTGAAGAGTTTGTATTAAGTAAAATTAGAACCTTCCAAGTACCTATATTTAGAAAAAATAGCTTTATAATATTTACCATTTATAATATTATTGCCTTCTGATTTATCACTATTATTGATATTATTATTATTTCTATCACTGAAATGAGTAATTTTCTAGGGATGATAACCTAGTCACATTGTGTAAAAAAAAGCCATTTTTAGGTCACATTTTCAATGTTCTTCCATAGTAGGTAGAAGGATCTCTACATAGTGTTACTTAAACATACAATTTGCAGGATTAAATTTCTCTCTGATCCAGTTCCAACTGACTCATTACTGATTGTGCAGTCTTGAGCAAAGATCACAAGTACTGTCTGCCTACTATGCCTGTTACCATCATTGCTTTCTTAATTTTTGTAGGTTTGAGCTAAAAAAAATAAAATAAAAAGAAGTCATAAATTCTGTGCATATAGTTAAAACATGGAAATGTTGTTGCAAAAGCACACAATACTATTATTAAAGTTAGTATAACGAGATGCCCAATGATATGAGGGATTCATAATGATTGGACTCTACAATAACTTAAGTGACTGAAGAAAGAAAAAAAGGAGATTGAAAATACTGTTTGTATCAGAAACAATACTCAGTCTTTGACAAACCCAAATCAATCCTGCAAGGAGCAAGAGCTCTTGGTCAGGCACTGTTAATTTTTTATTTACAATTGGATTTTATATCTAAAAGTCATTCCATTGTCCATTGCTTGTGATGTTTGTTGGTAGTTGACCACAACACTGATAGGGAAAAAGCATATACAATATTATTATTTAATCAATTTCTTTTACAAACTAATATTTAAAAATGTAATTAAAATTAATAAAAACATTTTATAATTGAAAATAGTTTTGCATTGAAATATGAAATAATTACATAAATATATAATAATTAAATTTGTATATACCTCACTTGGCCTATCTATCAATTTATTCTGATAATCGTTTATATAAATTCACAGTACTTTTGTCTTTAAAAAATTTCCTAAAAAAATATAACATTGAAAAATTGTTGCAATTCAAAAGCTATAAATCATAGTCATCATATTTGACATATCATTAAAAACTACAGGAAATTATTTACGAGATGATCTAACACACATATGCATAATGTGCATTGCTTTTCCTATACTTCTCCAAATGTGACTAATTATAAAACTGACTAATGAAACACTGTGTCAAGGTAAATGATTAAAATATTTATCTCTAGTATATATAAAAAATTGATTTAAAATAGAAAATGAATGGATAAAAATGTAAATTAGAAATATAAACATTTGTTATTATCTACAATTCAAAAAAAAATGTCATATATTCATTTTTTTTCTACTTCAAATAGACATAATGATTAGAAACAATGGAAAGAGGATATAAAATAAATGTATAAATATTAAAAGATTTGTTATTATGTATGCTCACACTCATACACATATAAAGTTAAAACAGCATTAGATAACCCACTATAAGATGGAGGTTTCTTCACAATATATCCATGATCATATGATTTCAAGTTTTGCTCTGAATACTTGAAGCCATGGAGAATAGCAAACCCAATATAATACACAGGTTTAACATATATACAACTATTTTTAAAAATCAAGTTTTTAAAATATCCGTTTTATACATCAAGAAAATAATTTTAAAAAAAGAATATAATTTTTTTAAAAAAGATAGTACATAAGGCAGAATGTACAAGACAAAAAAATGGCAGAATAAAAGATAATCCATGATGATTAATACAAGCGATGATTCAGTAAAAATTTTCTATTTTTTAAACAGTGGATGCGAGATGCTACAGTATCACCAATTAAATAATAAATATTAGGTGGAGAGAGTTTTCAAAGTTTGCCTCCTCTGTGTCAGCTTTGACCAATAATTGGATGCCTAGATAATTTGAGATCTGTAAAAAAAAGAAAACCCTACAATTGATTAAAATAATAAAAAAAGTTCTAATGCTACCTAAAAAAATCAAGTTTTACCAAAATTCAAACCTTTGTTATAGATATAGCAGGAAAATGCAATGATCTCTAAATCTATTTATAAATTTTATTTATATATTTATAAAAAAATTTATACATTTTTTTTTATTTATACAATTTTTAAAAATTGTAACTGAATAAAAATATTGACAATGGGGAATTAAAACTTTAATATAATCTGAAGGAAAATATAGCCCAATCATTGGTCGCTATTTGTAACTGAATAGAAATATACCCTGAAGTTGAACGCCATTTGTAAGTGAATAAAAATATGGGTCATACTATATCCTTAATCATAGTCTAATTATTTATCACCATTTAGAACAGAATAAAAATATGAACCAAGGAAAAACAATTCTAATTTAATAATGCCCATGAAGTATAGTGTCATTTGTAACAATGAAAATAATAAACAAATTGAATATCAATCAATGAATAACAATCTAACACTTAAGTCGATCAAATAATGATAATCTTTGTTGTAACCTTACAGATTCAAATAGCATTTAGAATTAATAGAAAACAAGTAAAATCATTATTTCAAACTACTTTAAAATATGAATGTTATTTACAATAGATTAAAGATAAAGCAATAAAATCAAATGCTATCTCATAAATGATGATCTATCCCTTTTATATAATCTACTTATAATACAAATAATGACAAATCACTAGACAAATAATGACAAAGAACCATCCATGAAATGATTCATGGATGGATGAGATAATAATTTTAATATGTTCTATAAATCTAAAATATCAGTGGTATTTAAATAAATAGATAATTGATTTCTAATTATAACTAAATAAAATTAAAAAGTAATGCTAACTTAGCCAAGCTACTCCATTAATACCAATATGCTCTTATTAAGACTAAATTCTCACTAATAATACAGAATCAATTAACCTAATATATCTTTCCACTTTCACCAACTTATAACACTACAATAAAATTATTTTATTAGATAACATTAAAATGTATAATATCTAATCACATCAATATATAAAATAAATGATAGATTTCTATTTTATGCTTATTCAAGCACAATTGACAAATCATATCCAACTACTCTTCATTTTAATAAAGCTAAGTTGGTAAAATTTTAGACTACAATTATTAAAACATATGAAAAATTATTAATATTATCAAATATTAATATTATAATGTAATATTTAAACTGAATTTACAATCCACATTAGCAAACTTTAATTATAATTAATGCAAATTGCTCTAATTTGTAACAGAATAAAATATATTACTATTACCAGCTCTATAATTGAATAAGATTATGATCTTTATGGCTGTATACTATCTTAATATAATATTCACTTTAATCAATAATGATTTAAAATAAAATATGTGAACATTTAATTTCAATTATCATTTATAAATCATTGGGTCAATTCATATATTTTTTCTATCTTAATATAACTTATTTGTTACTAACAAAATAATTACAATAAGCTTCTAATTACTTATTAAAAATATAAGAACGTCAAATCAATTAATTTATTGCTATATAAAAATTAGTACCTGGTAGGATAATGAACATTAAATTCAGTACAAAGAAAATGATGATGTGGTGCACTGTGATTTTTTATATGAAGTCAGGCATCTAAAATGAGCAAAACTCTCCATACAGTAGTGCAAGCCAGAGTAATCAATGGATA
Source organism: Epiperipatus broadwayi (assembly GCA_028023455.1). NCBI lineage: Eukaryota > Metazoa > Onychophora > Udeonychophora > Euonychophora > Peripatidae > Epiperipatus > Epiperipatus broadwayi. The sequence goes on along the minus strand of JAQFVV010012440.1, from coordinate 4,415,800 downwards.
CCTGATAGGATAGTGGTGACTATGATTATTAAAGACTATATAAGCTAATAAGCTTGGATTGAAAATATTGTGTTTTCAATTTTAGACTTGTAATTTTGTAATTAAGTAGAAATAAAAGGTGGCTACTGGATGGTTGCATTAGATCCTAAGATCTAAGTGCAATGCTCTCAGATCAAGGCTTCTCACTGATGAAAGCCACAAGCTAGAAACTAGTCTGGGGATATTGGATGAGTAGGCATTAGATAGAGATTTTATGCACAAGCCTTCTAGCATCCATTGATTACTCTGGCTTACACTCAGTGGCACTACTGTATGGAGAGTTTTGCCTATTTTAATAACAGTTGTGAGCAAGAATAAAAATGGTGATCATGTGATGTTTAGAAATCAGGAATCTCTCAGCAACTATGCCCAGAGAAATATGTTAGCCACTTTACTTCCCTTTCCATTTCTTGCCTTAAATTTTTTTCTATCCTGCTCCATCCCATTTCCACAACAATCTTTATCAACTTCATGGCCTTTATATCTAAACCCTTTTATCTTTTCCAAAACCCAGCATAAAAAACAATAATACACTTTCTGTATAATCACTGCTTATATTTATTCTTCCACAACTTTATTATTTGTATCCTTTTTGCTTTCAGGCATTTCCATTTAATTAACAGATGCCTAATATTTTCTATGCCTTCCTTACACAACTTGCAGACTAAATAACCCATATTTTTCCATTTATTTGTATATTCCCTTGTTACTAAAGATCCTGTTTGAGCCTTAATCAGTAAACTACTTTCCTTGCTATTATCATAAATTAACTCACACCCAATATTCCGATACTCTCTTAACCAACCTGTGACTGGATTTTTAAACTTTTGTAACTGCTTCTAATAAATTATGTAGTATAGTCCATTTAGTGGACTGTATTTTATCTAAGTACATTAACCAATAAATTTGATTGTAAATTTAAATGATAACCAAGCAAGGTTTCTTTAAATTGATTCAAAATTTATTAACAAATGGATAAAAATTATATATTGTAACCAGATCTCCTATCAACCCCTCACTCGGTTGATTTTATTTCCTGATGAGCATATTGCAAAACAATAAAAATTGGCATTACCCAATGTTTATCTTACCACCCTACAACAATAGTTCCTGCTCATCAGAGGATGTAGCATTAAAAAGCCTGGAAATATCTAGAAAATCTGTTTGTTTGTTTGTTTGTTTGGAAATGGGATGGAGCAGAATATGGGAAAATTTAGAGTGGGGAATGGAAAATAAAGTGGCTAACAGGTTTATCTGGGCATAATTGCTGAGATATTCTTGACTTTGTTTAAGGAGAAGCCACAATACATCACATCACAACCTTACTTATTCAGATTTGGTTATGCTGAACATATCTCAGAGGCATGAAATTCTTGTGAACAAATGCAATAAATGATAAGTGATGTGAAATGAAACTGACTAGATAGATTAGTTTTATATAACAATGATTTAGTTATTTAACAACAAAAGTTATTGACAGTTCATGTTTGGATTTACATTTTCCTGTATGCGCATATATTTTTAGGCCAATTTGATTTACACAATCATTCTTTTACTAACCATCAATGATTGGTGCAATAAATCCTTCAACTATAAGTTCTGTACAAAATATTCATCCTTGATTTTGGCATATGGATATAGATCTTGGTCATTCCTTTATTTAGTGCATTTTTGATCCAGGTATCTGGATGTAGGTTCAAGTCATTCATTTATTCAAAATATTAATTATGTAATTTAGGTTTATAGATTTAAGTCTTTCATTTACTTAATTCATCTTTCATCCAGGCATATGGATGTAGGTTCATGTCATTCACTTTTATCAAAATATTAATACTCTAATTCAGATTTGTAGATCGAAGTCATTCATTTATTTAACTCATCTTTAATCCAGGTGTATGGATGTAGGTTTATGTCATTCACTTATATCAAAATATTAATTCTCTAACTCAGATTTGTATATTTATGTCATTCATTTATTTAACTCTTTCTGGATCCAAGTGTATGGATGTAGGCCTAAGTCACTCATGTATTCAAAATATTAATTATCTAATTCAAGTTTGTAGATTTGAGTCATTCATTTGTTTAATTCATCTTTGATATAGTATATATTTGAAATAGAAACACATTCAATTTAATTTTTCTATGTTCACATATATATAAATACATCTTTGATTTAACTCACATATTATATTTTTCATTTATTTTTAAATCAATATTTTTAAGTTCTTAAAATCAGTATAATTATTATTCTTTAAAAACATTTTCTTACGTTTCATTTGCTAAATCAATCATTTGAATAATTTACATTTTATATGTTAATTATTTCAATAGATGCATTTTCAAAAAGTATATTTGAATATTAAAATGTATCTAAATTTCCCTTACCTTGATATTTAAATCTTCACATCAAGAAGGGGTTTACTTGGGCTAAATGGCACACTGAGTTATTGCTGCTGTTAATTGGGCATATTTTCTGATTTTCCTGGGCTTTTCACATGTTTGGAGAGGAAGAACTGCTTTCTACTCACTCATACTAGAGTTTTCCAAATTAATAATGTGCTTTTCCATTATATAGTTATTCAGTAACTAAAAGTTTATTTTTCTGTTGATAATAACTGTATTTTTCAACTTGGTTATTTAGAATTCCAAAAAGTAATAAATTGTGTGGCAACGACTATAATTTTTCAACAGGTCTCACTCTTGACCATCGTAATAATTGATTGTACTGTAATTTATCAAACTGTGACTGTCCCTTATGTAATGAAGCTGCTCCTTTTATTTCTTCTGCTTCCCATGAGTTTTTTCATCTACCAACATGGTTTTAAAAAAATTATCTGATTTAGAGCCCAAGGCAAGAAGGTGACACTATCTTTAAGTGTTTTTACATTTAAATCTGAAAACATATAGCTCTAAAATAACTCCTATCTGTAATATTTTAAATTGAAAATTGATCAATTAATGATAAAGATTTATTAATTAAATGCATCTTTTATATTTTCTTTACTTTACTTTTTTTTCATTTATTTGTTTTTATAACACAATTAGAAAAGTGACTTTAATTTACTGTCACTTGTTTCTTTATTTAAATTTTTATTTAAACCACGTCAGTTTTATTTTTAATTTAAACTGCTTTAACTGGGGAGGAAAAGAAATCTTTAAAATATATATATATGTGAAACAGCATGTCTGTTTCAATATATATATATATAGTAAACACCACAAACATTTAAAATATATACATATGATTAAATTATGCCTTATGCAATAGGTTATCAATTGACATTAATTTTTTTAAATTAAATAAGTGATTGTACATCAAATTTTACCTATAAAATGCTAAGACTACAATATGTATTTACATAATACAAACATGTAACACATATGTACTTCAAAATATAAGAGAGTCAAGGACATTCTTAATCTTCATATAAAAAATATAGTTAATGAAAATAAAAATATATTAAATATGAATCTACCTATTCGTTCACATTTTAAGAGAATAAAATATAAAGTAAATACTTGAGATTAATTTATAATCGAAGAATAAGAAGATAAATATTTTTTAAATTAAAATAGTAATTAGTAAGTTATATAACTCTCTTATACTTTAAGCATGTAAAATACAACCCAACTTAAATTGTATTACTATTAATATTGATAAACACTATATAATTATATATACAATAATAATAATAATAATAATAATAATAATAATAATAATAATAATAATAATAATAATAATAATAATAATAATAATAATAATAATAATAATAATAATAATAATAATAATAATAATAATAATAATAATAATAGCAAAAAACCTGATTAATTGTTCTCAGATACATTTCCAAAATAGTTCTAATGTGCTTTGTTATTGTAGAAAGAGTAGAAATATAAAAGCTATTAGATTCAAAGCACATTTTATTAATTCAAATATTTTCCAAATATCAAAATTATTCTTTCATTTAGCAGATATTTGATGTATGACATTATCAGTGTATAAACACTAGTTTATATCCATAATGATACAATGTAAATATCCTTTCCTTTAACAAGTATTGATGCATTAAACATTACAAGTAAACATGCTAGTTTCATTCACCACAGTGCTATGGAAATGAATCAATTTCTATCCTGTGTGGAAATAACTCTTTGCTTTCAAAAAATTATATCAGCAAGTGAACATAATTTTTATGTACATTCTATATTGTTTGCACTTAGACTTCATCATTGAAAATTAGGTAATATCCTGTTTTAAAAGCAAAGAAATATTTCAGTGGTTTTTAAACGCTATAAACTAATTTTCATTCTTTCAATAAATTGTTACCTTTTATAAATTCTGGACAATCCTGTCCAGTTATTGAATGAATACTATTGGTTTCGCTCCATCATTCTATCCATTTAATAATCATATACTTTTAAAAATAATTTTAAAAAATTATATGAAAGAACTTAGTTTCACTTTTTTTGAAGCCAAGATACAAGAGAATGAGTTTAAACTGTTTAGTCTTATTTATATAATTTTTTAATTGACATAAGAGAAACTATAGCAACAGTCCATATTAACTCTTTGGTCAATTCCAGCCAGCATCTCACAAATGAAAATCTTATTACATAAAATAATGACAAATTAAAAAATATTTTATAATCACTACATATAACACAATATCTATCTTTTAAAACACAAATAGTACCCTTTCACTATAACATAAATTAAGCAATTAAGACTACATTATTTCATGCTACAATGGAAATATAATTTTTATACATATTTTTCAATATAATATTATACAAATAAAATAATAAACATACTTACACTATTGTGAAAGCAGTAATGAAAATAAATATAATAAAAAAATAATAATAATTTCATCAAAACTATACACTTTATTATTTATACATTCATTTTTTAAATGAATAAAGTCAATTCACAACTTTTTTTACAAACTACAATTAATAATAAATATTTCTTTCACCAATATTAATGTTGATATAGCAACATATTCCAATGCTCCCCATGTTAAAAAAAATTTTTTTTACAATTGACATTACATCACATATTGAAATTTATTTCAGTAGGTACAAATTTTTATAAAATTTTACATCACTTTATAATGAAATAAAATATAAACCAATAAAGAACAATCCTAAGTTAATAATTATGATGTACCTATTTGAAATAAATTTCAATATGTTTGTAATGTCAATTGTAAAAAAAAAAAATTTTTGGTTTGATTTTAATCCTGAATATATTAACCTGGGAAACATTGGAATATGTTGCTATGACAACATTATCATTGGAAAAAGAAACATTTATTATCAATTATAGTTTGTAAAAAATTGTGAATTGACTTCATTCATTTTAAAAATGAATACATAAATAATAAAGTTTATAGTATTAAAGAAATTATTAGTCTTTCTTCATTATATGTATTTTCATTACTGCCTTCACAATAATAGATTACAAATAATACACCTGAATATTTAATTTAATGTATCAACTATGTTTGTTATTTTATTTGCATAATAAATATTGTATTGAAAAATGTGTAAAAAGTATCTTTCCAATATAATATAAAAGAATGTCTTAATTGCTTAGTTTATGTTGGGGTGAAATGATCCTTTTGTATTTTAAAATGAAAATATTGTATATGTAGTGATTGTAATTTTTTTTGTCATTATTTTATGTAATAAAATTTTTTTTATGAGACCCTGGCTGGAATTGAACAAAGAGTTAATATGAAGTGTTGCTATATTTCTCTTATGTCAATTAAACAATTCTATAAATAAGACAATTTAAACTCATTCTCATATCTTGGCTTCAATAGAAGCAAATCTAAATTCATTCATGTATTTTTTTAATTCATTTTTAGAAATATATGGTTATTAAATGGATAGAATGATAGAGTGAAAGCAATAGTATTCATTCATTAACTGGACAGGATTGTTGGGAATTTGTAGAAGGTGACAATTTATTGAAAGAGTGAAAATTAATTCATAGCATTTAAAAGCCACCTGGATATTTCTTTGCTTTAAAAAAAGGATATTTACTTATTACTGATGAAATCTAAATGCTAACAACATAAAATGTAAACAAAGATTATGTGCCCATGCTGTTATAATTTTATGAGATTGATGAATTATTTACATGCAAAATAGAAATTGGTTCACTTTCCATTGCATCATCATAGATGAAACTAGTGTCTATTCACTTGCAATGTTTTATAATTAATTACTTGCTAAAGAAAAGAATATTTACATTGCATCATCATGAATATAAACTAATGTTAGTACACTTATAACATCACATAGATCAAATGGCTGCTAAATAAAAGAATAATCTGGATATTTGGAAAATATTGGAATAAAATGGGCTTAAAATTCAATAGCTTTTCACGATATTTTTACTTTTTCTGAAATAACAAAAACATCATTGGACTGTGATTTAAGAAATAGACATTAGAACAATGGTACTATTTTGGAAAGGTCATATCTGAGAATGATTGATCAGGTCGTCTAATAATATATATATATAATTGTATAGGATATAAATGGTAGTATAATTTAAATTAAGTAGAGATATTTTATATGCTTAAAGTATAAGAGAATTATGTTTTTCTATATTCAAATTTATATTCCATGATTTAGCAAGTATTTTTATCAAAAAATATTTATCTTTTTATTTTTTAATTATAAATTAATCTCAAGTATTTATTTTTTTCTCTTGAAATAATGTGAACAGGTAGATTCATCTTTAGTATATTTTTATTTCCATTAACTTTATTTTTTTTATGAAGATTAAGAGTGTACTTGACTCTTATATTTTGAAAAATGCAAATGTGTTACAGCACATTTGTGTTACATAAATATACATTGTAGTTTTAGCACTTTATAATTGAAGTTTGATATACCATCACCTATTTAATTTAAAAGAATTTACATCAATTGATAACTTATTGCATAAGGCATAACCAGATCATATGTATGTATATTAAATGTTTATTTGCCATATATATATTTGATTTTAATTTATATCTATTTGTTAATAAATTGTGAATTAATTTAAAACAAGTAAACTTATTTGGTTATCATTTAATTTTACAATGCAAATTTATTGGTTAATGGTACTTGGATAAGATGCAATGCATGAATGGACAATACTACACAATTCATTAGAAGCAAATACAAAATAGTTTGAAAATTCAATCATAAGAATTATCTAATTTTTTGTAGTGAATTTAATATTTATTATCTGACCAGATATAAATTTTTATATGCCATAAATTGATTTAACATTCTTAAATATTTAATAAGAAATTAAAAGCTCATTATAATTATTTTTAACAGCAATTAATGGTTATATTAAGATAGAAATTATATATGAATTGATTTGATGATTGATAAAGTTACAAATATGATCGTCATTGAAGATGAATAAATGGAATTGCAATTAAATGTCATGGATTTTATTTTAAATTATTTTTGTTTAATGTGAATTATTAAGTCAGTATACAGCCATAAAAATCATAATCTTGTTCAGTTATAGAGCTAGCAATAGTTATATATTTTATTCTGTTGCAAATTAGAGTGATTTGCTTTATATTTAAAATTCGCTAACTTGGATCGTAAATTCAGTTTAAATATTAAATTTTAATATTTATATGTTTTGATAATAAACACTAATAATTTTCCATATTCTTTGATAATTATAGTCTTGAGTTTTAACAACCTAGTTTTATTATGTTAAAAAGTAATTGGATATGATTTGTCAATAGCATTTCAATAAGCATCAAATAGGAATCTATTGTTTAATTTATATATTGATGTGATTGGATATTATAAATTTTAATATTATCTAATAAGATTTTATTTTATTTTAAGTTGGTGAAAATGGAAAGATACATTAGGTTAATTGATTTTATACTATCATTAAGTATTTAATCTTATTATAATTGACTTAAGTAATATTAACTCTTTAATAATATTTTATACAAGCTTCACTTTTTTGCATAAAGTGCAATTTAAATTACTTAAGTAATAAGAGTTTATTGATATTAGTGGAATAGCATGGCTAGGTTAGCAGTACTTTTATTTTATTGTAATTGGAAATCAATTATTGAGTTATCTATTTGTTTAGATATCATTCATTATTTAAGATTTGTAGGGCATATTTAAATTACCATTTTATCCATCATTTAAATATAAATAACGTTTAACTTTTAATATAAATTTGTATTATTATAAAGTGTTTTGACTCATAAGGAATACTAAGATTCATCTGTCTAATTTTTTGTCATTATTTTTATTATAAGTGAATTATATAATAGGCATTGATTGTTATTTATAAGATAATGATATTTGGTTTTATTGCTTTATTTTTAATCTATTGCAAATAAGCTTATATTTCAGGATAATTTGAAATAATGATTTTGCTTGTTTTCTATTCATTCATTCTAAATGCTATTTGAATTCATGAGGTTTCAACAAAGATTATTATCATTGTTTTATTAAATTAAGTGTTAGATTGTTATTCATTGATTGATAGTCACTTTCATTTAGTTTATTAATTTCATTCTGTTACAAATGACACTACAATTTATAGGCATTAATAAATTAGGATTGTTCTTTGGTTCATATTTTTATTTTGTTGTAAATGGTGATCAATAATTAGGCTATGACTAAGGATATAGTATGGCCCATATTTTTATTCAGTTGCAAATGCCATTCAACTTCAGGGTATATTTTTATTCAGTTACAAATGGCAAACAAAGATTGGGCTATTTTTTCATTCAGATTATACTAAAATTTTCATTTCCCATTGTCATTATATTTATTCTGTTAGGAATGACTCCCCAATCTATAGGGCATTAAAAGAAGAGAATACCCTCATTTTTATTCAGTCGCAATATATAATACAGTGAATATTTTTTTAATATTGTTATTTGTTTTAATTTCTGTCTGTCAGAAATAAGAAAACTGATGTGAGTTTTAGTTATTAAAAGTGGGGGGAGGGGGGTCATAGCAGTCATAAAAAAAAAAATTAAAAATTAAAAAGTGGAAAAAATAAATTTAAATTTAATGCTTAAATTTCATTAAAATAGTTTATATTAAGAATTAGCATTATTAATATTTAAAAATAAACTATTAAAATATTATTTTAATATATATTTAAATATCTTATAAGTAAAAAAAAAATAACTTTTCAAAAATGACATTAACTAATTTGCAATATGAACTAGCAATGCTTAATCTTTTAAACAAATTATTAAAATATTATTTTTAAATATATTTAAATAGTGCCAAGTAAAACAAAATTAATAGCTTTTTCAAAATGATAAATTTTATTATTTTTAATTATGTTAATGTGTAAGTGGGGGTTGATAATAACAAATCTGTATGCTTGCCTGCAAGATTTGATCAATATCATCCAAGAGTTTGTTGTATTGCTTTATAACATATATATATGTTAAGCCACTGTGATTTGTTTTATTGCTTTATAACATTTATGTATATATGTGAGCCACTGTGAATACATTAAAGAATAAACATTTTCAATTCTATTAAAAACTACTGACCAATAGAAATATCATCCTTAAAAAATGTGCAATATGATTTCTATTTATTTCTCTATGAATGGCAGGGATCATTAATTGATCAACAAAGATATTCATATTCTAATTTTGGGAAATACTTAAAACAATTTTCTTTATAACGGGAATGTTCTTAATTATCAGAAGCACCCATAGTGTGAAAATGATTAAATGTACGATCTTACGACTTATTTAACAAATTTCAAATCAAAACTGAATCATTGATACAACCATCAAATCCTACACCTGACATTTTAGTCACTAGAAGAAAAATGCCCTTTTATTTTTGATATATTATAGAATATTCTAAACATAAAAGTGAATAACAAGATAGGTTTGGGATTCTATTATAACTATAATATTATTTAATATTTAAGACAATTTTTTTAAAATAGTCTTATTGTATCGTATTACTTTTTATTAAATGATCTTAATCTTCTTTATTTATATATAAATATGATGGAATTAAGGTCTGATTGTGAAAATTCATTTGAAGGAATTTGCTGACCCCAAGCTTTTTTTTAAGTTTCTATGCAATTTCCTGCATGAGACATTCCAATTAAGAAGTTTTTGGTAAGAAAATGTCTCGATAAAAAACAATTTTCTTCATCTTTTTCAAACTGCAGTTATTTTGATTACCTAAAAGTTTTGAAAATAAAAATAATTCAAAATTCTACATTATGAAGACTTTGAAATTTTATAATATAATAGGATGTTTTTGCTACCGATTATGGATAGCTAACTAATAAAAGATATAAAGTTGAATAAGAAAAAATGATATAAGTTGTACTTAAATGCTATTAGATATCGGCTGGAAGAAATCATTCATTGTAAATTGCAATCTCTAACATGTGTCAGAATATTAAATCAATTCCAAAATCATTACTAGAAGTATGAATAATCAATAGATACCTACAGCAGCGCTAAAATAAAACCCCAGACTATTTTTTGGTTATTGGCCCTCATCAATAAGAAGCTTTGGATTGTACACATTATCAGCTTTAGTTCGTTTGTTATCTAGGTTTATATATATATGTGTGTGTTTGATATTAGATCATCGATTATATATTTCAATGATCACAATAATCAATAGACACCAGATAGTAGTTTCAAAATTGCAAGTCAGTATCTGGATATCAGCCTTCATCAGTGAGAAGGAAATTAGCTTGGTTTCAAAATTTTAGTCATTATCTTAGATAGTATAGATGATTGCAGGATGTGTATATGTAATCAAATATTATTACTGATAAAGGCTATATGCCAAAAACTTGTTTTGGGAATTTAGATTGCATTTCCATGACTATACTATGTAGCAGTTCAGACGCCATTTTAAAATAAATTTAGTCTGACAAAACTTTTCACCCACACACTAAAGTAAATATATACAATAAAGAACACTTTCAGATGATCCATCACTCTCCACTCTATCTAATAACACTGATACACTCAAGCACATATGTGCTGAAAAGATAAATAATCACCAATATACGTTTTTCATGCTAAACCAGCAATCATCAGTTGTCCAGATTATCATCTCCCACACATATATACTATAAGTGCTCAGATATATATTAAGATAGACAATCGTCATACCTTAATGGACAGGCTCCAATCTACTACACACTCCAACTCTTCACCCGTCCATCCAATTGAAAATCTGATGATGGAATGCTCGAAGGCCACCCTGAGGCCAAGATTCTTGTCACACCCATGTTGACCTAAGGTCAATCCGAACCCCACATGTACAGAACATAATCCATTTAATATATATGCAAGGATGGGCAGACATCTCTACAATGTAATAACTGAAACACAGGCTTATATACCTGTGTCTATATATGTAATATATAGGGTATATGAGCACAGACTTTCCGATGATCCATAACTCTCCAACACTGATACACTGAAGCACATATATACTGAAAAAATAAATAATCACCAATATACTTATTTCATGCTAAACCAGCAATCATCAGTTGATCCAGATTATCATCTCCCACACATATATACTATAAGTGCTCAGATATATATTAAGATAGACAATCTTCATACTTTAATGGATAGGCTCCAATCTACTACACACTCCAACTCTTCACCCATCCATCCAATTGAAAATCTGATGATGGAATGGTCAAATGCCACCATGAGGCTGAGATTTTTGTCACACCCATGTTGGCCTAAGTTCAATCTGAACCCCACATGTACAGGACATAATCCATTTAATACATATGCAAGGATGGGCAAACATCTCTACAATGTAATAACTGAAACACGGGCTTATTATACATCTGTCTCTATATATATGTAATATATAGGATATATGAGCACAGACTTTCAGATGATCCATCACTCTCCACTCTATCTAATAACACTGATACGAACAAGCACATATATGCTGAAAAGATAAATAATCACCAATATACGTATTCAGGCTAAACCAGCAATCATCCATTGGTCCAAATTATCATCTCCCACACATATATACTATAAGTGCTCAGATATATATTAAGATAGACAATATTCATACTTTAATGGACACGCTCCAATTTACTACACACTCCAACTTTTCACCCGTCCATCCAATTGAAAATCTGATGATGGAATGGTCAAAGACCACCCTGAGACCGAGATTCTTGACACACCCATGTTGGCCTAAGACCAATCTGAACCTCACATGTACAGGACATAATCCATTTAATACATATGCAAGGATGAGCAGACATATGAGCCAGGCTTTCAGATGATCCATCACTCTCCACTCTATCTAATAACACTGATACACTCAAGCACCTATATGCTGGAAAGATAAATAATCACCAATATATGTATTTCATGCTAAACCAGCAATCATCAGTTGGTCCAGATTATCCTCTCCCACACATATATACTATAAGTGCTCTGATATATATTAAGATAAACAATTTTCATACTTTAATGGACAGGCTCCAATTTACTATACACTCCAACTCTTCACCCGTCCATCCAATTGAAAATCTGATGATGGAATGCTCAAAAGCCACCCTGAGGCCAAGATTCTTGTCACACCCATGTTGACCTAAGGTCAATCTGAACCCCACATGTACAGAACATAATCCATTTAATACATATGCAAGGATGGGCAGACATCTCTACAATGTAATAACTGAAACACAGGCTTATTATACACCTGTGTCTATATATGTATTATATAAGGTATATGAGTACAGACTTTCAGATTTTCCATCATTCTCCAATCTATCTAATAGCATTGATATGAACAAGCACATATATGCTGAAAAGATAATTAATCACCAAAATACGTATTTCATGCTAAAGCAGCAATCATCAGTTGGTCCAGATTATCATCTCCCACACATATATACTATAAGTCCTCAGATATATATTAAGATAGACAATCTTCATACTTTTATCTTTTCAGCATGTATGTGCTTGAGTGTATCAGTATTATTAGATAGAGTGGAGAGTGATGGATCATCTGAAAGTCTGTGCTCATATACCCTATATATTACACATATAGACACAGGTATATAATAAGCCTGTGTTTTAGTTATTACATTGTAGAGATGTCTGCCCATCCTTGCATATGTATTAAATGGATTATGTCCTGTACATGATTCAGATTGACATTAGGTCAACATGGGTGTGACGAGAATCTCGGCCTCAGGGTGGTCTTCGAGCGTGCCATCATCAGATTTTCAATTGGATGGACAGGTGAAGAGTTGGGGTGTGTAGTAGATTGGAGGCTGTCCATTAAAGTATGAAGATTGTTTATCTTAATATATATCTGAGCACTTATAGAATATATGTGTGGGAGATGATAATCTGGACCAACTGATGATTGCTGGTTTAGCATGAAATACATATATTGGTGATTATTTATTTTTTCAGCATATATGTGCTTGAGTGTATCAGTGTTATTAGATAGAGTGGAGAGTGATGGATCATCTGAAAGTCTGTGCTCATATACCCTACATATTACATATATAGACACAGGTATATAATAAGCCTGTGAATCAGTTAATAAAGAACAAATAAATAAATGTGGAAATTCCTGTTTGGGAAAAAGGTAAAATTATATAATTAATGTGTTGACACCATCTATCCCAAATATAATAATAAAGTTTTAAGGGTCAAATTTATGAGGAAAAGTACCCCGGTTGGAATTATTATTTTTTTATAATTATAAAAGAAGTAAGTCCTTTTATTTCTTCAATTTTTCATTTTTATCTGTAAAGTATATATATATTAAGAAAAAAACACAGAAACTATCGATTTATTTAATTCTTGCATTTTGCTAATCAAAAAAAAAAAAAAAAGCAAAAAAGTAAATAATCTATTTACTTAGACAACGATATTGGCATCAGCATAAGATTTGGGCTTTCCATCATCAGATTTTCAATGGTATGAATGGCTGAAGAATTGCAGTAGATTGAAGCATATCCATTAAAGTATGAAGATTTGCTATCTTAATATAAACTGAGCACTAATTATATATATATATATGTGAAAGATGATAATCTGGTCAACTCATGAGTGCTGGTTCAGCACGAAATACGTATATGTGTGTAATTATATGTATCAGAGATATAAGATAGTGTGGATAGTTGAAAGGTGTTTGAAAGTCTGAGTTCAAATCCCTTATAACAGTTAGTCTCCAGGCATATGAATATTGCCTGTATTTCAAATATTAGTTAGATAAGTTTATAAAATGTTATTACCTATTTAGTAATAATTAAAAAATGTATCTGTAAATTTATGTTTAAAGGAATTAAATTTGGTAAAAATTGTTAATCAAGGAGGAATTACAGATTTTTTTTTTTGTAAAAGCAAAGAAATATTTTTTTCGGGGGAGGGGGTGATTAAAACAATTTACGATAATGCATAAAGTTACGTGGATTTGTTGCATTTAAATTTTGGATAATGTTAGTATATTAGGTACTAATAGATAAAAGTGGGTGGGTTGAAGTTTTACAGGTTTTAAGACTGCAATAACACTGACTCAGTTAAGCATTCATGACTCATCTCAACTAGTTAAATTGTTTTTCAAACAGCATTCCAGGAAGTTAAGCTGATTAGAATAGCATTTCCAGTTATTTAAGAAATTTACTTTGTGAACTATTAGCCGAATTAATATAGAAAAATGTATAATGGCTAAAAGTCTCACTATGCTTGAATGAAAAACTTTTATTAATACACTGGTCAATTAATCCTGATACTATATAGTCCCCTGCTGATGCAATTTTTAAAAATGTGTATCTGCATCAACCATTTATGAACTAGAACAAGCAGTGCCTATCATCTTTCTGCCAATTTTTTTTCCCCATCCTATCCCTGATGAACGCACAATCTATCCATATTACCATTCTAATACCATTGATTACTCTGGCTTGCACTGAGTGGCAATATGTATGGAGAGTCTTGCATGTTTTATTATCATTCTACTTGGAGAACTCAAGAAAGTATATCAAAAAGAGACTTGAATTTTACTGATAGTGACCATCTTTTAAATAAATTTTTGTTTAGTCAACTAATGGTAATATCAGAATTCCGATATGGTAAGAATTATTTGATTTAGAATGAAAAGCCTTCAAGATTAAACATAATAAAATTATAAATTTGTAATTTTCTTCGATTAGTATTTAACATTTCTGAACATATTTAATTTTTTCTTAATAGTTGGAAGTTATATCAAACAGAATTTATAATTTATCTCTTGTTGACGGTTACTAATTAACAACGATTATTATTTGCATATTTATAATTTATTTATTGATTTATTTTTAAATTAAAAAAGAATGAAGGTGTGATTGTTCTAGGTTTTATGTAAACATACCAGAGCTCTTAAGGTAAATTCAATCTAGTTAAATGACTTCTTTGATATGGATGTATTTCCATCTAATATATATTATGTATTTGATTCATACAAAAGTATACTATAATATCAAAAGTATACTATAATAATTGTAAATATTGCAGATATATAAATACATTTTTATTCATACTATTTATAAGTCTAGTTGTTCATTTTCTCTTTTTTCAAACCTAGGTAACTAGCTTTTAGTAAATAAACAGAAATAAACATCTAAGAAGCTAGGGATGGATTTGAACATGACCTACAAATGTTTCTCATCTTAGAGATGGTGCTCTAGTCTTCAGTATGTCATATATATTATAAATAAATAGCATCTATAGCGGCAAGGGATAGATCCTTTCTTTACATGGACATGTTTGATGGAAATGATGTTCAGGAAATACAGTTGGATAGCCAGTCTGACCATCATAGTTAGTTAGGATAATAAGTCCAAAGATAGTGAATGTGCCTATTTTAACACCCATTAATCACAGGGTTTAATTCCCTGTACCTTCTAATGTAGAAATGTATAGATCTAAAAAGGAGAGGTAAAAAAAAGGCTTGTTACAATAGTAAAGTGCATTACTGCTGTTAATGTAGATGTTTACTATGATTTGGAAGAGTCATTTAATTCTTTTTTTATTTATACAATATTCAATTTATGCCGGATGACAAATATAGTTGACAGTACTGCTATGGTATAATTCAGTCAATAATAATATAACTAGACTCCATATATATATAAAATGAGAATATATATTCAATAATATATCAAAGATGATAAATAATAACATATAACTGGATATGGTCTCCTTAAGCTAATAATTGAAAAAAAAATTAATGCATTGAATATATCAAAGATGATAAATAATAACTTATAACTGGATATGGTCTCCTTAAGCTAATAATTGAAAAAAAAAATAAACTCATTGCATGCATTGAAAATAAAATATGAGTGACAAACTTTGAACAATACGAAAGTTTATCTGAAAACCTTGCTATACAGTAGCAGACCATACCTATTTTCACTTTTTATATAAATATTCCTAATAAAACAACAATAAAAAATATATTTTCTACAAATAAATTATAGAAAATAAAGTTTATTCGAGAAAAAAGAAAATATTTTGCATTCACATTTATATTATAAGCAAGGAATATTTTTTAAAATACAAGCACAACTTTGCTTTTTTAATATACCCATTTAAATAATAAATATATTACCAAATTTCTTTTGCCCAATTTTATTCAACTTTCTGCTACATTGATTCTAATGTATGATGCTGTCTCTTTTTTATTTAGTTTTCAAAGAGAACATTGTGCAATATATGCTGTACATAATTCATATTGAAATAAATTGAGCTACTGCTGAAGCTCACTGCACTCGTTAAAATACCCATCCGACAGCCAATCAGATGTCATGATAGCCATTTAAACAACAATCAAACCTAAACACACAACAAAGATTTTACGAGAAAAGGGTGACCACCCTTCTCTCAACTTTTCTTTCTATATATCTATCCAGTCGTATTTAGATGTGAAAGTTGAGAGAAGGGTGACCATTGTGTGTTTAGGTTTGATTGTCATTTAGACAGCTATCATGACATCTGATTGGCTGTCAGCTGGCTATTTTAAAGAGTGCAGTGAGTTTCAGCAGTAGCTCAATTTATTTCAATTTTCAACTATCTGTGCTTCGCAAATTAAAATATTATTTACATACTTTACTGCTTGTTATGTATTCTAAAAACTACTACGTAGTAAATCATTGGATTTCGCATTGTATGTTTATGTATTAGACTCAGTGAGTTGTTTGTGAAGATATTTAAAGTTTCAAGCTTTCAAACCTAAATACTTATGACTGGCTTAGATATATAGAAAGAAAAGTTGAGAGAAGGGTGGCCTCCCTTTTCTCGTAAAATCTTTGTTGTGTATTTAGGTTTGATTGTCATTTAGATGGCTATCATGACGTCTGATTGGCTGTCAGATGGGTATTTTAATGAGTGCAGTGAGTTTCAGCAGTAGCTTAATTTATTTCAATTTTCAACTATCTGTGCTTCACAAAATATTATTTATAATTCATATTATTTTTGGTCAATGTGATTATAAAACACAGATACAATATTCATGTGCTATTTTTGAAATTCCTATAATTGATCTATCTTTCTTGCTTTGAACATTTTTCTAATAAAAGTCACATTTAAATGATTTTAAATAAATCCATATAACTAATTTCCTGTAATCAATGTTTGATAGGTGGCAGCAATTTAATACAATTTTTGTTTTTTAGTATACTAACTATATTGAATCCTAAATGGGGTAGATTTTTTTGTTTATTGTACGTTATTTATTCTTATGGTTATTATTATTCTTTTTGCTATATTTTAGTGTTATATATATATATATATATATAAGGTGAGTTTGTCAGCAACTTAAATTATATTTGTTTTTGACAGTAGTCTGGTACCTAGCTTGTTGAAGCAGCTAGGTTTACTTAAACATGGTATTGCTTGACATTATATTTGTAAAAATATTTACTGTCTTAAAAACATTTTTTTTTAAGCAAGGAAAAAATTAGTTCAACAAAAATAGCAAGTTTTCCAGTTTTATCTATACCACATTTAGTATTTGTTTGTGACAAGCCTATATAATAAATTTTTTTAAAAAAAAACATTTTTATGTGGGAAATTTCAAATTAAAAATCCAAATATGGAAACAATTAAAATTTTAATTATATTATTTTTGTTTCTGATAAAATATAATTTCATGTTTCTAAAAAGAAAACCACTTTAATGTGCACTGACTGGCCAAGACATTGTTTACATAAATAGTAAACAAATATGAGAAGAAAAGGAAACCCCAAGTTTTTACTTTTTTATTATACATATTTCAAAATGTAAATCAATTTACTAGAGATTTTGTCTTGTAACAGATAAAAGTTAATAATCTTTGACATTCTGTTCTTCACTGTAACCAGATCAAAAAATATTAAATATGTGAAAAGTATTTGAAAAATGTAAGTCCGTTTATACATACCTAATTTACTTGAAATCAAAAGGGAATCTACAGGTCTTATATAATCTGACAAATAGCTACATCAACTCAGAGCTCAGCCCAATTTGTATTAATTTTTTCAAAAGTAAGACATGTTATTTATAATTACATGTAAATCAGAATTTTACATTAATTTATTGTCCTATTCATATCAATAAAATGCAAAAAAAAAAAAATTTGAATGAAATGAACTTGCTGTCTTCTATTTCAATCCTCTAATACTTTACATCACAAATAATAAATATATATTTTATTAATTTCCTATATCACTTTGAATAATTTTATATTTTGAAAAGACAAAATTCTATAATCAATTTTACAGATATTTGTAAAATTCTGAAAGATCATGGTAATGACATTAATTACTATGAAAGCAAAGAACTTTGATTCTCCTATTTCTCTAATAATAAATAATCACTCAAAAATGATTATGGATATTCCAAATCCACAAAAAAGAAAGAGAAAGAACTATTCTAGAAATGAGTTTTGCTATCACTACACAAAGCACTCTGTGAAATACAAATATGTTAACATATAGAACATGCTGGTATATTATTCTGTTTACTTGTAATTTTAAATGATATCTTTTAGTTTCCTCAATAGAAAACATTTCTTTCTGAAATAAAAAAACATGTCTAATTGTAGCTTTCCAATGTATAATATTGTCTGCCAAACTTTCCCAATGGAAACAATTGCACTGCATTTCTTTTGAATACCTTTGAGATAATCCTTATAACATATATATGGTGATTTGAAAGTGCTAAAGGAATTTTTGACTAATAATAACATATAGCAATTCATTCAAAGGTTTGACCTAAATCTAAGTATATATATAATGCTTTATTATAAATTTATTATACATTGAAAAATCACACTCATAGGTATTTACAAAATACACATAAATTATTTTTTTGAATTATTAACAACATTCAAAACATTATTATTAATTTATTATGAAGAAATGTATATAAAAACATTTAATTCAATAAATGTTTTAATTATTTAATGTATGAACATTGGATTTGTGATGGATGCTGAATCCAGTCTAGTAATGGAATCTGCAAGTGGTAGATAGTAGAATAATTTTTAGATATGAAAGTTAAATATGAATAATTAATAAACAATGCTTAAATATCTTTTACTATCTTGTTATATAAAATATTTGTTTATCAAAAGGTTATTGTTGTTTCTAATATAAGTCGTCTTTCTTGTCTCTGTTCTTTGTTCTTTTTATCTTACCATCTTTAATCACCTATTAATGTATGGACCAATAATCAAGAGCCTCTCATGCTATTAGTTATCTATGTACACTAACTGTTACAATGAGACTGAGTATTTGTGCAACAATAATTCTAAAAAATCTTTTTTTTCCTAAGCATAAGCACTTGACATTAAGAAAGCAATGATAGGAATAGATTTAGAAAACTGTCTATATAAGT
The DNA here is from genome assembly GCA_028023455.1 of Epiperipatus broadwayi. Classification (NCBI taxonomy): domain Eukaryota; kingdom Metazoa; phylum Onychophora; class Udeonychophora; order Euonychophora; family Peripatidae; genus Epiperipatus; species Epiperipatus broadwayi. Next base: position 4,395,830 of record JAQFVV010012440.1, on the reverse strand, counting down.
TAGAAAATAATTTTATTTTTGGGTAGCTCTATTTATGAAATCTCTGCCTACATTTAGAATAGAGAAAAGTAGAAAAAGTGATCTAAAAAGCAAACTTATTAATAGTGCCCAACAGACTACTCATTAATATATAAAAAATAATTAGAAAGTCAATAATGGCGAAGTGGTAAAAAATGATCATAATCAAGGTGGGTTTTTTTTCCAAAAAATATAGATACTAATTTTGCTTGATGTAACTCTTCAAGATTTAAACAAAGAATAGTACTTGTAAATAAGAAGCTAAAATGATTTAAGATTGTTAGATCTCTACTTAGTAAAACTGGTTTTTCAAAGGAAGTTTAATTAAACAGCTGGATAGTTACAAGTTTTTTTTTTTGCAAATCAGATCTTCAAAGTAAAATGAATCTGCATGGTATTAAATTTGCTACTAAGTCTAATTTAATATATTTTATTTTTAAAATGTATAACCATATCACTAATGTATAGCCATATCAATATAAGACTAATAGTATTTAATATGCATTTATGGTTCAACATTTGATTCAGAAAATTTAGAGAAAAAGTTTTTATTCCTTATCGGGTAGTGTTTTACATCATTATCATAATTTTTACTCTTGGAAAATTTAATGTTTGTTTGGAATAATAAATTTACCTGAAACTTATGATAGTTGCTATATGAACTCAAATGATGTAATGGTGTTTAACTTTTGTGCAATATATAGATTTAGTGTCATAAACATTTGATTTAAATAAAAAAAAATCACTATACAGAAGCTTAGATGCTTAAAATAATGGCTCTTATGGATTACATTATAATTGGAAGAATGTAAAAAAAGTTCACCTTGCATGAGTACATAGAGGTGCAGATTCTGAAATAAGTATTAGACTTTCAAAGTTAAAATAATAGCTGCAATAAAAATGTTATACTTGAAACAGATTGGTTGAAATTTTGACATTCATTTTTTAGAAACATCTATTTCTCATACTAAATTTTGAAGGTATTAAATTTGTCAATTTGATTTTTCAAGATTATCAGATTATTGATGTTGAAATTCTTTTAAAGAGTAAGTTTGAATGCATGCAAGTTTATTCTCGAGTTCATTAAAATTATCCTGACTAGTTTTTTGACAATAATTCTACTATTAGTGATATAATTTAAAAAAACTGTTTACTATTTTATATTTTTCAGGGTAGTAAATTTAATAAGAAATTTTATAAACAATATAGAGAATTAAAAACTATAATTCAGAAACTGACCAGAATGTTTAAAAATGATTGGTAAATTATAACACTAGAATTTGTCTTTATGTCTTGAAAATGACAGATGAATCTAAAAACAATATAATTTTATTAAATCTAAGAATGACACTCTTTTTATATTATGATATAATGAACAGATGGGTGAAGGAAATATTTTAATTATTTTTTTGAATAATAATACAAAATGCTTTTCATTTGAATCTGGGAAAAAATATCCAGTTTAAAATTAAAACAATTCTTTGTAATCTTAAAATTGGAAAAGGTACAAGTATTGATGAGATACCTGAAAATGTTTTAACATATAGTAAATTTAGCTTCAAAATTATTAAACCTTTTTAGAAATATATAAACTCATGAAATTGCATCATTTGATGTAAAAATGCTTCTAAAAGAGAAAAAAATCTGCAATAGTTATTAACGAAATAACTTATTAATTTAGAATATATATTTTCAAAGATTTGCTGAATAAATTGCTCCCAGTCATAGTCGAATAGTTTATCAAAGTCTCATTGTGATTTTAGAGAATTAAAAAATATTATATACAAAGGTTTTTTTTATTGGCAAGCAAATGCAAAAAAAGGTTTAGGAGCATAAACGTGATTTGTTTATAATATTTGTTGATTAAGTAGAAGTATTTTAAAATTAAATGATTTTTGCATCAAAGTTGTTTTTTTTTTTTACATTATATAATTTCTACATGATGGGAAGAGAGAAGGAAGTTAATACTGTTTGGTGAAAATTTTGAAATAAATGAAATATAAAAATAATAACTAATTCCCAATCTTTTTTTACCATTTTTATAACAGTTTTTAGTGACTTCATGAAGCAGGCACTAACATAAGTGAATGAAAGTTGATAAAACAATATGATTCATTAGAGAGCTTAATTTATGAGAAAAAGAATAGTAATAAATAGGGAATTTAATAGAGCAATAGGCAGATTGAAAAAAAGAAGAAAAATGTGGATTACAATTATCTATGTTTGTATATGATTTTGTTAATTGTAATTATCAATAATTAAGTTAGTTACTTAAATTCATAGCATATATAAAGAGGAAAACATTTGAAAAATGTTATCCAAATAAATCTTGCTCTCAATTCTTGTAAGTCAAATGCTGACTGGAATATCTCTCGTGATATATTGTTCAACTTTTTTTCATTTGTTAAAACTATCATATTCTGCACCACGATCTACGGTAAACTCGCATTTGAAAGGGAAATCTGCCTTATATAAATTTTAACTCATATAAAAATAGAGATGAATAACTTGAATAATATTTGGGAATGATAAACTATCTGATCATTTATATTAAATTAAATTTAACATTTTGCGTGAATCAAAATATCTGTGCAAAGTAAATGACAAATGAATTAATTTCCTTCTGCAATCCATAGTTTTATATGAAAAACAAATATTGGAGCAAATATCTATTTTATAATGTTTACATAGTCTTATTCAAATTGGCTCAAGATTTATATTCACAAGGTAGAATAACTAAGGACTTGTTTTAATATTTCATAGGCAACTGATCTAATTATAAATATGCAATATTGGAGTACTAAATAATATTATATATGATTTAATGTTGTATAATTCCAGTATTACTTTCATAAGAAGAAAACTATAATGGGCGATTAATTTAAATAATAAACATTTTTAGTAGTCTTTTCTGGTGTGCGTATATATATATACAATCCTAAGAGATAATTATACAAGTCGTTCTATATTTAACTTGGACTATTACAGATAATTAGTTATGATTCTTTTTTATTTTAATATAAATAATCGTATTCCACTTTTTTAAAGACATATGTCAATGTTAAATTTAAAAATATATATAAATTTTAATTTAAAAAAAAAAATCTATGAAATTCTTATTATTGTGTAATTTCCAGCGACCTTTCAGTAAACGTTTTTACTTTTTATTTTTACTGGATTCGATTTAAACTGAACTCAAATTATTCTGGAAGAAGAGGAAATATAGATGACATTAAAATATTGCTGGAGTGCTTTCTATTTCCTGTTATTAAAATTTTGTCAGTTAAAGGAAGTTAATTTATTTAACTTAATATTTTAAATTACAAAGAATATGAAATTCAAAAATTTAACTCTTTTAAATTTAATCTTAGCTTTTCAAAAAAATAGAAAAAAAATTTTTTCTTATAATAAAAAAGGTGAAAATTGGAGGTGAAATATCACTACATAATCAATTGTTATTGACAATATTTTGCAGAATAAAAACTTAGCAAATCTATCATAAGTTTTTCCATTACAAGATGATCCAACAAACTTGGGACTTGTTAATCTCTCATTTCATCTAAAATTATGTATTTTCTATAGATGATTCCGAACTTTTGGCATGTATCAAAATTTTTTCTAGTCAGCTAATTTATTTTTTTTGTTGTTGTATATATTCTACTATCCATTTAAACTTTAATCATTATAATTATGTATTTTAATATTATAATTAGGATATATCTTTAAATATTGATTTGCTAGAATAAATCATTTGTGTAAAGAAAGATCAATGTTAATCTGCCATTAATAATACTCCATAATCATATCTTATTTCTTTGATACATTATCTCTGCCTTTACATCAATAGAACTTAACATATGCATACCTAGTACAATAATATCAACAATGCCAATTTGGATTCAAACTCCTTTATTAGTTTTCCTATATATTTTTTGTTAACATCAATATATTTCTTTCCACTTCTTTGGATCACAAATGATATCCAAATATTTATTTTTAAAATAAATAATTTTAAACCAAAACTTTATCGATAGCTCTTTAAAATGAAATATATTATCCTTGAAAAATTTAAATTGCTAAACTTGTATCATTGTTCCAATCAAAACATAAGCTTAGTCATAATAATTACAAGTTTATATTTAGTTTACCTATTACAGATTTAGTAAAAAAAAAAAGCTTGGTATATCTGATTTTCCAAATATTAGGTAATGATTAGTTTTTCCTACTCTTGATCAACTCTATGCAAATATTATGTTATCAGCGGTAATGAAAATGAATTCTTGCAGACTGTTTATAGCTAGTAGTCAAAAGAACAATTTGGCACTTAACTATTGTTTACTAATATTATGTTTCTTGGAATAACCCAAAAATCTGGTGAATCTTTTTGCACTGCTATTCACAGCCAAATAATTATTCAATACACAATTAGTTATCATTATCAACCACTTATGAATGAATATGACCATTATAATACCACACCCATATATAAAATGACTAGAAAACTAAAGAATAAAAAGTTAAAGATGATTTTTGTGTTGATTATAGAAACTAATCCATAAACCACAAGTAGTATCCACATATATGGTGATCTTCTAATCTGAGTGAAGATTTTAAATTTTTTTGCAGCAAACTTTAGTTTTTGAAGGACTTGTCATTGCACTCTATCTTAAGTGTATTTCTCCATTGAAAGCAATTGATACAGAATATCTTGTAGCTTTACAATGTAAAAGAAGTCTACTTCTCAAACAAAAAGTATCCACATGTCTATGATAAAATATTTATTATGAAATCTGTTACTGCTCATTCATTTTACTTACCAATTCAATGAAGATGACTCTTTATAATAATAGATTCTATGCATCAAATCATTTAACATGCTAAAGTATTTCCTGAAACATCTTATGATTTTAACATCATATTTTTGGAATCATACAGAACATCCATAAATAAAATTTATACTTTGCTTTTATGATATATCAAGAGGAATCCATGTTTTATTTCCATTCAGTTAGTTTAAATAACAGTCCTATAAACATTTAATTTAGTCTCAGCCGTTATATCATTATGATGAAATAATGTATTTTAAAAAGCAGCAGCTGCACATTGGAGCCTTTCCTGCCTTTTAATATCAAAGTTTACTTGCTACTTAAAAAGCTATAACATTTAAATTAACCATTCACAAGTTGTTAACCATCCAATCTAAAAATTGGTATTTTTTTCTCTTCACTGGGTGATCAAGAATTTTAGTTTTTTAAAATATTAATTAATAAATTGTATTTATAGGTTGCTTTCAAAACATTAAACACATTTTGTAGATCTTTTATTTTATTTGGAAGGAATAGCATAATCATCAGCATATTGTTAAACTAGAAGTCACAAAGATAAAGGCCTTGCTTTTGTATTTAATCAGTCCAAAATCAAAAACTCTACCTTCAAACTTATACAGATGTGATGATGTGATGTAACATAGATTCTACTTAAATAAAAATTAGATATCTCTATACACAGATTATATGCCTAGAAATTCTACTTGCTAAGTTAAATACTTCTTCTCTCTAAAACATCTATATACTATTTAAAAAACACATTTACTTCATATTTCTTATTACACAATTTTTTCAATCTTAGTTTTTTTTCCTACCCATTTTAATAAAATTTTTTATTACTGTTTGATTTTATTCTCACATTCCCTAATTTCATTATACAATCTAAACAAAAATAAAATCTCTACCTCTTTCACTTTCTTTAGTTCTACATTTTTCTCACTCTTCATATAATTTATCCTGATTTTCTTTCAACATCTTACAATCCAAAAATAGGTGATCACTACTCCCTCACTCATCTCCATATAAATAATATTTAGTCCAAAATCTTATTCTATTTTTGCCATTTTTTCCTGGTATCTAATGCTCTGGCCCAAACTTTTTTCTTTATTCATATTTTTCATAATTCTAATTCACTTGTTAAAAAAAACTGTTAATTTTTTTCTCTCTCTTTTATCACTGTATTTACCAAAAAAATAAAAAAACACAGCCTATATATGCTTCCCTAAAAATAAAAAAAAAAGGGAAACTTTTTTTACCAAGAGAAACGGGGGGGGGGGGGGAAAAAAAAAGTAAAACATCATAATATAAGAATATTCCAATATTGTATTACTCATTTTGAAATATCTAAACTTCTCTTTATTATTTTAATTTTCAAGATACATTAACATAGAATAGCATAAAAGTTGTTCTGATATTTCTACACATTACCATTTAAATAATCATGTTCTAATTTACACTGATAAAAGAAAATACAATTGCAAAAAGTGAGAACTAAAGCAGATCAAAAATATTTTTATTCATTTAGTTTAAAAATTAATACAAAATTATCCTAAATCTCCAGTTCATATTAAGACACCCTAATTAAATTTATATACTCTTTGTTAATGAAGGCATGAATATATCCCCAATTTTGAAAATTATGATAGATTGAACAATACAAATACTGAGAACAATCACTCAAGTTCCCTTCTTATTTGAAATTGTAACCACTCCATTAATTATAAATTAAAGGGATGAAAATTTCATTAAGTAATGTTCAATTAAGTACAAACATTAAAGCACTAAATATTTAATATTTAAACTCCAAAAACATGTAAATATAAAGTATAATACTATGAAAACTGTGAGGTTTATAGTATTATGGATACATGTATTGTATTGGAAACTGAACTTATGATGGTGTCTCTACTGAGAACTTATGTATGCACATACATTAACACATAGATGTACACTTCTGGCATATTTCTTTAAAATCACCAGTTTAAGAAAGGTTAACTGAAATTTGGATTTCAATTAATTAACTTTATTTAGAATGGACATTGATGCTGTTGATCAAACTTTATGTTCCATATGTAACTGCTATTCAGATTATATTTTCTGACCATTATACATTAAAACATCTTTAAGAGGGTCTCACATAACATTCATAAGTTTTATTGGAATATATAGAGTTTGAACTCCATTAAACCTAATTTAGGGTGCCACTTTCTTTTAAGAAAGAACACTCATCATTTTGCTACTCTCTCGCAAGTATTGCAGTATTCTTAGTAACAACTCTGCTTTATTTCAGGAAGACCATTATCTCTAAGGATCAGTAAAGGATTTCTATGTACATATTGGAGGTGAAGCTATTGAGAGAAGAATGGCATAGAGAGCTAAATAATTTGAATAACATTATTTATTTCTTATAATCTCGATTGATGTAATAAAATTATTCTTAAACATTATTACTTAATAAAAAAACCAATGAACATGGTAGAGAAATAATATTAAAAATGTAATGTAAATGTCAAAATTAAATACATCTATATTCTACTTAGCAGCAGACCTTTACGTGAGGATTCATCATAACAATCACTATCAATTTGTATCCACTATTTTGATTTGCAACTCATTATTTGCTATAACAATTGTAAAAAAAAAGATTTTTTTAAAAAACCAAAATGGTGTCAATTTTGTAAGATTGATGACATCATAGGATAATACCCTGTCATCCAAAATAAAAATGGTGACATTCATGCTAAAAATACAATAATATGTAGTTTATTCACTATTCATAGATAGGTTCCTCAGAAAACATGCACAAAAGAAATCGCATAAAAATAGACTTAACTCACCTTGAAAAATGGGGGATAGGTTCTGTAATTTTCAGAAATCGCATAAAAGCAAAGCAACAAGAAAAAATTACTTTAAAATTTGCATTAAAAAAATAAGGAAATAAAGTATGACTAATAAAAAATTTCAAATATTTGAAAAAAATTAATACAAGACAAACTTTTTTTATTAATTACAGTATTTAATTTTACATTTTTTCATACATATTTTAATCATTACTGCTATTTGACAATATGCGTTTGTGAACTGGTAAGAAATCAGATTCGGGATATATAACTAGCGCCACTTTCAGGCTTGTGCTGTGTTAATGGTTTTCTGTTTCTATATTAAAAAAATGAGATCGCAATCAAAACAAAAAGATTATATATTATCATTAGAAAGATTATTTTCAGTTAACAAAATCAATAAAATTTTCATTATTTATTTTAACAATCTAAAAAATTATTTATTTCTGTTATATCTAACATTTTAAAAGTTTAAAATTTTTAAATATTTATTGCGATATTTTTATACATAAGTATAAATCTATTATTATTATTTACTCATTAGTATAAATAGGTTATTTATATAGAAGCTAAGATTTTAAATATAGCTTCAGACCATATTCACATTAGCTGCTAATATAACGTTATATTTTTGAAGAAAAAAAAAGTATTTCAAGTCAAAATAAGTTATTAATAATTTAAATTTCTTGATATTTAATAAATATAGTGAAATATGAAATATATTAAGAAGAAACATGAATTGTATAACTTCAAAATTGCATTAAAATAATCTGCATAAAATGAGAACCAAATGTATTACAGTATGCAGCACTACTTTGATTATAAAATTAAAATACAATTAATGTTCAGTACTTTATTTAATTTTTATCCAATACATCCATTGTATGCTTCAATGGGCAAAAAAAAGGTGGTCTATCAGGCTGCCAATCTTAATTAGGGCTTATATTTGGAGTAGGACTTATATTATAAGCATCTTCAAAAATTATGCTAGGGCTTATTTTTGATTAGATTTTATTTTGGGGGAAACAGTATATATTTTTAGCAAGTAACTTGTTATATATATATTATAACAATCCAAACAAAGTGGAGATCGAATCTAACTGCAATCTGCACTACAAGGGCGCCATCTAGGCATTTGAGCCTAGAAAAATTTATAAAGTAGGCAGATATGCACTGTTAAGATTCCACTTTATTTAAATATTTAGATTCTTAGCCCAACATCACTAGTTCAGGGAGTAGCAGAGATAATAAAATATAACTTTATATCTTAAATATAAAAACATAAAAGCCACTGCCAGAAATTAACAAATAAAAATATTTATTTACGCACATATAAATTTTGAATCATTTTAAATTTTGAGGAATAGATTTAACATTTTATATTTTTATATTAACTTTTAATTTTACATTTAAATAGATTGCAATGAGTTTAATATTTTATTTAGAGGGTCAAGTATGAATAGACTACATAGATCTGCATTTGAAAAGAAAATATTCTATCCCTTATTTAACCTTAGGCCAAAAATTCGCAGTCAAACCGACATCAATCCATCTGATACATTTATGTATTCAATGTAGCATGAAATACAACAGCACAAATATACTATACTGTCAGGAATGGACATCTGAACAGTATAGTTAGAGAAGACATTGACTCTTGACCAATACAGGAATGTTACATCTGTATGGCAAGAACAATAAAATAAAAACTCCATAGGAAGGGACCATGGTCCTTTTTGCCGACTTACAATCCCATCCATAGGCAAAGGGTTGGTGTGGTGTATACAGCGATTCTGCACGTAGCGAAACTCATACTACATCTACTAATTACACAAATATATCCAATTCATTGGCCTAATTGAACTACGAAATGAATAACCTAAGATTACCCTCCCTTAATATAACTTTACAAAACTATATAGCCATTAACGCCTGACTTAAATTTAACATTTAGATACGTTTGCACAGATGAATTTTATAAAATTTGTTTTATAATGTTGAGTATAGATCGGCTGCCTAGATTCCACAGTCAAAAACATTCCAAAATAAACATAACTAATCAAAATACAAAGTCATCGATAATGTCAATTGCAGAGGGAATACAAGAAAACCCAATAGCATTCATCATAAGATGCCACAGTGACATCGATGACTTATATATTCTAATCGAATATGAAAACCACAACATAATTAACCGCTAATGAATCCATGCAACGTCCATACCCAACTTAAATTTCATCATTTAAAATTTAAAAAATAAATATTAATACAAATAAAATTAATAAAATGGAAATGATTTTTTTTTAGCAAACAAATATGTAAAAATTAAACATTTATAATTAATTTGAAACATAAGTCAGAGAAAAGTTCTTTTTTTTTAAATTTAGATTAACTGGTCAAATCTTTCAAGTTCTTAATTTTTTTTTTATGTTAATTTGAAAAGTTCATAACTCACGGTAGAAGAGTCCAGGTTCCTGTTTTTAATTCCCGTGACATCTCCATTGGAAGATAATGTTCTGGAGGTGGCATTAGCTGGTTCCATTCTGGTATCACAGTCTTTTCATTTTTAAAATAAGTGATAGAGAACGACAAGTGCGTCTTGTCGTTCTTCTTACCAAATCAAGCTGGAAACTCTCTGGAAAACTGTATTTCTCTTTTTATAGTATCCATACAGATTCAACCAACAAAACGTCACTAATCCATCATTTTTATTAGGGTCCGGGCTGAGGCTTGGTGCTTCCATTGGTCAAGCTAATTTCTCTTTATCTCTTATCTAATTTTCATTTGACTTTTTAATTACACACAAGCCCCAAGGCTAGCTTGCTTTTCAATTAATAAACAATCATTTCCATTTACAGATTACAGGAATTAATTAATACCTGTTTTTTATTTTTACTTACATTATTTCTTTATTAAAATTTTTTTATATTTAAATCTTGTATTTTTTTGTAAAAAAAGTACGTCCAAATACTTTTTTTTTAGTTATAAAAAAAATGTTGTTAAAGTTTTGCATCTGTGTGAATATATATACATTTAGCAAACATTTTAGCTTTTAGTTTTTTAATAGATTTTATTTTTATTTGCGAACTTTAAGATTTTATTTTAAATTAATGTAACGGCATATTTATATACCGTTACAATATATATATAATATGTGCTTACTTGTATTAAATACCTAAATATAATATTTAATACTGGAACACTAGCCATTGCTCAAGTCCTGTAGTAAATGCTCTTTTATTTTTTGATTCAACTAAGAAGGCCACACATGTAACTGAAACTTACTTATGTATAATACAAGATTATGATTTAATAAATAAACAATTGACAGAAATCAATACAAAAAATAATTAATTAAAATTACCCCAAATCCAAAACTCAATATTAAAAAGATTAATAAACATTGTGCTTTTTATTATTTAAAAAATAGAAAAGAACAGACAAGAGTAAATGAATATTATAAACTTGTTTAGATCTGATAATCATTTTAAAACTTCAGAATTATTTATTTAATTTATAATATAAGTAATTGATTGCATCATGATTTAATCAATTACAATTTAAAGGCTGACATGTAATGTTTATATTAATAACTGTGAGACTTTCTCATTTAGGAAGGATAGAGATTCTGATTTTTAACATAAATTAGAGATATATTACTATGTTAAATGTTGTGTAAGATCCTGAAGCTAGGTTTCATAATTATATAATAGTTTGCATTAGCTATAATTTAGATAAATGGAGTCATTTTATTTTATATTTGGTTTAAAGGATAGTTACAGGTGAAGTATTCTTTTTAATTCTCTCGTGAACTGATGTTTATTTATTCATGGTGTTATAGGAATATTTTCTCTTAAGCCATTAGAAATTAATCTAGTATGACCACATAAATATTATAAAGGACAGTGGAGATATGTTTTTTAATGTGTAAATTAAAAAATATATAATGCTATCATTAGAAATAATTTTTAAAAAATTATTCTAGAGTTGTATCAAGTTTGTAGATAAATCCATATTTCAAAGAAGCATAGTATGTGCAAAAAGCAAACATCCATGATAAATAATTGCAATCTAAGATTACAATAATAAGCATTATTATTATATATATACAATAAGAAATAGTCTTATAGTTGTGTGGATGGCTATGAACAATTCATTTTGAAATATTTTTTTATTTCTTTAATAAAATGCAAAAATAAACATAATTTCATATTAAAGAAATTTTAGTTACATATTTTTATATGTTCCATAAAATGAAAACTGAAAAGATTTCTGAGGAAGAAACTTAAATATCCATATTAATTATTTATATTCTTTATTTTGTTTTACAGTTCATGTTAAATTTATTACTTATATTGTCTCATTAGTATCATCTCATCATCTCCAGATTTCATGCTTTATATTTTACAAGCATTTTAAAATTATAATTGTTTGCAAGGTCAGATTGTTGACAATTTTTATGGTTCTTAATTACTCTAGCCATAAAAGTTAACACTCTATTGTAAGTAAACAAACTACCTTTCTTTTACTATTACAATATATATATATATATAATAAAACAATAAAAATAATTTCATGGAGTATTGGATATGTATCCGCTTGTCATTTCCATGGCCAGAGTTAAAATCTAGGTCAGAATAAAATTAGAAAAAAGTTTTCAGGTTCAATTTTTCTTTTTAGTAACTAAGCAGCTATCTAATATTGTTTGGTAAATGGATATCTAACTATTCTTAGCTACCAGGTAGAACAATAAAAAAATCTCTTAGGCTTTCACCTTCCAGAAATTGATATGTTTGGTTAGTAATGCCTTTTCTCTATAAGGCTGATGGAGAAACCTTTGCCATTTAGTTTTATCCTTTTCTCTATAAGGCTGATGGAGAAACCTTTGCCATTTAGTTTTATCTTTTAACCTATGTGTATGTTGAGATAAACAGCTTTATAAAAGCGAAGAAAAAAGATTAAAAGCTTCAGAAATGGGATTTATAAGAGAATAAAAATTCTGGAAAAATAAAACTAGTGATGTAAAAGTATGGGGAAAAAAAAAGTACATAAAAAAAGGATTACTTACTGTGTTGGTTGTAAGAAGAAAAAAAGATTTGAAATATATTTTAAATCAGCAAATTAAAAAAAATATACTAAAAAAGAAATGAAAAATTATGGGGAAAAAAAGTAGATTAATGATATATAATATTTAATATTTGAGAAGAGCAAAAGACATTTCTAGATTTGGTGACAGTAATCTAATTTGGTATCTAAAGCCTGCCCTTTTGTTAGATAAATAGCACTTATGAGGATAGATTTTTTCTTCTATAGTAACAATTTGATGAAAATTTTGTCTTTTTGAATTGTTATTATATAATTTTGCTTGTGTTCAAGTTCAGATTCTCTATTTCTGTAACTGTGAAATTAAATCTATTTTAGTATGAATTTCATCAAAATCATTGTGAAGTTAGCATAAGATAGAAATTTCTTGTCTTTTATTATTTTTGTTGAAGTATGAATTTTTTCTATTTTTGTTGTATAATATTTTCTAGATTACTTAAGTTATTATATCCCATATTACCAGGTACCAAAAGTTACCATAAGTAAAAGTTACATGTTTTTATATTTGGAAAAAAAATTTTTTTAATAAAATCTTTTCCACATTACATTTCGCAACAATAAAATCTTTGCTACTAGTCTTAGTACTGAGAACCATGGAAGTAGATCTCCTTTTAATTATTTTTTTCATCAACTTATTTCACTAAAAATCTTTATATATCTAATTTTATTTCACACACAAAAAAATGCCTTTAAAAAAAAAAAAAAAAAAGTTATTCTTGTCATATTTCCCTTATAATCTTTCAATATTCTCTATTTTATTCAAGTATGCAGGCAATATGACAATACCTACAGTACGTTTTGTACAATTCATAATTATTATTAACATAGTTATTAATTTTCTATTTTAAAATAATTTTTTCATTAATCCTAGGCATGTGCTCTGAAATAAATATAAAAATATTTAAAACCCAAAAAGTTTAAGAAATTGCAAGCTTTAACTTTTATGTATTGATCCTTTTTCTAATTTGCAAGATATACTACAAAGATAATTTGAATAATATACCTTATTAAAATCAGTACTCAATTTAAGTTAACGCAAATGCTTTTATATAAATAGCCTGGGGAAAAAACGAAAAAATATTTTTATATCGCACGTTAATTAAAAATGTTACTTCAATTAATAATAATAAAACACATTAATTCTTGCATGTAAAGCAGCGGCTTTATAGCCCAAGTCTTTAACAATCAAAGCCATGCTTTTCATAAGGGCAGTTTCACACAAGTGCTTTAGAATTCTAAATTCAATTTTTTTTAAAATTGAAGTAAAACACTTTCATTCATTTAAATACATCAAAAACTAAATCATTCAGGGAAAAATTAATAATGAAGAAACTGTCAAAGACAATATTGTTTACCGTGAAATTAAATTAAATTTAAAACATTTTTCCTTTCATAAATATTAAACAATTAAAATTTTAAATCTGAGTAAAAAATTTAACTCTGGAAATCTTTAACAAATAAAAATTACTGCACAAGTGCCTTATTTTTATTTATTTTTACATTCCGTGGTTGTCGATATTTTAAAATAAAATTATTACAAAAGATTATAATAGCTTTAATTATTTTCACTGTAAAGTTCCTCTACCTAGCGACAACAAATGTAAATAGATTGTGATTAAAAATTGCTGCTATAATTTATAATTTTTTAATAAAATTTCTTAACTTACTCTTAATGAAAATTATTTATAATAAAATGTAACAAGGATAAAATAATGAATTATCAAAATAATATTTTTATTTACAAAAATAATGTATATATATAGTAAGTTCTATCTGGAGGCAGATTAGAATACTTGGTCTGTACGGTGATACAATCAAATGATGATTGTTGGTGTTAGTTTTTCATTATTTGCCACTTATTTAGCATAATTTATTCTACCATCTCAAATTTACAGTTACATCATATAGTAAAACTTTTTAGATAAAATTGAGCTTATTAAAACATATAGGTCTTAGAAATTATTTTTAGATAAATATGAAGTCTTAAATGTAATGAAAATTTTAAGTTGCTAATTTGAATAGCACAATAAAAATAAAAGGAGTTACTAGGTTTATATGTGCAATCTTGTGTAGCATTTTTTTTTAATTGATGAAGATAGCTAACACAAAACTGATCTGGAATAGAATTGACAGTAACGTTTGTTGTTTATTGATTAGAACAGCAATGACAAAATTATCTAAAATATTAAGTCAAAAATATTTCAAATTGCCACTTAAGCTATCAAAAATGTGGAAATCAAAAAAAAAATCAGATGAAAAAACATGGATGCTTTTGATATGTGGTGCTAACAGAGAATATTCCTTATACTGCCCAAAGAATTTATGCCTTGATTTGAGAAAAACTTAAAAATCAATAAAAACTAGTGGCTAATAAAAAGATATATTTGGGACTTATAGTGACAAAATCTAAAACGGTCTGTAGAAAAGATTGTCATTAACAATTGTAGTGAAAAAGGAGAAATCCTTTTTTTAAATTAAGGTGTAAAATTTTTAGTTATAATTCTGATAATATAGGGTATATGAGCACAGACTTACACACGACCCACTACTCTCCCACACTATCTCATAATACTGACACACTTCTGTGTTCATATACCCTATATATTACATATATTGATACAGGTATATAATAAACCTGTATTTCAGTTATTAATTTTGATAATAGTAAAAGTTCTAATATTACTAAAAATAAAGATTTTAGATTAATTATCTTAATATCACATGCAAACAAAATGAAAATTTTAAATAGACATATTTCAAATAGATTAGACATGTTTATATTTGAAGTGAAATTTGAATTTACAAATAATAGAATACAAATAATAAAATGAATTTTGATCATTATTGTCTATTATAACAGACCACCTATACACCACAGGATTTAATCAAATCCCATTTCCAATAACCTACTGAAAAGAAGAGAATCACTTACTCTTAAACCAACTGTGTATTAGTTGCCCATTTGATTAAAAGTGTATTTTTTTATACATTGATGCTGATACCCATGCCAGACTTAGGCAGTCATATATAAGGGAAGACAATATTGCATATAAATAAACTTTCTCTTCATGTTGTTGGTACATATGCTTTTAATTGACGAATTCATTAAATTTCTCAATGTAATTTCTTTGGCATTTAGCCTATAAGCAACATGACAATGAAGGATATCTATATTAATGAGTTCCAGCCATAATAAACATTACAGCAACTCCATCATTATGCAATTAAACAAACTCTATTTTTTTTAAATCTGTTATCACCCACAATGCTAACTCTTGTATAGTTAATTTACATTTATATAACTAGTTTTAGAAATCACACATACACTGCACTTACCTTTTAGATTACAATATATTTGTTCTTATTTTAGAATGCTGCAAAGATTAAAGAAGAAAAAACATACACCTTATAACAAATTTTGATAAAAATTAATAATTTAATAGGAGCAAAAAAATAATAATTACAAACTATTTTTTAAATATCAATTACCCAATCAATAAATAAACATTTTCTTAATTAGACCATGGATACATTTTACTGGCATATTTCATTCTTTGAATTTTAAAAACTTTAATTCTGTTTATTTATCTACTGTGTAACATTTAAAATATATAAAATAATATCCCTAAAAAAAAAAGTAGTTACAAAACAAAGCACCCCAAAAATATTATTTTCATACCTGTATGTGAAAGTTAATATAGTACATTAAAAATTAATTAATTTGAGAATACACATACACAACAAATAATAATCTCATCTTTTTATATTGAGATTAACCAAAATAATATAAAATTGTATGTACTCATATCTCTGTCTGTTCATGTTTTGTATACACATATGTGGTTAAATAAGTCACAATCTGGTCCTTAATAGACTTTTCTTGGATAATGGTCACAAATTGGCCCCTGTATTTATCCATTTAGATGTGCATTGATTTATACATTTTCTAATTTAATTTTTGTTCATATATAGATATTTGTCTGTAGATCTGGTTATTACGAGTGGTATAGAAAAGGAGGGTCATAACAGTCATCTTTCATTCCATCTCCCACTCTTCTTTAGTAGGTTATTTTAAATCTTCTTTTGTAGAGAGATGCACAATTGTTTTTTTATATAGCAGGCTCACATTTTCAGATCAGCATTGTCACAGTTGGTATTTTGAAGGATAAGCTATTCTGCCATGGGTAAATTTACTTTAGCAAAATGAATTTTTTCTATTTCTTATATTTGAATGAAAACTGATTGCACTAAAAGTAGATACATTTATGAAATTTATGAATTTCAAATTTTTTTTATTTAATAATTTTTCCAATTCATGGATAATGAGATTGAGAACATGAGAGAAGGGAACTATTGCATAAAACACAAAACAGTAGATATATAATACTCTTACCTAATCTTTTTTGCAGATTATCTTACAAATATTTTCTAATTCTTATATAAACTTTCTAATAAATATCTTGTCTTACAATTTATAATTTAAAAAAATATTAAGCACTCAATTTATTTTATTGAATCCTTTTTCAAAAACAATGAAATAATATGTGTTATATCAGGATATCATGATACATTAATTTAAAACCAATAAATTTTAGGTCAACATCGGCATGGCAATAATATTAGCATCAGCATGGGATTTGAGTTTTCACCATCAGATTTTCAATGATATGGATGGCTGAAAAGTTGGAGGTTGCAGTGGATTGAAGCCTGTTCATTAAAGTATGAAAATTTGCTATCTTAATATAAACTGAGCATTGATTATATATATGTGTGAGAGCTGTTAATCTGGACCAACTGATGAGTGCTGGTTTAGCATGAAATACGTATATTGGTGATTATTAATCTTTTCTACATGTGTGTGGTCATGTGTATCAGTTGTATGAGACAGTGTGTATAGTTGAAGGGTGCTTGAAAATCTGAGTTCAAATCCTCTATACTTATATTTGAATACCACCTTTTTATTAATGAGAGATTACTATTAGTGTTGAAAGTAACTTGCTGTAGAAAATGATTTCCTTTTTTCTTACTATAACCTGTTACACAGTTTAGTCAGTAACCTGAGCAATGAGAGCTCCTATAGGATAAAATAATCTCATTTATATCCAATCCATTCATGTCACAAACAGATTCAAAACAAATAAGACAACAATAACAACAAAAAATTACTTTAAATTTTTTTCTTAACATTGTTTCTTTTTTTATAATTAAATATATACTTTAAATCTTGAAAAGGTTCCATTAAGAAATAAAACCAGATTGATGTATTAAATTATTTTTATTTATTTATAGTGATTTGTCTATTTCAATTTTGTTTTAAATTATTTTTAATTATATATATATAAAAACAAGTTAATCTTTTTATATATTTGAAATTAATTAAATATACTTATTTATTCACAAATTAAAAAAAGAGAGATTTAATATTAATATATATATATTTAACTTCAAAAAAATGTATACGTTATATATATTTTTCTTTTTTTGCAATGTTTAGTAAACCTGAATAACTTATTTATTTTTATTTAATAATAATATAGTCATACAGGACTTCACATACATTTCATTACGTATCTTAAATATTTGTGAATATAACTTAAAATTTTCTCTCTCTCTTTTTTTTATAAAAGAAAATGTCCATTTATTTTGATGATGTAAAATTTATTGGCTTTAAATTAATGTATCATTATATCCTGATATAACATATATTATTTCATTGTTTTTGAAAAAGGATTCAATAAAATAAATTGAGTGCTTAATATTTTTTTAAATTATAAATTGTAAGACAAGATATTTATTAGAAAGTTTATATAAGATTTAGAAAATATTAGTAAGATAATCTGCAAAAAAGATTAGGTAAGAGTATTATATATCTACTGTTTTGTGTTTTATGCAATAGTTCCCTTCTCTCATGTTCTCAATCTCATTATCCATGAATTGGAAAAATTATTAAATAAAAAAAATTTGAAATTCATAAATTTCATAAATGTATCTACTTTTAGTGCAATCAGTTTTCAATCAGCCATAAGCCATATGAGGGTTCTTTTTATTAATTTATTATTATAATGTCTCTTTCATAATTGCATTATGTTAAACATATTTATGTAATTCAAAATCCATAAAATCAAATGCAGTCAGAATAACTACTGCATATTTAGATTAATTGTTAAATGAACTTTGTTTTGATAACGATTTGTCATTATAAAGAGATTAAATAGGTATAACAGATTTTTTGCTATAAATATCATTAATACTAAATCAATAAAAATTGATTGACTTTAAGAAATAAATATTTAAATTATAGAAATAGGAAATACTTACTATTAAATATTTAAAAGGAAAAAATCTGAAATGTCATTTTATATTGAATAAAGACATGAAGTATTAAATAAATATTGGAGATTGTAGAGGCACAGATGTGAAGAAGAATGAAATGGATAAATTGCAAAAAAATATTAGTAATAAAGAAGTATTTGAAAGAATAAATAAAAAAGATTTTTTTGCAAAAATTACGAAGAAAAAATAATTGAACTGGATATGTATTTCAAGTCAAAGAAATTATGAAAAATATGTTAAAAGCAATTGTGATGAATAAAAAAAAAGTTAAAAGATCATTTTAAGTAGTGGAGTAATTAAAAGTATTTAAAAAATAGAGCAAAAAATATAATTTTTTAGAAAACATGGACTGATGGCTTATGAAATTTTTTTTGAAAGAAATGGGAAGAAAATGGGTAAATTCTTTCTGTGTAGAAGCATAAAAATATTCTATTGAAAAAATAAAAAAATTTGACTGTGTATATTATTAAGCTGCAAATAGTGCTAATAGAGAAGTGAACAAAAAGAAAACCAACATGGAAAAAAATGAAATCTACAACTGTTCATAAGAAAACCAAAAAAAAAAAAATCCATAATAAAAGATATTTAATGTGCACATTATATATTCATTTATAGATAAGAAAAATCAGGGAAATATTACTTGGTCATAATAAATAATTTTATTAATTTAACATTTTCTTTTGAAACATATTTTTTTATTCATTTGATTTTTCCTCCAAAATTATTAAATAAATTATCTAATTTACAATTTTTTATCTCCCATTGTTATAAGATGTTGTTCAACATTAACTATAAAACAGGAAATAATTTAATAAAAGTAAAAGATTGATCAATTTGATGAATAAATAATGAATTGGCTAATCATTTTTATATGAAATTATATTTTTTGATAAAAATGAATAAATTTGAATTATCATATTACTGTGTTATTTTTTATTTTTTAAAATTATTAATCAGTTTATTAAATAATTATTTAAAAATAATAGTTTTAAAGTCTTTATTTCTCCAGCTATCTGTTCTATGAATGCACAGTGTATGTGACTTGATTTTATAATAGCTTAGAGTTCTAAAATTTTTTAAATTATCCCAGTAAATCTATTTTTTATAGTAGAGTAAGCCTATAAATTTTTACTTTCTCTTGTGTTTAGTTACAGTTTCTAGAATCTTATAATCTTGAGCTATCTATAAAGAGCATTATGGTTAGTTGTATAGATGTGATTTATTTTTTCTGTTTGGATATCCAGATAATAATTCTTGATGATGCAAAGATGTGACTTTTAAGGTCCATTAACTGCATTTTATATTTTTGTTAAAAAGTTTAGTTTATAGTTGACCTGTACACTAATGATTTCATATGGTCAGAGCATTAATGATGACTAGCATGTATCAGTATCCCACCATTATTTTTTATTAGTAATAGGATAAATATTTTATCACATATCTCTGTGCATCCAAATCAAAGTTTATATATTATGCCCTTTGGTCCTGTTTATAATACATCTCTTTTAAAATCCAGTCTTAAGAGTTGATTTTGATGATTTGACTATTGTCTAATTCTAGGTAATTTGTAGTTTGTAACTTATCACTATTGATATAATTATAGTTTTATTCCATGATGACTTTCATGCTCATTCATTTTACATGTTTAATTATTTATATTTTTTTGCTTGTTAATGAGGATGATAATGTTTCTTATTATGTCCTTATTTTTCCATACCATTACAAATGACTCCCAGTGTGTATTCCAATAATGAATAAATTCTCATAGACAGTATACAAAAGGGCCACATAATTTGAAGCTCAAATATAATTACATCTGAGAAAAAAACTATATTTTGATGCAGACTTAATTTAAAATATATTACTATGAAATATGTTACAAGAGAATATATGATGACAAAAGTTTCATTTGATTATAATTTATAAAATTTGTGTTTATTATATATTTAAAAGGAATTTATATTAAAGTTGAACAGAAAAGTAAATTATAGTATTTGGAGATTGGATTGAACTTTTGGAATTGGAATTTGTTTAGTTGGACTTTCTGTACTGATGATGAATGAGGGATCATTGGCTTAAGGATATAATGTTTTATACAACTTCATGGAATATTCTATATCAGCACTATATCAACTCATTTTTAAAGTTTTATGTTTCAATTGTTTATCAAGGTCAATTAACATAGTCCTACCATGAACTCCAATCACTAAGTTTTTTTAAAAAAGGAGTAAAGCATTGTTTTGAAGTTTTGTAATACCAGCCCCTACAACTCAAAGAAGCAATGTATAAATTTGAAGTGTTATGTTTATCAACCCCTAAGACTCAAAGAAGCAGGGCTTTGCAAATATTTTTTTATTATTAATTCTATTTAGGTTATAGATAGCTTCTTGGGTCTAAACTAAGATAGACCTTCTGGTGTTCATGTTATATTGTATACTTATGGGCCAATAAATGGATTTTGTATCTATCCCAGGTTTGCAAGTCATTAGTCATTATTTTATTGTGAAGTGCTTGTTTTATAAATTTCATTTTATGTATTCTCATGTACTTAAAATAAATATAAAAATAAAAATAATGGTGAATAAGGAAATTATGCATGCATGAGCAGAATAGAATTGAAGAATAAAACAGAAGAAATAAATGAATTAGACAAAATCAGATATTGAAATAGTCAAATTTAAAGAAAGGTAGATTTGGAGTAGTTATAATAATTAAAGTATTAGTAATAGTGAATGGTTGCATGAAAAGGGGAGGTAATGTAAAGCTTATTTTATAAGATATTATTTTTAAAAGTTCATATTTGTTTTTCATGTGAGTAAAGGTAATTTAATATATTTTTCTGTAAGATTAAAAGTGATTTATATAAACATATGCTGATAAGAGCAAAATTGAAGAAGATAGAAGAAAAATATAATCATGAAAAAATTCAGCAACCAACTGAAGAAATCCACAAAATAACATCACATAATCACCATTTCTTATGCTTGCACTTAATTGTAATTAAAACAGGCAAAACTCTGCTTACAATAGTGCCACTCAGATCTAGATGCAGTGCTTTCAGATCCAAGGCTCCTCACTGATGAAAGCCATAAGCTAGAAACTAGTCTGGGGATATTGGATGAGTAAGCACTAGATAGGAATTTTATTCTCAAGCCTTATGGAATCCATTGATTACTCTGGCTCACTACTGTTTGGACAGTTTTGCCTGTTTTAATCCACAGAATAGAGGAGATGACCATGACAGTTCAGTTATTGCAAACATTTAAAAAATTGAAAAAAGAAAGTCAAATGCTACTTAAGAAAATGGAAGATTTTTTAAGAAACAGAACAAAGAGAAGATAATCAAAGAAAAGAAGAACAAAAAGAATAGGAAGATATCAGAAGAAATGCCAAATGTTGTTAAAACAATGGAGGCCATCAATCAACAAAGAAGAAAAATTGCAAAATAAAATTGAGAAAAGCAATCAAACAAATGGAGACACTCACAAAAAAGAGTGTTTATAAGGATTATAATGTAACACAAATATTGGAGGAGTGTAAAAAGAAAAAGGATAACAAAACAAAAGATGTTATATTTTTATTATGTGCATGATATAAGGCAAAAGAAAACTAAAATAATACATCAGATTATTACTGATCCAGAGAAAAATAGATTAAAAAATAAATAAACTAAAAAAATTGGAGAAAAAGATAGAAAAGAGTCAAAAGGATATAGAAATAATGTTTCAAAATAACAAAGGATGGAAAGAAGAAAGCAAGAAGACAATCAGAAGGAGAAAAAAAAATAGAAAAAATATAGGATAAAGTATCACCAGAGATATATATAATATATACTAATATAATATATTTATAACACTAGATATTTCAAATGAATTTATTTACAGCTGAAGCTTCATTAAATGGTCCAAAAATAAAAATGATTAAGTATAAGTTAAGTAGATGATTATGTATATAGACAATGAATCATTGAGTTGATAGTGGAATTACTAAGGCAACAACCCCAAGGAGAGTTAGGCAGAGTATATTTTGGCTCTTCCAACTTGAAAAATTAAAGATTATCAAGAATGAGAGATAAAACTGATATAAAGAATATAACTGTTAAAAGATATAATAAACATAATCCATGAGAGAAGACTTGGATGAGAAAAAATATTAATAGTAATCTGGGTACTGGAGACTATCTAAATAGGGATTCACCAATACCCCATCCCATCCAACTCAATTGAAGGAATTCAGACATGATAAAGATTAATTTCCAATAATTCACAGATTGGAAGATCTACCCAAATATCTTTATAACTCTGTATAGCACAAGTAATAAATGTGAAAATTAAGATGTAAATTTAAAATAATGGGAAATAAAATGTACATCACCATTTCATTGTCTCATTTTAGAGGAGGGATATTATAATATTATAGACAGTGACCAATTCTGACCAGGTCAAATATTACAAGTTTCTTTAAATACTATATTTAATTAATGAGGAAATTCTAAATTTAATCTAGCATATGTTTTTTAATAATAATGGGTACTTAATTTAAATATTTGTATGTACTAAATGATAATATGATAATTTTAGAGATTTTTTGTGAATAGTAAGTTAAATATGTTATAGTTTGTTAAGAGTTATAAAACAGAGAGAAAAGTATAAAATCAAATAAATTATTTTTTTTTGTTCTCTCTCTTCAGTAATTATAATTAATTATCAGTCGTAATTTTAGTTTTGAAAAAGTATGGAGAGAAAAATTTTTTATCTTCAGTAAATTATTTAGCAATTTTTAATTTTAAATTTTTAAGAGAGAGAAAATAGAAGTTTTATGCTTAGTAATATTTTTAAAAAAAAGTCTCAACATTTTTAAAATTTTGTTTTAATTAATCAAAATTGTTCTTTTTTTCTCTCTCTCCAAGATATTAAGCAGTGTTTATCAAACTAAGATAATTAAAGAATTAACGGTAATCATCTGAAATCCGGGCAAGGCCGCTTGGGGTGTTGATGCTATACAAAAATCAATCAAGTATAATGTTACTGGGCCGCTTTTATTTATCCAAAAAATTTTGGTCATTTAATTTTTTGAATTTTAATTAAAACTTTGGACTGACTGTTTCACGATGAAAAAAGTTATTTTAACCACGCTGAAAAAATATAATGGGGTAATTATTTGGGCTTGTTTCAACTTTGTTCTACCTTTTTTTTTTTTTTGCTTGACTAAATTGTTTTTCTTCTTCTTAAATCAAAACTGACTTTTGTGTTGTTGGGGGTTCAAAAATTGTTTTGAAATTCCTACCCTCCGATCAATAATTGTAACATAAAGTCAATAATTTTACTTTTTTTTTAAAACAACTTGTCTTCACTTTGATTTATATTATGTTTGAATTAGCCTCTTCTTTTTGGCTACTACAATAAACAGCTTTTTGGGGGATTTCATACTGTTATTATTAACAAAAAGTAAACAAAAATAGTAAATTATTTTAACAGTGCTGAAAAAAGATAATCAACTTTGGGACTTGTTTCGAATTTTTTCTTTTTGGTTGATGTAATTGTTTTTCTTAATATTAAATCAAAATTTAATTTTGTGTTTTTGGCGATTAAAAAATTGTTTTCAAACACCCATCCCCACACTCAGAAAAAGAATTGTAACAAAAAGTCAAGAATTTACTTTTTTTTTTAAACAACTTTTTACTTTTATTTATATTTCGTTTGAATTATCTTTTTTTTTTTGGCCTTCTAGTATAAACTGCTTTTGGGGGGATTTCGTAATTTGTTATTATTAACAAAAAGCCAACAAAAATAGTCATTTACTTTAACCCCTCTGCAAAAAAGTATAATACAAATACTTGTCAATTTCTAAGGTAATGAAAAAAAAAATGACACAAACTTTGAACTTTTTAAAATTATTTATTATTTTATTGCTGTAATAAAATGTGAACATTATGTGCCTGAGAAAAAGAACACAATCTCACACACTTTCTGTACTCGGCAATTCTGAAAAGTTGAAAAATTGCATGTTCTTCTCAGATCTTTTAGTGGTCTCGAATATTTTCCATGCTGAAACATGACTTAGTGTGTGAGCTTTGTTGCAGCATGTTCAAACATACACATTGCCAATTTTTTACATATTAACATTTTTTTAGGGAAGGGTGGGGACCATATGACAATTATTAGTAATTGACAACATTATTTAAATATAAATGACATTACTCTATTATGGAGATTTGAAAAGTTTTACAGACTTGAAATTCAAACACCCTTAAGTAATATGGTAATCAGCTATGAATAGAACAAATCATGTAAATAGTTTCGAAGCACAAAATGGGCCGTAATATTCTTGTGCAATGTCATGTAAATGCCAAAATGGGTTAATACAATATTAAATGTTGTATTAGCCATAAGGCCAGCTGTGGAAATGGCATTTTTATGTGCTTTGTACACATAAACAATGCCCCAAGTGGCCTTGCCCAGATTTCAGATGATAACTGAATTAACTTATTTTGGGTATAAGAGAAAAACCAAGTGCAGAGAATTTTTTTAACTTATTTGGAACTTTAATTTTAAAAAAAAGAAAATCAGTGTTTAATTTGTTCATGTGGCTGACAGGATTGTCATTGAATGGGCACAATTGTTCCAAATTAGGAATATAAATCACTACAACTTAGTGTCTTGTAAGAGGCAGTCAGTCTTTATCAAATTATTGTAGAAGATAGTAGGAGAAATTTATTGGCTTATATATTGAAAAGAGCAGTGTCAGCAATTCTAGATTCAGCTGTAGGGAAAAACAGAAGGAAAGGTTCAGCAGCAAATGGGTTTTAAAATGGAGTTAAAAAAGCCATATGCTAAGTTTTAGTAGTAAGCTGAACATCATCAAACCTCATCATGTAACATTTACTAGAAAATTTTTTAAAGAGATTATCCCTGAAGTAATTTGCAACAAGCCTTGTCTCCATACAGGAGTGTGAGTATTTCTGCCTCTATGTGTTAGCCTGACATGGAAATTATGAGAAAAATGGATAAATTTGTTCTGTGTAGAAGCATGAAAATATTCTATTAAAAAAATGGAGAAATTTGACTGTAAAATATGAAGCTTCAAGTATGAATTAATGAAAACACTTATAAGAAAACCAACAAAAAAAAAATTGAAATTTCAATTACCCAAGTAGGATTCCAAACAAATAAATCTATGGTAAAAGATACTTAAAGTGTATATTATGTCTTCAATTATAAATAAAAAATTTAGAGAACTAGTACTTGGTCATAATGAATAATTTTATTGTTTTTTTATCATTTGATTTTTTTACCAAAACTATTAAAAGACTTTTTAGCCAATTTACCATTCCCTTGTCTCTTATTGTTAAAAGTTCTTTTCCAACATTAGCTATTAAACAGGAAATAATTTAATGAAAATAAAAGATTGATTAATTTAATTAATAAATTCAATTGTTTAATAATTTTTATATGAAAGCATATTTTTAATTAAAACATATAAATTTGAATTATCATGTTATCATGTCATTTTTTATTTTTTAAAATTATTAATCAGTTTATTAAATAATTATTTCAATAAAATTGTTTCAATGTCTTTATTCTTTCAACTATCTGTTGACTGAATGGCAGTCTGTGTGACTTGATTTTATAATAGCATATTGTTTTAGCAATTTTTCAATTATTCCAGTAAAACTATTCAATTATAGTACAGTAAGTCTATAAATTTTTACTTTGTCATGTTTCTAGAGTCTTAGGATCTTTAGCTCACTCTAAAGATCACTAATGATTAGTTATATTGATATAGCAGTTTATATTTGTTGGAACATCCAGGTAATAATTTTGGATGGTGCAAAGTATCATTTATAAAATCAATTCACTGCATTTTACATTTTTTGTTAGAAAAAGTTAAAAATATTTTATAAAAATATTAATTATAAAAAATAATAAAAAAATAAATAAGAAAATATATAAAAAGTTTTTAAAATAGATAAAAAGTTTAAAAAATAGGATAAAAAGTTTAAAAAGTTGATAATAGAGGAAGTTATATGAAAGAAGTACATGAAAAAGAGGCTGATAAATTTTTTTAAAAATTTACAGTTATAGGGAGAGATGTGAAAATTATAAAAAGGTAAATAAAATGAAAAAATAAAAAATGAGAATAGAAAAATAAAAATAGAGATAGGAGTAAGAATAAAATAGGAATTATTAATAAAAGAATAAATATATAAAATAATAGAAGATAATAAAAGATATTAGATAATAAGTATTGAACCGGATACTTTATCTGCTTCAAAAATTTCATCACCAAAAATAAAACTGATTTTTTTTATATATAGTTTTTAAAAGAAAACTATTTAAAAGTTTTCTTTATTATCTTTTTATGTATTAAGAGTGGATGTGATAACACACATTCTCACTTATTTTAATAAAGGTCTGTGATTTTTATTTGCAATTGATTTGTTTTAAAATCTATTTTCTTTTAACATTTTTTTTAAAATCTATTTGTAAAAAGATTCTAATTTAAAGAGGAAAAAGTTTTAATCCTTTTAATTTTGGAATTTTTTTTTTAAAATTGCATTCTTATTTTTTTGATTGTAATCTATTTTAATTTATTTCAAAGAAAAAAAAAGCTGAAACTTGTTTTTACATTTTTTTAATTAATAAGATAAGAGCCATAGTCAGAATTTTTCAAAATTAAGATTAGGTTTGAGATAGAAATTTGCCCTGGGCAAAATTGCTAATTAAAGATGATGTGAGATAAGAATGCACATAAATAGCCCTGGGATTATGGACTAATTATTATTCAGCTATTCACTTTTATTCTACTTGTGATGTATATTGTTTCAACTTTGTATGCTACTTATGATTCTGATTCAAATTTCTGTGCTGCCTGAGTCAAAAAAATATTTCTGCCCATGTATGGAGATCACCACTGCTAATAGTACCTTTTGCTATTCACCATTAGAAAATTCTGCTGAAATTAAATTACTATCTTCCAGTTGCTAAATAAGATCTCTGCAGAATGCCAAAACTACACACCATGAGGAATCTTATCTACAGCATGCCATTCTAAACCAACTCAAAGATGAACCCTGGATCGCAAGTGTTCCTTTAATATCATGTCATAAAAGCCTGAATAAGAACCAATCCCTAAGATTGCCTTCAACCTCCTGAATATAAATGGAAATCAAAATCTTTGTTGGAACTTTTGAATGAAATAAACTGTATGCACTGCTGAAAGTCATCAGCTGGATCTAACATTATACCTCAAGGTAACACATTTTCATCTTCTAACCAGGGTTTAAATCTCTATTAATCTCAGCTTAATCTTTAAAAAAACCTCTCTTTATAATGTTTTGCTTATTCAATTTAAATATATTTATATATTTTTCTTATTATAGTGTGTATTGGAATCTTAGTTTTAAGATTCCATATTTTTAAATTTTTTTGTCTGCGAGTGTATTACAAGTTTCTATTTTTATATGCTTAGTGTTTTCTTTTTATTATTTATATTACTAACCTTGAGAAATAGTTTGGCAGACATTCATAATTTGCCTTTTTATTCACATGTCCTTTAGTCTTCTTTTACAATCTATTTAAACTTGGTTTGTGTTTTCTGCAAACCTTAAATCTTTTGGCTGGCGATTTATCGAGTATATTGTTTTGTCTTTCTTAAATCAGAGATTTTTGTTTTATTCTATTTAAAATTATGGGAAATTGTAATTTTCTGTTGTTATATTTTTTTATTGTCTTGTATTTGGGTCAACTATGAATCACCTTGAACATGGTTAATCATGAGCTGTTCTGCAAACATATGAAATTCTTGGTCCCAATGCCTTATTCTGGGCCAAGGAAAGCTCATCTGCACTGTTTCATTGTATTCTTGCAAGACTGTTTTATTTTTAAAATCTCTAAATAGGGAAACTGGAATTGGTTTTTATAAATCGCTGACAGGAAGATATTATAAACTCCTCTTTTTAAATTATAGGTGAGAAAACGAACTTATCTGCCAGGGTATTTAATTTTTCAAAACTCTCATACTCTCTCTGATAAATACTCTAGATGAATCTAGGTCAAACTCTTATAGTTTGTTTGCCTGAGATTTATTTTATTTTTGAATTTAATAAACTTTGAAAATTATTTAAAATTATTTTGGACTGACATTTGTCTTTGAGTGGTTTTCTCAATTGTCTGAACAATCTTAAAGATCTCTTTGTCTCCCTGGGTCTAGCTGATGGCAATCATCATCATTATTAACCTTTGATCACCATAAATTAAATTTTCTATGTGATGATGTGATGTGATGTTCTGTAGCCTCTCCTTAAACGAAGTCAAGAATCTCTCAGCAATTATGCTCAGCAATTATGCTCAGAGAAACCTGTTAGCTACTTTATTTTACATTCCCCCTGTCTAAGTTTTTCTATATTCTGCTCTATCCCATTTCCACAACATAATCTTTGTCAACTCTATGGACTTTATATCTAAATTCCCCTTATCTTTTCCCAAACCCAATATAAAAACCAATAATCCACTTTCTGTATAATCACTTTTTTCATATTTATTCTTCCATAACTTCATTATATGTGGTGCACTCAGTGATCAAAAGAAGATAGAAGTGACTGGTACATAATATATATATATATATATATAAATAAAAAAATAAAATGGAAAGGTAGTGATATATTAAAGAATAAATGTGGAATGTGAGATAAGATAAAATAAAATAAAAAATATAAATAAAATGAAAATAAAAATAAATAAAAAAATCATAAGAAAATATAAGTAAGAAATAAGAAAAGCAAAACTACAGAGTTAAAGTTAAATATGATTATGAATGGTCATATAAAATATGTTTTTTAATTAATATTATATAAAACAATGGTTATATAATTATGTGATTATATGTTTAAATGTTGTAGCTCCAATGAAGACTGCAGTACAGTCGAAACTATAAGAAAAATAAAGAAAGAATTATATAAAAAAGAGATGGTTAAAAAATTTTAATATATACGAATATATAAAGAGAAGAGCAAAAAAAGTAAAGGAGAAGATATAAAAATAATAAACTTCTAGGAAGAAGAAAAGACACAAAGAATGTACAACATATGTTATCTTACTTTTTTTTGTAATATATGTATTCAATTATCTAAAATTCAAATTTATGTACATATAATTTTATTATATTAGATTTGATATGTCAAGATCACTAAATGTGGTAATCATTCATTAAAGAAAATATTTATATTATTTTAATTTCATTGAATAGTTCAATAGATAAATGTTACCTATGCTAAATCATATATACATTATATTTCACTAAATCATTATATATATTTCTAGATGAAATATACATGTGTGAGCTTGTGCTTGAAGAGTCATATGTGTGCATGTGTATGTAAGAAGAAAAAAAATCACAATATCAATAAAATATTGCCTTACAATAATTATAATTTCCCCAAAGAAAAATAAATATTACAATTTTTTTGCAAGTTTTTATTTTTATCGTTCATTTTTCATCTTTTTATCCTATCACAATCATCCATCAACCCAGAAATCAGACCAACCTCTCATACTTTGTTCAGTCTACTTTACTATAAATCTTGATAAATTTATCAATAAATTATACAATACTAATACTTAATTATTCAATTATAACAGTGTAATCCTGGTATATATTATTTTATATAGTTTAATTTTATCTCTTCTCTTAAACATAACCTTTACACTTGTAGTAGAAAGAAAAATATAATCTTTTCTTGATTTCAAAGCAATAGTTAATTGTCAAATAACATATTAAACATTTTTATAACATCCAAAGAATTAAAACAGGCAAAACTCTCTATGTAGTAGTGCCAACCAGAGTAATCAATGGATGCCAGAAGAATTAAAGCAGCAGCACAATTATGTATAATAAAAATTCATAAACTTCCATTTAACATCTTGTATTTTCCAAAAAAATGTTATAGTTTAAACTTTTTGCATTTAATAATTGCACAATTGCATTAACTTTTTGATTATTTCTCTTACTTTGCAATAGATAGGTTCATAAAACAAGCAAAACTCACTATACATATTGCTACACACAGCAAGCTAGAGTAATCAATGGAGGTTCATACCACAGTCCATTTCAACTATTATGACAGTCTAAAAACAAAATGGGTTATTTTAATTCAGGCACCACTTTGATCCAAACATTCTAGCTTCATTTCATCTTTCATGATTAATATTGTTTGTACTGATAATTGTTTTGTTTTTTTTAATCAATGTTATTTTCAAAAGAATGTTTATGATAAACAATTTAAATTTCTGAATTTGTTTTACTTTAAAATTATAAAAGAGTGATTAAAATTACGGCCACCTAAAACTAATTTAATTGATTTTCAAATTAATATTAATAATAAAAATCAAAATCATTATTTTAGCTTTTAAAAGAAGACTGACATTAATGTGTCATTTGGTTGTTTAAAAATGTAAATACTATTGTGGAGTTCATTTCTACTAAAATTTATCTAAGCTCCTCTTTTATTCATATGCACTAAAACTTACATATATATTTTCTTCTATAAAAATTTGATTATACCCTGAAAAATTATTTTTTTACTAATTTTGTTTTAATAAAACTATTGTATAACATGTATGTGTATATATGTGAGAAAATAAAGATTTGTTTATATATATAAATGTGAAGTAACTAGATATTAAAAATCTGAATAACATTGTCAACCTACAAATGTCAGATATCATTCCTTGTTACTTCTTTTTCTGCCATATTTCTAATTTATGTAATTTATCTTGAGAACCTGCCTAATTCAATGGGGGGTTTTTTTAAAAAAAATTTCCTCAATACTTATTTCTCATTTATCTTTTTCAATACTTCTATATTTGTAACTCATTTTCATTCAGTTTATTCTATTTTGAATACAAATATATATAACTTGAAAGCTTTCAATTTTTATTCCCCCCCCCCCCTTTTTTTTTTGAATGTCCAACATTCTTCTTAATAAACATAACATGTAGCAAGGCTATTTTTTTTTAATTCTAATTGCTTCAATCATTAATAAATGGTAATTTAAAAGTGATAACTTGTTCTATTACGTCATTATCTTATCATTCAAATGACACCTTCCAATTCTTATCTTTTTCATCTATTTCATAATATTATTTTACTAATGATGTTTTAATCTCCAATTTCTTTACGTCATCAACGATATAATCTGTTTTATTAGTTCCATTCTTAATGCCACAAGCATTTTCATATCATCATAGGATGTAAACGCACTTATTTTCTAATAATATTATTTTTTTGTCATTTCGGAAATAAAATTTAAAAAAAAGTCATATCAATAGAAGATTAAACATGCAACTAATTTATCTTTCTGTTATATCCATAGCAATTAAAGTTTTAAAAAAAAAAAATCGTAAAAAAGGAGAACAGAAATAAATATGAGACTTGTTTATAAAAATAAATATTTAGTTACGAACAGTTTAAAAAGTATTTATATACTAAAAGAAATTTCTCATCCGTTTCCTTTTAATTTCGGAAGAGTACTTAATCCTAACAGTAAACACGAAAAACAATTGATAATGACTGATCAATAATCGTAGTTGTTTCCTTTTAATGCATAAAACATTTCTTAATGTAAAATTTAGCCAATCTACTTTCTGAAGTTTCTACAGAATAAAAATTCTACTTTCACATATGTTTGTGCAGTATAAAGAAAGAATAGAACAATTATAAGAATATCCCTTAACTTTATCCAAATGCAAATTGAAATCAGGTTTTAATCGCGTTACTTCATAATAGAAGATAGGAATAAAAAACAACATTAAAAAAACAAAACAGCTACAGATTCTGACATATGATTAGGAGCAAAAATCTCAGCAAGCCAAGTACATTCTGCAAAAGACAAAATAGAATAACTGCTTGTTAAAAAAATTACACATAGCTTTCCCCACTTAAGAAAGTATCAAAAGCAAGTATCTTGCATACATTTACATCTAGACCAATCAATATGGTTCACTCAATGAAACTGTGTTCCACCTGTCATTTGAAACATTTTTAATAGTAGAAATTTAAAATCTCTAAGTGCAATCACAAAGATTCTCAATCTTATTTGAGTCCAATACAAAATTATGAAAAATAATCATATTGGCTCTGTTGTTATTGAACTTTTAAGTAACATATGTAATGGTTACCATTCGGTTATATCCATGCTTATATACCAATAATATTTTATTGTTAATATTTTAATCAGGAATAAATTAATATTTTATAAGCTGTTATAAATATGGGTAACTGGTGAGATAAGATATCATTTCAATTTAAGATTAGAATGATTTTTTGCATTAAAAAATAATGGAAGAAAGTGTGATGTACATCCTTTATAAGCAACTGTTACTGGCTACTAAATTATATTAGCTATTAAACACTAAAATTATTAATTTGAATTTTCAATTTTCATGCTGCCATGTTAACGAGGCATAGATTTCTTTGAAGAAGTATGTTAGGGATGTGAATGAGTTTGTTCTTGAATTTACTTTTAAATAATCCTGTTTATTTTTTTGACAATAACTGCATTATTAATGACTTGATTAAAAAAATATGAGACATTATCTTCTCAGCAAAATAATAAAATTAATATAGAACTTCATAAATTTTCTTTAAATTCTTAAATAGCTTGTGAAGTATTCTATATTCATTTAAAGGCGGAAGTTCCAAGAGTAGTTTTTTTTAACTCAAATCTAGAGCCAATTACTTTAAGCTTGAATAGTTTATGGACACATTGCATATCAGTGTCTTGCTTTTGCCCTCATCATTTGAGAATTTGGAACTAATTCATATATATAACTGATAGCTACTTTTAGCTCAATCTAAAATTTAAATTCCTAAGATTTTGAACCCATCAATTCACTTATATAGTTAAATAAACTTATACTAGGTCAGTATATAAATATTATTAAAACAGGCAAAACTCACTATATATATTTATATAAATATTAGTGACTTCATTTATAAAATAATTATAGGCCTCTTCTACTCCTATGCCAGAAATATTAATGCCAATAAACACTGTTTGTTTTTCTTAACTCATTCTTAGCATATGCTTTCAAAAGTAGTTGTTTTCAGTCTGCACCAGAGACATCTCAGTAAGATTGAATAGTCAATAGATATTAAATGACAGTGATATATCTATATTCTCTGACCAGTATTTGGCTTTTATCTTCTCAATGGGGACAACAGATTCAAAACTGGAACTAATACTACTAACTTGTTAGTATAAAAAAATTCAAAATAATTTCTAGATATATAGTCACATTAATTTCAGTCTTAAATATTCAGTCCTCAGTAAGAATATAAATACTATAACACTACTAGTTTGTGTCCATTGGTTATGTAAGCTTACAATTGATAGCTGTGAAGAAGATTGAACAGGGCTATTCTTGAGAGTATATGTTTAAGAGAAAAATGAGAAAGTCATTATGATATTTGGGTAGTATTAAAGGTAAACTTTTAATGTCTGACAACTAATTACAGCAAAATGTTTCACATAATTAAAAGTTTTTGAAAGACTATGTGGTGAAATTTATAAAAAGATTGGCAGAGATGGGTGAGAAATAAGCAATGAGAATAAATTATATAGGTTTAAAAATATAATGGTGAAAAGTTAATGATTTTAAAAGTTATAAAGAGAGAATGGACATAGTAATGAACATTGAAATTAAGTGTTTATTTAAAACCAACAGGATTAATAAGAGAATTATGGAGAGAAAAAATTTAAAAAAAAGGAAAAGATAAAATGAAGGCATGTGAAAATGGAATAATTAAAAATAAAGTTATGGGAGGAGAAGAATAAAAATTAGACGAGATAGATGGTTAAAAAAAAGAAGTAGCTAGAATAAAATTAAGATGAAAATAGAAAAAATTAATGAGTTGTGAAAAATTTTAGACATATTAAGAAGAGGAAAACAAGTGTGGAAGATAGAGAAGAATTTATTCTGAGTGAGTGAAAAGTTGATAAATGAATATGAGTCATTGGAGAAATTAATTTATGAAAAAATGAACAGAATGACAAATGCAATTAAATATAGTAATAGAATGAAAAAAACAAGGGTATTAGATGAGATGGCAATTAAAATAGTAGTAGGTATAAAAATACACAAGACTTAGATTAAAAGAAAGTATTAATAAAATTATAGTTGATAATAATATCACAGATAACTTGGGAAAGTTTTAAGATAATATTAAGTAAAGGAAAGATAAAAGACTTTAGATTGCTAATTAGATGTAGATCAATATCAACAATTTCTATAGTTTATAAATTATGTGCATATATCATAATGGATAAAGTTAATATTTAGATAGAAGAGAGTGAAATTTTGGGGAGATTCAGAATAAATTTGGTTTAGGGCAATTATTTATTTATTCTATATTACACAGAGGAAAAACTCTCCATGTGTAGCATAAAAAATGGTGATTCTATGATGCTTAGTGGTAATTCTATATTAATTGATAAAAGTGTATTATATAGAAAATAAATCATTATTTATATATTTTTTAAATAAAAAAAAGTTTATGATAGGATGGATGAAAATAGATTGTGGAATATGAAATTACTGGAAGTTAAATGGAAAACTGAGTATAAACAAGGATGTTCATTGTCATCTTTATCATTTATTTTGTTTCTAAAAGAATTGGTGATTGAGATAAAAAGATTAAGAATAGGACTAGTTATTCCTGTAGTTGGAACCAAGAGAATACATAATATTGCAACTCTTCTTGCATGTGTGTGGATAATGGAGCACATTTTGTAATCAGTAGATGTGATATAGAGTTCTTATTAAGTAAGTGTGGAAAGGATAAAAAATATAAAAATTAAATTCACTTAAAAAAATCTAAGATTCTAATACTTAATGGGAAGAAAAAATTGATTGGATAAAAATGAGATATTTATCTTGAAGAAATAAAAAAAAAAAAAAGATTGATTTAAAATGCGAGTTGTCTTTCAAATAATAAATATGAAGCATGAAGTATTATTTAAAAAAGAGTGATGGCATTTATTTTAACAATTGGAAAGAATGTGTTTTGTATTGATCAAGAAACTCAGAATATTTTAGATGGAGTACAGTAAAAAGTAGATAGATAATTTGTGGATGGTTAATTATATGCAGAAAATGAGACCATTCAATATGAGACTTATTTTTTTTACTGAGAGATATCAAAAGGAGATTAAAGATGTTTTGGAGATTATGAATGAAAATAGATGAATAAACATAATAATTGAATTATATAAGGATGAGATAAATCTAGGGACTGTTTTCCAGATATATATTTATGGAAGATGGTAAATGAAGAGAGATAAATTAATGAGAATAGAAATTATAATGATAGAAAATAAATATGAATAAAACAATATATGAAAATATGTACACCTACTAATAAGGGAGTTTATTGTTAGTTAATATAAGGGCAAGAGTTTTGGAAACTAGAAAAAGCAAAGAAAAAGATTGCAGAAGTAGTTTATATGGAGATAGTCAAGAGCATATTGAATACTTATTTTTAATATGCAGGTTATTGAAAAAAAAAATCAAGATTTATTATTTAAGTCTTTAATAAGTAAATATAATACTTCTGTTAATACAACTTATAAATTACAATATAACAATTTGTCAATTGCTAAAACAGAGAATATTTAATAAAATAAAAAAACTATTGCCAAGCACTTTCAACTCTTATGAGTCCTTATCAAGGCAGTATAAAAAATTCTATTTTTTTCTAAGCAATAAATTCAACATTTCATTGCATTGGCCAGGGTCAACTAATTGGAAAGCTAGTTAATTTTGAATTCATAGCACAAGATGAATTTTGTATAAGTTTAATTCTTTAATCTTGTGTTTTTTATCGTATGTTTCATACATTAATATTGTAAAATTCTTGGGATTATATATATGATCTGTTCACCAAAATAGTACAGGCCATATATGTAATCCAAAGAATTTTACAATATTAATGCATGAAACACATGACAAAAAATGCAAGATTAAAGAATCATATCTTATACAAAATTCATCTTGTGCTATGAATTCAAAATTAACCACTTTCCGATTAGTTGTTCCTGATCAATGCAATGAAATGTTGAATTTATCATGCAAGAGAAAAATAGTATTTTTTATACTGCCTTGATAAGAACTCATAAGTGTTGAAAGTGCTTGGCAATAATTTTTTTTTTTATTAAAGATTCTCTGTTTTAGCAATTGACGAATTGTAATATTATAATATATTTAAGTCTTTATAATGAAATTAAGGAATATAAAAACATAAGTGTAAAACTATCAAAACAGCTTTCTAAAGTGGGATAGGAAGAAAAAATTAAATGGGTATAATAAGTAGATAAGTTTATTATGATATATAAACATTTTGGAAAGAGAAAATATTTAATTTGGCTGACAATGTTTTTGATATGTAATCTATGCACAGAAACTTTTGATTTCATTTTAGAAATTATTTTATATCACATCATCACAATTACAATTACAGGCAATTCATTTAATATTACTAAGATAATCTATCATTTTATCATCATCAACTCTGTCTCATATATATATATAATATTGCAGTAATTACATGTTTGAAAATGGGTTTCATATTAATTGTAGTAATTAGATACAAATATAATTTAAAAAAATTAAAATGTCTGAAATAGTTAAGAAGTTTTTTTAACTTTTTTATAGATTCAAGAAAGAAAAGGCAAAACATTAGAAGAGTGACTATGGTAGTTTCAAGTGATATTCTGTGTTATAATTTTAATTAAAAATTATTTTTAATTATTACTATTACTATTATTGTCAAGTTGGTGGGCTTAATTATAAAGAAGTCAAAAGTTTTCATTTGGATTGTATTCATGAAAAGGAATTGGATAATTGTAATCAAATACTGAATGAAAATTGTTCTACTATTGATGACAAAGTTTTGGTTAATTGTGATCAAATGTTAAATGATAGCTATTCTGTTTTGTTACCTGTTAATCCTGATAATGACAGTCAAATGCCGATAGATTATTCTTCTGTTACCTTGTATAATTATAGTCAAATGATGGCAGCTTCTTTTTCTGTTACCTCAGATAATTATAGTGAAATAATGGCAAATTATTTTCCTGGTTTGTTTAAAATTATTGAAAAGCAATCTTCTGCAAATAAATTATTATTGGAATAAACTATTGAATGAAAATAATACCAAAAATAATATAATTATTTCAGAAGAATTTATGGACTTAAAGAATACTTTATATAAAGATAACTATATTTATAAGTCTTTAACTACAGGAAAATCTGAAAAATGCAGACATGTTATTTCTTGGTAAGACTGATAATCTTGAGCATGCTGGCTTACTGAAAGTATTCAAAATATGTCTATACAAATTGTTAATTTGTATAAGGAGAATTATATATTAAAATCACTTTTGTTAAGAAATAATGAAGAAATTAAATCAAATTTTATACATGTAAAAGAATTGATAAATGGGATAGATAATGGTAAAATTAAAAATAATTCAGCTGATAAATACACAGACTGTATTCTTTTTAATAAAATTACTAATGATACAGATAAGATTTTATTTAATAGTAAAAAGACATGTATTTTAAATGAAACATTGTCTAGTGAAAATAATAAAAGATCTGATTCAACTTTGAATGTGGACCCAAATATTGCTGCTAAACAGGAAATGAAAAATGAATTAGTTAAAGATGAACAGAATTCTGAGATTAATTCTGAACAAACTAATTTAATTGTAGATGATGGTTTCAAAAGTTACTTATAAAAGTAGTAATAAATAAATAAATAAATCTAATAATGAATATTTTAAGAGTCATAACAACCAGTTACTTATAGGGACATCTATTAATGCTATGCTTAAAGCTATTAAGTCATGTATTTTATACAAAAAATTGTTTTTAAGTAGAATGAATTATAACACTATAGCTATTGACGTGAAGAATTATTTGGAAACTACATTATATGTGTCTGTAGTTTGTTATAAACTTGATCTAAATAACAAAATATATGCATCATTTTATATATCTTTGTCAGTGATGGAAGATGCTCTTTTGCCAAAGATTTGGCATAATGGTTGAAATATTTCAACATTTGGAGATTGTTTAAATAGAAGTTTAATTTTAGAAGACTTTGATTTGAGGCCTGAAATTATTAAGAATATTGATAATATTTCTACAATTGAGATATCTAAATCTGCTAATAATTTTATTGATACAAATTTACATACATCTTTGGTATTTAATTATGAGTAGTTCTAATATTTTACATTGTTTTTATCAAAATGTACTGGATTATGTACTAAGACATTTAATTTAAAAACTTCATCTATTATTGAAAATTATGATATTATAATGCTTACTGAAATTTGACTTACTGTGAAGTTTAATAATAATATGTTGTTTGATGATAGATATACTGTTCTGAGACAGGACAGAGATCCTAATATTGCTGTCAGGGGAGGAGGCACATTGATTGTTCTTAGATCTCAATTGGTATTTAAGTTGCATAAAGTTATATTATGTTCTAATGAATCAATTTGGATAGAAGTTAATTTTAGGTATACTAAAATACATATGGGGAATATATATTTACATCCTGGTATAATTAATAAAGATTTTGATTTAATTTTAATTGATATAGAATTATATCTTATAAATTATCCACATTATATAATGATTACAGATGATTTTAATACTTCAGAATTTTTGAATAACCAAACAGTTTCATCTAAAGCAGTAAGACTGAAGGATTTTGTTATTCTTTTAAATCTTATACAAAATAATACTTCTTTAAATTGTAATAATAGAACATTGGATTTAATTTTTACTAACTTTAGTAATGTTGGTTGTTATACATCTAGATTTCCTCTTGTTGAAGTTGATTTTCATCATCCTCCAATTGAAATTTTAATAACTATTCATGGGAAAAGAGAGAATATATATATTCCTCATTAATTAGAGATTATCGTAGGGCAAAATTTTGGGATCTATACATAGCACTTCATAATTAAAAATGGTTGTCTGTTTATAATTCAAAGTCTGCTGATGAGGTTTTGATGTATTTGTAGATATATTGCAATTTTATATATCTAAATATGTGCCAATTCATATAGGGAAAAAGCTTAAGTATCCTATTTGGTATTCAAATAAATTAAAAGTAATTTTAAAAAGAAAATATAGATTTCATAAATTATTTAAAAAAACTGGTTGTTATATTTGTTATAATAATTTTATTAACATTAGATATTTATCTAAAAAAATTGAGAGAAAAGATTTTAATATTTATATGGTTAATATGGAAACTTCACTTTTAGCTGGATTTAAAGAGTTTTGGAAAATTATGAAGGAATTTAATATTAATAAATCTAAAAGGCCAATAAGTTCATCTTTAATGCCTGATATTAATAAATTTTACGATTATTTCTCAATGCTGGATAGATATATTTTTAGTGAGATAAATGATGAGGATGAGAATAAAGACAGGGAAATTTTAGGATTTGACATTAGAATAGGATTTATAACTAAAGAATATATTTAAAAAAGCTGTTAATCAAATAAATGTAAATTCTAGTTCTCGTTTTGATAATATTTCTGCATTCTTAATAAAAGGTTGTGTTGAGATTCTGTCACGTTCTCTGGACTATATTTTTAATCTTTCAATTGAAACAAGTATTTTTCCTTCTTACTTGAAAATTACTAAAGTTATACCAATACATAAAAAAGGTTATCAATCAGAAGTTTTTTACTATAGACCAATCTCAGTTTTATCCATTTTTCAAAAATATTTGAGAAGTGTATATATAATAGTATTATTGGTCAAGTTAATTTATTGATTTCAAGTTTTCAGCATGGATTTTTACCATGTAGATCTGTTGAAACAAATATACTAACTATACATGATCATATTGCCCATTCTATAAATAATCAAGCACAACATGATGTAATTTATTTTGATTTAAGTAGAGCTTTTGATAGAATTATTCATTCTAAACTTTTAAATAAAATGTCTGATATGGACTTCTCATTGAATTTGTTAAATTGGTTTATGTCATTTTTGCAAAATAGACCTAAATATAATAATGTTTCACATATTTATATTAATGAATTAGGTGTTCCACAAGATAGTGTATTGGCACCATTATTATTTTCAATATATATAAATGATTTGGATAGATATATAGTGAAGGATAGTTTATTATCATATGCAGATGATTGTAAAATATTTAAATTAATTACTTATTGTAAGGATCATTTAGAGCTTCAATCTTATATAGATAGCTTTTATGAATGGTGTTTAAAGAATAACATGCATATAAATATAGAGAAATGTTGTGCTATTATATATACAAAAAAAATTCAAACTATGTGAACTCATATTTTATAAATAATGAAACTATGGAATATAAAAAATATTATAAAGATTTTGGAATATAGTTTGATCAAAATGGCTGTTTTATGACTCTTGTGGATAATATTTTATGTAAAGCCAATAAAATAATGAGTCTTATTCTACATAATGGACATTATTTTAATATTTTTTTTTTTCATATGTCATAGCATCGGCCGGGACGCGAACCCACAACCGTCTGCAACCAACTACTTACTCGCATGGCGGCTGCGATACCTCTCGGCTAACAACGCAAGACTTTAATATTTTTGTTAAGGTACATTTGTTTAAAACATTTGTACTTCCTATAATGGAATATAGTTCAATAATATAAATAATATAATTAATTAATATAATTAATTAATATTTAACACAGCATTATGCTGTTGCACATGCGCTTTGAAGATTTTAACTATAAATGAATGAATACTAACACTCAACCACATGATAAAGTCTTTGGAAAAGATAGAATCATGTGGTTGAGTGTTAGTATTCATTCATTTATAGTTAAAATCTTCAAAGCGCATGTGCAATAGCGTAATGCTGTGTTAAATATTGCAGTTTACAAACATCGTGCTATAAAAAATGATTTATTTACATAATTAATTAATATAATTAATGCAAAAGATGTTTGTATAAATTTGTTTCATAGAAGAGTGATTTGTGATATGAAATTTTTTTATTTAATCATTCATGGAAAAATTTTCTTACGTAATTGTATTTTAAAAATATTAATAAGAGTTTCTCATATATATACAAGAAATAAAAATTTATTTAGTACTGATAAATATAAATGTGAAACTTTATATTTGGCAACATTATACAGATTACCAAATTTTTATATATTTTTTAATGATATTGATATATTTTTTGTAGATATAAAGACCTTTGTTGAGGAAACAACAATTACTTTATCTAATATTTAAGTTGTAATGTATTTCTTTAAATTGTTTTATTAACTGTTGAGATATTAATAAATTAATTGAATTGAATTATTATCATCATCATCATCATCATTATTATTATTATTATTATCATCATCATCATCATCATTATTTATTGTGAGAATTTATTTTATGCCAAGTAAGACATTAAAAGTAAAAGAAATCAAAAAAGCAAATAAATGTTTTAAAGAGGTTTGTGCTTGTTTATTGCAACATGCAGTGAATTCAGTGGATAATAGGTCATAATTATTTTTTACGATTGTTTATTGCTCTGTAAATTTACAATACTTTTCAACACACACATATACAGCACACTTTTTAAGTATATAATCTGCATGTATAAATTAAGATTTTAGTATTAACAAAATTTAAAAAATAATGCAGTCATCAATAATAAATTGAGAGAGCACGTTTACTTACATGTATAGTTATTGTATGTGTGTGTGATCACTCATTTATCTTTTCTCAAAAAATAAAAATAGTTAAATACTGTAGTGCATCTTTATTTTTTAAAAAATAAAATAAAATGAATAGCAAAATATCAGACTTTCATTACAATTAAACTTTTTCTTAGAAATTTATTTTTCTCCTATTGTAGCATAATAGACTCATTATCACAGACTTAACTCAGTATTACCTTTAGAATATTTACAATCATTCCTTCTTGCCATTACTAATTTCAAATTTTTGGATAAGTTCTTTAAACCTTAAACTGTCTGAATATAAATCGTTTACAGTTATTTTTTTCCGTCATTACTAAAGTGAGAACTTTCATTTTATCATTTAACAAAAATACAATTTTAATTTCTAGCTTTAAACTTAGAAATGATTTTATTATATGAAATTGCTATATTTAAAAAAATTTAAATACGTAAATTGTTCTAAATTTAAAATAAATAAATAAATGAACTAAAATTATTATGAAGCAAAAATTAGAAAGTTATATATGTTTTAATTAAAATAAAAATGTTATGATAAGATAAGCATTTCTGTTGTAGAAAATATTTGTAGCTAAAAGAATAGACCAGGTTAGAGATTAGTTAAAATGATAATTAAATAATGGTTCCAGTATCAGATATAGAACATCATTAATAGTAATTAGTGTTCAAGAATTTTCCATGACCATAGCAATGCTATCTGGAATTGGATTGAAAAAAAGATAAAAACTGACTTGTAGAAGAATCGAGATCATTTCACACACATTCATATTGATGCAGCTGATCGTGTTTAACCCAAGGAAAATACAAAGTTTGAATGTTTAGAAGGAATATGGATGCACCCAGTGAACTCACTACTGAAGGTTCAAAAGAGAACTTAAGAGACTTCTGCAGGTCTCGTTAGCCTTATTAAAATTTTGTATGTCTCATTGATTATGTATTGCCACTTTTTAAATGCTAATCTATTTAAGTGTTATTATTTATTAAGTTTTTATACATCAGC
The DNA here is from genome assembly GCA_028023455.1 of Epiperipatus broadwayi. Classification (NCBI taxonomy): domain Eukaryota; kingdom Metazoa; phylum Onychophora; class Udeonychophora; order Euonychophora; family Peripatidae; genus Epiperipatus; species Epiperipatus broadwayi. Next base: position 4,351,907 of record JAQFVV010012440.1, on the reverse strand, counting down.
ATTGTTAATTTTAGTTTACTGTTATTTTATTGGCAATAAATGTCAAGTTTTAATTACAAAATTTCTTGTATCATTATTATTTCTACTTGTCTTATCACCTTTACCACAACAACAGTACTTGTGTTAACTGTATACAGCAGAAATACCATGCTATAATAAACTTTTGGAAGATTAAAAGAAATGAAAAATGCCACCATTACTCAATCATCACCTCATCATATAAAAGCAGGTTTATACAAACTAATTTTTACTATTTTCACTGATGGTTTGTTTAAAATAATGGTAAATAACTTCTCAATCTAGATGGCAAGAAATTTCAAAGTTTAACATGATTGTAAATGATGAACCAGTGCCAATCGATTACACTTTTGTTTTTAAAAAAATCTAATTGCTTAAATTGTTTCATTAAAGATCTTATAAAAACTATGTTTGTTTTACTTTCATTTGTACTCTTTTTAAAATTAACTGTTTAATAGGTAAAATTATAGGATCTGTCATACTTTAGTAAAAAAAAATATCAACGACCGTACACGTCGCTTGATGGCACTGTTGTTAATTGAATGTAAATGCTTGAAAATAGAAAGGGCACGTATAATGAAGTTATGGAAGGATAAATATGAAAAAAGTGATTATACAGAAAGTGGATTATTGGTTTTTATGCTGGGTTTGGGAAAGATATGGGGGATTTAGATATAAAGGCCATATAGTTGACAAAGATTATGTTGTGGAAATGGGATGGAGCAGAATATGATTTCTCTGGGCATAATTGTTGAGAGATTCTTGACTCCGTTTAAGGAGAAGCTACAGTACATCACATCACATATATAAAATATAACGTTACCTGGCCACAAACTTTTAAGTGCTAATTAACCTTTAATAAGGTTTTTTTTAATACTGTCAAAAACTCATTAATTAAGCATAATTTGCCAACAGTGGTGGACCTTTTTTAAAAAGGACCTTTTTTTTTTTGTTATTTTATGATCGTAATACACCAAAAATCAATTCGCATTTTTAAAAAAGTAAAAAAAAAAAATTATTATTATTTTTTTTTTACGGCGAACTTTTTAAAAAAGTACATATTTATTTTAGACGGCGGACTTTTAAAATAAGTAAATGTATTCTTTTTTTTTTTTTTTGGTTTCAAAAAAAAATGTTTAAATCATAATTTTTCTTTTACTTTTAATAACGACAAGTACACGTATTCATTTTAACTTTTAGATTTGTATTCTTTTTTTCTTCTTCAAGAAATGTTTAAATCATAATTTTTCTTTTATTTTTAATAACGACAAGTACACGTATTCATTTTAACTTCTACATTTTTATTAAAACATTCATTTTAACATTTAGACTTTCAAAGCCGCCTACTTGGCGCATTTTCATTTTCAACAAAAAACATTGGATAAATAAATACAATTGGGAACAAATTCTTTTTAACATTTAGATTTTCAAATGCCATCTATTTGTTTTTAGAAGAATTTTATTGTCACTAATACATATGATTTTGCCATGCAAGCCTAACGTTTGATATATGATGACTCAACAAGGGAAAAGGCTCTTGTGTTCTTTTCGGCAGGGATGGAGGTCTTGACTGATAGCGATCTCATTGTTCTGGGGTGAGACATGTATAAAGGCTCCATGTGTTATTGAAAAGGACTTTTGTTGATAGGAGTAAGTCTTTTGCTTAAATTTAGTTCTGCACCTGGCCATCCATAGAGCATATGAAATAAAGACGACTAGCTGGATGACCAGAGTGCAGACAGCTCTTGAGATCTATTTGTTTGTTTGTTTTTAATTGGCCAACAAATAATATTTCAGAAACAAATACAATTGGGAACAAATTCTTTTTAACTTTTAGACTTTTAAACGCCTTATACTTCACGGAATTTTAATTTTCAATAGAACCACAATAAGATTTCATAAAGAAATACAATTGTGACCAACTTTCTAAACAAGCTATGGCATCAACAAAACAACAGTGAATTATGGCCCAAGGGCAAGATGGAAGGTTTTCACGACAAAGCTCCTGCAGACCGCAGATCTAGCATAACAGGGTGGCTCGAGATACATCCAATTTGGACAGTACACATTCTACAGTTAACTCATCATGGCTCCAATAGTAAATAATTCGCAAAACTTTACACAGAGACAATTGGGAACCATCAAACCATGTTCCATTCTTCACAGAACACTATTGATGGCAGGATCTTGACACACACTCAAAACGGTAGTTCCCAGAGATCCTCAATGACATGGGCTGACCACAATTGCAGTTTTTCATTTTGGCTAATGAGACAGCATCTTGTTCTGTAGTCAGCAGTTGACATAACTTCAAATGTTAGCTATTACGTTTGGCCATTTTGTTGATCACGCGAATATATCACGATGACTGTGACTATTACAGAAACACACTAGAAGGCATTACTGGGTGCCTCAGTTAAATGGTCACTTAAAATGTGTCACTTTTAAAATTTTCCAAAACTCACTCAACGTCATTTGAATGGAATACAATATTTTATTACATTTGACTTAAAATGTTTAGTTAACTTAAAATATACACACACTCAAATTATATGATAGTGCAGACTTAATAGCGATTGCTTCTATAATAACAACAGGTCATTTGAACTGTCACTTGAAAGCCTGAATTATGAGAAATTAGCACAACACCCTAGAAGGTATATACTGGGTGCCTCAATTAAATGGTATATTTAACTGTATTTGAGTAGCTAACAGGCTGTCAAGCAACGTCTACAGTCATTGATACTTGTACCATATTAACAAAATGACAGCAATGTAAATCAATACAAATTATTGAACTTTTTCTTTTTACAAGTGAATAATAGTAAGTATTATTAAACTATTAAAATTTTACCCAGCTTTAGAGATTATGAACATAAACATATATTTTATGTTATGACAAGACTAATAATAAAAATTTATTAAAAATAAAATGTAACACATATGGCACTGAAGTTGAAAAAATGGTTGCTTCTGTACCAAAAAAATTGATTAAATTAATGAATTATAATGATTACATTTTTGATTTATTTATTTACATTATTTTGATAGGATATAATTGAGGTAATATCTATTAATACTGCATATATAGCTGCTTCATTGTGTAAAAAATAATATGTCCAGTACAGTAAAAATGTTTAAACACAGTATTGTTTACACTTATTGGACTTAGCAATGTAATATCCATCACTGCTATTGAGAACATCTTACAGCTTATGTCTCAAGAACATTGTCAGCTGCTGAGAAAAATTAGCCACCTTGACAATGAAGCTTTAGCTATAATTTTTACAATAAAGAAATTTCATCAATATATTTATGGATAAAAATTTCAAATTTATACAGTTAATTGTCCACTACTGGAAATATTTGACAATGATAAAATTAATTCCAGAACATATAAGCTAATATATGTTCTATTAGATAAATATACTATGGCATATGATTATGACTTATATAAGCTTGGAAAGCAGATTGGCTATGTGGATGCTTTATCACAACTGCCTATTGCTAGCCTAAATCCACTCATCTTTGGAAATGTCTGTCTAGACTTTAATGGACCAAGGATAGTCATATATTTTTAATAATTTGTGGATTTACTTTTAAAATGGATGGAATATAAAAATCATAAAAAAATACTAGTGCCAAGAGCACCATTAGAGGACTGAAAGAAATCTTTGCAAATCACAGTTATCTTGAGACTATAGTTACATACAATGGGACTGGTTCCCCCCTCAGCAATTTAAAGATTTTCTAAACCAGATAAAAGAATACAAAATGTGCTTAATCTGTCATAATATCCCAAATCTAATGAAATCTGCACAAGGATATTACAGAAATATTATTAGATGCAATTGTTTTTTCCAGGATTTTATTCCATATACAGTTACTAATAAAACACCAGCTGAATTGTTAATGTTCAGAAAATTCCATACTCATCTTTCTAAATTATTTCCAGTTACGAAGAAAAATTTAAATGACTATGGATTGTGAAATTTTTAAGAGTAGAGAAAGTTTTAAGGTATATGGCATTTTAAAAAATAAATGGCTACCAGAAGAAATATTGAAAGTCTTATCTAGGCAATTGGATAATGACAAAAAAAAATTAAGAGACATATCATTTAAGACATCATATAAAAGGAATTCCAAATATAAATAGTATTAGTGTTAAATCACCAAATGATGATGAAAATTTTATTGTAAAGATAGAGGGAAATTTGTGTATATAGATGATGCCAAAACAAATTATGCAACCAGGAATCAAATTATTGAATCAGTGGAAGATCATATAACATCAAGTGTCCTCCACCAAAAAGAAATTATAACTGCACAAGAAGAGAAAGAAAGACTTTTTCCTAGAAAAGAATACATACAAACTACCTGCAAAATTAGAAGATTGTGTGTGAATAAGAGCTTTATTTCTAGAGTAGGGGAGGAAAGATGGACTGTATACATGTGTATTGTTGTATATGCAATGTAAATGTAGATATTATTTACCTCAAGTAAATATTATACACACAGTATATGAATAAAATATCTAATGATTATTATGCTACATATGCCAATCATAAATTTAAATGTGTATTAAAAGCAATTATGTAAATGAGAAATACAAAAATAAACTCTTATTAAAAAAATAACCAGTTAAGACTTATTGGTGTGTGTGTGTAAGAAAACAAATAGTTATACATTTGACATACTACAAGAGCAGTGAATTGTCTACATATTGTTGATATGTAACTGCCAAACTTTAGATTCATCATTCATAATATATATTTTAGTCATACCAGAATTGGTCCTTGAAAACTTTCATTTCAGACACAATGCAAATGCATTTTAATTATCTACCCATGCATGCGTAAAAATTGATACACACACTCAGAAGCTTATTTATAGACTTCAGAGATTTCTAATGAAATTTTTAATCGTTACTTACTCTTTATTTCTTTTTCTATTTTGTAGATATTAAAAAATTTGTTTTGTTACTTTAACTTGTACTTAAGTTTACTTGATGCTTTTCGACTAGTATTGAGATAATAACATTGTCCGGGACATAGCACTTACATTTTAATTTAAAACAAAAATTGTTAATAAAACTGTCAAACGTTTTTTTAAAGGATCATATTTAACCTTATCAAAAAGAAATACTTTTGTTAAAAATCATTAAAGGATTCTTCTAGAAAAAAAATAACTGTCATTTTTAATGCTTAGTTGTCTTTTTACCCTTTAAAACAATAAGAAAAATATTACAAAAAAGTTGAAAGCTTTTAAATAAAACTTTTTAAATTATCTAAAAATAGAAAAAAATACTATGTTTGTATTTAATGACTATAGTTAATGTTAGTTTCCTTTTTTTAAAATTTATATGTAATTACATTTTTTGAAAATAATAAGTGTTATGAAAATTAACAATTGTAAATACAAAAAATACAATATTTAAATGATAATAAATTAAAATTGTTGTGGTTTTTTTTAAAATTCATTTTTATGTTTTTAAATTTATATATATATATTCTAACTCTCTAACCTCAACTCTAGGAAAGTAGATTGAAAACAATACTAGAACCGAATAAGGAATGCCGGTGTGTTTACCTAAAAATAGGACTAATAAGATTATGTATACCCGGACGCCAAATTGTAATTATGAAATTGTAATGCGCACCAGAGATCATCATCCATGCTTATTACTATAGGATTCAATGAAGAAAATAATTAAAATGTCTTCAAAAAATATATATAATGTTGATACATCCAACTTAAGTTATTATGGTCTTAATTTTGAACTTAATACAATTATGTAAATACTCTCATGATAAGTTATTACTACTAACAAAATAATATAGACAATTTTCTTCCACAACTTTATATAGATATATAATCTCTAATGGTAATCATAAGAATGTAGTGTATATCTCTAATATATGTGATATTTCTAATATATAAATGACTAGAAATAAGTCAGTAATCGCTGCAGAAAACTCATAACTTATGTTTATAATATATACTATTAGATTATTATTTAATTCAAAGTAAAATAAATGTTATAAATCCTTCCCATTTAACCCAACTGCTATCATTTTCGTTCTCAGCATCTATTACTTTTAATAGTCACAATTACATAACATTAAATGTCTGTGTTATGTTCTTCTTTATATCTTCTTAACTGACAACTCTTAATCTTATTTTCTCAAACACACCTATAGGCCTACTAGAATGGAATGTACTTTTTATTTCAACTGATTCCAGATTAATTATTATTATCAAAATAGTATTTCCCAATTTTTAGCATTTACACTACTTGATTTCCAGGCTAGCTCTCTTAAATTTAATAATCAAAGTACTCAAATTTCTCAAGGTCTTGATCTGCTTGTGAGGTGCAACTTGCTAAATTAAAATTTAATGTGAGTTTGCCAGTAGAAATCATATTAAATACCAAAAGCAGAAAAGGGATTTATGTCTACTCTTAATATTCATTACATTGCAACAAACTCAATAACTAAGTTTAACATGTCTGAATTGCTATTTTCTCTTATTTTATTTTATTTCGTATAATCTGTTTGCCAAAACTAACTAGTACTTTTTAAATCTATGACATTTTATGAGTCGGGTATCTTATGAGTTGGGTATCTTCTTGATCCACATGACGTGATCATCCCCCCCCCCTACAAAAACCTTCTTGGTTGATATTTTATAAAGGTGAATTATGGAAATGAATTATGGAAGTGAATTATGGAATTGAATTATGGAAATCAACAAATATAAGACAATTCATAAATTTAAATATGATCTGGTATTAATACAATGTATTCACATCATGTTTATAAAATTGGTTATGGCAGTATTTAGAATATACCTTTTATAAGGCGGTGTAAGGTTCTAGATATCCAAACATTAAAACATTAGACACATATGTAAACTTATAACAATAACAAATGTTTATTATACTTAAATAAGAAAAGAAACATACATATGTAGTATCACAACAATCTCAAATATTATATCCATTGTAAAAATAAAAATTTAATTTCTTTTCTAATGAAATTCACATTAACTACATTTTCAGATTAGCACAAAAACATTCTAATAAGGTATAATAATAAAAAATATATATACTCTCATTATTATTTAAATTTCAAAATTAATACTTAATCATTGTTTGACCCGTAGTTCAACTTAAATGTTAATGCGTTTAAGCACAGAATTAGAATTCCGCATTTAAATATAAATATATTATCATATAATTTTTACCCAACAGCCTATTCAATTTCTTGGTCCACTTTACTTCAATAATGATAAATTTAACTACTCTAACAAGCAATAAAATATTTTTTTATATGAAGACAATATTATAACCAAATTTTCTGACTATTCATTAATTGTAAATAATTGTTTAAAATAAATAAAACAATAGTTTTATTTCTATGCATACTAAATATTCATTGCTACTGCCTGGTGATCCTGATCATTATGTTACCAGTCTAGGGTTGGTATTCATCTGGATAGGCTAGTATGTTGCCACAGCTTGACGATGTTTATATCACCTACCTTCCATAAATTTTGTCTAAAATAGATTGACCAGCGTATAAATTAAAATAACTCTCTGTCATCTCCCACATCAACACATACATCTGATTATAATCCTAACCCTGCCACAGCAACTTTTATACTACCTTGCAAAGACCATCCATGCATTCTCTCTCACTGTGCAGCACTTCACAATGCACACATTAGTGCCTTTGTAAGGGAAATTAAACAAATTTATTCCTAACTTTCAAATGTTAGCATAAACCAGGGAACTGCCTTCTTCCTGAGGCTAAGCATTATGTTAGGAACTAGTCTCTGCACATTTACTTTAAATAGGCTTGCAAAACATTTTACCACAACTACATAAATAATTCCCTACTTTGATAATACATACAAATGGAGCTGGGATCAAGTCTTGATCTCCCAATACCTGCATACATAGTAATTAAAGGATGAGATAGCTATTTCCTATTTATCCCTTTGAGGTAGTATGATAACTATATCTCAGCAATAGTCAACATTTGCAGCTTTTCACATACACACAGGGTTATCATAGTATTGTTGCAAAATGAAGTTTTAACCGACCATGAATAAAATCCATGAACTACATTAATTTTAAAATCAAGCACCCAGCAACACTCATTCAAGATTTATAATCAAAACAGATCACATCTACTTAACGAAATTCACAAATCTAACAATAAGCACACAATTTTGATTTGACAATTTTATCATATGGAAATATATAAGCTTTCATGCTTTCTCACTTTTATTATACATTAACAATTTTTTAAAACTTTAATAGTTTCTTATGGGGTCAAAATCATTCTTTTTATTTACTATGAATGTTAACTATCTACTAAACATAACAAAATAAAAAGGCAAAATAAATAAATAAATAAGATATTACACATTGTCTCTTTGGATTCCTTCGGAACTAAATTTGAATATTTTGCAAGATTAATAACAATTTAACAGAAAAATACTCACATATTGTACATAAACACTAACACAGTAGATTTATCTCACCTTAGTGATTATGGGAATTCATAAAAATATTTTCATCCAGGATGTAGCTACATTAATAATCGATATTATCATATTTAATTGTAATAATTAAAAACTGTTGAAAAATAGTCCTGCAGATTACTTTTATTTTTTAAACATTTTAGTTCCCCGGGTTCAAATCCAAATGCTCAGTTTATCACATTTAGTCCATAACTTTATTTTCCAAGCTTCATTTTCTGAGTTTTTCTTTTTAAGAGAAGATTTTAGATAAAATTAGTGTTATAGATGTTATATTTCCAGGTATATATTTACATTTGATTTCATAAGTGATGAAAAAGAATTGCTAATATATTTTCAGCAATTATTTCCTGTACATTTGACAAGTGTCACTTGCATATTTGAGTGATTCAAATAAACTATATTGGCACATTGTTCTTATTGGTGTCACAATCAAAATAATAATAATAATAATAATAATAATAATAATAATAATAATAATAATAATAATAATAATAATAATAATAATAATAATAATAATAATAATAATAATAATAATAATAATAATAATAATAATAATAATAATAATAATAATAATAATAATAATAATAATAATAATAATAATAATAATAATAATAATAATAATTCAATTCAATTCTATTATTTAAGTGCTAAACAACAGCATAAAGCCAATTACAGTTTGCACATACAATAAAAGTGAAAATAAAACATGTAGCATAAAATGAAAATATAAATGTATACATAATAAAGTAAAATTTAAAAGACAAAATCAAACATAACATTTCAGTTTAATAAGATTACAAAATTTCTTATAATCAATGTCACACAGATTAAGGTTACTCCCAATCTGATTATATAAAGAGGGTAACCTAAATAAAGGAGAAAATTTAAGAATATTAGAACGACATGTTTGAATCTGATATACACAAGTAGACCTAGTATCATAACTCAAAGACCTAATTGAGATAGTTGAAACTATATCTGATAAAATAACTTGTTTATTAATAATTTTATAAAAATATTTCAAATCCCTATACTTTCGTCTTGATGAAAGATTAATCATTTTACCCTCCCAAAAAACATATTTGAAAAACTTCTTTGAAATAGACTGCAACAAGTTACATCCTTGCAAAGAACTAGGGTTCCAAATTATTGAACCATATTCAATAATAGGAAGAACCAATGAAAAAAACAATTTCCGTTTAGTATCATTACTGAACTGATAACCATGTCTAAGAATGGCACCCATAACCTTAAAAGCCTTACCAACAATCATTTCAAGATGAGGAGTAAAAGATCCATTACAAGAAAACATAATTCCAAGATCTTTTTGGCATTTAACTGAAATAATTTTATGAGAATTGATATAATAACAAAATTGTAAAACTTCAGATTTTTTGGAATAAGAAACAAAGGAGCATTTATCAAAATTAACTGTCATATTATTTGACTCACACCAAGCACTAAAGTTATCAATATCCTTCTGAAGGAGAACACAATCGTTAACTGACATAATTCTTCTAAAAATCTTACAGTCATCAGCATAGCTTAACAGAAAAGAATATCTCAAGCAATCCTTAAGATCATTAACGTAAACATTAAACAGCATGGGTGCTAAAATACTACCCTGCGGAACACCTAAATTGCATTCAAATTTAAATGAAACTTTATTATTGAATTTAATATATGCTGTACGACTACACAGAAATGATTGAAACCAATATACAAGTTTATTAGAGAAACCTATTTTATGTAATTTATGAAGTAAGACACTGTGATCAACTTTATCAAAGGCTTTTGATAAATCAAAATAAATAACATCTAGTCTTTGATGATCTTCAATAGCATGAGCTATATGATCATAAATTGTCAGAAGATTACTATCAATTGATCTATTAGGACTAAAACCATGTTGAGAAGAAGAAATTATCTTACCCACATCTGAAATAATTTTATTATAAATACATCTCTCAAAAATTCGTGCAATGGTATGCAGAACAGAAATCGGTCTATAATTAGAAACACAATCTCGATCACCATTTTTGAAGATTGGAACCATTTTAGCACATTTCAAAACACTAGGAAAAGTACAAGAATTAAGAGACAGATTAAAAATAAAGGCAAGAGGTACTGCAATAAATTCGGCTAACCCCTTATAAATAAAAGAAGGAATATTATCATATCCTAAACTAGAGTGAGTCTTAAGCCTCCTAATAGCTACAATAACATCTTCCCTAGAGATATGATCAATTGTACATTTAGCACTAGACAAATTGCCAGGAAATGTGATTTTAGAATCAATCCCATGTTGTGAAAAGTATAACTCTGCAAAATGTTTAGAAAATTCATCTGCATTTAATGCAGAACCATGAGTCATTTGAACCTTTTTCTTACCCAAGCCTGAATTATTAACAAAATTCCAGAATTCTCTAGGATTAGAAGAAATATTAATTTCAATTTTTTTTATATACTCTTGTAAATCTCGTTTATAGATATATTTAGCCAATCTTCTAAAATTGATAAAGTTATTATAATAAATTATATTCTGTGTCTTAAAATAGAGTCTATGATGGTAAGATTTCCTTTTAATAATCTTAATAAGAGTATATGAAAACCAAGGAGGATAACCTTTGTTAAACGACAATTTATTAGGAATATATACATCAATAAAACCATTAAAAATTTTCAAAAAATAATCCAAGCAAGAATTCACATCATTAATTGAGTACATATTATTCCAATCAACTTCAGAAATTTTTCTACAAAGATCAACATAATTACCCCTCCCATAATCCCTTTTCACAACATTAGAACGAGTAATTTTAGAATAACACATCTTAATATAAAATTCGATAGGTGGATGATGAACATCAATTGGAAAAGAAACAGAGACAAAGTGAAAATTACTAACTATTGGTACATTACAAAGAACACAATCTAAAGTACGCTGAAAATTATTAACAACAGGGTTATATTGTTGAAGCCCAAAAAATTTGCAAAATCTAAGCATTCTTAAAGCTTTCTGAGATAATAAAGAATAATGCGTAATAATCTTACCCTTAAATAAATCAGGCATATTCAAATCACCAACAATGATAATATTATTATATCTAATCAAAAAATCTTCAAGTGCTGTCAAGAAGTAATCAAGCTCTAAAAGTGAGATATTAGGTTTAAAATAAATATTTCCCAATATACATTTAAAATTATGATCCATATAAACTTCACACCATGTAGATTCACATACAGAAGAAGTAAAACATAGATCCTTATATAAAACATTTTTGTTGATGGCAATAAGAGTACCACCTCCTCTAGCTGCATATTCTAAAGATCTATCCGTACGTAAAATAATATACCTATTATCAAGGAAAGAACAATCGGAAAATTGTTGATTTAACCAAGTTTCTGTAAAAAATATCAAATCAAAATGCTCTGTTTCAAAGAATTGTTTAATTTCCACACACTTAGTTCTCATCCCTCTAACATTCATATAAAAACAAGAAAGCCCTATCATATTAAATTAAAAATAAATCAAAACAAATAAATAAATGAAATCAAGTAAAGAAAAATGTAAGTAAGTATAGTGAATAAAGAAAATAAGAAATTAAAAAAAATAAGAAATCAAAGAAAATAAATAAATACCACTAAGGTTTTAAAGAATTAGCCAAAGTTCCATAAAAAAAACGAATGGAAGCACCACGAGGCCATAAATTGGAAGAGATTAAATCATTATGTTTATGAGCAGGAGCAGATACATAAAAGCAAGAAGACTTCGAGTTATGCATATTAATTTCATGACACATGATCCTAGTTCTTAAATGTTTTTCAAGAAATACCTTAATATTATATGAATTAAGACTCACTGGCACATTAGAAACAAAATATCTATTACAGCGGCTCTCAAATTGATTCTTCAAAATATTTAGTCAGCCAAAGGTTTTGTGCCTGCTCAAGGCAATCATCATCACCATCAGGTGGCACAGGTATGATTATATCCCACAACTGCCCTTTTGATTCTTTTAAAATTATATATATTGACTCTAATATTATCATAATAACACTCCATCATAAAAATATCACACTTAACCTAGTATTTGTCTATATACCACCAGGCCCTGTCATCATCTCCAGAATAATAGCAACAATAAATTCAATGCTTACAACAACACCAAATCCCATAATACTACTGGGAGATTTTAACACGACCTACCAAATTTTTGTCACCAAATGGATCCATCAAATAACAATCCCACTTATGAGTGCTGAAGGTTTTTTCCCATTAAACTCAATATCTTTTAATAACAATAGATATAAGTCACTTATTGATTTGTGTTTCTACTCACCAATGTTACATCATTATTTTAATCTTGAACTCTGTCCATCTATAATCTCAGATCATGCTGCCCAGTTCATCACTCTCGACCTAACAAAAATACAGAATACAACAATAGCCCTTCAAAAGACTATGCGAATACTTCTTCCAGCACAAACAACTGAATTCCTATATTCAGAAACATATATAATGCTCCAAAAACTTCATAACATGTCACTCGATCCAGTACAAAAGTATATAGCATTCCTCAATATAATTTCTTTCAACATCAATCATATTACCTGCAATTCAACACCCCCACCAGATTATTAGCTTTGGCAGATGAACTACCTAAAAAAATAACCATTTCCAGACCAACTACAGATAATCAAACACAAATTAAAAAAACTTACAGAAATGTACAACAATACATGCAACACACTAAAGCAATATGTAGCAATAAAAAAGAAAAAAATATACCTTACCCAACAACACACTTGGACCAGAGCATACATACGGTGGGCACTGGGATACCCATCCACAGTCAGAGTGCCTATGGCACTTGAAATAGATGGCTCTATAACAGCTGGACATAACATGATAAACCCAATATATCAACACTTTAAAAAAAAACTGCAAAAACAAAGAGTGTACATACCAAATGAAGACATATTTGGAGACCCTGAAACAGACACACCAATAAAAACAACTGACATTGTATTTCAACTTGCAACAATAACAAACACATGTCACCCAGGACCACAAGGAATTCCAAAATTTGTGTTCAAACATCTTAGTCACTTCACAGCCAAATACCTGTGCGATTTAGCCAATTACATATCCCAAAAAATTTACAACATACAAAGTCTATACCCAATTGCAATGGTTCCATTTAACAAAAAACCAACAGCAATATCATCTTTATCTAATCTATGACCAATTTCAATGGGACCTTTAGGAATAAAAATTCTTGAAAGAGTAATAAAGGAGAAAATAGAACAACATATACTCCCTGTGTTATCATCAGCACAATATGCCAAAAAAGGATCATCCATTGGCCAGGGTGCCTTAATGTACAAAACAATAATCGAAGTAGTAAAAAAAAAAGAAATATGCACCAATTATAGTTCAACTAGACATTGAGGCAGCATTTGACTCAGTGCCTATAGCCAAATTATTAGATGTGCTGAAAAAAACAACAATACCTCCATCCCTACTATATATAATAGCCAATCTGCTACTCAGCCATGAAATTCACATCACATTGAATGGGAAAAATTCACCAGCCTTCAGACCGAGTCAATCCATCCCACAAGGATCCCCCCTCAGTGCCTTGCTCTTTACAATATATATAAATCCTCTATTAATAGAGATACAGAAAAAAATAAAAGGCATTCAAATCCCAAACACTGCTTTAAATATATCATGCATAGCCTATATGGATGATGTAACCATTTTCCTCCCCTCTAAAAAGAACCTCCCCATATTACAAGAGATAATCAAGAATTATACCTCAAATTTTAATTTAAAAATTAACACAAATAAAACTGCTGCATGGTCAATATACACAGGCAAGCACTGTACAGAGATGTTTAATGGTAAACCATCTGCTTTCCTTGGTTTCCCATTCTACCTTGGAACCAATGGAATGAGGCAAAAAATTCAAAATAAATTAAAAAAAGATGCTGAAAAAATCACAGCCTCACTTGAAAAGTCATACCTGTCAATATATGCAAAGGTAGCACTATTTAATCAACTTATAATTACAAAAATTACCTACTACACACCTATAATCAAATTTGCAAAAACATTCATATCTAAAATCTCATCAATCTGTAACAAACTAATATGGAAGAGAAAGACAGTGGCAATCTCTTTAAAAAATCTGAGCAGACCACCACATAGCAATGGACTTGGACTCCATACAATCAATGTTTTTTACACACAGAAATCAGTAAATCTAATAACAGCAACCATAAAAAGATTTCCAGACCTGGAGTGTGTAATTAGTATAATACCCACAGACAGACCACCCCCTTCATATGGATATCTATCCACACTGATTGAAGAACTCAAGCCAATATACAACAAAATATCACTCAATAATGACAACAAGTATACATACTGGGACATTTATAATATACTATACCCAAACCAGACACCTAATCTACATCCATCAGTTCTTGGGATAGACAACAGGCAACTACTGCAACAATTCAGAAAATGGTCATTAGAACCAAAATTATTTGATTTTCTACTTAAGCTTAATCTTAATGCTCTACCCACAACACATTTCCTTAGATTTTGTAGATTCTATACAAATATAGACCCCATGTGTGGGCTATGTCATAGAGAAGAAGAGACACAAGATCATTTTCTTCATTCCTGCAGTGCCCTAGAAACAATACGTCGCACAATGTTTACCACATACAGAAAGGCTATCATTTCAATTGATGAAATAATAAATACATTTAAAAAAGGCAACATCCCTGCTATTCGTGCAGCAACATATAGCCTTTATGCCTACTGGTGTACCAGATGCACTTTTGCACTTGCTAATAACCCTCGACGCCACCCAGCAACATATTCAATAAAACTAGAACTGTTCAGAAAAAGAGACAGCATCCTAGCTCAACCAGATGTGTTTGCAGCCACATGGTCACACTTGAAACAAAGATCCAGTCTATAAAATATAAAGTCCAATATGATAGATGATGACATTTTCAACATCAGCTTTTTTCCAACTTCAAAGAGATGCAAGCATAAACTGAACTAAATAGAAGACCAAATTTAAAAACAAGAAAGAAAGTATGCAGAAATGATAAAGACTTATATACTGAAAGTTGTTGTAATTTGTTTTGCATTTGTAACAAATCAATATAGTACTAGATGTGACTCTGTAACTTTTTAGACTCAATAAAGTTTTGCTTTGAAACCTTATGTATTATAATAATAATAATAATAATAATAATAATAATAATAATAATAATAATAATAATAATAATAATAATAATAATAATAATAATAATAATAATAATAATAATAATAATAATAATAATAATAATAATAATAATAATAATAATAATAATAATAATAATAATAATAATAAGTAGTAGTAAGCAATCTTTAACAATAATAATAATAATAATAATAATAATAATAATAATAATAATAATAATAATAATAATATCCCGCAGCAAATCTCTGCTGAGGTAAGAAGCAATCTTTAAGCTCTCCGATGTAAGTATTTATATTTTTCTTTTGTTTCAACTTGTTATTCGCAAAACAAACGTAATACAGAACAAATCAAATCATATAATAGATTAATAGAGTATTTTTAAAGAAAATATCGGTGTGTATTCATATCTTTTTTTAAAAAAAAACTGACTTGAGTCAGAATAATAAATCATGGCTACTGCCCAGTCAAGCGTGAGCGAGTTAAGCACCAATACGAAATTAACAACATCGTTAGTTTCAACATCACCTATTTCGTATGCAAAAATACTTAAAAGCAACAGCAATATTACAGCACCAACCCAAATACCGCGTTTCCGAAGAACAAATACAAATGATATAAAAAATCTAGATCTACATACTCAAGAGGAACGTCAACCCCCAGCCGCAATCTGGACAAAAGAAATGCTTGAAAATGTGATGGACCGTTTCAATGATACGGTGCCTCGTATGTTGTTTGAAACTTTTCGCAGGTTTTTTTCACCAACATCGCTAGTACTCGCAGTAACAGATAATCAATGCTCATTATATCGTTTCCCAAAAGCTTTATTATATGAAGCAATTACGCAAAATGCACTATGGGAAACAATCTCTTGTATCGCAGACCATCCAAATTCGCGATATATAACCATTGATTTTTATACTCAGCAGCAAAAAGAACGTTTTCAATCCACTATTTTAGCACTCGATAATTACGCACTCGTAATTATAGATGAAAACCAGAAAAATATTATTACTGGAGTGCTAAAAAATACTTATCTTAAATACAACTTACAAGATTTTCAAAAAATGATAAACCCGTTTGGAAAAGTAATTGCCCTACAGCCAATTTATTTAAAAGACACACCTATACCGATATGTAGTAATCGTTTTGAATTTAAAATAAAACTCCATAAAAATGTAGATGCTGCCACGATCCCAACACAAATTACAGATCAAGAAGCAACACTCTCTCTTCACATAAGAGGTTTAAAGCCACATTGTTTTGGCTGTGGACAGAGAGGCCACCTAGCAACTCAGTGCGATAACACAAAAGGCAATCACTGTGAACAAACCAAAATCCTCTCCCCAGAACAACCCACTGATGATGAAAATAAAATTTCTAATAACACTACATCCATTGACAACCCAATAATAGAAACCGGAAAAAAACAGGTTCAAACACCCACAAACAAAAATGATAATGGAGCAGAATTGCCAATCCCAAAGACTAACCAAAAAAATAATAACACAAAAACTAACATAGACACCCAAGATTCAAACGAAAATAACTCTCAAGAAACCACAACACAAAATGCAGTAATTACATCACAGGATCAGCAACTCAATAAAACAAAAGGTGTACCAAGTAAAAATCAACAAACAGAAAATAAACACACACAGCTATATAATGAAAATATAAATCAAGATAATATAAGTACACCAATAATAAAACAAACCACAATAATAAACAAAACTGCATCAAACATAATGGATGCAATAGAACCCCCTCTTCCACCCATTCAAGAGAATACACCAGAGGGAAAAAGAAAGCCAGGTAGACCACCTAAAAACCATGAATCCAAAAAGGCAAAAAAAAAAAACAGACCAAAAGCACAACTCATCAGACATATACAACTTAGAAAATGATGAAATAGAAATGGATTTAAGCCAACAACAAATGGACAACTGTTCAGTTTCATCACAAATTGCCTGTATAGAGTCTGAACCAATATTAAATGAAAGAAAAACTGATAATAAACCCTACCAAGTCTTAAATATGTATCAGCATCCATCTACTGCAATATAAACAAAAATTTAGAATTAAAAAATCAATACCCTGTTATAAAATTATCCTGTAACATGAAGATAAAAATTGGATCTCTAAACATTAGAGGCTTAAATGCCATCAAAAAACTTTTTGAACTCAAAAAATGGTTACATACAACACAACCACACATACTGGGGCTATTGGAAACAAAAATATACAGTGGCTCTCAAATTGATCCTTCAAAATATTTAGTCAGCCAAGGGTTTTGTGCCTGCTCAAGGCAATCATCATCACCATCAGGTGGCACAGGTATAATTATATCCCACAACTGCCCTTTTGATTCTTTTAAAATTATATATATTGACTCTAATCTTATCATAATAACACTCCATCATAAAAATATCACACTTAACCTAGTATTTGTCTATATACCACCAGGCCCTGTCATCATCTCCAGAATAATAGCAACAATAAATTCAATGCTTACAGCAACACCAAATCCCATAATACTCCTGGGAGATTTCAACATGACCTACCAAACTTTTGTCACCAAATGGATCCATCAAATAACAATCCCACTTATGAGTGCTGAAGGTTTTCTCCCATCAAACTCAATATCTTTTAATAACAATAGATATAAGTCACTTATTGATTTGTGTTTCTACTCACCAATGTTACATCATTATTTTAATCTTGAACTCTGTCCATCTATAATCTCAGATCATGCTGCCCAGTTCATCACCCTCGACCTAACAAAAATACAGAATACAACAATAGCCCTTCAAAAGACTATGCGAATACTTCTTCCAGCACAAACAACTGAATTCCTATATTCAGAAACATATATAATGCTCCAAAAACTTCAAAACATGTCACTCGATCCAGTACAAAAGTATATAGCATTCACCAATATACTTTCTTTCAACATCAATCATATTACTTGCAATTCAACACCCCCCACCAGATTATTAGCTTTGGCAGATGAACTACATAAAAGAATAACCATTTCCAGACCAACTACAGATAATCAAACACAAATAAAAAAACTTACAGAAATGTACAACAATACATGCAACACACTAAAGCAATATGTAGCAATAAAAAAGAAAAAAATATACCTTACCCAACAACACACTTGGACCAGAGCATACATACGGTGGGCACTGGGATACCCATCCACAGTCAGAGTGCCTATGGCACTTGAAATAGATGGCTCTATAACAGCTGGACATAACATGATAAACCCAATATATCAACACTTTAAAAAAAAACTGCAAAAACAAAGAGTGTACATACCAAATGAAGACATATTTGGAGACCCTGAAACAGACACACCAATAAAAACAACTGACATTGTATTTCAACTTGCAACAATAACAAACACATGTCACCCAGGACCACAAGGAATTCCAAAATTTGTGTTCAAACATCTTAGTCACTTCACAGCCAAATACCTGTGCGATTTAGCCAATTACATATCCCAAAAAATTTACAACATACAAAGTCTATACCCAATTGCAATGGTTCCATTTAACAAAAAACCAACAGCAATATCATCTTTATCTAATCTATGACCAATTTCAATGGGACCTTTAGGAATAAAAATTCTTGAAAGAGTAATAAAGGAGAAAATAGAACAACATATACTCCCTGTGTTATCATCAGCACAATATGCCAAAAAAGGATCATCCATTGGCCAGGGTGCCTTAATGTACAAAACAATAATCGAAGTAGTAAAAAAAAGAAAGAAATATGCACCAATTATAGTTCAACTAGACATTGAGGCAGCATTTGACTCAGTGCCTATAGCCAAATTATTAGATGTGCTGAAAAAAACAACAATACCTCCATCCCTACTATATATAATAGCCAATCTGCTACTCAGCCATGAAATTCACATCACATTGAATGGGAAAAATTCACCAGCCTTCAGACTGAGTCAATCCATCCCACAAGGATCCCCCCTCAGTGCCTTGCTCTTTACAATATATATAAATCCTCTATTAATAGAGATACAGAAAAAAATAAAAGGCATTCAAATCCCAAACACTGCTTTAAATATATCATGCATAGCCTATATGGATGATGTAACCATTTTCCTCCCCTCTAAAAAGAACCTCCCCATATTACAAGAGATAATCAAGAATTATACCTCAAATTTTAATTTAAAAATTAACACAAATAAAACTGCTGCATGGTCAATATACACAGGCAAGCACTGTACAGAGATGTTTAATGGTAAACCATCTGCTTTCCTTGGTTTCCCATTCTACCTTGGAACCAATGGAATGAGGCAAAAAATTCAAAATAAATTAAAAAAAGATGCTGAAAAAATCACAGCCTCACTTGAAAAGTCATACCTGTCAATATACGCAAAGGTAGCACTATTTAATCAACTTATAATTACAAAAATTACCTACTACACACCTATAATCAAATTTGCAAAAACATTCATATCTAAAATCTCATCAATCTGTAACAAACTAATATGGAAGAGAAAGACAGTGGCAATCTCTTTAAAAAATCTGAGCAGACCACCACATAGCAATGGACTTGGACTCCATACAATCAATGTTTTTTACACACAGAAATCAGTAAATCTAATAACAGCAACCATAAAAAGATTTCCAGACCTGGAGTGTGTAATCAGTATAATACCCACAGACAGACCACCCCCTTCATATGGATATCTATCCACACTGATTGAAGAACTCAAGCCAATATACAACAAAATATCACTCAATAATGACAACAAGTATACATACTGGGACATTTATAATATACTATACCCAAACCAGACACCTAATCTACATCCATCAGTTCTTGGGATAGACAACAGGCAACTACTGCAACAATTCAGAAAATGGTCATTAGAACCAAAATTATTTGATTTTCTACTTAAGCTTAATCTTAATGCTCTACCCACAACACATTTCCTCAGATTTCGTAGATTCTACACAAATATAGACCCCATGTGTGGGCTATGTCATAGAGAAGAAGAGACACAAGATCATTTTCTTCATTCCTGCAGTGCCCTAGAAACAATATGTCGCACAATGTTTACCACATACAGAAAGGCTATCATTTCAATTGATGAAATAATAAATACATTTAAAAAAGGCAACATCCCTGCTATTCGTGCAGCAACATATAGCCTTTATGCCTACTGGTGTACCAGATGCACTTTTGCACTTGCTAATAACCCTCGATGCCACCCAGCAACATATTCAATAAAACTAGAACTGTTCAGAAAAAGAGACAGCATCCTAGCTCAACCAGATGTGTTTGCAGCCACATGGTCACACTTGAAACAAAGATCCAGTCTATAAAATATAAAGTCCAATATGATAGATGATGACATTTTCAACATCAGCTTTTTTTCCAACTTCAAAGAGATGCAAGCATAAACTGAACTAAATAGAAGACCAAATTTAAAAACAAGAAAGAAAGTATGCAGAATTGATAAAGACTTATATACTGAAAGTTGTTGTAATTTGTTTTGCATTTGTAACAAATCAATATAGTACTAGATGTGACTCTGTAACTTTTTAGACTCAATAAAGTTTTGCTTTGAAACATAATAATAATAATAATAATAATAATAATAATAATAATAATAATAATAATAATAATAATAATAATAATAATAATAATAATAATAATAATAATAATAATAATAATAATAATAATAATAATAATAATAATAATAATAATAATAATAATAATAATAATAATAATAATAATAATAATAATAATAATAATAATAATAATAATAATAATAATAATAATAATAATAATAATAATAATAATAATAATAATAATATTGATGATGATGATGATGGGTGATGATGATGATGAAGAAAAAGAATTGCTAATATATTTTCAGCAATTATTTCCTGTACATTTGACAAGTGTCACTTGCATATTTGAGTGATTCAAATAAACTATATTGGCACATTGTTCTTATTGGTGTCAAAATCAAAATAATAATAATAATAATGAGTTTTGAATATATCTCCAATTAATAGTATTAAAGTCCAGTTATTCCTTAAAGTTTTAATTAAGCCATGAATAAAATACATAGTATTAAATGTTTGTTCCCGAGATATCTTCTTTTAAATGAAATTTTAAAAGCCAAATATGAAGATTGAGGTATAATGTGCTATGCTTTAACCCTCTTTTTAGTTATATTATAAACTATGCAGATTGGCTAATAAAATAAATTACTTTTAAGTATTCCTTTAGCATGTTTTAAGAATGCTAATTATGAACTGGCATACAGTAGTTTCACAGAATGAAACTATAGAATTTTGCATACATTTAGTTATTAATATTATGTTTAGTGTGGCGAGTGTCTTTAGAAAGCATATACGTGCATTTAAGCCTTGCTGTATATTTCTTATATAGCTTCTAGTTTTAATGGCCATCCCATCTTTTTAGTTTGGACAGCTTTTCTTTAGAACTGGAACATGAGGATTCACATTGATTTTCATAAGCTTCTCTGATCACCGAACTATGTGTAAATTTATTCATAGCAAGTTGTACGGTCCATGGTAAATGAGTACTTGGTACTGAATCCCCTGAGTAACTACACATTGAAGATGCACACCTCTCTAATAATATATATATAATACCATAGTATCTGAAGTCATACTACAAAGCTCCAGTTCATCCTTCAGTGTTGATCTGAATATGTAATCTGATTTGTATGTATATTATCTGCATAGAGGGCTTATCGTTAAGTGTTATTAAATGGCTTTATTAAATGTTAAGATGATAAATAATCATTCCTGCACCAACTTAACCATCGCAAGCCTAATAGATAGGGCATAGTAAAATTAAGACATAATTGGACTATAGATTCTAAAAATTGTAATAAACTCTTTTGAAATATAGTGCATCAGATGAGATTCTGTTATTTGCTCATCATTGTTTACAACTGCATATGTCGTTTAAAGCACTCATGTTTATTTGATTTATCTTGATTGATTAAAATATATTAAACTTTAATAATTGTGTTACGTATTATTCATAATCCATCCAAAATCTTAGTTAAATCTCTTAATCCTAAACATTAGTTAAGATTCTTAATACTAGTGTTACTTATTAATATATGCATTATCTAGCCATCCATAGATGTGTATTTAAATTACTAGTAATTTAGTTAATATTCCCCAAGTCTCTTGCTCCACCCTTTGCTACTGCCAGCACATGAACTAAGAAACTCCAAGTATAGCCTCATAAATATCACTCATAGGGTAGTAAATCATGGAATGTTGGTGGAGGAGCTGAGGTGCAATCAGATTTGAGGTCTCAACCCTTCATCTAGATTAGCCTTGGTATAATTTGCCAAAACTCTGGATTTTGTTGCATGAATGTACAGATATGACTATTACAGTGTGTTATGGCATGGATAATGAAAAGTTAGATAAATGGTATGGCATAGATAATGGAAAATTAGATAAATAATATGGCATGGCTAATGGAAAGTTAGATAAATGATACAGCATGGATAATGGAAAGTTGGATAAATGATATGGAATGGCTAATGGAAAGATAGATAAATGATATGGCATGGGCAATGGAAAGTTGGATAAATAAAAAACATACACAAATTCTAATTAAATAAAATAAATCATTGACATCTTTATTCCATTATGGATTATTTACAATCTTTCAGAATAAATCAATTTGACAGTTGAATAGGTCAGATCATTCTTCAAAATGATCATCCCCCTAACCTTTTTGAATCCATGTAGGATGGTTATTCACTATCCATTTTAACCATTCACTTAGTCTAACAATGTAACTCATTGATCAATTTGATATAATCATCCTGTTGACCAATCCCTCTAGTCTATTTTTAACTTGTCTACCTTAATCTATGACCATGTGTCATGATTTACTGTCGTCTTTAGGTATGAAGTCCCCCCTAGACATTATGTGTTTATGATAGCACAAGAGGTTTAGTCAGTCATACAGAATAACAAATAGTAAAAAAGTTAAAATGTTATTTTGACTACACAATGTAATAAATGTTTTTTAGTATTTGTCTGAAGGTTTGTAATGATAGTATATTATAAATGATGGAAATAGTCCAACATATCACATCTTATAATATACCACCATTACAAACCTTCAAACAAATACTAAAAAAACATTTATTAAATTGTGTAGTTATAATATACCACCATTACAAACCTTCAAACAAATACTAAAAAAAACATTTATTACATTGTGTAGTCAAAATAATAATAAAGTTAATTTAACAATAATAATAAAGTTAATTTAACAATAACAATAAATATATAAAATTGTCCTGTACTAGTTTGAGCATTGTCCTGTACTAGTTTGAGCATTTAATATTTTAAAGATAAAATCTCACTTCAACACCAGTCAGTCATCTAGTCCTTTGGTTAATATGTCTAGGGATCAGTATTTAGATTTTATTACAATCAAAAATTATAGTGACTGACCTATAGACCCCCTTATTATCATTGATGATTATAGGACTGGATTATCAATTCTTTCAATAAAAAAATAAAGAGTTATACAACAAAAATAGATTTGATGGAGTGGATACTAGGAAGTGTGCTACCAGGTTAAGTAAGATTATAAGTAATCCTGAATTAATTGTGGAGGTGCAAGAAAATTTAAATATGGATTGTGATTCACCCCAAGATACTAATGTATCCGCTAATGTACAGTGATGAAATGTTGGTCATAATCTTTACTGTATAGACAATTTGTACTAATTTTGTGTGTTCAGATTACTATGTTTGACTTTGTATTTTCTTTTAATATTATTTTGTATCCATATACTTCCTCCCAGACATTATTTAAGCTTCAAATTCAACTTACTTTAGATCTATACAAAATGACCTCATTTCAAAGATCTAAAAAATTTCCAATACTTTATCTCCATGTGGCTCTGTCTCTGTTATTTGTAGTCATGATTGTACCACTTAAATTGAGTAGCCTTTTTATGTTGTATGCAATTGTCTATTCTATGTGATGTTTGTTATTTTGCTGTTTGAGTTATATAATTATGTTTTTTTTTCAATATCACTGATGTTAAGGTAAGGAGTTTGAACTCAAGCCAATAGATGGTTGTTTTCAGTAACTGGATTTCTCAATTTACTTCCCATATCATCCTTTTCTCTGAAACCAAATTTTCTACACATTCTAATATTAATCTTATTAAATACCTTAGATCATATGGCTATTCACAATTCTTCACCTCTAATGCTTCAGTTTATGGAGTGGATGTATTGATACATCATAAGGCAAATTTTGAATCTTTTAAAATCTGTTATCTCAATTAAAACATGATTGTTATGATGACTTATTTATATTTATACAACAAACCTATTCTGATATATCAACTTATCTATCAGATTAATCTTATTTTTTCATCAAATCCCTTTTATATCCTTCTTTTTGGGGATCTTAATATGCCCTAGGCTGACTTTGTTCGGAAGTATCTTCACCAGATAAATTGTAAACTGATGAGTGATGAAGTATTTTTTTTCCCAGTAATGCTTTCTACTTTCTACTTTAAAATATTCAAACTGATGAGTGATGAAGGATTTTTTCCCCAATAATGCTTTCTACTTTATACTTTAAAATGTTAATTTTTCATAGAACTCTTTTTGTATTCACCAGATGTTCACTTTAGCATTAAGTCTTCTTTGTAACCAGTTTGTTTCTCAGATTACTTAGCATTCAACATTCAAATTGATATTAATCATTAAACATCACATGATCACCACCTCTTATGCTAGCACATCTGTTATTAACAAAGGCAAAACTCTCCATATAGTAGTGCCATCCAGTGCCAACCAGAAATGGGGATTTTATGCACAAGCTTCTGGCATTCATTGATTACTCTGGTTGGCACTGAATGGCACTACGGTATGGAGAGTTTTTGCCTTTGTTAATAACAGATGTGTTAGCATAAGAAATGGTGATCATGTGATGCTTAGTGGTTTAACACCAATTCTGCCTAATAGGATAGTGGTGGCTATGGTTGTTAAAAAGCCAAAGACACCAAAATGTATGGGTACTGAACTGAGTTCAGGCCCATATGATGTTATAAGCTATTGAGCTTAGATTGAAAATATTATTGTGTTTTCAGATTTTATTCTCATAGTTTTGTAGTTAAGTAGAGATAAAGGGTGGCTGCTGGAGGGTTGCATTAGATTCTAAGATCTAGGTGTAGTGCTCTCAGATCCAAAGCTCCTCAGTGACAAAGGTCACAAGCCAGAAACTGGTCTGGGGATATTGGATGAGTAGGCACTAGATAGGGATTTTATGCACAAGACTCTGACATTCATTGATTACTCTGATTGGCACTGGATGGCACTACTGTAAGGAGAATTTTGCCTTTGATGCTAATCATACATTAAAAGTTTTGCTCAAGACTTTATTGCCAGAGGCGGTAAGTATGGAGATTTACATTTATTTTATGAAGATTGACATTCGTTCCCTTCAGCCTCTTGAAGCTTGGTTCTCATTTATCAACATCATCCACTAACAATAAAGCACTGTACTAGTAGGAACAAATCAAAACTTGGGGCAATTAACTTGAAATTTAAGATCACTTCACGTGATCCTGAATTCTATATCATTTATTGTGGCTCTTAAGAAGAAATACAAGCATACTCAATATGTTTTAGCTGAATATATATTTACCCCCAAAAAAGCAAAAATCTACCTGGCTCAACCCCATAATTGGTCAAAAGGCTACATTCACTGGACTCTTTTCTATAAAAATAAAAAAATCTGTTCCTTCTTCAATAGCTACTAATGACAATTTTTGCACAGGATTCAATATGATGTCCCCACTTCTTTTATCATTTTAAGTCAAGATTACAGACCTTCAGCTGTCCTGTACTTCTGACATATGTCTTTGCTACCAATCATGCTGATCATGGCATCGCAACATATAACATCATGATGAAGCTAAAATCTCTCACTGATAGCATTCATCCTGGGCCACATGCCATTCCTATATGTCTTCTTTTGCATATTAGCAATTTCATGATATAAGTCATCATGAATTTACTTAAATTTTTGTCTAAATAAATTATTCATATTGATAAACTATACCCTGTATCATTAGTTCTATTCTTTAAGGTGAATATATTTCCTTGCCTACTAAATAACATTCAACTTATCTCTATGTCACATTTACTTTTAAAAACTTATTTAATCTATCATAAAGGATAAGATTCAACTTATTATAATTCCTTCAATTTCAAAATACCAATATGCAAAAAGGGATCACCCACATCTGATGTCATCATGCTGTGAAAAATTATAATTGATTGTTAGAACTTCAAAGAAAACTTGATTCAATAGTGGTGCAAATAGATATTTAATCTGTCTTTGATTCTGTACCCATTGTCTCTCTCATTGAATTGTTGCAGTCTCATAATGTACCTATTCCTATTCACTACATATTAACATATTAAAAAACAGAGAAATTTCTATTATTCTCAATGGCAATGTATCCACAGGATTTAAGCCTTATAATTGTATTCTGAAAGGGTCACTATTGAGTGCATTATTTTTCATCACCTATATCTATCCACTCCTTCTTGAAATAGAAGAAAAACTACCTGGCATTCATGTCCCAAAAATTAGTAGGGCTAAAAAGCATGTAAATTTTATGGATTTTGTCATCTTCCTTCAAGAAATATCTACAATCATTTATTTCAATTCTTGAACAATTACTTATCTCAATTCTTGAAGATGCAATGCTCATTTTAAACTTCAATTTAACTTTAATAAGTCATCCACATGGAAAATGGCAACAGTGTCAAGTCTCTCTTTCCTGCATCCCCACCCAATATTCACAGCTTTTCTATCTATAAATCAATAAATGCCATGATAATGTAAATCCAGAACTATCTGCTCTCTTTCCAGAGTATACTTGTTTCTTCATGCAAAAATCCCACTAATAAACACCTTAATCTTTTCAAAATTCATGTTACTATATGCCATTCATTAGGTTCATCAATGCTTTTAAAAGGATGATAAATTTTCTTTGCTCCAAATTAATTGTAATAAAAAGGTCGTGGTGTAGAACACTGAATAAGCATACCAAAGATAATGGCCTCTCACTTCACTCAATTCCTATCTTTTACTTTCAGAGTTTCACTCAATATTTAAATTTGTATCCATGTACCCTGAGGTTATAAAATTTGTCAGCATTACCCCTGTTGACAAATCACCACCTAGTAGTATTATGCTTTTTCAGTCTCTTAATGTGTTCCTGTTCATCTTGACTGGAATTAGCATTCCATAACAGAGATAATAATTTATTGGGAGGCCTATAACATGACTCATAATACCAATCAATTCCAATGATAGTACCTGCCTAATCTCATTTCAAATTCTGATATCTAGAACCAAAATACCTAGATTTCCTTATTAAAATCAATGTAGATGTCTCTACTTTCTAATTAATATTTGTCACAAAAAATGGTAAATGCTAACATTGACCTATCTGCTCACTCTATCATAAATCTGAAGAATTACCTTTTATTCCAATGCCCAATCCTTCCTGTATATAGAAATATTATTGAATCAATCATTAAAACGCATATTTCATTAATCACCAACCTCATAGACAGTATGAAGTATGATCTTTCCCCTTCCATTAGAATCACAATTTTCATTTTGTTCACCCTTTAGGTTCTGAGATATCATTTTTGTTTTAACTCTATACCCAAGAAATTTCAATCCTGTTTTATAATCAGATATCAAAAGTCAAAAACAGATATAAGGTGCTTTCTTCTGATATCTATCAAGCCATATGGAGCTTCATTATTATTCCCTCTCCTTTGTAATATTAGGCTATTAACTGAAGAATGTAAATCAATAATAGCAATAGACACATGTTGTAGGTATGTATTGGGAATGTGTTTCTGATATTTTTATAATTATTACTATGAACATCTATATAATTTGTCAGGGTATGTGGTCGAGTGGTCAGCACAGATGCCTTACAAGCAGTTGTCCCGGGTTTGTGGGTTTGCTTACCAGCTGATGCTTTGACACATGAAAAAAAAAAAAAATCTATGTAATTCCTTTTTCTGTTTGACTATTTAATACGATTAAATTGCAAATCACATAAACTTTGTATTATCCAAAGGATATTGTTAAATAATTCTTTTTTCCTCAAACTGTCCAATAAGTTAAACTTATAACCAATTTAAAGAACTAATAAAATTTAATTTTAAAAGTAAATATATATGGTCAGTTGTTGTTTTGAAAAAACAATAATAGTAAAAGCCAAAAGAATTAGCAGCTATAAATTTTTATTTTCCATGAAAAAAAAAGTTTTTCTTTTTCATTTTCTTTTGTTATTCCATAGCAAATAAAAATGAACTGGCTTGCTTTGAAACACTAACAAATTAAAAGAAAGTTAAAATGAAAATTATTTCTTGATTATGCTAATAGTTATTTTCTTTTTTTTTTCCATATGTCATAGCATCGGCCGGGACGCGAACCCACAACCGTCTGCAACCAACTACTTGCTTGCAAGGCGGCTGCGATGACCTGTCGGCTAACAACGCTTGACAAGTTGTTTTCTTTTTACTTTACATACAAAAAAGACATTGCCACTTTTTATGGACTGATTAATTTGGCAATTGCAACCTGGACAATACAAACTCACTCTAAACACCCCCCATTCTCTACACATCATAGTTCCCTACCTGTATTTAACACAAGACCATTCACATTTGACATTGTTAAGTAATCAAAAAAAAAAATGCCAATGGAGTTTCTTCATTAATAATTTAATTATTTTACCATAGAAATCTTTCAATGACATGATTATGTTAAACAACAATTGTCTTAGAGTGAAAATGTATACTATTTTGAGAATACTTAGGTCTAAATAAAAAAAAAAAAAGGTTTATTTTACTCTTTTAAATTATTCAAACAGAAGTCAACCTACGATAATGCGCTATTTCTTAAAAATTATAAATCTCCATGCACACTCTCGCTGGGCGCGGAGATTTATAATATTTAAGAAATAGCGCATTATCGGAGATTGACTTCTGTTTGAATAATTTCAAAGTTTTCAGTTGCTTTACGGTTTACATTTACTCTTTTAAATAAAAAAGAAAAAAAAGTAATAAAACAATTTAAATGAACAACTCAAGTTTTGTGTTCACATTTCTTAATCAAATAAAAAATTTTAATAATATAAAGTTTCTTTTTAAATTTTCTTTTTAAATTAATTTTTTTAAAAAAAGAATTTATCATAAGGCTCAATTGTCTTTTATTTTCTATTCTATTTTTAAAACTATTTATGAACCCATATTTTACATATATAAAGTACAATGCATCTTAAAATTGTCATTTAGTTATACCAGTATTATTTCATGATGCTAAAGAAGTGTTTTAAAGAATGTAAAGTAGAATGTAAATGCCAGAGTACATCAGTACACATTAATTTCTTATATATATAAGGTAACAAAAAATGCCAAACTATGTTCATAAATCAATCATATATATTTGCTAATAGTTTTTTTGATTATTTTTTTTAAATCACAAATAAAATAAATAATTTATCTACTATTAAAAAAATTCTATTTTCCAATATCAAAGTTTCATCTAATATATTGGATCTTAAACTTGTTTCATAAACAATTAATAATATTAGTTATTAAATTAATGTAAACATGGTTTGAATAATTTATAGAGGGAAGTTTGTAGATCTTGTTTCAAATGTATTACGCATAGTAAACCATACAAATTTATGTTAGTAAATGTCTCAGCTGTGAAATATTTGATAATTGAATCACATTTAATTTTTGTTCAAAATAATAACAGAAAAGTATAAGCTTAAGTAGTTTCTGATTTTAATCTTGATATAGATGCTGAGGTGTTACAGATAATGAAAGAAGCTTCATTTCTATAAAGATAGATGGATATCTACACAGTAACATAATTCAATGTCCTCCCAATTTTAAAATGACTTTATCACCTTAACTTTTTGATCCTGCTCTAATATTGATTTTAATTCACAAAATTCTCCTAATGTTTAAAATTAAAAACAAAATTCATTACTTATATTGATCAAAGTTGTTTGCTTTATGATAATTCTGAATGAGGATCTAGAAAAAAAAGGACAATTTAAAATTTTCACCTAATCCAATCATAAGATTAAAAGAAAGACTTTCAAAAAGTTAGTATTAGTAATCAAAATTAAATGTATTTCTCCTAATGTTAAAGAATTGATTTTTTTCTGAAATTAAAAACACCTTTAATAGCCACAACTTTTAAATGACTGTCTAAAAATTTATGGAAAATAACATTTTACTTATAATTATCAGTTGGACTGTTAAACATTAAAAATATTAATGAAGAGAGGAGATTAATATCACTTGAAATTAATTTGAGAGACTGCCTTGTATTTACGATCTGATTGGCTGTTATAGTAATGAGTGTGAGAGGTTTTGCAGTCTCTCAACTTAATTTCAATACTGTTTGTGCTTTATAAAAATAAATATTACTTGAAATGTTTTGCTATATACGGACTTGTGTAATATTTTTAATAGATGAATTTATTTGGAACAACATTAATAATGTTTGAATTTTCTAAAAACATTTAACAATTAAACTAGATGATGTAAGTAGTCCAACATATCATAATTACAGTCTTCTAATGTTTTAAAAAACACAGAATATTTTACAACATATAACAATTCTTTTTATTCCTCCAATAAATCCTAATAGGATGTATGAAGTTTTCAATGATAGGCTACATACCTCTTCAAGTATAAATCAAGAAACTCTATTAATAATGCACCTTTATGTTAAAAAGCATTCAATTATGACACTACCACTACGTAATTTATTGCAATAGTAGAGTATCAGACTTTAAAGCTAAAGATTATAATGTATTGCAGCTTAGTTTTGCCTCTTCCAGTGGTTGAATGTCATATGACTTTTAGAATGGCAAACTACTGATTACTTCTCTTTCTTTACTGTTCTACTACTGGCTAAATTATTTATAATAAAGTTAAAATTTATTTATCAAACTAAATTCCTCTTAGGACAAACTTCATGATTTGCATTTCTATTTGTTGTTTTTAATTAATTGTAATAATAATAACAATTCAAATGAGAAGATTAATGTCTCAGTTATTCTTATACAGAATATGGTAATATAAACATTGCATTCTTTAACAATATGTTAATGTCTTATGATACTGTTTTAAAACTATTTTTCTATCTTTTTTCCTGCCTTGAATAAACAACATTTTTCCTTTAAAAAAATATTTATAATTTCTTGATTTTTTTCCTCAATCAATTAAATCTCAAAATAATTAACATGAACTTTGCATACAATTTATATTTTCCTCTATAGAATTATATTTTATACATCCATAATATATATCCAGACAAGTATATATGTCACACTTACCTTGATTATTTTGAGATTTAGGACTTAGTCAAAACTAATAGCTTATCCAACAAATAGGCTTTCAGAGGACATTTTGTCAATATCATACTTAAAACTTTTATCTCAATAAACTTTATTTAGAAGTGTTTAACCTTCCAACCTGATATTTTTTGATTTTATCTAGCTTTGTCTATAATGTGAAATATTGATTAAGGATGTTTCTTTATGGTCCTGCTTGATCTTTATAAATAAATTATGCTCTAATTTTTTTATTTATTACCAAGAAGTTTTTCTATTTAGAAAAAGACATTATTATCTATAGGCAGAAATTTCTTTTTTTTTATTATACAGATAGCATAATCTCTGATTTCAGGACTTTTTGGATTTGAGAACTTTCCAGATTTAACAGTAAACCTCCCCCCATCCATTATTTACCCAAACACTACTAAAAATTTAAATAAACATTAATTTTATTATTAATAGTTTTGTATGTATATGTATACTGTATGCTATATAAATTTATTTAGGAAAAACATTATAACACTTTAAAATACAGAATATGTTTATATCAATATAAAATTTTTATATAACAGTAATAAGAACAATAAATCAAAACAATACGTTGTAAATTTATTTGAATAATAGTGGTTGTTGAATGATAGGTGTCAGATTAATTTCAGATTAATGGTAATAAACAAAAATCCATATATATATATATTTTCCATTTTCAAGATCATCTAAATTTTTTTTATTAAATCTGTTTCTTGTCAGATATCCATTAGAAATACCATCATTTTTTATTACACCCTTCACAAAATTTATAGAACCTTTTATTAACAAATTCTTAAATAAAAATTCTACAATCAATAAATTTATTTTGGATAATTTGTTTACTTTAGCATCCAATAATTGTTAAAGAATTCTGCATTATCTGTTAGGCTCTTACATCTTTTGATGTAATTCATTCTCTTTGAAATTAATAAAACTAGTGAAAATTACTTTTAAAGATAATTCAAAATCTTTTCTTCTCATTGTTTATAATAATCTCAATGATAGATATTATATATTTCTAACATTTTCCTCAAGATTTGTATTTTCATTTTTTAGAAAACAGTTTTATCTTTCTATCTTTAACTAGCCACCATTTTTAGAATTTCTAATTTCTTTCTTAATAAATTGTTACTATTTAAATAATAGAATAGATGACAAATTTTATATAATTATATTATATCTCTTACAAAGCAAGTATAAACATTAGTTTCATTTTTAAACCAATAGATTTTATAATAAGTTAGCCAAATTTTTAATTTTTTGCCAACAGAATTATTTCTTTTTTGATTTTTGATTTTATATCTATAATTCTAATTGGCAGGTAATTTCTAGTAACTTTCACAATGCAATTTTAAAACAAAGGCAAGAATTATGTGTACAGAAAGTACTCAAATTAAAGGATTGCTCACATTGTAGTGCGTATGTATATTGAATCTGATTGCAAAAGAAAAAATAAGGTTTGTAATTGTAATGGTATACATATGCTGTTACATTATTTTAAAATTTAAAAATAATGGGAAAAATAATCTTAAGTAAAATTAGTTATTAAAAACTAAAAGCCAAAATTAAAAAGAGTTATGTTTAGTATATATATATATCGCACAGATGGAAAATTTTAAAAGTATTTTTTTTTTTTTTAAAAAAGTATTTGAACTTACTTTTTTATAAAAAAAAAGTACAAGATCTAATGATAAAAATATTTTTGTTAAAAGATTCCTATGTAATCTCAGTAAATGGAAATGATTGTTTTATTAATTAAACAAAAAGCAAACTAGCCTTTGGGGCTCTGATATAAAAGTCAGATAAGAGAATAAAAAATTAGATTGACCAATGCAAGCACAAGGCAACTGATGCTTGGACCCTAATGAAAATCATTGGAACAGGAATGATTGTTCAGTGAATCTGGATGATTTGTATAAAAAGAAACAAAAAATCCAATCAAAGTTAGTTTCGGCTTGATTTTTTGAGAAGAGTGAAAAGACACACTTTTCACTCTATCTCACTTATTTCAAATGAAGTGACTGTTAATTTATGAATGGTACTATTGTAGATCCAAATCATATGGGTCCTACAATAAAATAGTTCCAGGATTGAACCAGCTAAGGCAGCCTCCAGATTGAGAACTATGGTATGAACAACAGACCAATCTTCTCTATGAATAACAGACCAGTCTCTGAAATTTTGAATAATAAACACTTTTCAGGAATTGGCCCAAAGAACCATGAGCTCCTCTACTGTAAAGTATGAACTATAAAATTTTAAAAAGTAATTTAACAAACTTTTAATAACCAGCTAAAGATAACTTTTTAAATGAACTTTATCTGACTATTAAGATTTCAAATTTTATATATTTGAGTTTGCTAATTTAATTAAATCATTTCCATTTTTTTTAATTATTAATATTTATTGACAAAATTATTTAAATGTAATAAATTTAAGTTGGGTGTAGATAGCTGCATAGATTCATTAATGTTTAGTGTTTTTTTTTATGATTAAAATATATAGATATCGGTAAATATGATACCTCATACTGAGTGTCCAAACATATTTATTCGTATATCTTTTAAGTTGTTGGTGTCAATGCAGCACTTTATGATGAGTGCCATTGGGTTTATTGTAAATTTCCCTCTGCAATTCAATCAATAACTTTATATTTTAATCGTTTATGTTTATTTTGAATGGGTTTTAATTTCAGGCTATTTGTCTCATAGTTAGGTCGATGCTAGTGGAGGGATATATGGGTGTTAATATCAATGTAATGTGAAGTGTGTTTAGCATACAGGGCAAAGCCCAATTGAATGCATGACCCAAAGATGTAGTCATTGCGTTGCAATGTACGCAGAAGTATTTCCTGTGACATTGACCTCTTTTAAAAAAAAGCTCTATGGATAGGGCCTATAAGTCAGCAGATAGACTGCTCTCCACCATATGTAGCATTTCTCTTAAATATTATATACATGATTCCTTTGCCAGACAGATGCATATTCCTGTACTGGACAAGGATCGTGTCCTTTAAATAATATCATGCTGTCAGATGCACATTCCTGTCAATGTGGTTTTATGCTAGCATCTTCATATTGCATTGGTTGCATTTGTATATCTGGAAACAGGCGTTGGTTTGGCTGTGAACTTTCAGTCTGAATCAATTCTAAATATTTATATGTGCATTAATAAATGTGTTTTTGTGTGTTATTACTGGCAGTGGTTTATTTTATTTATTTTTTTAAAAAAAATTTTTTTAGTATTAAAAATATATCTCTGCATCTCCATGAGCTAGTGGCATGAGCTAATGATTGTAATAAAATATAATAATATAAAATTAGATCTTAACATTACATATCTGCCTACTATATAAATTTTCCAGGTTTGAATGGCCTGGTGTCACCCTGTACAGCAGATACTGAAGGACATGAAATCTCCTGACCATTATACAATATTAGCAGTGTTAGCAACATTAGCAAAAGTCTCATATAACATAAAATGCTAAAGATGTGTGTCATACACAGAAGTAAAATAGAGACTTCCAAGGAGTGTATGCAAGTTAACCATGGCAAGGATAGGTACAATAAGAAGAGTTGTCAAAAAAGCATGTGTGACCACACAGTAGCCTAATTGCCATCACCAATAAGCATATAATGTCAAAGGAATCCCTACACACATACAGAATGACAAGAAAGACAATGATCAAGTTATAAGCAATGTCAAGGTAGCACTCCAGAAGGGACTAACAAAAATACAGAGAAGTGTATGCATATGATAAACAGACAGTCTTAAGCATTAATATTGTATGCCCATATTAATGTTTAGACTTTTGGTATTGTCAGCAATAGATAAAACAGCCAAGATGTCAATCAGAGCTAACCAGGATCAACAAACAGCTAAGCACTGAGATATAACATGAAATATTAAAGATCAGCAGCCACCTAAGCAAATGTATCAGACATTGAACTACATCAAGATTAGAATGGACAACAAATTCTGCCCAAGCAGCAAATAAAGAATTGATAGGCTAATTCAGGGGTTCCAACCCTACGCCCGTGGGCACCATGGTGCCTGCAGACCATTTTACATGTGCCCACTGCTATCCAAACATGATAAAAATTATTTATATGATACAGATAAATTTAATTTTTAAAATTTCTTATAAATTATTGTATTAGATTGTAATTAAATTGTAGGGCATACTATACTTTTACAGAGTAAAAATATAAACATTAATTATTTGTTAAAATTTTATTTTTGAAATAAATATTTTTTTGTACATTACATGTATTATTAACAATATCCAACTATAAATTTACATTGAAAAAATAAATGGTACCCATCACCTGGTTGAAAAAATAAATGGTGCCTGCCACCTGGCTGGTATTGTAGAATGTGCTCTTAAGTGCAAAAAGGTTGGGGACCCCTGAGCTAATTGATGTTATTGTATTAGTATTGTAACCATGAATCACTATTATAACCATGAATGCTATATATAGAGTAATAAATTATTAAATGTATTTTGAAGCTTGTATTTTCTAGATCATGATTGCATATCTGGGTTTGAACACAATAGATTTGGGGTAGGATTATCAGGTATAAAAAGTTAGAAGGAATACTGAAGTCATGATAATAATTTAAATTTTACTTAGCTTTAACGTTAGATAAGATTTAAATATGGCTAGCAAAATTAGTTGTTGAGAATTCAATATTTATCAATGTGATTTATAGATGTTATATAGAGAAAGATTTCAGTTATTTATAGCTGCAAACAAGATTAAATGAGAGTTAATGATAGCAACACTTATTAATGCATATGAAACAGCCACATATAAAATATTACCATCCTAGATAGTTCCAGTGGGACTGTCCAAACTGATATTTGTGGAGGCTATTGAAATCTTAAACAAGTAATTCTTGCCTAAGCAAATTATAATTTTGGAAAAAATACAAATTCTACACTCTCAAGCAATTAGACTGTGAGAAGGTTGCAGTTTATGCAATTGAATTAAAGAATCTGGCAAATAAAGCCAAGTTTGGTAGTTTTCTAAACAAAATATTAAGGAATAAGTTGATTTGTGGATTGGCAAATCATACTTTATGTTTGAAATTATTGATAGACAAGGCATTAACATTAAAAAAAAAAGACAAAGGTAACAAAACAGGTGGCAGTTTTGTTTGATAGAAGGTCATCTAAAAAGGGAAATTAGTATACATAAGAGCTTCAATAATAACATGTGCTATAGTTTCAATCTGAATTATAGTTATGCAACATGTAAATTCATGAATAGTATTAAACAGTGTCATATAAAGATAGCATGACAGTCATTTAAAAACTTCAGGTCAAAATAAAATGAGTCAGAAAAAAGACAGGTTCAAATATAGATTAGGGAAAATTAAAGAATCTAATGTAAAAGGGAAATACAATATGAAAATAATTAAAAATAGGTGAATAACATCAATAACACCAGTATTTACAGATTTAGTAAAATAAAAGGCATGCAAGTCAATCTAGAAATAGATTTGGGTCAGCTGTAGCAATAGTATACAGGAACTGCTGGAATGGGATAATTAAATATAAATGTTAATATCCAGAATGAGTAAGATATATGAATACCAAGGAAAAATAATAAATATGCTTAGAAGACAAAAATAAATGTAAAAAGAATCAATGTAGTCCAGCTACCTCTATTAATGATAATAAAAGAGCATAACAATATACTAGATAGAAATTAGTTTAAAATACCTAGGTTAGACAATAGTTCATACAAATGTATCAAATGCTAACTAAATAGGAATGTATAAAGCAGATTACACACACATATATATATATATATTGTGACGGCCACATAAAGTCATCGTCACACGTATATATTTATTAATAAAATTAGATAAATTAGCTACTAGAAAGTAATAAAGGTAAATGGATTAGCTACTAAATTTTTAAAAAAAGAAGGAAAAGAAAAAAGTTGAAATTCAAATGTCGAAATTACTGTGGATTTTTGTAATAGTAAGAGAAGGGGAGGGGGTGCATAAAGAAATGCGTCTCTTTCTCTCTTTTAAAAAAAAAAAATGAGTAAGTCAAATGCTTGAAAGTTATTTCTATTTATTGTGGGAGAGGGAAAGGGGATGCATAAAGAAATGCGTCTTTTCTCTCTTTTAAAAACTATTGTGATAAATTAAAATAAAATGTAAAACATAAATGTGAAAAAATGAATTGTAAACTTTAAATAAAAATTAAATGTAATATGTAATATAAAAACAATATGACCGTAGGTGTTAAAGTCTGTTGGATTAATTAAATTCCTCGGACAAAGAAAATGTATAACAAGGAAAAGCTTATAATTACAGCTAAATTAATTAAAACCAACATTCCAGCCACTAATTAAATAAAGAAACATGATGATAAGAATTGGTTGGAAATCTAAATCTTAATTAAAAATTTACAAAAGAATGAACAAAAGAAAGACAGTAAGAGAATTACAGATTATCTGGGCATTACTAGTAGAGATTTTGAGGAAGCAACAGAAGTGCGCAGCTAGTGGCGTTAAAGGGATGTGGGTTCGTATTCAATCTGTCTCACCACTGACTCACAATGTAAGATCTATGCCTGACCTGCTAGAGAGACCACCACTTCTGTGACTGACAACTTAAAAATCTACCTAAAGAATCGACAAGAAGGAAAAAACTGGAACGAGAAATAACCCCAAAAACTGAGAAAGAAATTTAAGCCAGCCGACAGTGAAGGACATCACCGTCTCTACAAAAAAAGGGATGATCTCCTACTGGACGGTAAAAAGCTCTCGAAAGAAATACCCATGGAAACAACCACAAGAAAAACCTAGGTAAAAAGCATGCATGCATTTTAATTTATAATGTTCGTAAATAAATAAACAATGAACAATTTTGATAAAGTTAGAGCTCTACCCAATAGGACTTCAAAATAACTTTTATATTTGATCTGTTTTATTATGTTTTATTATAGCCATGTATTATATAAGTGTGTGTATTTTTTATTATTGTTATCATGTATTTTTTATATAAAAGTGAGTGTTATTAAATATATTTATTCTTAAAATTGCGTATACTTGCTTTATTCTCTTATCACCAAGCTACGACAGGGAGGAAACTGTAATTAGTGATTAAAGGGTAATGCTGATTTTTTAAAGGTATTCATGTGCTGCTTGTTCATGCGAATTTCCCAATTATATAAAAATAAATAGCAAGCACTGGACATTTTAAATATTTTTTATTTAAAATGAAATACAATAACATATTTATAATTATCCTGTTGACTATTGGGATACCATACTGATTTCATTTGGTTGAAAAAGTAATTTTCACTAATATAAAATGTATAATAATAAAGATAAAATATACATGCTAAAAAAAATAACAAATCTAAAAATATATAATTTTTATTATAAAAATAAAATTTCTAAATATTTTTGAAGTTATCAATTTAAAATTTATTTCCAAATTGTAAATTTTGATATGTTAAGTTTAATTACTTTTAAATTATCTACATAAAATTTCAATTAAAATAACAGATAATACTACTTATTTATTCTTCATTTTTGACAACAGTTTTTTTTGTAAAAGTCATAACATTTTATTACTTTGTTTAAATTTAATTTCTAAGTGCAATTTTTTTAAAATTATAAAATAAATATTAGATTTTATAATAATTTGTTTCAAATACTTATTTGGTAAAGAAAAAATAATAACAAATATATGTTACTAACTGAATTTGGCCAATTTACATACAAGTGGACGTATTTAGACGGTCAATTTCTTTACCAAAATTTAATTTTACTGCTAAAGCTTTATGTTATCTTTCTAGTAATTTAATAAATCAGTAAATAAGTCACAATTATTAAATATGAAATGTTGAGAATATACAATCTAAGTAATTCCTAATATGTTATTTAATTGAAGTCAGATTTTTTTAAAAAAACATTTCCAACAAACTTGTAAACAACTTCCACTCTCTCACACTAATTTATAATTAAAAGTAATTTTACTTGCTTTAGAATAAATTTGACATAATTTATTGAGGTAGTTCATTTCAATATAATATAAAAATAATTATTAGCATTGAACATATCATGAAAGTATCCATTCATTTTAAACAACTACATATGAATTCTCTGTACTTTTTTCTGTTAAAAAATATTTAAAAATATACTTCTTTAAATAAAAAGCAATTATCTACAATATTATATATTGGTAAAAAAAATCAAGTCAGATGTCACATGACTTAATTTAATAAAGCTTGTATTTACAAATGTTATATATAAAGCTTGCAAAATAAGCTCTTAACAAGCTTTGAGAATATTCTCAACCCTGAACCAGTTTCTGCTTCTGGCATCGTCAATGAGGTGCCAGGATATTCAAGCATTAGATTAAAAATACTAGAACAAGCCTGTATAACTATTGAGTAGAAAATCTGAAATTGTCAGACGTCCATATGCCTTTTAATCCAGTATCTAACTCAAATAGCTGTATGAGACTGAACTAAGTTCAGATACACCATATATTAATTATTTGAGTTAGATAGCTGGATTAAAAGACACATGGATATCTGACATTTTTAGGTTTTCTACTCAATAGTTATACATTAGATAAAGTGATGGGCTTGTCCTAGTATTTTTAATCTATTGCTTGAATATCCTGGCACATCATTGATGACACCAGAAACAGAAACCAGTCTGGAATTGAGGATATTTCAAAGCTTGTTAAAAGCTTATTTTGCAAGCTCTATGTGTAATATTATATATTGTCTGCATGTGTAGTGCATAGCATTTTTTTTAATACTATATTTACTGAAAGACAAATTTGCTTTGATTAGTTTTCAAAACATTGAAAGAATTCAATTGGAGATGACACTAGTAAACAAGTATTATTTAGTTTCTTTTTGTTTTGTTTTTATAAATTTATTTTTATAAATAGTCTGTTTTAAGGCTAAAAATAATTCTGATTTTCTTTAATTAAATAATCTTTGTGTTTAGGAAATTTTTAAGTAAGTTAAGCTATTTAATGTAATATGTTTGAGTATTTGTAATAAAAAATGTCTGACTTTTTTTTTTCAAAGAACTGTAAATTATACAAATAATTTTAATCAATTTTAAATCAGTAGAAGTAAAAATGAATGAGAATAAAAACTGAGAGAGGTTCATCATTAATAGCCTTCTGCCTTTAGTTCACTGTGAACATGTTCATAGTCGATACTAGTTGATCATTATTAGTATTATATAATTTTTGATGTATTGGATTTTAAAAAAAACTTTTTAGACTAATTGGTTGCATTGTTACATTTTTGAATTGTTTGTTTATATTGCCCCAAAGTCATCAGCTTGATCAGTAAATTGAAAGCAGTTATAACTTCTTTAAAGAATTATCATCCATATTTTGAGATAAAAGCTGCATAAAATATTTGTGAAGAATTAATCAACTAGGAGTTGGAAATATTCTTAGAATTAAAATAGAAGTAACTTTTATAATATAAAAAGCATGTATCTATGCAAATGTTGTGCATTTAATAACGAAGCTGCATGCTAACAAAATAACAAAAATCAGACGATAAGTTTAAAAGAAATCATCAAAATAAAGATAATATATTTATTTACGTTAGTGTACATATCTACATTTTGATGATTGCACCCACTTTGATCACTATTCCTGGTTTGCAAGCGCTTGTAAACTGTGCCAGCTTATACTTTGGCAGACTTGGTTGTGACTTCAATAATTACAATGACTACCAAGGAATGATCAACCGGCAATTCTCCACACTCATATCCCTTCTTAAAGTTCTGCATTTACTAACATGAACAAATAATTCTTTGAATTGAAGGACTATTTCCCATAAATGCTAATACTCCCCACAGTTAAAAACTAATCACAGTCTTCATTATTCTTAGACCTAAGTAAATAACCAAAAATTGTTTATACACACAGTCTGACTCTGCACAGTTCTCATGAAACCTTATCAGGTGTACACAAATAAAAATAAAGCTGTGTGCAGTCTGTTTAAGTTTCTTATCTGGCTATTTGCACCTACAGAGGCCCAGTCTCTGAGATCACATCCCTCATGGCAAAAGAGTTGCTACAACTTTTCTAACAACTTTTTCTCTGCGTCCTTTCTTCTAACATCCCAGTCCAGCAGGCAATACCATTCATGAAAAGTAACAAAAAGCACACACTATTTATACATTTCGCTGTTTAATATCCAGTATTAATTATTATAAAATGTAATGGCTATTTATATTAGGTTACCCTTTCACTTGCAATTAGTTTTTACAATGTTGATTATAATATAAAAGGGATTCGAACTCAGCTTTCACACAATCCTCAACTCTCCCAGCCATCTCATATTGCTGATCCACTTGATCACACACGTTGAAAAATAATCACCAATATACGTATTTCATGCTAAACCAGCACCCATCAGTTGGTCCAGATTACCATCTCCACACCTATATACAATCAGTGCTCAGCTTTATATTAAGATAGCAAATCTTTATACTTTAATGGACAAGCTTCAAACTACCCCAACTCACAACTCTTCAGCCTTCCATTTCATTGAAAATCTGATGATAGAATGTTCAAAGCCCTCAAATCCCTTATATATTACATATACATTATATCTGTATGTGCACGTGTACGCCATACAGTGTATTAATTTAAATATTGATTATACTACTCTTCCACTTTACTCTTTTGTTTAATTAGTTTAAAAATAGTTTTCTGCTCTAATTAAACATTACTATATTTTTCTATACTTAAATCCATCAAACCTTTACTGCAATAGTATTCACGTTTTATTTTATCTTTCAGCAATTTTTTTTTCATTGCTCTTAACTTACAATATCTTTCTATATTGTTTCTTTTCCCCTTTTTTCTGGAGTCACAAATTCTAGCTTTATAACTTATACAAATTACAGTTTTTCCATTTTCAAAATATAACAGCAAGTATCATTATTTAGCAAATACATGTACAAAATTTATTTTATTTAAAACCTTGGATAAGATCTGAATTATTTTATGTTCTATCTTAAATATTTAATCATGCAAATTACATATTTATTCTGTTATTTTGATTATTATTTTTTTCAAGAATATTTAACTAAATTATCTTATATGAAAGTTATTTACATAGAAATATTGTTCCAATTACCAGAATAATTTTGCAAACCAAGAGTTCAGCTAATTCTATGAAGTTAAAGATTGGATTACAATGTTTTTATAAAGATATTTCTGTTCTTAATATAGTAATTGCATAATATTGTTTGTTCATAATTTTACTCGATTAAAACTCATTTTATTTATATATCATTTTTCTTTTTATTAATTATTTTATTTCTTCATTTTCTTTATACAAAATCTTGATTTTATGACTATAACTGTGAACACGTGCACGTGTCTTACATTGGTGGTCGAGAGGTCAGCGCGACTGCCTTGCAGTTGCCCGGGTTGCGGGTTCGCGTCCCGGCCGATGCTATGACACTTGAAAAAAAAACTGTGAACACGTGTTTTTTTTCTTTTTGATGTTGAATCTTACCAATTATAATTTGTAATATATGTGTGGGTGGCTAGGCGATTGCCTATTGAATTCATCAACAATGTTCTTAGCTGGAAGATAAAACAAAAATAGAAAACTGTTAAAATCTTCATAACTAGCAATTATCAAAATTGTTGAGTAATGTCTTTTATTATTCGCTTGTGAGAATCTATTAGATAGATCTTTGCCCTGAAGCTAGTCATTTAAAGTCTGTTTACTTTTATGTTCGTTATATTTTATGTATTGATTATTTGGATATAACTTATAATATTGTAACTGAAGAAAAGATAATGAAGTGTCCAGTTATAAAAAAAACAATTCCATTTATAACTTTTGGTTGGGGACCCATCAACTTTGAATAGCCCATTTAAAATTTTGAAAAAAAAAAACTAACTTTTTTTTTGTAAGAAAATTATATGATAATTTAGATTATTAAAATTTAGGGGGAATCAACTTTCATAGCTGAGAAATTTTATGACAATTTGCATCATTGAAAGCCTCTCTCTCTGTATATAAAAATAATGTTAGTATTTTTATTTTAAATTATTTTTACACAAAGAGATAATTTAAAAGAAACATTACTCAATGGTTAAT
Organism: Epiperipatus broadwayi; assembly: GCA_028023455.1. NCBI lineage: Eukaryota > Metazoa > Onychophora > Udeonychophora > Euonychophora > Peripatidae > Epiperipatus > Epiperipatus broadwayi. The sequence goes on along the minus strand of JAQFVV010012440.1, from coordinate 4,307,428 downwards.
AAATTGAAATAGTTTTGTCATAAACTTTTAAATGGTAGAAATAAACGGACTTTAAAATTTTAGATCTTTTTTTAAATTAATAAGCAAGCTAATTTGTTAAAAATAGGATTAAAATTTCAATTTAAAATTTGCTCACAGAATATTTCTTGATAAAAACGATTTATTTATTAATTAAAATTGCCAAATTAAAATTCACACACATATTTGTAATTTGTTATTTTGTTGGTGTGTGAACTTGTGAGCATTTAAAATATGTAGGTGCAGGAATATTTGATGTAATTTATTATTTTGGTGTGCGTGTATGTTTATCCGTATATGTAGGTTCAAATATAAGATGAATACAACTAAATTTATTTAGTTATGACTACTTTCTTGACAGTTACTAGTTTAATGTAATTATTTTCCAACAATAGAATTTTAAATTAAATACTTTTGAATTTCATAATCTATTTCCATGAATAAATCTTTACAAAATAATATATATATATAGTATCCCTTTACTGTTAGGGTTTAAGCTAAAAGATTGCTTTTAGTCATATAAGTACTATTTATTTGTACAAATTCTTGATTGATAATTAAAGATGATAATGAATACAATGATTAATTTTATTTTCATAAGTATCACTAATTTGTTTACAATAATTAGTAGCTAGTATGGAGGAGGGAAGAATTTAAGTGATATTTGTTGATGATAAATCTTTAAATTTAAATGCTTACTATAAATTATGACTTAAATTATTACAATTAGGAAGAAAAAAAACCACTTTCTACAGGACATTATGTGACAATTTACATCATTAACTAAATGTATACAAATTTTCTAATAATTTTAGTATTTTTATTTTTTTAAAGAAATAGTTTAGGAAACTTTAACCAAAGATTAACAAGATGGAAGTTTTTGTCATAAATAAGTCTTTAAATTATGGAAATGAACTGGCTTTAAAGTTGTAATATTTTTAATCAAATTAATTTTTAAAAAAATGGAATTAAAATTTCAATTTAATGCAAACGTTCTCCACAACATTTTTTTAAAAACTATTTATTTCTTTAAAATGCAAATTTAAAATATTTGTGTGAATGTTTGGCATATTTTATATTTAAGTGCATTTATATATATGTGTATGTGCAAGTTGTGTTGGACTCAAAGGCACTTCATTAAGAGGGCACCAAGACTATTAATAAAATCATTACACAGAATCTAATAGGCTACTGCATAATAATTAATAAAACATAGATAAATATTTAGATTCTTGAATCACTTTACTATTAGAAAAATATTCCGATTGTAAATATTTTTTGTTTAAACATAAAAGGAATACTTCTTTACTCAAACTTATTGTGATAATTGTTCAAGCTTCAAAATATATTTCACACATACTTTACCATTGCACAAAACCAAACAGACTGACACCCTTTTGATGCAATAATTAATAAAATTTATATGTAAATGAAAATGTTTAAATTCTCTAATCACTTTTATTTAAATATGATTATTTATATAAAAATTCATCATCAACCATTATCAATCCACTGTAGGATGAAGGTCTCTCCAAGTTCAATCCATCTTTTCCTATCTTTAGCTTCTCTTCTCCACATCACCCCTGCACACTTTCTTATTTCATCCATCCATCTCACATGTGGTCTCTTTCTGGGTCTTTTACAATCTCTTGGAATCCAGTTTAAAATTTCAATTGTCCATCTGTTATCATCTCTTCTAATAATAATAATATGCTAAAGATTAACATATTATTAATAATTTATTTAAAAATAAAACTTATTTTAAAAATATTGCCTCATAATTACAGTAATTCTGCATGTGATGAAATTATGTTTATCAATGATATTTTACAAATTTAACTGTTTTGTTCAATTTACAGTACTGAGAGAGTGGTAGTCTCTGGAATGTGAGGTCTTAGAATCAATTCTGATGCTGCTTTGTGCAAAAATTTTTTGACAACAATGTTATCTTTTTACACATTTTATTAAATAGCTTTTTATATTTTTAATAACGGTATATTTTTTTTATATGCTGTATTATCTTTTTAATGTTTTGCTAGACAGATTTTGCTTGGATATGGACTTGGTTTGTTTTCTAGCTAAAAACTCACAATTGATCCATAATCCACATTACGATCCAAATTTAAAGAAAACAGAAGTCAAGAACATAATTTTTAAAAAGATATTATGGCACTCCAAAATATTTCATTAACAAATTTCATGGTAATGATATTTTTTAATGCAAATTCCTACATGATTGCACTATTAATAAAGTCTAAAAAAATGTATCTAATGGAACAAACCAAGTGTTTGATTTTTTTTTAGTTATCCAACATAACCTATTATAACGGTCAGGGAGGAATTAGTGTATACTTCCATATCTGCCATACAGGGCATCACCAGGCTATTGGAACCTGGAAAATTTATATAATAGGCAGACACATAGTGTTAAGCTCTAATTTTATATTATTTTATTTTATTATGACCGTTAGCCCATGCCACTAGCTCATGGAGACACAGAGATTTATAATATATATTTATTATATATTTTAATAAAGAAAAATATTTAATATAAAACTTCTTAAAAGTATATCTCTAGTATAAAAAAAAAAGCCACTGCCAGTAATAACACACAAAAAACATTTGTTAACGCACATATATAAATATTAAAAATTGAGGAATAAAATTTATCTTGTTTAGATTTTAATATTAATTTTAAGTTGGTTATTATTTTTTAAAATTAAATTATTAAGAAAGTCCACACAGATGGACATTTTATAAAAGTTTGTTTTATAATGTTGAGTATAGATACACTACACAGATTCATTCAAAAAAGAAAATATTCTATAGCCCTTATTTAATCTTAGGCCAAAAGTTCGCAGTCAAACTAATGCCAATCCATCTGATACATCGATGTATTCAGTGCAACATGAATATGACAGCACAGTACCATACTGTCAGGATTACACATTTGAACAGCATGATTATATAGCAGAAATTGTCTCTCATCCAGTACAGGAATGTTACATCTGTCTGGCGAGAAGAACAATAAAATAAATAAACAGAAAACTCTATAGGAGGGGATTGTGGTCCTTTTTGCTGACTTACAATCCCATTCCATAGGCTAAAGGGGTGACCCAAGGAACAGGGAATACATCTGCTTCCGATGGTCGATAAGAGTGGGATTACTTTTCGTAAGTGTGGCATAAAGATGATCCTGCACATAGCGAATCTTCATACTACATTTATTAATTACACCAATATATCCAATCCATTAACCCAATTTAACTGTGAAACAACTAACCCAAGATTAATCCTCCCTTAAACTAATATAACTTAACAAATCTATATAGCCGTCCACACCCAACCTAAATTTAAATACATTCAAATGATTTAATTAATACAAAATTATTAAAAAAAGAAAAATGGAAATGATTATTAACTTAACCAATTTATACATAAAATTAATTTAGAAATTTTCTTTAAGTCACATAAGTTCCTTTAAAGTTAAGTTTAACTTATTTTGTTTATAGACGATATATTGAAACAGTCTATAATGACAAAAGTTCATACTTTCAATGATAGATTTCCTGGAGTCTGTTTGTCCACTTTCGTGATCACTCTTGTTGACTGTTTGTCCTTTGAAATGGAGCCACTACTTGCCATTGAGTTGTCAAGAACCGACTTCTGGAGGCATCAATTGGTTGTCCGGAAATTAAATCTACTGCAGGTTTCTGCATCGTGGAGCCTGCGATACAGCTACAATTTATAGATAGATTAATAGTCCGCTTGTAGATTAATAGTCAGCTCCACAACAATTATTTTTCCTTTTATATTTTTATTAGCCTCTTATCAGCATTTTTTCAGATCCAATGAGCAAGACGTCACTAATCCTAGAGTCTCTTTTTTGGTACATGCTGTGGCTTGATGCTTCCATTGGTCAATCTTTAATTTCTTTATCTATCTGACTTTTTTAAATATATACGAGCCCCAAGGGCTAGTTTGCTTTTTGTTTAATTAAAAGAACAATCATTTCCATTTTGAGATTATAGAAATTAATTAATACCTGTTTCCATTTTTATTTATGTTACTTTAAAAAAAATATTAATCTTTAAATCTTTCCCTTTTTATTTATTTATAAAAAAGTATGTTCAAATACTTTTTTTTTTATTTAAAAAAAAAAAAAACTTTAAAGTTTTCCATCTGTGGGAATATATATATGTTAAACAACTCTTTTTAATTTTAGCTTTTAGTTTTTAATAAATTTATTTTTATTTACAAACTTCAGTTTTTATTTTAATTTTAAATTAATGTAATGGTGTATTGTATACCATTACACTATGAATAAACAAAATAAAATGCAAGGCATTTTAATTTCTTCTAAAAATGTATTGAATAAACAATCTAAGTATACAAATTAAAAAGCGTACGAAACACTTGAATGAGAATGCTATCAATAGACGGGATACCTGCTTTGACATCTCCAAACGTTGGACTATCTTGCTCATTTGCATATGTTTTGCATACCGCTGTTTCCTTGCCCTATTTCCTCATTCTGCATCTCACATTACCGCTATGAATATGAGGCAAATGTCCTCAAAAGTGCTTAGCGTATAATAATTTTTGGAATCTTCATAGCTTCTCGTTCAAGTGTTTCATACACTTTTTAATTTATATATTAAATTATCGATGGAGAAGTTTAAAATCTAAGTATGAAAATTTAAAATTTCTTCCCTTAAATAAATCCTGGCTAAATCTCTAATTGTTAAACTATATAATAAAGTTTAATATATATAAAATAAAACTTAGCTATTAATAAGCATTAAAAAATAAAATATAATAGTGTAAATATTTTATTATTGAAGGAAGTGAAACTATTTTTGTTAATAAAAAATGTAAACAAATTATATGAATAATTAAACCATTCCCTATGCTTACACAAGCTACTAAAACTAGATAGGGATTTTATCCACAGACCTTTTTGCATCCATTGATTAGTCTGGCTTGCACTACTATATGGAGAGTTTTGCCTATGTTTATGCGAGAGGTTCTGAATTCAAAGTAATTAATGGATTTTTAAAACAAATAACTTTTTTTAACAAGAAGCTGCTGATGGAATATAAGTTATATCAGTGGTGTTATTTAAAACTGACTAATTTGATGGTCCTAATGAAATATAAAGCTTATATTAATAAAGAATGTATAAAATTTTTAAATATTAGGCTAAATAAATAATAGTGCAAATATTTTATTATTGAAGGAATATTAGAAAACATAAATACATTTATGCACGAGATATTTTGAATGCTTTTTAAAACAAAAAGAACTATTTTTAATTAATCATTGACATGCTTGTTAAAATTGATCGAAATATTTGTTCAAATAAGACAAGCAGGAATCCCTTTTCTCCTTGCTATGTGAGATGGAGTTCAGAAACAAAGCAGTTCAAAGAATCATATTCTGGCTGTAGATAATATTTTTAATAACCAGGTTAAATAAATGAGAATTACTTATATAATATCAGAGGTGGTCTGAGAAGGTGAGAGGAACAGTGCAATGTTATCATGGATGTGTGTGTAGTTCTTATAAATATGATAAAAACACATAGGTATTTAAAAAACTATCTTATTTGCAGATATTTACTATCTCAATTAGCAATTTTGCAGGATTATCCAAAATTAATATAAAAACTTTTTAAAGAAAAAAATAAAAATTTCAAATTTACTAAATAAATATTTTTGTTTTAAGCTATTATTTAACCTTGTTTCAAAAATTATTTTTTTAAACATTAATTTGTTTTATTTTCTGGGTTTATTTTATAGAAATAAATAAAACATGTAATGTCAAATGATTATTTTCAAGTTTTTATTGTGAAAGCACGAGGAAAAAATGTCTTTTAATTTACAAATTTTATTTCAAAAATGGAAGAAGGGATTCTAAAATGTATCTTGCACAAAGGTGCCTCTTACCCATGTGATCACACTGTACGTGTGTATGTTGCATATGACAAATTCAGATAAATTTACTTTGCTAATTACGATTTGGTTTCCTTTCAGTTACTAGTTTGATTTAATCATTTTTTTATTAGAACTAAACACAAAATAAAAACTTAAAAGAATGAATCTAGTTCAATGGATTTTTTAAATACTATTTATTTGTACAAATTCTTGATTAATAATTAAAGATGACAATGACTACAGTGACCAATTATATTTTCATAGGTATCACTAATTGCCTACAATAATTAGTAATTACTTGGTAGAATTTATTGTTTCTAAAAACATCATTGTCGTTGAAGCAAGATGTTTTGACTAATTTCTAATTTAAAGATATTTGTAGAAAAAAATCTCAATATAGAAATGTTTTAAAATTTGATTTTCCTATATTAAAAGCATAGAATATTTTAAAGCACACCATTGAGTTATTCTTAATTATTAAAAATTTGTCATGTTTTTTTTTATTTTTGCCAATATCTAGCCAAAAATTCTAATATAGAATGAATATTGTCTGTGATCTGCTGATAGTACATCAAATAAAGAAATAAGTTTAAAAGTTTTATTAGAAAAATAATTCATGTTTAGAATTTTATAAAGAAATGCCTCAATTACTTATTGAGAAAAATATATTTTAGGAACCAGACTAATAAATAAATAATCTACTAGTAAGTAATTTGATACTGAATGCAAGTAAAAACTATTTAACTAATTTAGTACATTCAATATACAACATAAACATGTCCTCTTGTCATCACAGGATTCTATAATTCCATTATATGTATTTAAACTATAAGCTAGCAATATTTCCATACTAATTTTACAATCTATTCTCTTAACTAGACTAGTATTATAAGTTCATGCTATTTTAAGTCTTTCTATAAATTACATATAAGTTAGTATTATAATTCCAAACTGTCTATGCAATTTGTTCTTACATTATATCATTCTTGAAGTGCAATTTTTATATACCTAATTATTACATATATAATTGTTTAAGAAAACTGAATATGAATATTAAAAAAAAATTTCATAAGTTTTTTTTTTTTGACCTTAACAACCAATTATCACAGCCCACACCATATTAGTTAGTAAATAGATACCTAATTGAGATTAATGTAAGTGTGAAAATCACTCAAATCTCCATTTAGCAATTGTCAAATTTGCAATGTATTGCCTTTTCTTTCATCATTTCTTTTACTATAAAGATTATTCTAGCACGTGTGCGGCGCAACGTTTCCCAAAAGCTATTAATATAAAATAGATAACTAAAAACAATCCCAAAAGTAAAAAATTATTTGACTTAATCGTATAAAGATTATTGAAGATTTGTTTTAAATGCATTACTTAAAGATCATTTTACCTACCTATGTATTTAACTTATCTAATGTGTATCAATTAACATATTAGTATAGATAAAAAAACACGGCACACACTCTTTATTAAATTACTTAAAACTTTAGAGTATTAACTTTGAACTAAATTTGAATGCAATATATATTTAATAATATCTTAATGATACAGACACTTGCTTTTGGTTGCATGGTATTGAAAGTTTATTCGCTCATCTTTTTTCTGGCAACATTTTAATGTACAAAGTTAAAATAAACATTTAATATTCTCTGCACTGTATTTTTATGAATAGTTTAAAATGTCAATTTAGATAATTGTCTTATTTTTCTTTTAATTAACATACAATCAATAATATTAGTCAGACAATCTTTTTTTTCCTACTATAATTCATGTAAGTATTTGAGTGAATTTTTTTATTAATGTAGTTTAATTATAACATTCTTTGTATACAGAAAATATGTCCCATATTAAAATACAATCGAAAATAGTTTTTATAATAAAAAATTATCGTGAAGTAAATAGTAATTGAGGAAACCACTGCATTATAATTTGATAGCAAGTTGTTAAAGTCACTAAAATGAGAATCATATACAAATCATAATCCTGAAAAATTAAAAAAAAAAAAAAAGACAATTTAGTATAAGTACATTGACTATTTCTTGAAGAGATATTTTTTAACTCTTGATGAAATTGCTACTACTCAGAAAAAATAGCTAATTCAAATTCTTATTTAATTAGCAGGAGCTAGAGGGGGGGGGGATAAATAAAAATGTAAAAATACTCAATCATCAAATTATTTATTTTCTGAAGAATAAAAAACAAACAACAAACATCTATATTAAAACTAGTATCTAAGGAAAATAAAAAAATATGTATTCTATTTAAAATATATCAGCATTAAATACACTACTAAGAAATTATAATTCCATTGACAAAGTCAAAAGATATTAAGATATATCTTTTATATTCTTTAAAAAATGTTGACCCCCCCTCCTCCTCCGGAAGACATGTTTAAAACAGATACATAATGAGGAATATATTACTGAAAACTTTAATATTAGAAGAAAAACAATTTGGAGAAAAAAAAGATAGCAAAGTATATGACTTAGTTTTAAGAGAGAAAAAGCATAATGATTATAAACAAATTTGGGGAAGGATTTCGGAAAGGAAATCCTTCTGAAAAACGTTAGCATATCCAGAAAGTAAACAAATTTATATTAATATTGCAAGAAAATATCACTAGAGAAAATGAACAAAATTAGACTTGATGAATATTTCTCTACACAGATTTACAGGACAAAAGAAATATTTTAGTTTAAATTCTTAAAAAAAAAAATCTAAATAGAAAGAAGTAATTGAATATGCTAAGTAAGATAAGAGGAAATTTAGAGGTTTTACTTGAGACTAATGAAAATAATGCACATTTACTTAGATGAATTTAAGTATTAAATTCTAAGTGTACTTTTATATTCTGAACTATTATATATAATAAAATTGTTTAAGAAAATGAATATTAAAAAAATAATTACAAAACAAAAATCTTGAGCATTGTAAAAATAAAAAACAATTGTTTCATGCTAATTTATATTCATGAAGATATAGTAAAACATAATATATATCTGCAAAGAGACACATTTTTTTTGTAGGAAATGTAAATCTCTAAATTTCAAAACTTTCCTTTCATCCAAAATTAATGAGGAAAGAAAAAAGAGTGGCAGTTATTTTTCTAAGATCACTAGACCTATTACAAATGAGAAGATTGCAGGAGTTAAAATTATACATGAAAAGATATTAATATGAAAAACAAATTGACAGCAAGTGTAGGAAAATATTTACAATTTTTCAGCTCTAAATAATCAAGTTTGACAAATGAATATGAGTAGTTCACTAAAGTTCAGAAATTGATTAAGTTTTAGCAGAAGGGCTAACTTCTTTCAGATATCTTATCCATTATGATCAATAAATAAATATTAAGCTATTATTAACAACAGAGTATAAAGGTCTTAGTTAAATAAATATTAATGCACTAATTGTAAAAATATATGATTTATCTTCACAATCAATGAGTAGGTATTATATTTCTACAGGGCCATGATTTCCTTTATCTTAGGATTCTAGAAGTAAGCAAAATCAAGTAGTCATAGGCAATACATTTTAATAAAGCTAAAACACTTTTTAATAATCCATTGCAAGACAAATGTCTTTTCAACAGTACAGCAATGATTAATAGAGTACTAATCAAAATCGTGTGTTCATTCAACAAGACCTAGAATTCAAGCAAAAGTACATCAATCTAGCACGTGCAAGATACATAAGTCAGGAACAATACTAAACATTAACCTATTTGACTGTGCTCCAGGGTCTATGATTATATGAGCAATGTTTTTGAGGATATTACAAGTTTCCCATTGACCCCAGTCCCAGCAATGAGAACAGGGTGAGCATAGAGACTTGGAAATCAATAACACATTCAAATGATTAATTAATAATTTCTATGGAATATAAAATGGTGCAGACTATTACTTAATATTAATTAATATTCAGAGCCATAATAATATTTAAGGCAACATTGAATAGAAGGGATTTAATTAATAAGACTAAAGAAAATTCATTCAATTAGGAAGCAATATAACTTAATCAAATAATTAAGGCTAGATTCGGGCAATGAATGACAAGTACGAAAATAAAGAGAAATGACATGACATAGATTTATTATATGATTAAATGTCATAATTTAATGATTATAAATAAAACAAAATATATGTGTGTAGAATGTCTATACAATTATTATTACAAATTTGATTATGGTTTAAGTTGCAATTATACGCTTCTGTGGATTAATTAAATAGATCATCTGGGAAGTTACATAAGTAAATAAAATATGTGGTTTAATATATAAAAGTTGGTTGGTGCTGTTAATATGCTAAGGTTATGGAAAAAATTGATTAGGTAATCAATAATAAATTATATTTTAACCATCACCCAAAATATTACAAATTCGCACTCATGGATTTGATTATAACATTATACATATAAGTAAGAGTTGATGACGTATGACTTTAAAAGTATGCGTGATTACATTTTAACAAGATTTGGGAGATCACTTAAATGGGCAGGAGTAAGATAGTTCAGCCTAAAATAAGCTACAATTATATAATCTGACCTAAAGGATTAAATGGAATAGGTGGTGAAAAGCATACAGTTATGGCTTACAGATAGCCTTGCAAATATACAAATAAATTAATAATAATAAAGGTGGTATTATAATTTACAATCATATATATATATATGAATGAGGTCATTTAAGACCCTCTGGGTAGCTTTATCATATTTGCACAAAGGTGAGAGTATGTCTGCATGATGGCTAAGAGAATTTCTCTGAAAAATGGTATAGGCTAGCATGTTGGGATGGTTTATCCATATGTTCCTATACACATATTCATTAGAAGTGCCTGAAAGAAATTCCTAGTAGGAAAAGCCTCTACTTTGAGAGGGATGAGTATTGGGTTCGGGCATTATGAAGTCCCCCATGGTACATGGCAAAGCAAAAAAAACAATGAATTAAATTATTGTAATGATATCCCAATAATGCCAATAATATATATACTTTGTACCACTAACAGCTATGATAAATTAATTAATACCTGTTTAAAAGAATATGCTACCTGGTGTAATGGAATGCTTAAACACAAACCATTCAGGGACAATTAACTAACACCTAAGAAAATATAAAATGGGTCAGAATATAGACTAAAGGGAATAGATTGCTTTCTCCCCTACTTCTAAAATATCTCCTTGCATTTCTATGAGCGGTCAATGCATGTACAACTTAATATATTAATTTAAATCATAATTCATACATAAGCAGATGATACATTAAATTCACTTCTGGTGAGATTTAATTAAGTAAATTGGTAAAACATATTTCACTGATTAGATAAGGATTTACTTCATAATTAATAAGAATAGCTAAGTACAGGCATTAAAGCATTTCCTACCACTTAAAAGTAAACATCATTATATAAAATAATCGGTATAAAACCAAGCAAGTTTATAATAATTAACCTTAAAGAAAATTTACGTCTCCAACTATTTAACAGGAGAAACTATGAGCAATGAAGTTTAAACTTACTCGTTAGGTTGGCTACTGACTTGACATATTAAAAATCAATCAGAATACAAACTAAGAGAAAATAAAATTCAATCTAAATATCCACACTGAAATTTGAGACAAACTTGATACAGCATTAGAATAAATTGTATAGACATTATTTAAAAGTGTACTAAATAGATTTTAAGAATTAAATAAAAGTCTTACAATATAGTTTTAAATAAAAGTTATATTAAATAAGAGTTCACTAGTTGATGGCACTGTAGACGTTTTACCTTGGCCAATTTGCTGACATGACACAGATGGTTGATGGATCATGATCATGTATTGATTTGGATGGAAACAGGCATCGAGAGACTTAAAGTTCACTTTCAGGTAAGCTTCTTCTTTGAACAGTTCACTAAATTTGGCCCAGATGTTTCAGGCTTCAGCATCGTGATTGGGGAGATGCGAGTCCCAGAGATATGGGAAAGCAAACAATCACAATTACCCTGACATTATTTATTTTACAAATTAAACTAATGTGAAGTATATTAGTACTCTGATATTAAACCTAGAACAAAAATCTCTGATAGCCAAAAATTTAGCTATTTATACAAAATGTGAATATTTAAAGAATGCTGTCTTGAGATAAGATATTTTATTCATTTTGCACATATTGAGAAACAGGACATGATCTTTTCTTTCTTTTACCTTTTTGTTTAAATTTTAATCTGGTCAACTTCTTGCCAGCCATTGTTTCAAACTCTGTATCTTAGTTGAGATTCTTAATTGATCTACATCTCCATATATGGAATGGAAGTCAAGTAAAATTTAATTAAAGAATCTTTGGTATTTATAACATTTTTTTGAGAATAATACAATGACTTGCCAAAATTTCAAGATCTACTGATTGCATTGTGACTCTTAAATGTTAATTTTATTTTATATAAATTATTAGTAAAATTAAATGAAGGTTCAGCAGAATTGGATTATATTTTGAGTAACAGAAAATACATATTTCAAGATTATAATGTTTTTAATAAATTTAACACAGGAAGTGATCATCAATTAGTAAGATATAAAATACGTGTTAATGCAAAACTAGAGACAAAAATTATTAAGAAAAACAATATTTACAATTGATATTCCTAATCTTCAGAAACATTCTAATGAATTTAAATTAGAACTTACAAATCGGCTTCAAGTATTAGTAGATTTTAAACATGATTCAGATTTAAATGAAATTAATATGAAAATAACTGATACACTTTTAAAAACTGCAACAAAGATAGCTGGTAGAAAAATGCAGCAATTGACCAATAAAATTTCTACTGAGATGAGAGAATTTATGAAGAAAAGAAGAAATATGAAGATATACAAAAATGATGCATTAAAAAGGATTGAATATCTCGAATTTTGTAAAATGGTGCAGAAAAGAGTTGAAAATGATATAAGAAAGTATAACTGTTAATTAGCAAAGAAAGCTGTAGAAGAAAATAAAAGTCTCAAGAATGTAAAATAACATTTTGGTATTGGTAAGAAATTTATATCTGCAATAAGAAAAAAAGACAGAATTATTACTAAAAAGAGAGATGACATCATGAAATGGGTAGAAGACTTTTATCAATAATTATATAGTAATAAAGAACAAGTATCTCCTATATCTATTACATCTTCTGAATTGCCCAGAATTTTAAATGAAGAATTGAGACATGCAATTAAATATATGAAGAAAGGAAAGGTTCCAGGTAATGATGGAATTATAATTGATATATTAAAAGAAGCAGGTGAAGAAATAGAATTTTTTTTAAACAAAGTTATATACCAAATGTCTAAATGATAAAGATGTACCAGATGATTGGAAGAATGCAGTAATAATATTAATATGTTTATACAAAATTTTTACCAAGATAATTACAACTCGTCTACAGAGAACATTGGATTTCCACCAACCAAGAGAACAAGCTGGATTTAAAAGTGGGTTTTGAGAGAAGTTATAGAAAGGACAAATGAATAAGATTTGCCATTATGTTTTGGATTTGTAGATTATGAAAAGGCATTTGATTCTATAAACATTTCTTCAGTCATTAAAGCATCGAATCAAGGTATAGATCCAGGATATTGTCATATTTTAAAGAATATTTATAAAAATGCAACAACAATAATTAGATTACATAATGATACTGGGAAAGTCAATATTAAGATGTGTGTAAGACAAGGTGACTCCATATCTCCAAAACTTTTTACAGCAGTGCTGCAAGAAGTATTTTGTGGATTTAAATGGGAAACTAAAGGAGTGAAAGTAAATGGAAATTATTCAAGTCATTTAGATTTTGTAGATGGTGTAGTTGTTTTCACAAATAATGCTTCAGAGCTGTAGGAAATGTTGCAGGAGTTATCAGATGAAAGTAGGACTAAAGATAAATGTTAAAAAGACTAAAGTAACGTTTAATCAATTTGCTCAAAATATGAAAATAAAGATTGATTATGATGAATTAGAAGAAGTTAACAGTTACAAATACCTTGATCTGATTATTAATACAGGTGGAAACATAATGGATGAAATTATTCATAGAATTAAACTTGATTGGAGTGCTTTTAGTAGAAATAACTTGATACTAAAAGAAAATATGCCTATGTGTTTGAAAAGGAAATGTGTTTTATCAGTTCTTACTTATGGATCTGAAACTTGGACAAATTAATAGAAGAGCAATACAGAGACTTCAGACCACTCAAAGAAGTATGGAGAGATGCATGTTAGGAGTAACAAGAAGATATCGAAAATGCAATGTATGGGTAAGAGAACAAACAGGTGTTACCAACGTCATTGAAAAAATTAAAAAAATTGAAGTTGGGCTGGACATATTTCTAGAAGAGATGTTAATAGATGGACAATTGAAATCTTAAACCGGATTCCAAGAGATTGTAAAAGGCCCAGAAAGAGACCACATGTGAGATGAATGGATGAAATAAGAAAGTGTGCAGGGATGATGTGGAGAAGAAAGCTAAAGATTGGAGATAGATTGAATTTGGAGAGACCATCCTGCAGTGGATTGATAATGGTTGATGATGACGATCAGTAAAATTTATATTTACAATATATATAAGATTTATTTATCCCACATATATACACAAATTAAATGGATATAAAGAAAATTAAAATTTGTTGATATTTAAAAAAACCAAATACCTATTTTTATAATGAATTTACCACAAATATTTAAAATTTAGTAGAGATCCATTTACACACACATATATATGCTATCATCTATCACTGGTGCTAATTACATGAGTTGGATTCAAACCCGTGTTATTAGTTATATAATTAGCAGCAGATGAAACACAAATATGTAGAACTATATCTCCAGCTTCAATAGTATGGGAGAAAAAATTGCTCACCAATCGCCAGCTGATAATTTTGCAAATACGTATTAATTTACAATATTTATAATACTGTATATATAATTAAAAAGCTAAGTAAATTTTTGTTTCCATATAGGCAAAAAATAAATCAATATATATATTTATCCTAGAATTCAACTAACATCATATATCTTATTATTATGTGCATCCAAGTTATTTTGGAGTACTGAACATTTTAAAAGCAAATTCAAAGTTATAATACATTATATACAACTATTTACTAAATAACTTAAATATGCAAAGCATATTTACCTCACATGGTATCAATCCATTTCTCAATTTGTCGCAACAATGTGCATTGCCTTGAATTAATTTGTTTATACAAAAGTAATTCATTGAAAAAAGTTACGTTTTATCCAGTAAAAAATTCAGCCATAATTATGGATGGTAGATATATGCACACCTAAAATTTTAAGTAAGAAAGAATTAAATTGATTTACTACTGTTAAAATAAAACTTCAAATTTCTTGGAAAATGAGTAATAATAAATAATCCTCATTTTTCAAGAATTGAGAATGAAATTTTTAATGAAAAATTACTCTAAGAATTCCATTTCACTAATATGATACATTCTGTTTATGCATTGTCTATGGCAAATTATCTTTTGCAATAATTTCAATTTTGAATGTTATTTGAGGATCAAAGCATTAAAATTTTGTTAGTAGGAATGAGTTAGGTATATATAGAAAGATAAATCAGTGGAATAATTTTATTATTAATCTGAATGGCTTTTTAATTATTATTTTTTATTTACTTTTTAATTATATTTGTAATCATTGACATTATAAATTCTCATAATTAATGAATTATTAATCTCATGAAATATTTTAGTACATATTAATTTATAAAAACATCACTCATTTTTTATTTAAATAATATAAATCAACAATTTAATCCTCATTTAAAATTTATAGATAGAAATGATACACATATTTGCCTGTTATAATTGCAACTCCAATAAGGGCTGAATAGAAATTTTCTAATTCAGATGTAGAATTTTTTTTCCAAGTGGCTGCCCATAACCAATTTATCTATCCAGTATTGGTCAGCAATGGATATCTACTTATTCACAACTACAGAACAAAACAAGAATAGAAAAAATCAGTCAAATATCAGCAAACTTGTTGAATATCCTTTTTCTTAAGTGTTCTATGCAGGATTATTGAAGGAACATTTGTGTGGCTGTGAAATATCAATACAATTGACAATCCATAGAAAAAAGCTCATTAAAATTTTTTTTATAATCTTCTATAAAATGACTTCTTAAGAATTATCACCTATTTTTTTAAATCTGACAATTATAAAATATGACAGTGCTCAATTAAATGCCTACAGGCAAAGATAGTAATTGCCATTAAATATAGGAAATAATTTAAATAGAACTTCACTTTTAGAATCTATGCCAGCAATAACCTAGCTATCTAAAGATTGATCTTTGAGATTTAACACTTTCTAGAATAATAAATTCAAAAAATTGAACTTCCTGGATTGATTTTCAGTTGAGTAAAATAAAATACTCACTTTGGTCAAATGAATGAAATTATTGTCCTCAACTTGCCATTTTAGTATCTAAATATCACATGACCTGCTGCACAATTAATTATATTATTTACATATATATTCCATAATTTCTCATGATGAGAAAATCTATTAAAATTAACTAACTACAACAGAGCAGCAGTGTTACTGTCAATGGCTGATATCAATAATGGTGAAACTACTAGAAAACGTAGTCATGGTCAGACTTCTATGTTAGCCAGACAACTGCATTTCCTAAGTTGCATGGTTTGTGACAAAAATTATTCAATTCCTTCTAATGAATGAAACTAAAAGGTCTTTTTTCACAAAGTGTTATATATATAATATAGTATATAGAAAGTGTGCCAGATCATTTGTTTTTTCACCATAAAATTTTTTATATAGATCCTGGTTACTAAAGGCGTTTTAAACTATTTGACATGTTTAAAGAGGTTTATTTAAACTTCATTGTATCAATATTTCATACTCTGAGTCAAGTTGCAATCTTTAAGTGTCCATATATATTCAATGGACCATTAGTAAGAATGGATTTCCATTCTTGCTATTAAAAGGTGTGAAGGTTGCCTTGACAGCAGTGAGAAATATTGATTACTATTTTTACTGTGAATGCTTACGTGGTTACTGGTTGGTATCTAATTATATTATATGTATAAGCATAACAGGTTAATGTTTGTGATATGAACAAATCACTCACTCCCTTTCTAATTTACTAAATAAATATTAGGAAAAATTTTATATTTCCTGGTCAATCAAATCCCAAGTAATAGCATATGCTATGATATAAATGAAAGCTTTGGCTTGTGACAACTTTTATTTATTTGTTTCAGGCACCAGTGCGCAGTGAACAGTTTCACTGAACATGCCTTGACAAGGTTAATTAATAAAGATGGAATTTTCTCTTCATCTTTATAAGTACAATATATTTTTATTATCAAATTTCTATTTATGGAGATTTCATAAATTAGATGCATGTATTAGCATTCTCACATAAAATAATCTAAATAATGAAGATTGCCAAATTTAAATTACATGTATTTAATACACAAGTAAGTATACACAATAATATACAAATTATTTACTAATTCTACCCTACTAAATATTATTAAACATCAACATATTGATATAACATTACACAGAATAAGTATATAACACATCTCAATTATAAATTTACTTCAATCTTCTGTTAGCAATAACAAAGTTTAGTTTATCTGACTTTTTAGTTCATTAAAAGGTTATATTACTAGTTCAGATAAATATTAAAATTAGGATACCATGGCCATGTGTTTTTTTTCTTTCTACGATCTATGAGATCCATTATGTCTGGTTGAAAGGTTTTTCTTGTTAGCTTGCTAGGGTCCTGGTATTATGTAGGCACAGCATTTTGAATCAAGGCATCTTCTCAACTTTAGGCTAGGAAAAAGGCATCGGTGATCATATCTGCTTACAATTTTGTCAATCGTTCTCTGCATTCCATTGTTCAGTGAAGAATATAGCACTATAATTTGCAGAACTCAAATAATAATAATGATGCAAGGAAGAAATGAATCAAAGCTCCCGGGAGCATCTTTTTATACCACTGGTCTGATTCCATTGCACAAGTACCTATTCACACTTTTCCTTTATTTCTTCCCCTGCAAAGATTATCTTCATTATAATTAATTTACAATATTAATCACAACTCACAGTTTTATATTATCTTTAATATAGCATTCACTTTTGGCTGGGAGCTAACATAATTTCATGAGCCAAAATGAATGAATACTTTGTAAAAATTAAACAATGTTTAATTATATAAAACCTCTAACTTTTTTTTCATTTATTAAGTACATATGGATGAGACATCCCAATCGGCTATATTTAATTAGGGAGAAAAAAAACATCACAACTTCCCTCCCTCTCTAATTACCATTAATGGCACGTTTTGTTATCTTAGAAAATCTACATGTACATTTTCTTTTTTTTGACTATCAGGTAGTTACAATAAAATAATAAATCTTGTTTATTAAACAAAAAAAAAATCTATATTTTATACTAGTATTGTGCCGGTCAAAATTGTGTATTCATTCAACAAGACCAATAATCCAAGCAAAAGTATCTTGAATCCAACCATGCACAAGATACATATGTCAGGACAAGGATGAATCCTAACCTATTTGCCTAAACTATTGCCTCTCTGACTAATGGATAACGTTTGTGATGACACTAGCAGTGCTTGGTTTTATTCCGACCCAGCTAAAGGTCATGGTTCACATAGAGACTCAAAATAATAAAGGGTTTATATGAAAAATCAATGATTTAATGGATTCTGACGATTGCAGAACAGTACAGATATGATTTGATGGATTACTAATGGTTTGAACCGTAATAATGATAATTCTTTATGGCAACATTACAAAGAAGTGAATTTAAATCAAAGAAATATTTAAATAAATAGAGTAATTAACCTTAGAGATTGGGAGTGATGACAAACTAAGCTTATTTAAAATAACAATATTATAGGTATGTATTAAGGAATTTAGTACAAAATAAGTTAAGTCTTTGTTTATACAACTTGGTTATTTTCTTTGTTTTGATGCGGCTTTGACAAACAATGTAAAAGTTTGTTAATTGGTCAGCCAAAAACCAATCAGCAATAAAATATTATTAGCCCTCTTCAAGATATTACAAATAAATCTGTTTAATATGTATATATTACAAGACATGAAAGATGGGCATTTAAAACACTATTACATTTAAAATCATTTGTATATAATGAGTGTGAGAAGCAAAATAGTTCTTAAATAAATAATTGACAATTATAAAGTCAGATTTAATTAATTACGAAATTTGTTTGTGAAGGATGTGCCATCATGGCAGAGAGCATTTCAGGTTTGCTAAATAAAGATATAAAATGATGAAGAAGGCAGTATGTTATTATAGATTACAACAAAAATAAATGAAGTCTGTTATGAACCTCTGGGTGGCTTTGCTAAAGGAAATTCCTAGTAAATGCAACTAGATGATGAGAAATGCTGTCCCTCCAGCCAAAACATGTCTCTAAATAATCATAATAATATTTTGATGTGCTGGACTTTACATACACATCTTAATGGCAAAGCCCGAAAAGAATCCCTTGGTATGAACTACGTCTACTTTGAGGGAGTGTGAAAGATTGAACTGGTCATAGTTAAATTTCCGAAGGCCCTGAGGAGTAAGTAGCAAAGCAAAATAATATGGATGTAGCTATAAATACATAATGCCTTAGACATATATAGATAGATAGTGTATCACTAACAAAATTAATAACTTAATTCCTGATTAAAATAATCAGCTCCCTGACATAACAGGAAGTCCCAGAAACCTTAGGCCATCAATGAATGAATCATAAATTATATATAAAAAGAAAGGCAAGAATTAAAACTAAAATATAAATTGTTTTCCACACTTTACAAATATTTCATTTATTAATAAGTTATTAAATAGTTTATGAAGGATTACAAAATAAGACTGTCTTTTAATTAACATGGACGGGGCATTGAATATCAAACTCACTTCTGATGAAGTTTGACAATATAAAGTATAATAAATTATACATCAAATTTTTTACTATTTTTGACAAATAAAAATATATATGTATGAAACATATACTGACAAAACGCTATAATAGATTTTACTTAATTGATTCACTAAAATTCTTTATTCTTTCAGAAATAATTACAGGGCTATTTTAATTGGAGGGAAGAGTAAGATACTTTTAAAATAATTTCAATCATTCAAGATAAATTTATATATGATGTACAAAACTAAACAAACTTTCTATTAATTAATTTATGGGAAGTAAGTCTCCTGTAATGATTTTGACTGGAAAAATAAGAGGGAGAGAATTTAAAGTTAATAGCTTGTTGAATTTTGTACTTGGAAATTTCAGTAATTCAAATATTCTAAATAAACCAAAAATTAATTTAATTTTGCTGCATCAAAATAATGAGATTTTTATAAGAATTGAGATTTTAAATTTAAGACAAAAAAATTTAAACTATGCATTTTAAAACTAAGTTGTATAAACAGATATAGATAATATAAATTAACATTGATTTAGAAAACAACGTAATGTAGAATTAGTGGCTTGCGGCAAATTGGGGTTACCTCAACCAAATGGTAGATGTTACATGGCTTGACACAGGCAGTTATATAGTCAGATCACTCAGCAGGCTTCCTTGACACAGTATCGTCTCAGGCTAGGTCTTGAGAGCACCGGAAGGGCATTGATGAGCTGGTGAGACAGAGCTCCGGAAAGCAACAGTCGATCTTTTTAGCCAGTCATTTCTTTAATCACGATGTACTGTAAATTTAAACTACTCTCTTCAGTGAATTCTTCAGATAAAACTCAATAATCTCCTTCAATAATTTTCCACTATTTATGTGTTCTCGTCTTATCTACAGGATTCAATCTACAGTGACAACTGCCAATTGAAATTGCTCTAAGCGGTCCTCTGAGGTTGGTGCCTGCTTTGGAGGGAAATCTATAATTCTGTATGCCCCAAGGGTTGATTTGCTAATTAAAAAAAAACAGCAACAAGCATATTCAGTTTATCAGTCATTGTACTAACAAGCCTATTTAATTAAGGTTTAGATTAAATTCAGAAAAATTTTAGGAATTTGGTACAATGACTTTCAAATTTAATATAAAACTTAAGTAGAAATTTACAAAATATAATCGATACTTTAATGTACATTTATCAAAAGATAAATATAAAATGCTACCAACTGATTAATTTACGAAAATGAACTTGAATGAAGAATTTACAATATTTGTAACATTTTATAGATATCTAGGATTCAATTACATATAAATGCCAATTTAATAAAATAAACATAATATACAGTTTTACAAATGTTATAAAATAAATAAACTATTATAAAAGGTTAGTTAATCATAAAATACAAAGTAATTAGATACAAGATTACAATATTGCTTATAATTATACTACCACCAATTATGAAATGGGTGTCAGTTATTATAAAAGGTTGGGTGCTGATGACATTGGCACTAGGTGAAGCAGAAATATGTACTATATTTCCAGCTTCAGTATATACATTTTTTAAAATATATTTTTATCTCAACAAATGCTATTGATAACTGAAACACAGGCTTATTATATACCTGTGTCTATATATGTAATATAGGGTATATGATTACAGACTTTCACATGACCCACCACTCTCCATTCTGTCTAATAACACTGATACACTCAAGCACATATATGCTGAAAAGATAAATAATCACCAATATACGTATTTCATGCTAAACCAGCAATCATCAGTTGGTCCAGATTATCATCTCCCACACATATATATTATAAGTGCTCAGATATATATTAAGATAGACAATCTTCATACTTTAATGGACAGGCTCCAATCTACTACACACTGCAACTCTTCAACCGTCCATCAAATTGAAAATCTGATGATGGAATGCTCAAAGGCCACCCTGAGGCTGAGATATATGTGTGGGAGATGGTAATCTGGACCAACTAATGATTGCTGGTTTAGCATGAAATACATTTATAGGTGATTATTTATCTTTTCAGCATATATGTGCTTGAGTGTATCAGTGTTATTAGATAGAGTGGAGGTCATGTGAAAGTCTGTGCTCATATACCCTATATTATATATATCATCATCATCAACATTATCAACCATTATCAATCCACTGCAGGATGAAGGTCTCTCCAAGTTTAATCCATCTTCTCCGATCTTTAGATTCTCTTCTCCACATCACCCCTACACATTTTCTTATTTCATCCATCCATCTTACATGTGGTCTCCTTCTGGGTCTTTTACAATCTCTTGAATCCAGTTTAAAATTTCAATTGTCCATCTATTATCATCTCTTCTAGCAATATGTCCAGCCCAACTCCAATCTTTTAATTTTTTCAATGAGGTCAGTAACACCTGTTTGTTCTCTTACCCATACATTGCGTTTTCGATCTCTTCTTGTTACTCCCAACATACATCTCTCCATACTTCTTTGAGTGGTCTGAAGTCTCTGTATTGATCTTCTATTAAGTGTCCAAGTCTCAGATCCATAAGTAAGAACTGGTAAAACACATTTGTTAAAAACCTTTCTTTTCAAACACATAGGCATATTTCCTTTTAATATCAAGTTATTTCTACCAAAAGCACTCCAACCAAGTTTAATTCTATGATTAATTTCCTCTATTATGTTTCCATCTGTATTAATAATCTGACCAAGGTATTTGTAACTCTTAACTTCTTCTAATTCATCATAATCAATCTTTATTTTCATATTTGGAGCAAATCGATTAAACATTACTTTAGTCTTTTTAACATTTATCTTTAGTCCTACTTTCATCTGATAACTCCTGCAACATTTCCTGCAGCTCGGAAGCATTATTTGCAAAAACAACTACATCATCTGCGAAATCTAAATGACTTAAATAATCTCCATTTACTTTCAGTCCTTTAGTTTCCCATTTTAATCCACAAAATACTTCTTGCAGCACTGCTGTAAAAAGTTTTGGAGATATGAAGTCACCTTGTCTTACACCTTTCTCAATGTTGACTTTCCCAGTATCATTATGTAATCTAATTGTTGCTGTTGCATTTTTATAAATATTCTTTAAAATATGACAATATCCTGGATCTATACCTTGATGATCCAATGCTTTAATCACTGAAGAAATGTTTATAGAATCAAATGCCTTTTCATAATCTACAAATCCAAAACATAATGACAACTCATATTCATTTGTCCTTTCTATAACTTCTCTCAATACTTGAATATGATCTACTGTACTAAAACCACTTTTAAATCCAGCTTGTTCTCTTGGTTGGTGAAAATCCAAGGTTCTCTGTAGACGAGTTGTAATTATCTTGGTAAAAATTTTATATAAAACTGATAAAAGGCTGATAGGTCTGTAATTTCTAATATCTTCTTTATCACCTTTTTTAAATATTAATATTATTACTGCATTCTTCCAATCATCCGGTACATCTTTATCATTTAGACATTTGGTATATAACTTTGCTAATATTTTTTCTGTTTCTTCACCTGCTTCTTTTAATATATCAATTATAATTCCATCATTACCTGGAGCCTTTCCTTTTTTCATACATTTAATTGCATTTCTCACTTCTTCATTTAAAATTCTGGGCAATTCGGAAGATGTAATAGATATAGGAGGTACTTGTTCTTTATTACTATATAATTCTTGATAAAAATCTTCTACCAATTTCATAATGTCATCCCTCTTTTTAGTAATAATTCCATCTTTTTTCCTTATTGCAGATATAAATTTCCTACCAATACCAAAATGTTGTTTTAAATTCTTAAGACTTTTATTTTCTTCTACAGCTTTTCTTGCTAGTTCACAGTTATACTTTCTTATATCATTTTCAACTCTTTTCCGCACCATTTTACAAAATTCGAGATATTCAATTCTTTTTAATGCATCATTCTTGCATATCTTCATATTCCTTCTTTTCTTCATAAGTTCTCTAGTCTCAGTAGAAATTTTATTAGTCAATTGCTGCTTTTTTCTACCAGCTATCTTTGTTGCAGTTTTTAAAAGTGTATCAGTTATTTTCATATTAATTTCATTCAAATCTGAATCATGTTCAAAATCTACTAATACTTGAAACCGATTTGTAAGTTCTAATTTAAATTCATTAGAATGTTTCTGAAGATTAGGAATATCAACTGTAAATATAGTTTTTCTTAATAATTTTTGTCTCTCTAGTTTTACATTAACATGTATCTTACCCCTTACTAATCGATGATCACTTCCTGTGTTAAATTTATTAAGAACATTACAATCTTGAAATATGTATTTCCTGTTAGTCAAAATATAATCCAATTCTGCTGTACCTTCATTTGGATGCTTCCATGTCCATTTCCTTCTAACATTTTTCTCAAAAACAGAATTCATAATATATATAGACACAGGTATATAATAAGCCTGTGTTTCAGTTATTACATTATAGAGATGTCTGCCCATCCTTGCATATGTATTTAATGGATTATGTCCTGTACATGTGGGGTTCAGATTGACTTTAGGTCAACATGGGTGCGACAAGAATCTCGGCCTCAGGGTGGACTTCGAGCATTCCATCATCAGATTTTCAATTTGATGGACGGTTGAAGAGTTGCAGTGTGTAGTAGATTGGAGCCTGTCTATTAAAGTATGAAGATTGTCTATCTTAATATATATCTGAGCATCTATAGTATATATGTGTGGGAGATAATAATCTGGACCAACTGATGATTGCTGGTTTAGCATGAAATACGTATATTGATGATTATTTATCTTTTCAGCATATATGTGTTTGAGTGTATCAGTGTTATTAGATAGAGTGGAGGGTCATGTGAAAGTCTGTGCTCATATACCCTATATTAAATGCTATTGATATTATTGTTTAAAAAGAAAAATCTGTAGAATTCTCTGATCTTCCATTACTATGAGGAAAGATAGTTATTACATCATTGGTTGATCTTGAAAATCTCTTCTATCATTAATCATATACACATTCTCCTTTCTATAGACTTAAATTTATTGAGAATTTGAATTTTCTTCCAAGCTCAAATACATTATAGTATGCAAAAATTTACATTAATTGCATAATGGAGATTTTAAATCAAATATATATTACACCAATACCATATCAATGATCTGTAATTAAGGCAACCTTAGCAGACAATTAATTGTTGATATTTTATTGATTTAAGTTTTGGTCATTGTGAAGTGATTTAATATGAAAACCAATGAACTATTGACATTTTATGGTATAATTTATATATGCTTTAGTTATGACACTGATTATGTTCAACTTATGAGATTAATCGTATTCCACAAATTTCTGATTCTATATATTTTGAATTATTACTACATATCAAAAATCTTTCTACTCAAATATCTAGTTCTCAAAAATTTATAATTGATTTCAAAAAATCATATCTACTTCTTATATATAACAATTTTTTGTCCATGTAATCAGATAAAATTCTTAAAGATTGCCATAAAATGATACAAATTTCATAGTTTATTAAACATACTTCCAAAAGTTCTATCTATAAATTTAAGTAATCAATAATAACCTGAAAGTAATACTGCAATATCATACTTCCAAACCAGTTTTTGAGTGCTTTTATCAGAAAGAACTTAGCATTATGATCTGGTATCCAATATCTACTAATTAATAATAGATGGTTATAGAATAAAGAACATTTCTTGGAAGCATATTCAGTTGGTACAAAGCTGATTTCATTTATTGACCTGATGTCTGATCTATATAACAACATAAGCAAGTTGATTTAAGTTCAAAATTTTAGAGTTTTTTGAATTTTGGACTATTAGATACATTGTTTATAGCTTTAAATTCAAAGTCCTTAATAATTAAGGCAAAAGAAACTTCTAAAAATGTAAATAATGGAATTCTGCTATCTTATTTTAATGTCTATTGATTATTCAAGCTTTTATAGATGACATTTAAGTAAAATGAAAAGAACTTTAAAGATTGCCATATTAGCTGCTACTATTAATGAGCTCCAGATTTAGTGACAATCTTTGCATTACTGATATATAATACCATACATAACTTTACAGCTCACCAAATAAATTAATCTATTTCATAGAACAAAAAAAAAATTAGCATTGAAATAATAATAGGCGGGCATTATTTACAGGTTTAAATAATTCTTTAGGATTTGCTCATCTTAGTAATACATTCGAACTTGATTTAAACTATTCCAAATCAAGAAAAAATTAATTTTTGAAAGCACAAAGTAATATCATTAAGACATTATTAATTCAAAAATATTAGAAATATGCTTCTTTCATTAATAACTATCAAAAGAATATCCTTTTACTGGTGGAAATTAAAAAGTTATCTTCTAATACCGTGAAAGTAAAATCTCAAAAAATAAAATATCAAATTGCCTTTCTTTATTAAGCTTCCCAGACAAAAACATGAATTCATAGCTAATTAAACTTCATGACTTATTGATTCTTCTGCAAAAAATTGTTTGTATGGTTACCATTAAACTCTTTTCATGTTAAAGCTAAATTATGCCACAACTTTATGGAGTGAGCAAAACTAATAGCACCAATTTCCATTTAAAATTAATACAAAATTATTTTTGTTGACCTTGTCTAGTCATATAATAAATAAAGTTTATAGATTAGTTACTATTCCAAAAATACTTTTCTGACATTAAAAGAAATTTCAAACACAAGAATACAAGCTAAATCAAGGTAAAATAAAAAATGTTTTTCAAGCGAGACAATCAAAGATTATTATTCATCAATTACAAAACTATTATAGTAGTCATGTAATGATGAATTACTTTACAAATAATAAATAAGCAGTTTATAGATTAGTTATTATTCTAAAAATACAAACTAAATCAAGGTAAAATAAAAAAATGTTTTCTGGATGAAACAATCAGATTATAATTTGACAAATTACAAAAACATTCCAATCCAAAGTTCTTTGCCTCTGAATAACTTTTTTTTTTACTATTAAACTGGAAGTCTAAATAAATCAAAACTTCATATATAAAATTCAAGTTAATGATTTTTTTTCCTACTTAATGATTAGTCTTTTAAAGCTCAAGATACAAAAAAAAAACAACTCCTTAAATCTAGTTTCCAAATTAAACCGTCATATATCAATAGACTAATTTATAAACCATTACAATTTTAATAATTGTTATTGCAGATAACATATATTTCAGACCCATAAAAAAAAAAGAATCACTTAAAATATATCAAAGGTCTTTTTGATTAGAAAACAATGAAACTTATTATCTTGTAAATGGCTTTTAAAATTATATTCGAATTATTAAATGAACATTAAAAATGTTAATCACATTTTATAAGAAAGTAATTTAAATTATTTTAATTTATTATACAAGTAATATAATTAGTTATTTACTTAAAATACTAAACATGATTTATTTTTAAAACTAAGACTGGAATTAACAAATGTCAAGCGATAGGTTAAATACCTAAGCTAGTGCGGGAGCATAGTGATCATAACTGATAAACACCGCTACGTTAGAATAACATATATAATTTAAAAAACAACACTTTTTTAAAAAAAGATATTTTATTTTTTCAATCTTAATAAAAAAAATTTAATAGCGATATATTTCAGGTTTAAAAGGTCCATCAGATGATATTCCCAAATAATCGGCTTGCTCATCAGTTAATTTCGTCAATTCTACACCCAAATGGGGTAAATGCAAACGGGCTACTTCTTCATCCAGACGTTTTGGTAACAAATATATTCCTAAAGGATATTTTCCAGGATTTGTCCACAACTCAATTTGGGCTAGTACTTGATTAGAAAATGAAGTACTCATGACAAAACTTGGATGACCCATAGCGCAGCCAAGATTAACTAATCTACCTTCGGCTAACAATATTATGTGTCTTCCATTTGACAATTTAAATCGATCTACCTGAGGTTTAATATTCACCTTTTCAATGGCGTTTTCTTCTAACCACTTGACATTTATTTCACAATCAAAATGGCCAATATTACAGACTATAGCATCATCTTTCATATTTAAAAAATGTTCTCCGCGAATAATATCCTTGCAACCAGTAGTGGTAATAAAAATACTACCTCTGATAGCAGCCTTTTCCATCGTTACAACTTCATAACCTTCCATGGCAGCTTGCAAAGCATTAATAGGATCGATTTCAGTTATGAGTACACGAGCTCCAAAAGCTCTTAATGACGCTGCACCTCCTTTACCAACATCGCCATACCCAGCCACCACGCATACTTTACCGGCCAACATAATATCCGTAGCACGTTTAATCCCGTCAGTAAGTGATTCTCGAATACCGTATAAGTTATCAAACTTGCTTTTAGTAACACTATCATTTACATTAAATGAAGGTACTTTCAAAATGCCTTGTTTTAACATTCTATCAAGATTGTGAACACCCGTTGTAGTTTCTTCAGATAAACCTCGGATACCGGATAAATACTGAGGATATTTTTCATGAACGAGATTTGTCAGATCTCCGCCATCATCCAGAATCATATTCAAGGGTTCACCATTAGGAAAGATTAAAGTTTGTTCAATGCACCAAATATATTCTTCATCAGTTTCACCTTTCCAAGCATAAACAGCAACTCCTCTGGCAGCCATAGCAGCAGCAGCATGATCTTGAGTTGAAAAAATATTGCAACTCGACCATTGAACTTCGGCACCAAGCTCAAGTAAAGTTTCAATAAGAACTCCAGTTTGAATAGTCATGTGAAGACAACCGGCGATCCGAGCCCCCTTTAAAGGTTTTACTACTCCGTATTTTTTACGTAGGGACATTAATCCAGGCATTTCATTTTCAGCCAAAGTCAATTCTTTACGACCAAATGCTGCTAAACTAATATCAGCAACTTTGTAAGGTGGTTTTTGGGCCATGGCGATGAAAACAAAGACAGCTACTCAAAATTAAGATTTGAAAGGCTGACAAATCACGCTATATCTGTATTTATAGGTGCTTTAGGAAGGCGTGACTTTACTATTAATTCAGCAGAATAATGTATATTAATCTAGAGAAAAAAATATGCTTATATAATTTAACTACAATTAATATTTTTTGATAAAATTAATTAGTTGCAACGTAATTATTGTTTTTGTAATTAGAAATTTTTTTATGAATCATATTTATTTAATGCGTACCTATTAAAAATAATGGCAGCCGTAAGTAAAAGTATCCTCTAAATCTAAACCTAGTTATATTAATAATATTCATTTTGACAAGAAATAATTTTTATTAAAAGTTTTTATGAGGAAAGAAATTTGTAAAAGAAGACACTGTTTATTATTACTTTACCGTAGATGAATTAAATAGTGCAATGAAAGATTTTTATTGAAGTAGTATCATTTATATAATATTGACTTATAATTGACATTATTTTAACTGAAAAGTAAACTATTTTTGAAAGAATTAACTTTTTTTTTTTAAAAAAAAATCAATTAGCTTTAAAAAATGTGTATAGGAAATATTTTGCACTTTAATATTATACAATTAAAGATTAATTTTTTGAAGCATTTGAAGAGCATACTTGGTAAATATTAAAAAGTATCATTTACTGTATATTATCGATATACTGTTCTGTTGTTTGAAACTTGTGATGGAAGCTGATAATTCAGTAGCGTTTTCCAAGTCTTAAACCAAATTTGTCTGTTAAACTCTTGATGTTAACCTTTGGATATGGGAGTAAAAGAGCTGTGATAGAATATTCACAGTTTGTTAAAAAGATTTATTTCCAGAGGTATTATTAAATTTGATTTACCACAATAACATCACATGATCAACTTTTATTAATGTAGTAGCAATTTTTTCCATATAATATTGCCATCTAGTGCAATCATAATAGTCTATGGATCCCAAAAAATTAGTGTTTCAAAATTCCTATCTAGTGCCTACTCATCCAGTATCTCCAGATTGGTTTAAACTTATGGCTTTCATCAGAGAGAAGCTTTGGATCTGAGAACACTGTATCTAGATCTTTGGATCAATGCATTCCTCAATCAGCCACCTTTTACCTTTTTAGTTAACTATAAACCTATGACCTCAAATTGAAAACATGTTTTCAGTCCAAGTTAATTCATTTGTATAGTTAGTTATACAGATCTGAATCCAGTTTAGTATTTATGTATTTTGGTTTTTTGGGTTTTTTTAATAACCATAGCCACCAATATCCTTTAGCTAAGATTATTATAAACCACTATAACATCACATGACCACCATTTCTTATGCATACTCAATCTGTTAACACTAGCAATTTTTTTCACACAATATTGCCATCTAGTGCAAGCCATAGTAACCAATGGATGCTAGAAGGTTAATGCATTAAAATTTCTATTTGGTAACTACTCTTACAATAACCCAAGACTAGTTTCTAGATACAATGCTCTAAAATTCAAGCCTTCTCATTGATGAAAGCCATAAGGTAGAAATTTGTTTGGAAATACTGGATGAATATGTACTAGATAGAGATTTTAATGCACTAACTTTCTAGCATCCATTGATTACCATGACTTGCACTAAGTGGCAATATTGTATGGAGAAAATTGCTATTGTATTTTAGATTGTGTAAGCATAAGAAATAGTGCTTGTGTGATGTTGTAAGTTATTAAAAAAAACAAAGACATCAAAATATGAAGATACTGAACTGGATTCAGATCTATATTACTATATGAGTGAATTAGCTTGGATTAAAAACAGTGTGTTTTAAGTTTGGACTCGTAGCATTATAATTAAATAAAAAGATAAAAGTTGGGCTGCTGGAGAGATTCAGTAGTTCCAAAGATCTAGGTGCAGTGTTGTCAAACCCAAGGCTCCTCACTAATGAAAGTCTTAAGCTAGAAACTAGTCTGGGGATATTGAATTAGTAGGCACTAGGTAGGGATTTGATTCACTAATCTTCTAGCATCTGCTTATGAAAAAAATTGCTACTGTGTTAAGAGATTGTGTAAGCATAATAAATCATGGTCATATGATGTTTGTGATTTAATAGTAATCCTAGGTAATTGGTAACCATGGTTATTAAACAACCAAACTCACCAAAATATATAGATACTGAACTGAGTTGAGATCTATATAACTAATTAACATGCAAATTTGCTTGGATTGAAAACATATTTTCAGTTTGGGCTCAAAGTTTAAAGAGGTAAAAGGTGGCTGCTGGGGAGATGTAAATTAGACCTGAAGAGCTAGGTACAGTGTTCTCACATTCAAGGCTTCTCATTGATGAAATCCATAAGCTAGAAAATAGTATGAGGCGTTTGGATGAGTAGGCACTAAATAGGGATTTTGATGCACTAACCTTCTAGCATTCATTGATTACTGTGGCTTGCATTACATAGACATTGTATGGAGAAAATTGTTATGGTCTTTCTGAACAGTTTTTGATTAATAGTTATTTAGACTTATAACTCAATTATTTCATTTCATATTGAAACTGTTCCATTTTTAAAAATTTCACAAAGTGTCTGTTTTGTATATTTAAAAAATTTTTTACATTGATCTTTTAAAATGATCTCTTCATTTCTTGTTGCAACTCATTTACTCTTTAAATTTTTGATTTTTGCTGATAGACTAAATAAATATTGAGGTTTACATATTTTTTTATATTATATGAGAGTATATCAATCAGCCTTAGAAATTGGAAATATCCATTTATTAGTGATTGTTTTGAAAAGGAATAAAGTCTCTCTGTCTGATAATAAAACACTACTTATTCATTAATTCACATTATGTATAAGATAGAGGTATAACAATTTACTACTAATAAAAATCATAAATTAACTTTATAAAGTTGCTGATAGACTAAATAAATATTGAGGTTTACATATTTTTTATATTATATGAGAGTATATCAATCAGCCTTAGAAATTGGAAATATCCATTTATTAGTGATTGTTTTGAAAAGGAATAAAGTCTATTTGTCTGATAATAAAATGCACTACTTATTCATTAATTCACATTATGTATAAGATAGAGATATAACAATTTATTACTAATAAAAATCATAAATTAACTTTTATAAAGTTTAATTTTTATAAGATTAAAAATACACTATTTCTTGTACTATAATGGCAAACAAATTGTAAATAAAGTTTGTATATTTTATATATCTACTTGCCTGTTTAAAGATGTTTTACTTTTGTTTAACATTCTTTATATCAATAGCAGTTATGCATAAACAATTATGGTTATTATATTCAAATGCTATCTTGAAACAGACTTTTCTTGCTTTTCTTTCTAAAAGCAACATAAATGGTAGCTTTTCAATTTTCAGTCATATCCGCTCTATGAAAGTAAATAGATTGTAAATAATTTTAAATTTGTAGTTGATTTCATTTTGAGAGGACAATTACTGCTCTTTTACATCTTTGACATTATCATATTAAAAAAGTAAAACATCTTTAAACAAGCAAGTAGAAGGCAAAGACATGTTCACCTACCTCTCTATCAAAGAATAGTGAAAAGAAGATAGCACTAACTGTGTTGGTCTATTGCCATAGGAGAGTTTTAACATTTTTTTATTATAGTCGTAAAATAACACTAGCTAAGTAAGTATTCATTTACTTGCCTATAATTAGATTGCTAGTTTGGTTGGCTATAAGCCTTACATTTAAAAGAAAATTATAAAAATGAATTAACTTCTACAATTTTTAGCTGGATTTAAATCTGTGACTTACATGACATTAATTGTAGCTATCAATATTAGCAAGATTATTTTATTGGAAAATACTTTTTTTATATAAACTAAAAGTTTTAGATTTTGACATAACTTTGTATTCTAATTTTAGCACATATCAAGCAGTTTTCTTGGATTTTTTAAAAATAATTATATGACAATTGTAAGCAAAAATAAATTTGGTTTCCAATATAAAAATAAGGGAAAGGTGAATTACGACCATATTTTTTATTGAGAATTTTACTATGTTTATGCATGATATGTGTTGTTCATCACAAAACTTTTTTTTTAAAAAATCCTTTTTAAATATTTGTATATTCTTTTATGTTTAGAAGAAACTACACAGTGTTAAACTAAAAAATAAAATTGGGCATAAACTTTGGAAACAAAAAAGCTTAAAGTCATATGATCAACAGAAACATTCTGGAAAAAAGTCAGTTAAAAAGAAAAAAATAATAAATTTGGAAACATTTACAAAGAACAAAAAAGAAGTATCTGAAATTGTTAAAAAGAAGAAAGCACCACCTCCACAAGTACTCCCTTTTGATTTGTTGACTGAAAAGGACCGGAATTATATACTCGGTACTACTTTGGAAAATAGGTAAGTATTTAATAAATATTTTTTAATGAGTGATAGTAATTTTATAATGACTTTTCATAATTAAATTATATTATTGGCATAATAAAATGATATAATAAATGAAATGTAATAAATGAAATTAATAATCATTATTTATGTAATTTTCAATACTTTCTCTTTCCTTCTTTATTTTTGCTTTTTTTTATATAACATATAATAACAACATTTCACTCTTCTTACACTTTAAATAAAATAAATAAATAAATTTTGCTTTAAAGTGTAAGAAGAGTGAAATGTTATTATATGCTATATTTATGTAATTACTGTTTGCTAAAAAAACTTTAATGTACATCAATAAATTTCAAAGCACTATGCATTTGGAAAGGAATGTGGAATTGGTTTTAAGTAAAAAAATCTGGTTGATCAAAATGCATATTATTAATCCATTAAATTAGTTTTCTTATTTGTTTAAAGTCACATTTGAAATTTAAGAATGAATTTTTAATTATATGTACACACACATATGTAATGTTAGCTTTTTATATGTCAGTGTTAAAACTTTACTATTTAAGCAGATAGATAATCTATTGCTGTATAAATAACTTTTTTTTTTTTTTTGATAATTTACAGTCAGTAATTTAATATAAAGAATTTTCATTTTTACTTGTAAAA
The DNA here is from genome assembly GCA_028023455.1 of Epiperipatus broadwayi. Classification (NCBI taxonomy): domain Eukaryota; kingdom Metazoa; phylum Onychophora; class Udeonychophora; order Euonychophora; family Peripatidae; genus Epiperipatus; species Epiperipatus broadwayi. The sequence goes on along the minus strand of JAQFVV010012440.1, from coordinate 4,273,548 downwards.
AGTGCATTTTTTAAAATTAAAAGTGATTGTGATTCTTTATTTTTTTTTTTTCCAGAGATAATCATTCTAATAAAAGAAAAATAGATGATGATATGATGGATTATGAAAAATGTCCTAGGACTACTTTTGATCAAAAGAATGTTCGTGTATTATTACCAATAAAACATAAAGATCGAATTATTTCGCAAGTCATTGAATGTGAAGAAGGTTACTATTTTTTATTTTATGTATTATAATTTTATGTAAATAAATCATTTTTATATAGCGTGCGATGCTTATAAACTGTAATATTTAAAACAGCATTACGCTGTTGCACATGACCCCCATATATACATTTAGATAGAAGAAAGATGAAACATTTTAAAAATAAGTTCTGAAAAGCCTTTTCACTCTTTCTCTACAGAGAAACAATGAAAAAAAAAAGACAATATTCATTAAGTTAATCAAATATTAGGTGATGAAAATATACAGCTTTTTCCTATTGCTTTACCATATACAAAAGTAGCTAGATATCCATCACCCCACCAATAATTGGATGACTACCTGATTGGGTAACCTGAAAAATAATTCTTGGAACCAAAAAAAAATTCAGGTTTCACTTTGATTCAAATCATATTATGAGCAGGACTAATAAATGCTTTGTTATAATGCATAGTCCTATATATATATATATTAATTTCTTTCTCATGCATAATTTAAGCTTTTTTGTTGTTGTTGTTAAAAAGATATAAAATGAAACTAAAGAATTAATTTACAATTATTTAAAAAAAAAAAATACATATTTACATTTAAAAAAAGACAAAATAATTTTTATTGTATTATTTCTTTTGGCATTTTTTTTTTTTTTTTTGCATAGTTGATAATGAAGATGAGTTGGACCAAAATTCTCAGCCAGAAATTCTGAATACAGATACTGATGATGATGAAAATATTCCAGAATTATTAGATAACATTGAAGGAAAATCATTATCAACAGTGGAGCTTTTTGTTGAACGTCAAAAAAATATTGAAGCAGCAAAATTTAAGATTGCAAAATTAGCAAATAATGTTTTACAAAATCCTCAGGAAAATGTAAGTCATATTATTGAATATTATCTTTTTATATTTAATAACTATTAATTTGTAAGTTAAATGTTTTTGATTATGAAAAATTACCAACAAAAGAAATAGAAATGAAAAAGATTACAGTGGAATTTTATTATAAAGTGATTGAAATATGTTACTTTTTTTTTTGGAGTAGATGGAATTGTCATTATTATTAGGAGGGTTCATGGGTTCAATATTTGAATACACATGATGCTTTTATCATTATCCCTATGCAAACAAAAATAGAGTGAGAATGCAGATGAATATGTAATTAATATCAAAAGAACAATATCGATCTCTTGATTATTTTAATAATCTTGATAAAAGTGCATTTTTTAAAAAAATGAATAATGAATTAAGAATTTAAGAATAGCATTATTCATTAGATACCGATATTAAATGAGTTTTTGAATATGGAATATGCTATTGAGTAAAAATATTTTGATTTTGAATCACAATCTTATTCTTTTTTATTATTTTGATTATAAATAGCAACTTTAACATTTTTTCTAAATCATCACATTCTTTCTGCTGCAGTAGAATAATATTTGCTAGCATAATGAAATCATCATTATTTTTCCTCAGAATTTTTTTTTTAACAAACTCTTTCAAATTGATCTTTAAAATAAAAATAATATCAAATGGTTTATTTCTCATGAAGTTATATTGTTTGAGCATTGGAAGTGACAGATTGAGTTTTAATCCAGGAGCTTATAGCTTTTAAGGTCACTATTCCTACTATAACATTAAACCATTTAGAGCAAAAATAAATATAGTGTTATAATTCTAAAGGTTCTCAGACAATCAGCCTTCCAAATAATAAATGATCCTAACATCTATCCAAATACTAAATGATTTTAATATTGCATAACTTCATTGATTAGATAATAGTATTTTTAGCATAGGATAACCATAGGCTTATTACAAGTAAGAATAAAAATTAATAGCAAAAATATTAATAAAATTGCAGAATAGTGCATTATATATTGTCGAATACATTTCATTTATAAATAATAAAATATTGAATTGTTTTTATACTTGTTATATACAGGAATGAGATTTATGTTTACCAGCTGTATATATATCTGCAATAATTTAATCAAACAAAACATTAACTATAGTAATAAAAATAAATTAATTTACTTGCTAATAATGAAAAGAATAATAAAATAAAATGAGTGAAACCGCTTTAGCTTATTCAAGCAATTCCAATAATTAGTCACATGATAAACTATTCATATGCACAAACATTATATATTAAGTCCAATTATCTGTGTGTATCCATTTACTTTGGTTTTACACACATATTCTAATCTTACTTCTAATATCAGTTTTTAACAATTTCACTGACATCTATAATGATTAGCACACACATTGCATTTCTGCTCACAGTGTTGTATAAAGTGCTGTTCTGCCACTCTAGAACGTATTCAGTGATATTTACGCAGTGCAGAGTACATTGTAGAACTCATTTAAATATATTGATCTTGCTCATTATCAAATCCAGATTTTCAGCTTTATGCTAATTTTCTAGATTGCATTTATACCAACAATTTTAATGTTCGGTCTGCACATATAATACAAGATTTTATTAAACTTTATTTGCTTTAAATATACATATATATATATGGACGGAACAGTCCATTCCTCTCCCACACTAGAAAACAGCTTTTCCCATTTACAAAAAATAATCTTGCAATCTTCTTGATTGTTGTTGAACTCTGGTGAGAGGTAAATCTCTTTCTTGATTATCCATTACATCCATTGGATCTGGTTTTATAATCCAGTCAACTGCTTATGTACTTGATCCTACTAAATCTGGTTGATCAGCTTGATTAACCATGATCATTCACTTGTTTTGTAATTCTGAAGAGATGATAGCATGCTCTTCTTCATTAGAAGTTTGTAGTTCATTAGGTAATATAATTTAGGTGTTATCCGCATTTATTATTTCATTCTGTTAAAATCATAAATGATTGCTGTGATTCTTCAGAATTTTTCTATTATTCAGTTTAACTACTTGAATATACTTAGAGAGAAGTTCCACACTAGTTTGCCTATTTTAAACTTTTCACCATCAAAATTATTATTGACAATAACTTTTTTATCTGGTAACATCTTTGTTAAGGGTGTGCAATACTTGCAATGCAGCAACAGTTCAGCTGGTGTTTTTTATTATTGACACCCTAGGGATGAAATGTTGATAAAACATTGCATCAACTAAAACTTCATGTATGTCTTTGTGAGATGTTTTATTCAGTGTCGCTTTCAAATGTTGCACTGCCTTTTCAGCTAAACCATTTGATCCCGGATGATAATGGGTGATGAGTATGTGTTTTATCCCTTTATTGGATAAAAACTTCTGGAACTTTTACGATGTAGATCCTGTCCCATTGTTCGATACTATTGTTTTCGGAAAATCTTGACCTGCAAAAATCTCTTTTAGGGCATGAGTAGTACACTATGTGCTCATTAAGTGTATATTTTGCTCATTTTGAATAAGAATCATTTCAACTAGCACATAGTCTAAATATAAGTATTACCATGATAATGTTGTTTTTGCCCACGAAAATGGGTATCGTCTGCATTTTATGATGAGAAAGCAATTACTTACACTCACAAAACAATGCCAAATGCACACATTCATTTTTCTGTTTACAAGGTTATATAATTTCTGTTCACACTATTGTATAAAATGCTGCTCTGCCGTACTAGAACATATTTATTGATATTTATATAGTTCAGAATCCATAATATGGCTCATTTAAATATATTGACCTTGTAACAATATCAAATCCAGATTTTCGGCTTTATGATAATTTTCTAGAGTACATTTGTAACAATAATAATTTTAATGTATTGTCTGTACATGTAATGCAAGATTTTATTAAACTTTATTTACTTTAAATATGCATACATATGCACAGAACAGTCCAATACCTCTTTCCTATGTTTACATAATAATTATATAATTTAATTTTTAAATAACCCTTTTCTTTAATCTATTAAAGTTGCTACAAAATATTTTATTGTTTTCAATGTATTTTAGTAAATATTTCCAATAGTATTAAATTAAGACTCTTGGGCTTATAGTTAATTGTGAGTGTGATTAAACCAAGATGCAATATTGGGCAGCAGTCATCCAAAATAAGAGTAGTAATGGCTGATCACATTTATATCAACATACATGATTTCACATTACACAGGAGGAAGCAAGCCATTGCTTTCATATGCTGTATTAAAATTCATGAATAGGAACCCAAAACAAAGAAACTATAATGCAGAAAGGTGTTTCTTTCAGGTGTGATGGTAATCAATGTGCTACTAAAAAATGCCATTTAGATTTTTAATAGTTAATGTCCTCTGCAGGAAGAATAAAGCCAAGGTTGGATTTGTAACTATTACAAAAGATAATAATTGTTATATCTCTTGGAGAAAATTATTGTGATTTTATTGAAACACTGGCAAACAATCTTTGGCACATGCAATGCTACTATCTGTTGTATCTATATATAATTCAGAATAAATTTGTTTTAATCAATGAAGAATTATACAAATAGAAACAATATTTACATTGTAGTCACTAATCAATAGCAAATGTTAGCAAGTTGTACTAAATTTGCAGTTAATATCACAAAAATTGCATTAGGCCTAAGCTTAGAATGATATAATGGATGTATTTATTGCAAATATCTTGTCAAAAAAAAAAATGTTATTAAAGCAAATATTAGTCTAAAGTCATTTCTCAATAACAAAAAAAATAAAATAGAAAAATTGAACAATCTTTTATAAAGTCTGCTTAATCATATCATCACTCTCCAAAGCTTTGCATGATGTTTATGATAATAATTGTTAGTTGGTAGGATTTGAGATAAAATTATACTTATAGCTTATGTTTCATTATAGCAAATATTTTAATTTTGTTTTTATAATATTGGTAATTAATATTATGAATAATATGATTAGTAGATTGGTACTATTGATTTATGGAGAGAGAATTGTCACCATTGAATATACTTGGAAGATATGGGCGATATTTATTGATAATTATTACATAGGTGTTTTTTTCTTTTTTTAAAAAAAAAATCAAACGGACATAGTTAGTTCAAAATTAATGTCATTAAAATATCTAATTGCTGAACTAATGTCAGATATATATAATTACACAGAGAAATTAGTTTGAATTCAAAGCCTTAGTGTGTAGGAAATTTTAAATCATTATCTAAAATAGCAGGTTAATAGGAAAATTGAATATCTGTGGCCTCTACTGGAAAGCCAACTTGCCAGAAATTAATAATAAGATTTGGCTAACTTATCATTTAATATTCACTGATTTTTTCAAGCACAATTTGATTTCTAGAAAGAGAAAGTATGAAATCGGACCAATATATAATTATCTAAAACATTAGTTAAAATTTTTGGTTTTATTTTATATCAAATTGATCATCATTATCAATAATTAGTCATTAAAGGTATAAATTTTATAAAAATAAAAATTGTCTAATATTTTGAAATTACTCTAAATTTGTTCTAATGATTAGCATATTGTAATATGTAAGAACATGTTTATTTATTTTATTAAAATTATTTTTTTAACAAAGTATTATAAATAAAATTAATGTTTTAATCTTAATGTTCATCAACCTGAATCATGTTTTTGAGAAATAAACCAATTATCCTACATGTATTCTAACCAGAACTGAATGGCTTATTTTATAATTCTAAATGCTCCAGAAATCATGAAAATACTGTATGTTTATTTTTAACATTTGTTTTCTATGGTAAATTAAATAGATTGAAACAAATTATTCATAAGTCTTTCTTAAAACAGGCAAAACTCTCCATACAGTAATGCCACTTAGTACAAGCCAGAGTAATCAATGGATGCCAGAAGGCTTGTACATAAAATCCCTTTCTAGTGCCTACTCATCCAATATTCCCATACTAGTTTCTAGCTTGTGGCTTTCGTCAGTGAGGAGCTTTAGATCTGAGACATCTTAGGATCTAATGCAATCCTCCAGTAGCCATCTTTTATCTCTACTTAACTACAAAACTATGAGTCTAAAATTGAAAGCAATAATATTTTCAATCCAAGGTCATTAGCTTATATAGTCATATAGGTCTGAATTCAGTTCAGTACCCATATATTTTGGTGTGCCACCACTATCCTATTAAGCAAGATTAGTGTTAAAGCACTAAACATTACATGATCACCATTTCTTATGCTTGCTCATAACTGTTATTAAAACAGGCAAAACTTTTCATATAAGTAGTGCCACTCATTGCAAGCCAGAGTAATCAATGGATGCCAGAAGGCTTGTGCATAAAATCCCTATCTCACTGACGAAAGCCATAAGTTAGAAACTAGTCTGGGGGATATTGGATGAGAAGGCACTAGATAGGGATTTTATGCACAAGCTTTCTGGCATCCATTGATTATTCTGGCTTGCACTGAGTAGCACTATTGTATGGAGAGTTTTGTCTGTTTTAATAATAGTTATGAGCAAGCATAAGAAATTAGGATCACGTGATGTTTATTGGTTAATTCTTTATTAATAATGACAAAAGACAGAAACTGATCTGAAAATGTGGATATTATGTAGCATTCCTGTTCAGAATTCATTGATTACTCATGTTTATACTAGATAACTCAAGAGTTAGAAAAAGGGAAGTAGTCTTGGAAACAAATAAGAAAGCTGAGAAAGTCATGCAATGTTTTGTTGTCATTAACTAAGGGGCCTACTAATGTATCAGATTTATACAATTATGCAAGCAAATTTGTTTAGATTCAAAACTTAAGGATTTTTTATTTCTGGCTATTAACTTTACTAATATAAAAATATTAAAGTTGATTGTTAGATTCATAAATGGAGATTTTGAATTCTAATTCTTTACCTACAATATGCAAAAGCCAGTGGTGTAATTATTATATATCCTATCCATCTACTACTTTGATTACTTATACTTACAGTGGATGACTCTGGAATGAGGTGAACTGAAATGCTCTTGGAAGTATATGAATAAATTGAGAAAGTTTATGTGATGTTTTGTTAATGTCATGTATAATTTTTTTTTTTTTAAAAAAAAACCACAAAGTTAATAATATAATACTTCATATGGAAATTTATCACCATGAACCATGGTTTCAGCATCTACAAAAGTATTATATTTTTTGTTTCATCACTTATCCAAATTTGTTTATCTTTTGAAAGAAAGTTAAATTCAAGTTTATTACCATTCATCTGTTTAATATGGGATTTTTTCATTTGTTTATGGATACAAACATTAAGGTTTACTTTTTTAATTCTCATCCATTCAGTGGGTATGGTTTAACATTTATAGATTTTTTTCTTTGACATTCTTCAATAACTTTTTTTTTTCTATTTACTTTTTTGAATAATTTTTCATTAAAAATTTTTGGTTGTTTTACAATAGCGTGTTGAAACCGCCGGAGGGTATTATTTCTGTGATAGCGCACAGAAATATGCCGTTTAAACAGCCTATCACCGCTAGCGAACGTTCTATTTCTAATGCGTAAGCCTAGAAATAGTCCGTTGTACGGGGTGGCTGCTGTGTCTATTTCTACGCTAATGCACAGAAACATGACATTGAATCTGCCGCAGAAGCTATCGTGTCAGCTTACAGCTCAGATTTGGGCTAAGCATTTTTGATGTTCAATCACATTTCACTTTTGGCTACAGTATTGGGTGAGGGTGTCTGGAATTCCAATTGTCAAAACTATTTTAATATTCATTAAGAACACCTCCCCCTCTATCTCCCATCTTTTAGGAATGTCTACTAACAATTAACAGCAGAGTCTCATGCTTCCCTAGCCCACATTTCCTGCTCAAAAAATTTGGCAAGTATAGGTGCAAGCGCGATTTGAATGAAATCACGCTCTAAGTCCCGTTTCTGCGAGAACAACAGCGAGCTTCATCAAATGGCTGAAATCGGAAACTTGCTCCGAATGTCAAAGATTCTCTGACTGATGCTGGAAGGGTTATCAAACAAAAGAGCTTGAAGCTGCATGCGTGCTGTTCCTGAACAGCCCTAAAAGTTGGTTTAATTGCCGTAAATATTTTTATTGATTTTTGGTAATTATGGTAAAAAGTTGGTCAACCTTCGAGTTGGAGCGTTCCGTTCGCTTAGGAATTGTAACCACCCACTCCCCTTCCCAAAGCTGGACCTTTTGGTTGTAAATGTTTTACCATTAAATGGAAATTGATTTATTTGTAATTTATTATAAAACAACAAAAATATAAAAAAGAAAAGAAGCTGATTTCGTAGAATACCCAACCGCCAAAAAATGTAAGTAATGAGAAGAATAAAAAGTAACTACTTTTTAAAATTCATTTCGATTGGTGTACTCTTTTTTTGTTGTTTTCGTTCCAAAAATTTTATTTGATAGATAGTAGTTTTAAATGCGATCAACAAAATCAAAAACATACATATAAAAAAAAAACCCGACCCCCAAAAAATATAAGTAATGAAAAGAATAACAAAAAAAAAAAAATTAAGTACTTTTTTAAATTCAATTTTTTGATTTCTGCATTTTTTTTGTTGTTGTGTGTTCAAAAATTTATTTGATATTACTTTACTTTGAAATGTGATAATAAACAAACCTGGCAGCGGCAACTGAGAAACTTTATATGGAATTTCTTTTAAATTCTGAAATTAAGTAATTTTTTATCTCTATATTTCACATTTGTAAAATATATTAACAAAATGTACATGAATAGAATATCAAATTTGGTTTGTTAACAGATTCTTTGCCTTTTCAAAATTCTCTTTTTGGCCTGTAGCTGTTCTTAATTTTTTTTTTTAAAACATTCTGTAAAAACTGAAAATTTAAACTATTGCATAACTTTTTAAATTAGCATTCTACTTGTACACTATTCAGTAATAATTTTTTGTTGATTTAATAGATTAAAATTTAATTAGAGTTAATCAATTAAATGTTTTATGAAGTATATATTATTAAATAATATTTACATTTTTTAGATTGAATCACTTAAGAAGCTGCATCAGATATTTGCTAATTCTGAAAAATCTATTCTAACTATAAGGAAGTTGACTGCAGTATCTCTTTCACAAGTTTTTAAAGACATTATACCTGATTATTATATTCGGATTGTTACTGAAAAAGAAAAACAACAAAAAGTAGGTATTTTGTTTGGTAATTAAAAAATGTATTTAACAAAATATTGTTAATGTACATTAAAGATATTTTTAAATGCTTATTTTCATGTTTTAAATTCTTAATTCAGTTTTAATTTATGAATATTAAATAGTAACTGACAATCTTTATTGAAAAATATTTATAAAAAAACAGTTAAAGTGTAATTTTTGTAACATACTTTAATGTTATTAAAACAAATTTTAAATATACCAATTTCAATTTTATTTTTATGTGAATGACAATGATTATTATTAAATAATAATAGAGATAATTTTTTTTTTTATATTAAATGCTTTTATTGATTGTGCATTAAAAAGAAATAAAATAATTGTTTCTTCAATCATAATCGGAGTTTTTAGATTTAATTTGAAATAAAAGCATGGGGGGTCCAGAAATTAATTATGTCAATCCCTTGTTATAAAAAATAGGGATTGATATAATTAATTTCTGCCCCCTCCCCCCATGCTTTATTTCAAGTTAATTCTAAAAACTACAATTGTGGTTGAAGAAACAATTATTTTATTTCTTTTTAATGCACAGTCAATAAAAGCATTTAATATTAAAAAAAAGTTTTTTATCTCTATTATTTTTATGTTTTTAATATTGACACAGAAATGAAAATGTAAAACTATATTGTAATAGAAAAAAATGAGAATAATGGAAAACTTTAATATGCCTCACAAATTGAGAAACCATTTAGAATAATATAAATCTAACTTAAATGTTGTATGTCATTTGTAACAGAATAAAATTGAGCTAGGCTCTTATTTAATATTGCCCCACAGATTTGGGTGGCATTTGTAACAGAATAAAAGTAAACCATGAAAGAATGGTCCTGGTTTAATAATGTCCCAAGAATTGCATTGACATTTGTAACAGAATAAAACTGTAGTGTATCTATTGATTACTATTTGTAACAGATTGGAAATGAAGACAACAATAACAGAACAATGCTGTCTTATAAATATGTTTTTGTTAAACATGCCATTTGCTATGTGTATGTGTGGGTAGATGCACATACATATAAAGGTAATAGTAAATAAATAAAAAATTGTAGAATTAAAAGATTTATTTTTAAAATACAGAACTGAAAAATAATTAGAAGTTATAAGATTAGAAAAAAGATTATATTCTAATTATAGCAAAAAAATAAAATTAGTAATAACAAGATAAAAATGTACTTATAATAATTAAAGGAATGAGAATCAGATTTCTATCATTGATAACGAGAATTTGAGTCTCATAATAATTCGTTAATTAAAATTAACAAAAGGTAAAACATTCTGGAATCCAACATGTGTGCACTTAGAAAAATAACTACCTTATCTGATGAGCGGGAATACCAGCCAATCAGCTGTGGGAAGAAAATAATGAAAGAAGACATGCAAGTTGGAGAAGAAAAAGCAAAACAGTTAACTAGGAACTCAGCTGAAGAGATGGACTAAAATTTGAGTGCTGGACTTCACCCTTTTCCCAGTTGCTTCTAGAACAGAGAGCTTGCCTCCGGACATGAGAAAGCAAACTAGGGACTAAACAGGTCAGAACGATCTTTATTATTATTTTATATGCCTACAGACTTAGGTGTATATATGTATATAAATTGTAAAGTTACTCTAATAATTATTGTGAATTAAATTTATTAAATGCACTGGATTTAACCAAAGCAATATTAAGTCATTATTGAGTAAACTATTGGAAAGTAATCAGGAAACAGTAAATCTCCCCGATAAGGGTCTGCACCTTAAGATTTAGTAAGGTGCGGACATAAGTTGGTGCAGTCATAGTTGAAATGAACCCCAACACTTAGCAGATATAACAATTGACAGTCAGCCAGTTTGATTCAAACTAAGAATCAAGCTTAATTGGTTAGATTTATATGCATTAAGAGATTTTCTGAAATGCAATCTGCTATAGGAAAATTTGACATCAACGAGGCAAGTAACTGGCCCCTGTATGTCAACATATCAAAAAGTATCTCTTCGTAATAGCGACAGTATTATGCTTTGCTAGAAATGGGATAATAGAGATTGCGAACAGGCTTGTGGAGCCCCTGACTCCCGAAGAATACTCTTATAATCAGTTTAAAGAGCAGTTGTCAAATTATTTCAACCCCTTTCCTCTAGACATATCGCCAGACTGCATTTTCATGACTGCTACCAGATTAAGGAGGCGAGTATTAAAGATTCCAATTGTTCTCTGCGGAATCTTATAAAGAATTGCATTGATGGAACATTCCTAAACAAAGCCCATCTTGAACAATTTCTAAGGGGAATTAATAGTGACAATTTAATGCAACAGTTATTGTCAGTTACCAATTTAGACTACAGTGAAGTCATAAAGTGTAGCATAGCTTATGAATGCATGTTAAAGCAATCGCTTAAGATCACAGAGTTCAAAAGTAGTGAAAAAAAGCAAATGGAAGTCTGCAAAACATGTTACTCTGTAAAACATGAAATAACTAACAGTAATGATCAAACTAATTACAGCAAAAAGCCATTTATTTGTTTTTGCTGTGGGAAAAATGGCCACAAGGTTAGTAACTGCTTTCACAGGCATGAGTGATGTAGAACTTGCAAAGTCATAGAAATAATGCGCAAGAAAAAAATTAATGTAACCAGTAATGAAATAACTAATTATAACCATATATATCAGGATCAGGAAAAGCAGTTTATCAAGATTAAAAATATATTGAGAACTGATGAACATAAAAATAATGCTGAATATTAAAAATGTATAATCAACCTATATCCATAAAAGTCGATAGTGGGAGTTGTGTGTTGCTGATATCAGTCCACGACTGGTATATCGTAACCTTGAATTGTAAACAAATCTCTGTAATAAAACTAAAAGTGATCTGAAAATGTTAGATATAAATGGTAATGCTATCAAAATTATGGGCGTAGTTAAAGCCCCAATCGATAGAATTGAGGGTAAAGTTGTGGAACTATCAACTATCATTATATATAGTCTCGCCCCCATCAATCTCCTAATCGGTCGTGAATTCTTCAGAAAGTTAGGAATTAAACTTACATTCATGAAAAACGTTGAAGTTGAAAAAGAATGGAAAATAAATTTCCTAGCTTGTTTAAGGAAGCGCCAGGGATAATTAAAACAATGCCTGTATCGTTAAAAGTAAGCACAGAGATGCTACCTATAATCTGTAAACTGTGAAAAGTTCCATTTGCCCAATAAGAGAAAGTCAAGAATGAAACAAATCAACTATATAGATGTGCTGAAAAATGAAAACATTAACAAAAAAATTATAGCTTGTTGGGCAGAAGAAGACTATGTCTACCGATGGATCATAAAGCAAAACAGAGAGGGCTGGCCTAATCAACACCCGAGCTTCCTTCATAAGGAACTCTTGGAATGCCCGTGAACAGATATCCTGAGGGATGATCAGGTGTTAATACCAGTCACAGGTAGACAGAAAATATTAAAGTTACTGCATGAGTCTCATCCGGGCATAGTTAAGGCAAAGGCACTAGCCCATAGTTATATATGGTGACCAAACATTAACGCAGACATTGAAAAATACATAAAGAAATGCAATAACTGTCAGTCTTGGAAGCATAGCCGAAAGCTGACAAGTCATGGTAGTGAATTCACATAGACCACTGGTCCATTTGAAGGTCATCTGTTTTTTTTAGTGGTCGACTCATATTCAGGGTGGGCCAATTACAAAATAGTAAGAAACTCCAGTACAGACAAAACATTGAATAGACTATACGAGATATTTGCCTGTCATGATAATGGGATGTCATTTACATCATAGAAATTCGGGGAAGCGATGCAAGAATGGGGGATAAAACAATTTCTCACCCTCTCCCCATACTACCCCCAATGAAATGAACTTCTCCAAAAGAACGGGATAGAATTTAAAATCATTTATAAGAAAAATGGGTAAAACTAAAATGCAGGAAGCGGTTCTTATAGCTCTGCTCCACCAATATTCAATCTCGGCTGCCAAATCTGGAAAATCACTGGTAGGAAGAAAGCTAAACATAGTAACGACAGCAGGTCAAAACAAGCAGCAGCATAGCTGTTCATATAAATTTAAACCTCAAGAAAGAGTATGAATCATGAACAAAATAAATAATCATTAGGTACAAAGAGCTGTGATTCGGCATCGTTCAAAACAAGTCGTGACTGTGCATGAACAATGTGAAAATATTAATGAAGTTATGTAAACGAACTGCAAAAAGATGAAAGCATGGACCTAATACCCATGTTAATCACAATAGAGACATGCAGAGAGAGAATAAAATGGAAACAATACCCATGGCAATGAACTGCAATCAAGCACATCAAGAGAAAAAAATAATAAATGAGTTGGAAATTATCCTTCAACAGCATATTAAAAGACAAATTAAAACACCAAAGTATATCACTGACTATATATATTAAATTAAAGATTAAAAACTAATCTCCAAACTTGGGAGGAGTAATGATATGTATGTGTAAGGTACATACAAAGCTAATAGTAAATAAAATAAAAAAAATTGTGGAATTAAAAGATTTATCTTTTAAATATAGAACTAAAAAATAATTAGAAGTTATACGATTAGAAAAAAGCTTATATTCTAATTATAGCGAAAAAGTAAAATTAGTGATAATGAGATAAAAATATACTTATAATAATTAAACAAATGAGAGTCAGATTTCTGTCATTGATAACAAGAATTTGAGTTTCATAATAACTTGTTAATTAAAGTTAACAAAAAACAAAACATTCTGGTCCAATATGTGTGCACGTAGAGAAATAACTATCTTATCTAATGATCAGGAATATCAGTTAAGTATTAAATTTTATTCTTCATTTTGCAAGTATTTAATATTATAATGGCATTATGAATAAACAGATGCTGATCTGCATTTCTGATAGCATGCTGTATAAGTAAACTGATTTAAATCCTGTGTTCAAACACTTCAATATTAAATTATATCTACAGATGAAAACAATTCTCATATACAATATTACATTGTTAGTTTTTATATTTCATTATTGAAGCATTTTGTTCACATGCGATATCCATTTTTAGAGGAGAATTATTAAGATGAGTTTGAATGCTATAAATTATTTTTTCATTTCTTTAACAAATTTTCAGTAATCCTTTCCAGTTTTTCTGGACAAATATAATCCTTACCCCTACCTTTTTATAGTTAATAATACTTTCAAAATAAATTTTAAAAAAATGTGAAAGAACTTAGGTTTGCATCTATGAAGGTCAGAACATCAGTGAGATAATTTAAACTGTTCAGTTTCTTTTATAACCTTGCGTAATTGATATCATTACAACCATGATTACACTTTTTATTTACCTTTACACTGAAATCACCCTCCATGCCATATTTAAAATTACTTTTACAACAATAATAAAGTGAAGAAAAAAAATATAGTTATTACACATACAATAAATAATATTCTTGTTTTAAAATACAAATAATATTCTTTAATTCAAAACAAACTGAAACAATGTATATCACATTCTCATACTACACTGGAAATACATATTTATGTTCCCAATACAATATTACATATATATCATATAAATATACCAACAACACATTTAACACATTAAATATTCAAGTGTATTATTTATAATCTATTATTCATGAAAATAAAGAAACAATTTTATTAAAAATATAAACTTATTTATATATGCATTTTAAATTAATAATATTAATTTATAATTTTATGTAGCAATAATAATAACAACATGTTTCTTGCCTTAATATTTCATTGTCATAGTAACCTATTTTAATGCTGTTGGCAATAATATATTCTCTATTAAAATCAACTAAGAATTTTAAAAAAAGATTATAGTTGACATTCCATCACATTGAATTTACACCAAATTTCAGTTGGCATAATATATATTTATTACTAGATATTTCTACTATAAGCTAAAATATATACTCTTTATATATATTCCATATTTAGTGTGTGTACATAATAATACATGTGTATATATTGTAAATAATCTTTACTTAATACATATAATTTTACTTTAAATTAATATCACACGTATAATATATGTAAGTCATTAGATATTTCTGCAGTAAGTTAATATATATTATATTTAGTATGTGTATATAAGTATATATGTATAATAAATCAGTAACTAAGTTTTCTATTTAAATTAATAGATTTAGTTTTATATTAAAAAAGTTGTTTTTTAAAAAAAAATTAGTGATCGTTTTTAGTCTTTTACAATTGTTTTAAATAATGCAATTTTTCTAGTTGACTTTTTTTAAAAAAAAATTATTGTTTTAAAATAAAATTAGAAATAGTTTTAAATAGAAAATGTAGTTACTGATTTATTATACATTTATAATTATGTACACATACTAAATATGATAAATACATAGAGTTTAAAATGATTTTAAAAATGTTATTAAATTGAAAGAAAAAAATTTAAAGTATCCTTTTGTAACCATTATTTAAAATAAATGAAAATTCTAATAATAATTGTTAACTGCAAAACACATTATTATTGAATATTTTTTCTGCCTTCTGTTCCATATCTATCAAAATAGTTGACATACTGAAAAGATAAGTGTTTCAAATGGATTAGAGTGATATAAAGTAGTTATATATCAATTTTCAAGCAATTCTATTGAATTTAAATATATTAAAGCTCGATTTAAAAATTTCATTTTAACTTGAAAAAGCTCAAAAGTTAATTAATAAACAAATTTTCCAAAATCAATGAAAGTATTTAAAAATCGGAGATGAACAACATCCTTACCTTACTCTTTCTAGATCTATATTATTTTCTAATATTTATAACAGTATTTTTTATTACAGTTGCATCACATGTCCATTTAGCTTTTCTATATTCAAATTGATCTTCACATAAAAATTTGTCATATCTATGAAAATATATGTATGCTAATTATTTTTTAATTTTCATATTTACTGCACTTCAACTTATTTTTTAATATAATTGTAGTTGAAAAAAAATTTAATCACTCTCATGAATCATAGATTACATTTTAAATATCTTTTAATTTTTTCAAGCTCTATTCCTTTATAATCTTTAATAATTAAACTGAAATCTCATCAATTCTTTGTGATTGGTCATTTTTTTTATTATCTCAAAGCTTTTTTTTTTGTAACATTTTTCATTTCTGAACTATTTCATCCTTGTCTACTTGACTTTTCTTTTTAATTAATATAAATGAAATCTTGTTATTTCTATTTTACATGTATATTCTTACCATCTTTTAAAATACATTTAGTCATTTCTATTTTTGCTAGCTAATTTATTCTCTTCGACATTTTTCCCTTTCAAATTTTTATTTTATTATATGTTTAATCAATCTATTTTTTTTCTGTAATTACTCTATATTTTTACTTTCTATTTCTAACCATTTTTTTCTAGCTTTATCTTAATTCCTGTTTCATTTCACCATTAAACTTTCAAAGTTACTTGTGTCTTCAATAGAATTTATAATTTTTTTATCTCCTTTACTCAATCATTCTATTTATTATCTCATTGATAACTCAAGTCTTTTCTGTTCTCAAAATAATTCCCATTTCTTATTTTAATTTTATTTTTTTCCAGTATATCTGAAAATTTTCCATAATATGTATAATTTTATTGAAATCTCACTTATTCCCTGACCTTTGTCTCATCTATTAATTTTACAAGTAAATTGCTTCATTATTGCACAGCTTATTTTATTCATATCTATGAAAAAAAATTTTTTCTTTTTTTTGATTAGTATAAAGATTTGTTATTTCTTTAGTACAAAACTCATCTTCTCTTTTTGCTATTAGTTGAACTTTTTTTTTTCAGTAACTACTTTATTCCTGTGAACTTATGTAAGTGTTTTATTATCTATATTAAATAAAATCTATTTTTATATATGTAATTTTTTTATCCATCTTTATTCTTTTTCTATTCACATTTGCCTCCACTATTAGTTTTATGTCTCATTTCACTAATAATATTTTTGTATGTACATAATTTTATCTAGAACAGTATTTATATGTTTTTTTTTTACTTTAATATTTTTATAAAAAAAATCATTTCATTGATAATTCAAATTCAACAGTAATACATTTAATTTTTTTCTCAGTAATTGCCATATTTGGCTTGGATTAATTATTCCATTTAAGCTTTTAATTTATAGTTATTTTTTTATTCAACAAAATTGCAAATTTTTTTTAAATATTTTCTTTTCAATTTTTCATTATTTCATTATTTTATTGATTATTTTTATTCTCTTAAATGATAATCTCAATTTTTCCATTGCTTAATATCAAAATATATATCAATTCTAAGATATGTACACACAAATCTACTCTTATCTCTTGGAGCTTTCTATTACCTTTTTTATGATTTTTAAATCACATATCCATTATTACTGTGTTAATTTTGATTGCAAAAACTTATCAGTATTCATAATTTTATCATTTCTTTATTATTTTATAGAACATTCCAATCACTTACTATCATTGTACAATTAGTTTTGTAATTGTTTGCATTTAACTTTTTTTATCGCTGTTTTTATTTCATTGTTATCATGATTTATTTCTCAAAGCATTCTCATTTAGTGAATACAGGTTTAGCAAATCTAATATGCCATAGACAACTGTAATGTTATAAGATGGAGTGGATTACTGAAAGGAGCTTGATAGTCTGGGTTCAAATCCTCTCTAATTACATCTAACTTAAAGTATTTAAATATTATATATTCAACCTATATTCTGTCCATTCCTCTTCTGTGTATTTAAATGGGCTTAAGGCCCTACATATGAGGAGTCAGATTGAATTACAGTCGACATGGGTATGACAATAAAATTTGGCAAACAAGGGCTTTGAACATGTCATCATAAAATTTTCAATGATATGGATGGCTTAAGAGTTGGAGAGTGGAGAAGATTGAAGCCTGTTCATTAAAGTTTGAAGATTTGCTATCTTAATATAAATTGAGCACTTATATATATGTGTGGGAGATGATGCTTTGGACCAACTGATGAGTGTTGGTACAGCATGAAACCTATGTATATTGGATATTATCTTTTTCACATGTATGTGGTCATGTGTATCGGTTGTACAAGGTGGAGTGGATACTTAAGGGAGCTTGAAACTCTGGGTTCAAATCCCCTCTAGTTACATCTTATATTGAATTATATTTTTTGTACTCTACTGAAATATATATTAAATTTTACTTTTTTTAATGATCTTTCAGAAATAGAATCTATTTTTTTCTTCTTTTTCTTCTGTTTATATATTTTACTACTATTTGTATATACCATAGTAATATAGTATGGTGTCAATGACAATTGATTTTAGTTATGAAAATAGTAAAATGTTTTTTCAAACTGCTTAAGAAAAGCAGTCATAAATCATCATTTATTATTTTTTCAGATAAAATTTTTAACTTATTTTCAGAATCCTATATTATAAGTTTGAATATTTGATAATGAAATTGCACATCTAGTAGCCCTCTTTAACACTTTTGTACTATAAAATTGATAACTTGAAATTCAAAAACACCATAAGATTTTGAACTTAAATCAAGTTGCTTATATAATTATGTAGATCTGATATTAGGCCAGTAACAATATAATGCAAAGTTTTTATTTTTATGTTATTTGTAGATAGCTTTTATCATTTGAGTAGTATATACATGACTCAGAAATAGAGTGGAGAAAATTGCTTTTGAAAATGATAAATATAAACAGAAAAAATCATATGATGTTTTGTTGGTTCATTACCATTTCAACCAAAGGGTGATTCATGCTTATAGATGGCTTAAAAATGATATTGCTAAATAGATTATCAAACTATAATTATGCAAGCAAGTTGGTTTGGGTTTAAAATTTCTTAGATTTTTTAAAATTTCAAGCTATTAGCTTGATATTATAAAGGAATTAAAGATGCCTATTAAAATGTGTTGAATTCATCAGAGTCAAATTCTTCGTTGACAAAATCTATAAGCCAGAAACTAATTTAGTTAGAGATGTGGATATAATCGTACTATTATTATGTCTATTGATTTCTCAAGCCTTCAATAGATGGCTTTGAAATAGAATGAAAAAAACTGCTTCTAAAAGCATATATGGCAACTGTAAGCACTCTTGAAATTCATGTGATGTTATGCTAATACTTTTCTATACCCTACATTAAATTTTTTTTTGTATAATTAGAATGCTATATGGATAATCGGGAATGGACAATATAATAATAATTTAATTATTTTTTCAATTTATTTATACATACTTTCTATTTTATCACCATCATAATTTACTCATTAGTTGCCAAGTACAAATGATTAATCAATAGATTTTTTTGTGGAATTGCTTTCTTTGTAATTACTAATAATTTATTTATAAAAATGCTACTTATTAGACTTTTTTTTCTTGGTCCTAAATCAATAACTTCTCCATTGTATCTGCTGCTACTCCCAAAATAATATATAATCCTGTATTATCTAGTCTTTTTATATATATATTTCTGACAAAGTTTTTTTTTATAATTCTTATATTCTAAATATAAAATGTAGTGACAACTGGATTGATGTGCTTTACATTAAGAAAAATAATCTAAAGACATTGTAACTTTTTGAATATACTTATTATTTAAAGATTTAATGCAGCCTTAAAATAAATAATTTTATTAATCAAACAACATTCTTAATGTCTATAACTTTTAATTATTTAAAATGAATAATAAAAAAATTAAAACATTCTATTATTAATAGCATAAAATAAATAAATAAAATTATATATCTACTAAGAAATTAAAACTATTTTACTTATTACAAATTCCATATAATTAATTTGTGAATGTACTTCATTATAAGTTAAAATTATACTTTACTAGGAAAAGAAGAAACAGAACTTAAGAATGTATAAAATCAAAATTATAAATAATTTTTTTAATGCTAATATATAAATTATGAACAATGAATAGTAAAATTATTAATAATTATTATTGAAAAATATTATAGATTTCTATTTACCTTATGCTGTTTGTTCATTGTTTCATATATATTAGTTTTGTTAAAATTATTTCTATGTAGTAATAGTTCTTGGATTCTCTTCTAGATATGTAATGTACAAATAAAATTAAAAAAATCTTAGTTTGATTACTCAAATAGAACTGTGAGCCAGCCAAGTGGTGCTCAAATGTCAAATGATCTCCCAAGCAACAGACTATATGATTAATTATGAATTTTCACTTTTACTGTAATGAAAAATAGTATTTCATTATTTTTAAAAATCTTAATTATTAATAATTGAAATTTTATAGTTATTTTGAATTTACTGACAGTCTTAATAAATAAGTGCTCTTTTTAATCTAATAATGTAATAACTTTTTAGATATGTTATTCTTTTGTTGAGATTTATTTTTATTTCATATATTAAGATGGTCTATGAAGATTTTATTGCAGTATTTATTTATGACATTGTATTATATGATTTTTATTTAAATTTATATCTTTCTATGTATTATCCAAGATAAGTTATAAAATGTCCATATGTTTTTTTATATTTGTTAATAAATGTATTTTTAAATATACATTTTTTTATTTACCTTGATGCTGTTTTTATTTTATAATTATTGAGGCGTTAAGAACATCATTGTTAATAAATGTTTTTTTTTGTTTTTAAGGCAAAAAAAGAAACCAAAGCTTTACGAGAATATGAAGAAACATTACTTCTTCATTATAGGAAATACTTACAAGAATTAGAAGCTTCTATTCAAAGTAAGAATGTGTGTCATTAGTCTTGCAAAAAATATTTTTATATAAAAACTAGTATTTTTTTATTTGCTTTTTATATTATTTCAGCATACAGATAACATAGGAATTTAAATAGAGAGTTAGGAAAGAAATATGCCCAATAATTTATATAAAGCATATTGAGCAAAAACATAAGTAATCATTAAATTAAATTAAAATTGAGGGAATAAAAAAGCGTAATGAGCTTATAAATAAGCATATTCTGAAAATCTTTATACTTATAAATAAGTTTATTACATGTGCAGGAGGAATTTATTGTTTGTTCTTGAATTGAACTATAATATAAAACATCACATGATCACTGTTTCATATGCTTACACGGTACAAAACTCTCCATACAGTAGTGCCACCAAGAGCCTTTGTAATCAATGGATGCAGGAAGGTTTGTGCAAAATATATAA
This sequence comes from Epiperipatus broadwayi, assembly GCA_028023455.1. Classification (NCBI taxonomy): domain Eukaryota; kingdom Metazoa; phylum Onychophora; class Udeonychophora; order Euonychophora; family Peripatidae; genus Epiperipatus; species Epiperipatus broadwayi. The sequence goes on along the minus strand of JAQFVV010012440.1, from coordinate 4,252,119 downwards.
ATGCTGAACTGAGTTCAGATCTATATTTCTATACAAGTGAATGAGTTTGAGTTGGAAATGTTATAGTGTTTTCATCTTGGGATTCTAACTTTATAATTAGCCAAAGATCTAGGTACAGTGCTCTCAAATCCAAGACTTCTTACTGACGAAAGCCACAAGCTAGAAATTAGTCTGGGAATGTTGAATGAGTAAGGCACTAGATAGGGATTTTATGCACAAACCTTTCTGCATCCATTGATTATAAAGGCTTGTACTTGGTAGCACTACTGTAAGGAGAGTTTTGTACTCTTATTTTTCTGAGTTATAGTAGTTATTTAAAAATAAAGAAAGTTAAGGCCATTAAAAAAAATTATACAAGCATTTAAAAAAATTTAATTTTTTTTGCCCTTTGGCTAAACTATTTCATTATGTTAGTGTATGGTTAAGTTTTATATTTGATTCAATATAATGTTTTCCAACTATTATATAGTATGAAATGAGTGAATTAGTACATCTTAAATATATGTAAATAAGTTTGTAGAAATGTCAGTGCCAATCATCATGCATAATACATTTTTTTACAGCTGCCATACTATGTGAAAATATTCACAAATCATTCAGCAGTATATATGTATTTCAGAAATAATCTCTTTTTTTATCTGTCTTAGTGAGCTGCCAATGATCCATGCAAATGTAACACCTGTTTTTATAAAAATATTATAAAGGCAAATAAATTACATGTTATAGATTAAATATTTAACACTATGATCATTTTCTATCAATTAACCTAATGATTATTTATTAATCAAGGCAGAATCAGAGAAGTACTTTATTAATAAACTTTAATAAAAAAAAAACCAGACATTGGAATGTGACTGATGTGTCTTAAATATATATAAATAAATCTGGAGAGATATCAGCCCCAGTTGTCATATGTAATATATCTTCTTCTCATGCAATGTAGCAGCTAGAAACTGATATCTTTCTAGATTTATTCACATATTGAAGCTAATATATGCAGACACAATCAGCCTGTCAGTTTTATTTTTAACTCTTGGCCTGGGGCAGGTGGGTTTTCATTAGTTACTGTTCTAGATTAAATGTTTTCTAATTTGGTTAATTATAAATGCTTAACTCCACACATTAAATATTTCCAAGCATAAATATTGGCTTTAATATATTTAAGACACAATTTATTACATATTTTAATTCCCTGATTCTGTCTTGATTTACATATAGCCTTATTGAATTGGGCTAATTGATAAAAAGCAAACAGTGCCAAACATTTAAGCTTTAATAACCAGTCAGTCACCATTATAGTATTTATATAAAATGAATGGCTGCTTTAATTGTATAGATTATTGACAGTGTTTCAAAGTAGTGGCAGTCATTCCTGAAAACTATGTACATTGCAGAATAGTTTGCCAATTTTTTTATGCACTATGACAGCTATAAAAAGATGTATTATATACAATCATAATTGGAGCAGACATCTGTTTAGAATTATTTTACTGCTATAATAATCTATCAGTAAACTTGTTACAGGTATTATATTTTTAGTGACCTAAATTTAAAATAAGTATTTGTTTTAAGGATTATTTAGTGATATCTTCTTTGATTTATCTGCTCATTTTTATTTAGTTGTTGGAAAATATATGACTGTATTATTTATATTTAAAAAAAAAAAAATTACAATTCTGTTCATAGAATTTGCAATAACCAATTTTTAGGATACATATAAGATTAAAAATGTTTCTAGAAGTTGTGAAACATTAATAATTTAAGTATATATATATATGTCTATATAGCAGATTTTACAAAAGAATATTGGATTTTTTTATGTACATATATATATATTATTGTTTTATATGATTTAAAACAGTAAAAAACAAACATGAGTAGATAATTTTAATTTACAATCACATCCTTTTACATTAATAGAATGTTTGATTATAAATTAAAATTTTAGATTAGGATAAGTATTTAGTATTATTTCTAAACTTGTGTTAGTAATTTATATATACCTAAAAACATAATTTCATTATGAAGTCTGCAGATACTTATATTTATTGCTATGTAATAGGTAGGTATGCATTAAATTTATTTATATCCATCCTAAATACATGGCTGGACAAGAGAAACACCAGATTTGAAAGACAAAATTTAAAACATTAATATAGATAAATATACTGAGAAACTGATATGTACACTATGTTATTTTTATACAAATAATCTTAATCGGATTTTAATGGAATAAACAATAACAAAAGTGCCATATTTGGTCAATTGAATAGAATCTTTGCCATTTTAATGTTTGAATAATCTTCCAAACATTGTTTATTGAGAATAAATAATAAAAGAAAGTTTCATCATCTTATTAAAAAAAAGTGACAAAATTAATCCATTTCTTTGGGAAGGGAGTGGAGGGGACTGGGAGGGGGGGGGGTGAATTTAGTTTTAACATTTCTACCTTAATAATATATACTTTGAAATCTGATTTTGACATTACATATCTTAGTGATGACAACATTCTTATGTAAAATAGAAATACATTTAAAGTGTTCTGCAAATGAATAGGTCAATTAATGTTTTTTTACTAATTGAAAGTTTAGATTAACACCATATGATACCGAAAGGAACTATAGTCTTATGTATAATTTTGTCAGAATTGGATTCTAGATTGAAGAACAAAATGAAAAAAATATCACTGGAGAAAAATCAAACACCACCAAGGATTGGACTACAAGAATGTTCTATATTATCTTCACATCTAATGCCTGAAAGTTTATAGGCAAGAATGAGCAAGAAGATACTGAAGATTAACCTATCTCTAAATAAATTATAATAAAATTAGACTGAGATGAGTATTGACATAAAGGGGGGGGGGGAGCATTCACAAATAAGAATAAACAAAAATTAATTAATTCTAGTCTTATCATTGATTGTCATTATTATTATTTGCAATCCTACAAAATAATTCTAAAAAATTTATATTTCTTTTCTGTGTGAATATAATATTAGCAATATAAATGTTTGAGCATTTATACAGAAAAGGTAATCAAATATGATATGATATGATATATAAAAGAATATATACTGAAGCAATAAAATATATTAACTATTTGCTTATAAAGGCATAAAATTAATAGATTAATACAAGTTACAGAATTTAGTGTGCAGATTTGATAATTAAGTGATTATATTTGAAGTAAAAAGCAGCATAAGAAGTTTTGTTAGAATACTTTATGTATCGCTATATTAATGATTTGTGTTTCAATTATTTTATTATTTTGACTAAATATTTATTCATAGGTGAAGCTAATGATTAATCTATATTGAATATTTTAATCTTTAAGAAACATTAGGACTAATATTATATTAGTAGAAAAATTAATAATTATCATAGTTTATTTTGAGCAATGTAGATACTATCACTTAGGAAGTTGTGTTTGTAATGTATATTTGTTTTGAGAAATCAAGGATGTAAAATAAAAATCGATATGTTATTATAAATCAAGTGTACTTCAGATTAAAAATGTCATGAGTTCCCAAGTATATTTAAAATTTTTGATATGCTTTAATATTATATATTTAGATGATATGAAATGTTATAGATTACATTTTTGCTTTATTATTTTTTTTGTCATTTTCTTTAATTGTAGCATTACAATTAAGCAAGAAGGAGCAAAAGTATAAAGGCAGAGAAATATCAGTAAAAATGCAGCAGGTGACTTTTTTTATTGCTAATTTGTGTTTACAATTAAAAATATCTATATTATAATATGTTATATAAATTTATTAATTTGTAATTATAAAACTAATTTGTAGATAAATTTTTATTGTATGTTTCATGTAAATTTATTTTTTATAATATTTTTTAATTTTTCACAAATTTTGTTTGTTTAGTGAACATAGAAAAGAAATATGACTTAAAATTATTTTTCAACTGAGAAAAACTTACCTATATTTCAATGTTTATAGGATATTGTTTATCCAAACATTACCCATTTCAATCACTGCTCTTCATTTTTACAATATCTATTTTTTGTGCATTATGTTGAAGTTGTTACTCCAGCTATTTAATGCTTTATTTCCAATTGTTTGTTCAAAGACAGTTGCTTTAAGAGATCAATTTGATTAACAGAAAAATGATTATAAGTTATTTAAAAAACATCACTGTATTAGAGAAATGTTTATTTAAGACTTTACTTTAATAAATTTGAATTTCTATAAACTTTCTACACAAAAAATATTAATTTTTTTAAAGAATAAATTTGTAAAATTATTTTTATTAGCTAATTTATAAATAATTATAAATTTATAGTCATTTTTAATAAAACTGCTTTATTTTATTTTTTGTTTATTAAATAATTTTAAAGAATTTATTTCATTTTTTATAGTTATTCATGTTTCTCATGTGTTCATGATTAGTAAGAATAGTCTTTAGCAAAGTAAAATGCTCTATAGTAGAAGAAATCTTTTTTATACTATCATTTATATTGACTTTCACCTTCTCTTGACTAAGAATGTTCACAAGAAAGTATAAACCTTTATTTTATTTTTTTTATTATTATCTTGATATCTATTTTGTCTTGCTTGCTTCTATTTGTTTATGTTTTCATTACATTTCATTAATGATATACATACTGGATAGCAATAGTATGGCGATATTTCAATTATTGATCAATCACAGAAAGCATTATTTCAAACAGATTGAGAGAAAACAGTCATATACTATTTCTAAATAGTATATGAAGATCTTATGAGGAATACCGGTAGGTAATTTTTTTAGATCAAATGTCACTCAATATATTAGTAAAGAAGTACCCAAGTTACTTTTTAACTTTATAAACTTGAGAGGCAGAACTAGCCTAAAAACTTTTGATATATAGTTGCTTTTGTTTTTAGGAGCAAAGGAAAAGTCACGAAGAAAAGATCATTATTATATCCTGGAATTTGTGAATAGGAATCATATAAAATTTGATATTGGTGAAAATGGAAATAGATTGATTACATATTGATATCTTAGGAATTAGTTAAGTAAAATATAGAATTTACTAGATAATAGATAACAAAGAAGAAATAATATGACTTACATAGTCAGGAAAAATGTTTCAAAAACTGGTATTATAGATGCTAATTCTATAATCCAATGAATGATCAATTGATAGCATTTAGATTTTGCAGATATCCATTCAACATTACTACAATACAAATTATGCTACAACAATTCTATCATATTAAAAATAAATTTAAATATTTTTATGATAAAAATCAGACAGAAACTGATAAAATTTGCAATCAATGTTCTGCTGGATACTGTAGATTTAAAAACAGAAATGAAATGTGGACAAATAAGTTTTTGTCAAATTTTTATCTTTTTATTGCCAGCATATTTTTAAAGCAAGTGAAATATTAACTGTACATATGATTATAAATAGAATAATTTATAGAAATCAAATAGATTACATTCAAGATTCCTGTGATTATAAATCACTCATGAATAAATTTTGGAATGATGTTGGATAAACATCCAGCATTCTAAATTAAATTTGGAATGTATACTTTATGGAGAACCACATAGTTTGTGGATAGAAATGAAAGAAATAAGTGTAGACCAATTTGAAAAATGCAATCTGAAAAATTAAAATGGATTTCAAAATAGTACTATGATAATTGTAAAGAAAAGAGAAACGAAAATTAAAAATAATTGTATCAAGGAGAAATTAAATAAGAAATTCCAAAAAATAGTAAGGAAAAAAAAGACAAACTTGAAAAAACTGATTTAATTTTCAAATTTCTCATGAGATCAAAAGGATGATACAGTCTCAAGATAAAGACAAAACTAATAAAACCAATAGATAGATTATAGATGACATAACAAAGATAAAACTGAAATGAAAAAAAAAATACACAGAATTAATCAATTCATTTATGGACTATGACTTTAAGACTTGCCAAAATAAGATTCCACAAGAATTGATGACATTGCAGAAATTTTACACACACACACACAAAGCCTGAAGAATTATTGAAAATGGCAACTAAATTATATCTATCTGGAAAAATACTCACAGCCTCCAAATTAGAAGAAATCAAAATTTTTATATTCAGGAAGAGTTTTAACAGAATATGCAAACTATCATATGTCTCTTATTGCTTATGTAAGAAAAATTATGTTGAAAATCATTTGGCACAAATTAGAACCTTACTTTGAAAGAGAAATGCTAAATATATAAGTTGGTGTTTAAAAAAAATCAAGAAATAAGGAGATATCATAATTGCGGATATATGTTGGATAAATGAGAAGATTAGGGAAAGCCAGAAAGAAGTTCAGTGAATGCTTTGTTGAATATTTGATTATGCTAAAATTATGAAATGGAATATTTTTAGATAAATGAGTATACCAGAAATTAACATTTTGCTTATCAGTTAAAATAAGCTATGGTAAAACTGACTGGTTTTCTATTACCAAATTAATTATTATTATTCTCATATTCAATTTGTTTATTGAATGTGAGAAAGGAATATCAGATTTGAAGAAGATAAAAGAGATTCAAAATTGGTTAAAGAAACATAATTTTAGATATGTTAATGACACAAAACTTATAATTGAAATTGGAAATGATCTAATAAACATTAAAAAAATTGGAAAATGGAATTGTCGCTAATTATAAAGAATGTCTAAAATAATATGAACATTAAAAGTTATCGACAATATTTGCCTCCCAAGTTATTTATTCACATCAAAAAATGTAAGCACACAAGAAATTTTTTGTTTTCTAATCTTGGACATAATGACAATGAAAAACATGGAAAAAGTCATAAGATTTATGAGCATATCTTTAAAAATAATAATTATAATTAGTTAATTGTGGTATTCCTATAAATGTGGAACTTGGGTATTATAGAAGAGTAGGATTAATATTTATGTTTTTAAACTTGTGATGCCAAAACTTTTGAAAATAGCATGACTAACATGAAGATTTTTGATCAGATTAGAACCAAACTTTTCCTTGAAACAGAAATGATTAGGCTGAAATTCTTTTATTTGGTTATATGAAATTATATAATTTTTTTTTTTAGAAAAGTATATAATGTTTAAAAAAAAATGATGATAAAAGTTAAGGATGGGCCAGTAATGAGATACTTAAGATTTTGTAAGTCATTCTGAAGAAATACTATTCATATTATTGACTAGAGTTTGATGACACTTGATAAATAGATAAATATTATCTTAATATTTTTAAGCATTTTTCTTTTTAAATGATCAATATATATATAATAATAATAGAATTTTTTTTTATGAAAGTAAAATTACTTTATAGTGTTAAATTAACTTCGTTTAAAATTGCTTTGTTTAGTGTTCAGTTTCTGGAATACATAGTGAAATGTAAGCATACACTGTTTTTCAAAATTTTTCAGCCATTGCTTACAAATCTAAATTAATTTTTTATTTGTAATACTTCATTATTCAAAATATAGAAGTAATAATTTTGCATAAATACATCATGTTTCATATAAGCTGGGTAGTCTCACGTATGTTTGATTATAAAAATTATTTGATACTCCCAACTCATCTTGTTGTTTTAGATCATTGATGTCCTATTGTATAATTTAATTTTAAATCCTTTGCCTATGGTCTAGGATCATATATAATAGGATATTTGTAGAAATGGATAGTAAGAAGATTTGTTCCAAAATGAAGATATTTCAGTATTCACAAGAAAATCTTATATATGTATTAAAAATTAGCAATATTTAAATTCTTGAAAAGCATCAATTATTATGAAAGTATTAAGAGAGCATTCAGTTAATATTGTGGATCGGTAAAAATGATAAATTTCTTTTATGTTTCTTCATTTGTTAATAATCAAACAAACAAAAGATAATAATATCTTCCCTTATAGAGAAGAAATAAATGATTTGCATAGGTACACAAAAATAATTACATGAAAGTTTTAATGAAATGGAAAAAAATGATAAATAGATATAATATGCCATGGGGAAAAGTTAGGCATTTTTAAAATTTAAATATATTTATAAACAAATACTGCATGCATTGGCAGTATATTTAAGGAGATAAAAATTATGAAGAATACATTAGAAAAATCTTTAGAAAGTAATAGGAAAAGATTATAGCAGAAGAAAGATAATAGTTGAAGATCTAAAAAAAGGAACTTTTATGAGTATCTAAATGTTAAAGTTATGGTTAATTTGATTTGAAAAATTGTGAGGTTGATGAACAGATTAATGATAATAACTGAATGCTATAATATGAAAAATGGAAATTATTAATAAATATTTTGAAAAGATCAAAAGATATTTAAGAATTTTATACTAAAGAGAAAAATATAAGAAATTGAAAAAGAATATGAAGTTACAAAATAAATAGAGTTAGCCTATTAATATTGCATGATAGTATGATTATAAATAAAATTTAAAAAACACATTCATATAACTGTCATTCAAATAACTAAATCAGAATACAGTATTTAATTTTTGAATTTCTTTTATTTCTCACAATTTTTTTTCATTCATGTTGGATATATTTACATTAGATAATGATTTGTTTGGAAACTATAGAATGATTTTAGAGGATGAAATGTCTAGGTTCAGACAGAGCATTGTGTTTTTAAGATCTGCAGTAATAGGATTTTAGGTGATTTAAGAAGTCTGTTTTTTCCCTTGCATATGAATCTTTTGTCCTTCAGCTGAACTTACAGGATGATGGAATCCTAAATGGAGTTTCTCCTATAAATTGTGATTAATATATTAGTCCTAACACAATGAACTTTTTGTTATTCACAGCATTTTGAAAGTCATGAACCTATATTTAAAGATGTAAAATATGGATCAAAATAGATTATGAAATGTATGTAGATATGTTTTGTATAAATTGGGCCAATGATAGGACAATAATTACAGCAACACTAATGATGAAATTGATCATCTAGCTGCTAAATCAAAAAATTAAAGCTAAAATGCTCTCAACCAAAATTATATTTATCCAGCATATTATTGATCAGTACTGCTATCTATTATCATTGAATTTACATAATGTGATTGTTTAAAGCATGATCCCAATGAAGTAATACTGATGAACTGATTATATTTTCATAGCAATAACCACTCTTACACAGTCAAAGGCACAGATTATTATCTAGAGGATAATGATATTTTTTTATACCTTCTGGTGCAAACTGATTTGCCTACATTCTTTTTAATCATAATAAATTACCCATGGTCCAGCACAACTTAAGAGTATTGTAAACTCTTTCCAACCTATTGTCATTTATGAATAAACTATATGTTATGCACTCAGATGAGGAATTGAATAAAGAATGAGTACAATTACTTATCTTTAATTTTAAAACAATTTAATAAATTAATAAATTATGATAATAATAAAGAAGTTTGAAGTACCGTACATACAAATCAGATTTTGTTACATATCAAATATATTAAGCTATCTTTATGGAGTAAGTACATCCACAACACATACATTATTCTAACAAATGTGCCTATTTGCATATATTTCTGGCTAAGTTAAAATTTTGTTTAGCTGCCCTCTTCAAACCTGACTAAAATCATTTATTATTTATATACATACTTTATGAAATAAAAATTTACATTGTGTATCTCATAATGAAACAATTTATATATAAATTAAAAAATGTACATTTTATAAAAATCTTCAAAAGAAAGAAAAAAAATATTTATGAAATATGTACAAATTAATTAATCTACTGTTAATTAAATGCTAGCATTTTAAAATATTTGAATTAATTAGAATATAATGAAAATTTAGACCTTACCAAATTTTCAATAAGACTATATTTGTATTATCTTTACATTTACATCTTTGTTTAGTTTTACCTGACTGCTGTTTTATCTGTTCATGGTTTATTTTTAATAAAATATTCTTCGATCTTCTGAGGAAATTAATCTTTTTGAAGTCTCATCCAAATTTGGGGTTTTTCTTAGGTATTCTTTAATATCATTGGCTTTTATAAAGTTTATTTCTTCAAATTTTATTTTTTTTTACTGTTTAATTTCATTTAAATCTATTGGATGATTTTTATCTTTCCACAGCACTTTGGTTAGTAAATAAATTATTGACTCAGGAACATATTTTAATCTCATATCATGGCAATAGGCAATTATTTTTATGGTTATGCATCTATTCTTTCCCAATGATTACATTTCCAAACAACTTGACTAATATTAGCATCTAGTAAACTATTGTATAATTCAAACAGGATGAATAACTTTCTTATGATTATAATTGAAAAACAATAATGATGTTTTACAATCTCTCAATGCCAATTTTGCTTGCTTTTTCCAGTAAATTAGGTTAACTTTTTTTTCCTGAAGAACTTCTTAATTCTTGGAGAAATTTTTTTTCTGATGTCTTTCAATACTGGCAACTAATAATTGACTTCCAGTTTTAGCTCCTTCAACTACTAAAGAACAATCTACTAGTGATACTTTTTATCTCATATACTTCCTCTGTTCTTCTGCCTTCATGGCATGCAGTAATCCTCTTATATGACAATCTGTATTACCTGAATTGAAGATAAGTTGATTTGTTAATCAGATGCAATGTTGTATTTGTTTTTGATCAGTCTCTGGGTAATGACTCATTTAATTAACCAAATTGATAAAAAAAAATAGTCTAATTGAAATAATTTTTTTTAAATCTTTAAACAACATTTTTAGTTTTATAAAACTAAATTTAAATCTTAAAATGTAAAATCTCTACATAATTCTTAAAATAAAAAAAATCGATACTTTTTAAATTTTTTTATGTACATAAAAAGTATGTATTTGGAATTTCACAAAATCAGTAATACCTTCTGATACACTCATACAATACAATCTTTTTTATTATTATTATTGAATATGTGATTTTTAATACCTCAACTTTGTAGTTTTTCTCTCTTGGCTAAATTGTTTGACATTACTAATCTGATCTTTCTGATTATTAGAATATACAAGTATAACTATCTTTGTACTATATATATATATAAATAAAATAATATTTTATTTATTGTATATTATATCATAATAGATATTGATATGTAATGTAATGAAATTTTAAGTAAAATATAAAATTATGAAGAAAAAAAAGATTATTATTACCCTGAAGAAGGCTCTCAGTCAATTGAAATATGGGAGAGAACAGTAAAAAAGCATTAAAATAATAAAATAAATTGGATTATAATATTATTCTAATAATCTGTCAGTGATAAAATAAGCAATATGTTGACCCAAAATATTAAAACACTTATTTGCTGATAAACACAGTAGTATTGATATTTTTATTGTTAATTAAAATATAATTAGGAATTAATGATTTAAAATATCTGTCTAAATGATAACCAAGTCTTTTCTCTTTCATAATCTCACATTCTCATTGGTAAATTTATGAATAGATTTTCATTAAGAGGATAACAATCAATAAGCCCTTTATACATATAAAATGGAAACTTACTCTCTGCTCTCTGGAGTGCCAATTTTATTAAAGTTCATTATATTTTGAATGCAATTGTTATCTTAAAATAAACTTTCTAAACTCTTATATGTTTATCTTAACCATTTTTTTCAGGTATGATAGATATCAAAATAATCTTTTCAGTATGGTAATAGTGCAGAATTTTTTTTTTTTTTTATAATTGGTTTGATATGCAATGCATTTTTTCTTTCAAAAATATGAAAATTGTTAATTCATGGTTGTATATTGTTTTAAACAAATTGGAATGAAGTGATAACATTTTTCAAACTTTGAAAATAAAATAATCACTTCAATCTAATAAATAAATCAAGTATTATTTTGTTAGTTTAGCATACATGAAGAGATTGTTTTAATTGAATATGTTATATGAGAGCTTAAATTATTTATTTTATGTTATGATGATGATCCATTAAGTTTAAACATACTGCACTAAATCTTTGTGAATTTATTAAAATTATATATTTTTTAATTTTATTTTTTTTATTATTAGACTTTGTGCACGTGAGTATATATAGTTTCAAATGTATATTAGTTCTTTTTTTTTTTTAGAGTTTAGGTCATATTGCAGTTGGATGCATGTGTGAATTACTAACAGCTCATCCTACATTCAACTTTAGAAATAATATTATTATGTCTGTGGTTCCTTTGATGAATCATCCAGATAGTAATGTAAGTAAGAAACTTTTTAAAAGTTGTTATGTATCTGGTAATTGTTTTTTTAACATTTTTTTTCACATTTCAAGCAATTGGAATATTTAGTCACTGAAATAAAAACAGATAATATTTTGTCTAATATTTTTTTTTTTTCGAAGATGAATTCAGAAAAAAAGAATTTTATTTTAATTTTTTTAAATAATTGTTTGAAGAAATTTCTTTCAGAAAGTTTTATTGAGTATGCTTGTCAACTATTGCAATTATTCTTGCAGGAATATTTTTTTCCCCCACAACTTATATGTTTTATTTCTGTTATTGTTAATGATATTTCGTTCTATGAAAAAATAAAAAATAGTAAATCACAAAGGGATTGTTGTCCTATGCAATTTAACACAATACTAGAGTTAAAAGTTTCTTAGGCTCAGTCTGCTACATCTGGTTCTCAATTGTCACATGATTTCCCCGGTTATTAACTATAGCATTATATTAATAGAAACCTGTTGGTCACTTGATTTTTCGAGCAACTGATCGTATATATTTATTTCCCATATATATTTATTTTTACACAGCTTAGCTATTAACAAAGTATAATAAAAGAATCTTGAAGATTCCAGTCAGGAAATAGAATCATTAGTGGCTTCATTAAGTCTTTCAATTCTCCACTGCAGGTATAAATTTGACAGCCATTAACTGTGTCATTTGTTGTTATCCACAAATAAGTTTTAAACTCCATTTGTAAAGATAGATGAGTGTAACAACTATGTGTTATCTTAAGTCTATTGATGAAATTCCAGTAACATCTAAGATCAAATCTAGCTAACTTTACTATTGGATCTAGAAAAATAAATTTGCTTGCAACTTCATAAGAAGTCCATTTTCTATACCATAATTGTATGGTAGTAAATTCTTGATTAAATATCCAGAAAAGAGATTTTGATTTGAAATGAGTCATGATGTAGAGAAATATATCTTGAATTATTGACAATTCTGATCTACTTAACAGCTTTTTATATACTTTTTATGAGGAAACTTTTCATATCTGATGGAGAATACAAAGGAATAAACTTTAATGTACTAGTAATATTTCTCATAATATATTATACTGGTCACCTTTAATCTTCTTACATACAGCTCCACATTTTTTTGTGAATGCTGAACATGAACCTCACATAAGGAATGCAATAATTGCTATCTATTCTCACCCCATACGGAATTATTTCAAATTCATTACCATTATAGCCAAAAATCTCATAATTCACAGAAACGGAGATCAGACTAATAATGATTAGTTATATTTTCTTGATCACCTTCTATGTAATAACTATTGTACTAAAAATGTAAGGCCTATTTTATTTTCTTCATAGCATATTTATAAGAACTGAATGCTAACACCATTAGGCACTAATATCTGGAGAAATTATGCTATGAATAACACATACAACAACAATGCACATTACTTCCAATATCCTCTACTGCTAGCTCAGTATTACATTATTTCTCAGGTAAGTGGCATTACTCCAGGATGAGCACATATAACAATGTTAAATTTAGTAATATTTAAATTATACTAACGAAGAATAGAATAGGAAGATGACTGAATTCCAAAGCTAAATATTTTACTAAATTGAACAATTTATTTACAAGGACTAATCACAATCCATTTTTCAACAAACAATAATAATAAAACACACAAATGAATATGTATAATAAAATCTGTTCACCAAAGATATAATATAAAAAAGATAAAATGATAAAAAGAAACAATATTAAAAAAAAAACAATCTTTATAACCAACTAACCAAAATCCCCTTCCCCTTTTTCACCCAATCATTTATCTGTCTATGTCTGTAGATCTATATATATATATGCCCATATACACATGATTTTTTATTTTATTTCAGGATCCTTAATACATACGCTTTGAGTGCTTAATTTATTATAAGAGAGACCTCTACAAATCTAAATGCAAGATTTGACTATATAAAGATAAGAGCGGCCACTCTTATCTTCAACCTATTTTTCTAAATATATAGGCAAATCTAAAGCATTTTGATTTGGTAGTGGAGATGAATTTAATATAATTTCATTTCTTTATTTAAATTGTCAGTGGGAGAGTCAATACATATAACAATTTTATTACATATCTTATTATTCGCGAATCAGAACGAATAGATGATTATCAAGCACTAAGATAACATTGGTTATCTATTTGCTATATTTCTCCAATAAGGTTTATCTCCCTTAAAGCCTATTTAGTTTTCCTGGAGTATTTATGAGCATCAAATGCCAATCTACTGATTACAGTTAGAATTACACTGGGTAACCTTCATAGATTGTTGCCCTTTTTTTTTTTTTGGAGGTATTTGCCCGACCCCTTCTTATTCAGTATCTTGGAGAGGGTGATGATTGCACCATTGGAGAATATGGACATATCATGAGGATGGATGCATAGTTTGTAACTGAATTCGTTTTAATACACAATATTTCTGTACCAGATATTTACGTGATGGGAGTATTAAAATCTAATTATAATGTTTTACTACACCCCATTATTTCCACAGCCCCCAAAAAGAGAAAAATGAAATTGAACTAACACCCTCGTGATTTTTGGCCATCTAGATTTAGCCTACATTCGCACATATATGTATTGCATCAGTAAGTACTTATTAACTAGAAAATAATTACCTCATGAATATTATGAGAAGATGCATACGTATATTTCCTTTATTTAATGACATTTAAAAAGATTGACAAATATAAGACAACAACATAAATTAATGCAATAATTATACATAGATTCTCTTCTTCTTATATTAGGAGAGGTTGAATAAATAACAAAAATTAAACAAAAAAAATACATGTATATATCTTTGCTCCCAGGAACAGATGACGTCTGTAAGTTTACATTTAGAACAATGGATATAGGCATTGTCCCGAATCATTTATTCTTTCTGTACAGTCTTTGATTTGATGGTTGTAGAAAAGATTTCCTGTATGTTTAAACCAAAGTCCTTGGGTACTGATTTACGGCAATGGTCAGACGGCAAGATTTCCATTGGTTTACATTCGCTGGATATAATTGTGCACAAAGCTGTCCAACTGTAACTAAGAAATGATGTGAGATCCCTGACAAGCATTTAACTTACAAGAAGGAGGGGAAAAATCTTTTCATAACTTTAAAACTTTATTATTATTATTTTTTAATATTAAGTCTAATTTTATCCCACTCTACTCTTATCACTTATCTTAGACATGTTTATCTTCATTTGCCCACTCTGCAGTCCATAATTTCTTCCCTGATTGCTTATGTATTTCAACAGAAATTTTTTTTGCTAGTTTGCCAGCTTGGCAGTAACTTATTGATCACTCTTTTTTTTTTTTTTCCTGCCTACCCGAATACTCCGAGTTTTCTTCTCGAATCTTTTTTTTTTTACATTAAATTTATTTTAATCAATTACATAAAATATTTTGGTCACAATCAAATTGATTTTAAATATTAATAATGTTTCAATTTCACCAAAATTCCTACTACTGTACTTATTAATTCATCTTAAACAAAACCAATTTTTGATGTTTATATAACTTAACCAAACTATTTTTATATATTCATATCTGCTTTCCCTTATTCAGTTACAAAATTTGAACAAAAGAAAAACCTTTCACTGTAAGTATGGAATTTCTAAGAATTTGGAGAGACAACGGAGAAAGACAAATAAAAAAAAAATATATAAAGGGATCGTCTTTATCTCCAAACTCTACATTCATTACAGTGATAATACGTGTTTATCAAAAAGTTGATAAAGTAAAAGTTGGGAGAGGAGTAAATTGACGCTTGAAAATAAAAATGAGACAATTTGCTCTACATAAATGCTCTTCATGTAATAAGGATATATATGAAAGATGATGACCTGGCCCAACTGATGATTACTGGTTCAGCACAAAATGCATCTTGGGGATTGTTTGTCTTTTATTGTATCTTTGTTTGTATGAAATTATTTATGAAATAAAAAAGAATGGAGAAATATGGAAGTTGTCTATCTATTAAAAAAATTAAAAAAATGTTTATTCAGTTGATTTCAAAATTAAAATTTATAGATATATAAATAAAAATTATCCTTTTTAAAATTTTACTGCCTCCTCATAATATTTTTAATCATAGAACAAAATGAACATGTACTGTTGTCTATATCTCTTGGTCATATGATGGTTACGTATATACATATATCTGTTGGACCTAAATGAAGGCTTTATGAGAAATAGTTTTACTTTGTAGCAGGATTCAAACCTAGTTTCTGTTACAGTGTGCTGATGTCTATTTCTCCAGCTATTTGTTTTGTGAATTGGTAATGTGTGTGACTGATTTCATCATAGCATTGTGCCTTAAAAGATTTGTAGATTATTCCAGTAAAACTACTTAAAATAGAAGCATTTACGTTTATATTTTCTCTTGTTCCCAACCATATATCCTAGTGGCTTTGTGATCCTGACCTAGTTCACAAGCATAATGGTTAATGTACATAGATGTTAGTTATATGTTTGTGCTTGGACATGCAGATAGTGATGCAAAGATAAAAACCACCTTTAAAATTCATTCCCTGCACTTTAGATTTAAAATTAATTTATAGAGAGTCAGCACATATTAGAATCCCAGCATTTCTATTATGATAGATATTTTAATAATGATATATGTATATCCAGTTGAAAGTTTAATGATTGTTTATTGGCTACATAATTAATCTTCTTTTGATATTGAACTTCTTTTAGATCCAGTCATAAAAGTTGATTTGATTATTCATGTTTAATGCTGGTGATGTAATTTATAATTATTATAATTACTTATTTTATGCTGATTCTCTCATTGTCATTGACAATTATTCTTGGGGATGATGATGTTACTCCATCACCCCATGTTTACCCTACACCTGTTCTATTACAATATCTATATACTGTAACTAGTTGTTTATAATTTTAACATCATGTCTGAAATATTTAAATAAGTTTTAATTTTACTACAACAAATTTGTGTATTTTATATATAGCATTTATATTGACATGATTAGAACATTGCACAAATAAATATTGAGGGTTTTTTTTAGTCTGAGACTTTGTTGCATTATTTAATAATTTTAAAATAAATCCTTGTCATAAATATTTATAGATTTCTGTTCTTTGCTGTGAGACAATAAAGAAGATTTATAAACAAGATCTTATTGGAGATGCAATATTGGAGGTAAATTAAAAACAATTTTTTTGATTTCTTTTTGAAATAAAATATTTTATATAGATTTATTAGAATTTATTGAGCATTAGTAATGTGAAGTCTTAGATAAATAAATTATTTTCTTACTAATTTCTTTTATAAAGAGCTCACAAATAAGCTCTTAACAAGCTTTGCAGAGTATTCTCAATCCCAAACTGGTTTCTGCTACTGGCTTCATTAGTGAGGTACCAGGATATTCAAGTATTAGATTAAAAATACTAGGACAAACCCAGTACTTTATCTAATGGATAACTATTAAGTAGAAAATCTGAAATTTCAGACATTCATATGTCTTCCAATCCAGCTATCTAACTTAAATAGCGATATAGGGCTGAACTAACTTCAGATACACCATATATTAGTAGCTTTAGCAATATAAAATCGCCAAAGCCTTAATAGCAAAAAATAAAATTACAAATAAATCGTCATATGACCTTATTTAAACAAGTTTGTATTACAAATGTTTTATAAAGAGCTCGCAAATAAGCTCTTAACAAGATTTGCAGAATATCCTCAACCCCAGATCGGTTTCTGCTACTGGCTTCATCAGTGAGGTTCCAGGATATAGAAAATCTGAAATTTTCAGACATCCATATGTCTCTCAGTCCATTGGATAAAATGCTGGATTTGTCCTACTATTTTTAATCTAATGCTTGAATATCTTGCATCTCATTGATGAAGCCAGTAGCAGAAACCGGTCTGGGGTTGAGGATATTCTGCAAAGCTTGTTAAGAGCTTATTTGCGAGCTCTTTATAAAATATTTGTAATACAAGCTTGTTTAGGTCATGTGACATCTGACTTGATTTATTTGTAATTTTATTTTTTGATGGTGTATCTGAACTTATTTCAGTCCCATATGGTTATTTAAGTTAGATAGCTGGATTGGAAGACATATGGATGTCTGAAAATTTACAGATTTTCTACTTAATAGTTATCCATTAGATAAAATGCTGGGCTTGTCTTCATATTTTTTAATCTAATGCTTGAATATCCTGGCACCTCACTGATGAAGCCAATAGCAGAAACTGGTCTGGGGTTGAGGATATTCTGCAAAGCTTGTTAAGAACTTGTTTGCGAGCTCTTTATAAAACATTTGTAATACAAGCTTCTTTAAATTAGATCATGTGACATCTGACTTTATTTATTTGTAATCTTATTAATTTCATATTTATATTATATTTTTTTATATAAACTCAATTATTAATTAAGATTTAAGAAAACAAAGCAATTTTTTAATTTTAATTGCTAAAGCTTACTACAATAATTTATTTAGATGAAATTTGTATTTCTGCTTTTTTTTATATATAATTTTAAGCAACTGTATTTTATTTTTATAGGCTGCTAGACAAACTTGTAAAATGATTAAAGCCCATAGTTTTAATGTTCATCCTCAGGTAAGAAGAAATACTTATATGCTAATAATTCTTTTTATGTGTATTTGTTAAAAACTTTTGTACTCTGTCATTAGCAACCATTTATAAATGAACATAATCATTCTAAATTCAGAATATATGTATATGAGAAATGAGTTTCATGATAAAAATATAAATTATTCCACGAACCATAATATGTCCACATATGTCATCATTCTGGTTCTTTAGTCTATTTACTATCTTGTGATGCTATTTTTACACTTATGCAATGAACTTTACTTTTTTGAAACACTCTAAAATAATTTGCCTAATTATAATTCTTCATTATATTTTATTTTCAGCAATATCGGTCTACTAAAAGTAATACATATTGCATGTTTTTTAGTATCTTTAAGCTTATGTTTATAACACAAAGTCTTAACTCCTACAAAAAGCTATGCTCAAGTTAACAGTAGAATATTTTTTTTAGAAAGTATGTTTCCATTATGAAGATGTGACTTATAATAATAAAATATATAGCACACATCTAGTAAACTGAAGAACTCACCAGTTAGTTGTATAATCTTGCCATTATATTTTTAGAATTTTACAGAACATCCTTAAATGATATTTTTCTAATATGTTTATTTTATATCAATAGGTGATCGACACTTACATTTAATAAATTGGGTGCAGTAACAACTTTATATATAATTAATGTAGTTGCATTACTTATATCACTTATAATGAAATATTCTATCATTTAATTTGTTAAATGTAGCAGCATTACATTAGAGTGTATTGCATTTTAACTTTTAAAAAGCTACCAAGATATTTACATTGATTCATATTTTTAAGAATTGTCCAAATTAAAAGTTGCTGGAGAATTTTCAGTCACTAACTGATTAATAACTTGAGTTGGTTGAACATTGCTAAATCAAAATCTTTATAGATAACATTTAAAACAGTAAGAAAATTGTGTTGAACTCATCCTTTGAATTGCCAAGAGTTATTCAGTCATCAATGTATTATAAAAGTTTTTATTTGTTTAAATTAAAAACTCCACCATACAAAGCATATTGCATTTTGACATCTTCATGAAGTCACCTATTAACTGTTTCATAAACAACCGATATAAAAATGGAAACAAAATTGGAGGTAGTAAATATCTGTTTTATAAGTTTGTTGAAATTCTTCACATTTTCCATCAGCAATAATGATGTTTCTTTTTATTCTATCATGTAGAATTTATATAATACAAATAAACTTGAGTGAGCAACCAACTAATTTCAAATAATGTCACAAGGCTATTTAATTAATTTAATCAAGTGTCTTGAACACTTCAATAAAAATAATGTATGAAAATCACATCTTTGTTCCTGATATTTTTTTTTTCCATTTATCTGGCAGTAAAAACCATCTCTATTGTACTTCTTGATTCTGTACATTAGGAATCTGGTAAACCATTCATATACCTGGAAGCAGTTTATTCATGATCAACAACTCTCAAAAGTTGACCTGCTTTTATTTGATTACATAATATTGATTACAAAAATTATAAAATCAGAGTCTGTCTCTTGCCTTTATGTATTTAATTATAAGTTGCTATATTTTGTAAAAATATTTATATTTACAGTAGTATAAGTTTGTGCATTCCAGAAAAAGTAGAAAATATTAGAGAAGTATATTTAGATCGCGAACTAATAAGTAGTAAATTTAATTAAATAATTTATTATAATTACAAATATTTTTTGATAAGAGACTAATTAATTAATGGAATAGAGTATAAATTACTTTATATTGAAATGAATTCATAAGACACCAATTAATTAGTTATAGACCTAAAAACATTACTGTATATGGAAAAAAGTAATTAATTGGTGTGATAAGCAACAAGGTACATTATTTTTTTTTTCCGGTTCATGTTGGAGAGAGATGTAAATGACAGTAGCTTCAGTGAAAATGCAACACTCGGTGAAAATGTGTTCCCAGGCAATAGCTGAATAGGCCCAAAGAGTTTAGGAAACTGAAGCCAGAGGAAACCACCTGAATAGCAGCTAGATGGGAAGAGTTGATTTTCCAGCGAATTTCCAGTGAGTTTACTAAGTGGACTGTTGTTGAGAGATGGATGTGATTGCAGCTAAAAGAAGCTTTTAAGAATGGTCGCAGTGCTCTATGATGAAGCTAGATGTGTTCGCTTTCGGTTGAGCAAAGAGTTTGGGAAATTGAGGCCAATGGAAACCGTCTTGAAAGCAGCCAGTCTTAAAGTTCGTTAGGGGAAATGAACCAAAGAGAATTATATAAATAGATTGTGTTATATGTATAGCAATACCCTGTCAGTGAGAAGTTAACGAAAGTGAACTATACATGTGTATAATATGTTATGTGTGTAGCAATACCTTGTCGGGGGAAGTTAACCATAGTAACTATATATATATTTGTGTTGCGAGTGTAGCAGACTGCTCGCTATTCTTATTATTTTGTTTGTTGGTATTCGGAATGCTTGCATTTAGAATACACAGCATGCTGGCACAGTCGCATTTTGAACCTGTAAATAGCAAATAGGTTTTGAATACACAACAAGCTTAGCCGCAGTCGAGAGAAACCTGGTGAAAATGGAAACGCCGGTTAGTAAAATGCTGGTGCAGTAACCATAGAACTGGTGAGTATACAAAATGCTGACAGCCGAAGTGAAATTTCTAAAATATTTGCTGCAAGTGTACGTGATCATTATGGTGAAAGTTGTAAATAACACGCTTGTGCAGTCACCATCTGAAATTGAATCCCACATGCTTACACAGTCACCATTGAACCTGTAAGTGGCGAAGAAGTTCGGCAACAGTTTGAAATGGACACTTTTAAAATGAAAGAATAGGAAAAATCAAGTGTTTCTCCAAGTTGAGGGGGGGAGGGGAGCGCCCAAGTCGGCCAGGGATTGCAATAAGGGTTTTTCTGGAGTGGGGGGAGGTTCTATATTTTGTAAAAATATTTATATTTACATTAGTAATGGGCTGCAGAAAGGAGTTTGCTATTAACTGAAAGGAGACCCTTTGATTTCTTTTGAAAGCCTTAAAGGAACTGAGCAGGGCAAATCCCTAATGTCCACTCCGTACGTTCTTGTCATTGCAGCTGTTATTACTATGTGATTATTCATATAGTATATGAACATGGATGGGCTGATCACCAACACCATTAACTAGCGTGGTGAGTTTATTGGCTTTTTACCTCTGAGTTTAAGATCAAGAAACATCATGGTCTTTCTTCTCAATTGCCTGATAAGGCAGAATGAATGTATGTGTAAATGATAAATATTTTTCCAAAAGATATATACAATCATGACAGACAAAAAATAAATCATGGCTCTTATTCCCAGGAGGCTGTAAAGTTACCACCCAAGGCAGTGGTTGGTAGCTGAAGGAGAGGGGTGCTAAGAATCCTGTGATTGTGGACCCAGGCTGCAATTTGATGACAACTTTTTATTTAGGTAATTACAGCTGCAGATCACTTTCAAGTGAAGAAAGATTGCAAGAATTAGAAAAAGAACTGTCTTATATTAAATGGGACATTATTGGACTTTGTGAAGTTAGAAGAAAAGGTGAAGAGACAATTGATTTAAAAAGTGGACATGTACTCTACTATAAAGGCACAAATATTGGAAATACAAGTGGAGTAGGATTCATTATAAATAAAAAGTGGAAGAACAACATTGTGGAGATTGATGGGGTATTGGACAGAGTGGGAAGATTAGTTATACAACTTAATAGCAGATACCAAATGCAGATGATTCAGGTTTATGCCCCAACAGTTTCTCATAGTGATGAAGATATTTATATGGATGTATAAAAGACTTTTGATCAGAGTAAATAACATTTTAAAATTGTTATGGGAGAATTTAATACTAGAATTGGTAAACAAATGAAAGATGAAAGTACTGGAGGTAATTTTGGTTATGGTAATAGAAATGAGAGAGGTCATAGACTTGTGGAGTTTGCAGAAAAAGAAAGACTTTATATTATGAATTTTTTTTTTTGAGAAAAATGTTAAAAGGAAATGGACATGGAAGCATCCAAATGAAGGCACAGCAGAATTGGATTATATTTTGACTAACAGAAAATACATATTTCAAGATTGTAATGTTCTTAATAAATTTAACACAGGAAGTGATCATTAATTAGTAAGATGTAAGATACGTGTTAATGCAAAACTAGAGAGACAAAAATTATTAAGAAAAACAATATTTACAGTTGATATTCCTAATCTTCAGAAACACTCTAATGAATTTAAATTAGAACTTACAAATCGGTTTCAAGTATTAGTAGATTTTGAACATGATTCAGATTTGAATGAAATTAATAGGAAAATAACTGATACACTTTTAAAAACTGCAACAAAGATAGCTGGTAGAAAAAAGCAGCAATTGACCAATAAAATTTCTACTGAGACTAGAATTTATGAAGAAAAGAAGGAATATGAAGATATATAAAAATGATGCATTAAAAAGGATTGAATACCTCAAATTCTGTAAAATGGTGCGGAAAAGAGTTGAAAATGATATAAGAAAGTATAACTGTGAACTAGCAAGGAAAGCTGTAGAAGAGAATAAAAGTCTCAAGAGTGTAAAACAACCTTTTGGTATTGGTAGAAAATTTATATCTGCAATAAGAAAAAAAGATGGAACTATTACTAAAAAGAGAGATGACATCATGAAATGGGTAGAAGACTTCTATCAAGAATTATATAGTAATAAAGAACAAGTACCTCCTATATCTATTATATCTTCTGAATTGCCCAGAATTTTAAATGAAGAAGTGAGACATGCAATTAAATTTATAAAGAAAGGAAAGGCTCCAGGTAATGATGGAATTATAATTGATATATTAAAAGAAGCAGGTGAAGAAATAGAAATTTTTTTAGCAAAGTTATATACCAAATGTCTAAATGATAAAGATGTACCAGATGATTGGAAGAATGCAGTATTAATATTAATATTTAAAAAAGGTGATAAAGAAGATATTAGAAATTACAGACCTATCAGTCTTTTATCAGTTTTATATACAAAATTTTTACTAAGATAATTACAACTCGTCTACAGAAAACATTGGATTTCCACCAACCAAGAGAACAAGCTGGATTTAAAAGTGGTTTTAGTACAGTAGATCATATCCAGGTATTGAGAGAAGTTATAGAAAGGACAAATGAATATGAGTTGCCATTATGCTTTGGATTTGTAGATTATGAAAAGGCATTTGATTCTATAAACATTTCTTCAGTGATTAAAGCATTGGATCATCAAGGTATAGATCCAGGATATTGTCATATTTTAAAGAATATTTATAAAAATGCAACAGCAACAATTAGATTACATAATGATATTGGGAAAGTCAACATTGAGAAGGGTGTAAGACAGGGTGACTCCATATCTCCAAAACTTTTTACAGCAGTGCTGCAAGAAGTATTTTGTGGATTAAAATGGGAAGCTAAAGGAGTGAAAGGAAATGGAGATTATTTAAGTCATTTAGATTTTGCAGATGATGTAGTTGTTTTTGCAAATAATGCTTTAGAGCTGCAGGAAATGTTGCAGGAGTTATCAGATGAAAGTAGGACTAAAGATAAATGTTAAAAAGACTAAAGTAATGTTTAATGGATTTTTTCAAAATATGAAAATAAAGATTGATTATAATGAGTTAGAAGAAGTTAACAGTTACAAATATCTTGGTCAGATTATTAATACAGATGGAAACATAATGGATGAAATTAATCATAGAATTAAACTTGGTTGGAGTGCTTTTGGTAGAAATAACTTGATACTAAAAGGAAATATGCCTATGTGTTTGAAAAGAAAGATTTTTAATAAATGTGTTTTACCAGTTCTTACTTAGGGATCGCAGACTTGGACACTTAATAGAAAAGCAATACTGAGATTTCACATCACTCAAAGAAGTATGGAGAGATGCATGTTAGGAGTAACAAGAAGAGATTGAGAAACAATATATGGGTAAGAGAACAAACAGGTGTTATTGACCTCATTGAAAAAATTAAAAGACTGAAGTGGAGTTGGGCTGGACATATTGCTAGAAGAGATGATAATAGATGAACAATTGAAATCTTAAACTGGATTCCAAGAGATTGTAAAAGACCCAGAAAGAGACCACATGTGAAATGGATGGGTGAAATAAGAAAGTGTGCAGGGGTGTTGGAAAGATTATTTTCAGTTTATAAAATCTTCGTTTTTTATTTTAAAAATCTAAAAGATTATTTATTTCTGTTATATATAACAAAGTTCGTTTTAAAAGTTTAAATTTTTTGAATATTTATTGCGATATTTTTATATGTAAATATAAATCTATTATTATTATTTACTCATTAGTATAAATAGGTTATTTACATAGAAGCTAAAAATATAAATACTGCTTCAGGCCATATTCACGTTAGCTGCTAATATAATGTTATATTTTTGAAAAAAAAAAAAAAAAGTATTTCAAGTGAAAATAAGTTATTAATAATTTAAATTTCTTGATATTTAATAAATATAGTGAAATATGAAAGATATTAAGAAGAAACATGAATCGCATAACTTCAAAATCGCATTAAAATAATCTGCATAAAACGAGACCCAGGTGTATATGCTTATATTAGCTCACTTTTAGTCTTAATTAAAGATTACTTTAAAAATATTTTTACAACAAAACAATGTAAACTAATATTTGATTATTTGTATCTTCAGAATATTGTAAATATTTTTTTAAATATTCTCATAAAATAAGCCTCATATCACCTTAATCCTTCTATGCATCCTTTCAGTATTATTACTTTTTTTTATAACCCCTAGTCTACTTTCATCTTATGTTAGTATGTCTTTTAATTGTTTCATTCTAAAAATTTCATTTTTTGGGTCATTGGACATAAGGTTCATTTCTAGGAAAGACAGGCATTTACTTAGTTTACAATTTTTTAAATTATTTTTCGAAGTATTGGCAATCTTGAAACTATGAAGAGTATAGCCATCATTTTATTCTGAATCTGTTTATAATTGCTATTGTTTTTATACTATTTTTTATTGTTGCCATAATTCTCCTATAAATATATTTATAATTAGTGAAAGCCATATTGATTTTGTTATTAAATTTATTATCAAAATAATCATATTTTTTAAAAAATACACTTCTTAATTATAATTTTACTTTTGAAATTGAAGTACAACCATAGCAAAATAGATAGATAGAATAATGTAGTGATTTATATTTTTCATCTTTATTAATTTTGCTAAATGTATCCTATAGTCATAACATTTCAGAGCTTTGATGAGGATACTTTTATTAAATATCGTTTTTTATTTTATTTTATTGTTTGATGACAATATCTCTTCACTTTCTTTCTACCTAATCTTTTAGGGTATATAAAGAAATTTGCTAAAATATATTTTTATATGCTTAAATATTTTGCATTTGTTATTTTTAGGTATTAGATACTTTTCTCAGTTTAAGAATTAAAGAAGTTGATTTTAATAAAATGGAATTTGCAGGTGAAGTGGAACTTACTCATAAAGAAAAAATGATAGGATTATCGAGAAAAGAAAGAAGGGTATGATTATTATTAATTATTATTAAAAATTTGTATATACTACTTGCTCAATAAATTAATTCTGATAAACATAGAAATACTGTTAATATATACAATATAAACATGAAATTATTCTTTTAGGGAATTTTTAGTTTTGCCTAATGTAAAGTCATCAGTGCTAAAGAAAATATCAAATTTCATTGATTTTAATCAATTTTTTTTACATTTTTAAATCTATTAATTATCAGCATGTTTAACCAGTGAGGTTATATTTTAGATTTAATATTTTCAACTATCAGTGTTATAATTATTATATATCTAAGTGCCCTTTGGAAGCAGAGGATGGATATTAACCACTAATCTGACTACTTCATTATATATATATATTCCTTTTTTTTTTTTGAAATAGGATCAAACTATAAGTTTTGATATAGGAATTATTATTTTAAAAAACTCCAGAATGTTTGACCTTTATTTTTGTTAAATAAACTAATAATGGTGATAAATTCATGTCATTGCCTATGATTATAGAAAAATGGAGATTTAAGGATGTATACCAAATTGAAAGGTTGATTCAGAAATACTCATTTTATTGGAAATTAGAAGACTTGGATTTCTTTATTCTTTTTTAAGATAAAACTGTTTTCACATCTTATTCAGTTATAATAATATTTTTTTTTTCTCAAATCAAATTTAGCATTATTCTGAGTAAATTTTTTTAATTCATCAACATTTAATTTATTATCATAAGTTGTCATCACAACTTTAAAATATTTTGCTGCTGATTTACAAATTTTTTTTTTTGTTCCTTATTCTATTATTTAAATGATGTTAAAGCATTTTTTTTATTAATTGTAAGTAAAAGATATTTAAGTTTATATGAGTCAAATCTAATAAGGCTTCCTTGAACGGTTCCATAATATAATCACTTTCATAAGTACTTGATTTTTTTCCCCTCTGTCTTAATGATTAATATTTAAGAGTTATCTATCATTTTTGTCCATTTTTTGTTTTATTTAATTGCTTTTTAAATATCCATAACTCCTTTTCTTTCATCAACTTTTTAAAATCTTTTTTTATTCTTCATGGTCTTTTTTAACATATTTTATAATTTTCTCAATAAATTATTCTTTTTTTTAATCATTTTTCAGCACTGGTACATTGATGTTTTATTCTTTCAACTTATTCTTTTATTCTCTTCCAAATGATATTTTCAAAGAGCCTCTAGTCTTTCTGTTTTCACCTTTTTCTAATTGCCACATTTTTGCTCTATATAAAGTGGCACCTCATACACATTTAGCAAATATTTTTTTAAATCTAATGACACTTGACCATAATGTAATCTATTCTTATTAAAGCCTGCTTAGCCTTTATAATTCTAATTTTATTTATAATTATTTCTATTCTCAGTTACAGTTTGTTTTTATATAATGCTTAGTTTTATGGACACTATATTGTTCTTGATTTTTATATCTTGTTAATTAGATTTAAAAATTGCTTCGTTGTAAATCGAAAGATTTCGCGTTGTTTATTTATATATAATATTTTAGTGAATTAAATGTGAAGATGTTTTAAGCTTCACACTCTTTGTTTGGAATGCTTGAGTCTGACTTATTTATATATAAATTTAAGTATAGAAGAAGATAGGTCCCATCTTTTTCTTGTGTTCTGGCTTGTGTTCTTGAATTGAGAGTTCCGCGTACAGTCATCATTATATCTGATTGGCTATCACATAAGCATTTTTAAGGCGCTTCTGTCGAAGGTTTTTAGCCTTATTATATCTTGTTAATATATAAGTATAATAGTTTTTAGTATTATAATTGTAGTATAGTTATTATTATTTTGCTTATTATTTTAATATTGAAATTTTATTATCTAATATTGAAACTTGTTATTGAAATTTTGTTATTTAATATTGAAACCTTTATTATTATTGATAATCTGAATATTAATTGTTTTTTTTTTATTTATTTTACTTGACTATGTGTCATTATAGATGTTACAATTTATTGGTTTATTATTGAAATGTTGACTTTCAAGCATCATTTGAATAAACTTTTTCCAGCCATCTGAGTTTAAACATATTGTAAAATCGAAAATAAGAATGTATATATAAATAAATAACTTATTTATTTTATCATGATAAATTTTAAAATAATGATTAAAATATTAACAAGTTGAGAATACTGTGCACTTAAATAAATAATGCTCAATTCTCATGAAATGATTTACTTATTCATTTATAAATGAGTGGAAAAAAATATTAATTTTTTTGTAATTGAATATAGTCAGGTACCAAAAAGTTACCATTTCAATTATGAAATGTCTGAAATATTGACTTATCTAATTCATTTTTTATTTTTAATTCCATGAATAAATATCTAGTTTTTTGATGTCAAAGTGATATTATTTTTTTAATCACTCTATCCATATTTGTATGAATTTGTATTTAACAAAGTTTGAAGCTTGTCACAAGATAATTTGTAGTGAGCATTTTCTGGAAAAATGTTTCTACTGTCAGTTATTTCATAATTGGCTGTCAGTGTTTATTTATATTATTTCTGTTATTATTTTTATGATTCAAATAGTTATAGGATCAACTTTTAATTTGCTCTCAAAGGCTTGTTGCTAGTGCATTTCTGCTAATGTATTTATTTTAAAATTATTATTATTATTATTGCTTTTATGTTTTTATTATTATAGACAATATATGGAGGTTGTAATTGTTATTAATAAATTTTAATATATAATTTTATTAACTAAAAATAGGAATAAAAATAATTTTTATTTTAGTTAGATAAACAAATGAAGAAACTTAATTATCAGCTTCAAAATGCTGGTCTTGAAGAAGATAAAAAGAAAAAAATTAAGCTTGTAAGTGAAAGTGATTTATATATAATTATTTGCAATTGATTTATTATCTATTAAAATGGTATACATTTTTAATTATTTAAATTTGGTAAATTTCAGCATTCTGAAACAATTAAATATGTGTTTACAACATACTTCCGAATCCTGAAGAAGGCAAATAAATCAACTTTATTACCAAATGTACTTGAAGGATTAGCCAAGTAAGAAATCTGTGTTATTTAATGAATTATTATTGCCTATTACTATAAGTTTGAATTTGCAAATATTAATTATCAGTATCATTCAATTAAAAAACTTGTAGATAATCCAGATATATTCCTATCTAATTCTAGGTTTTTTTGTTTTTGTTTTTTTTTTTAGAAAAATAGTAAAATCATGAAAAGGGAATCATTTTACATCAATAAACTTTCATTTGTGCCCTTTTCATAAAAATATTTTTTTCTAGGATCATTTTTTCCTGCCATGAGATCTTTTATCTCTTCAAGGTTGTCAAGAATTTTATTCACTCTTCTGCAATTATATGTATATTATTCACTCTTTATTCAAACATCTTTCATATTTCTTCTTTTTCTAGAGTTTATGTTAACTTTTTTACTCCAGAGTAGGTTGAAGTAACTAGGCAATTATGTACTTGGTAATGGTGATAGTTTACTATTATTTGGATCATTGCTTGCCAACACTATTTATTGTAGTATCTTAAAATTTAGAGTTACATAAATTTTAATGAGGTTTATTCACGTCATTGTGATCTAGCAAATGCTATTTAGAATTACTTTATAAAAAATTTTTATTTTTTAATCCCGATACTATAAGATTTTTGATTTTTTTATCTTTCTAACTTATTTCTCCATTTTTTTCATATTTATATTTCATAAATTTCTAAAAAAATAAATCTAATTATATTTTTATTCTTGTACTTTTGACAATTTTATTTATTATTAAGTGTATTTGAAACATTTTAATTATAAAAAAAGCATTGTTAAAAGTGCCAGATGAACTAAACAATTTGTTTTGTTTAAAATAAGCAATGTAGAAGGATCTGAAAGAGAATTGAACTTTTTAGAAAAACTTCTAATGATTTTGTCCAATTCTCTGAATCATTTGCTGCATTAGCTAAGTTAAGAAGTTTTTGTCTTATATTTTAATTCTAACTTCAATTTAATGAATTCCTTCATAGCTTGGATTAAAGTTAAATGTTTTAAACTTGTTGATATGAAAATTATATACTGTATATATTTTTGAAATAGATTAAAAGAAGGTTATAACTTTCTGGTCACCTCTCTTTGAGTGTAAATTAATATTAAACATGTTATGGAAAACAATTTTAATAAAATTGCTTATGCATCATCTTATTTTTTTGCCAACTATTCTCTTTGCATTATACACTAATACTTTTTCCAAAATTCTTAATGTTTGGATTCTAAGGGATATTCATCCCAAGATTTGATAAAACTTTTAAGTGGTAATAGATTTTTATTTTTATTTATTGCAATTGAATGAATGATGTGTGCCTTCTATTTTTAAATAAATCTTCAGCATAGTAAATATTTTATGATAAATCATTATAACTACATTAATAAGTTTTAGGTTTTGGTAGTTTTTTTTTTTTGGTTATTTTGTTGGCTAAAACTTAATATTATTAATTTATTAAATTATAAATGTATTACAAAGTAGAGAGTATCACTGTTATTCTTAATATATAGTTTGTATAGATATAACATTTAGAACAATAGACTTCCCCATTAATGGCTGTTTTAATGTCACTGCTCTCTAGCATCAAAGTTGTCCATGTTGCAGATGAGAAATAAGTCTACTTCTGCTTTCTATGATCTTATATGGATTGTAGATTAGAAAAATGAGGACCATAAAGATCAATATCAAATCAGCCAAGATGTTCTTGCAACTTTATTTTGAATCAACATATATGTGTATATATATTAACACCCACTTATATATTGTAACGCTGGTGAGATATATGTTTCTTAATTTAAAAGTATATGATCAAATTTATTAAAAAAGAAAGAATAGTTAAAGAAATAGTTAAGTAGATTTTAAAACGTAATAAAATAAAAAGATTGCATTATACTTTCTTTTAAAAGAGAAACCTTTTTATTGAAAAGGGAGTGAAAAAAAGAATTAGAAATAACTTCTTAAAAATCACTCTTTTTTATAAATTAAAAATAAGTTAAAAGAATAAATGTATAAAAATAAATTTTAGTGAAAAATCTAAAAAAAAAAAAGGTTAATTAATTAGTGAAAGAAAACTTTATGAAATGGTTAAAAATAAAACTGACAATAGAATTAATTACAAAGAATGTAAACTATCTGCAACGAGATCTTCGGGCAACACAGTGGGCACCATTTGTAACCTATTATTACCTGTCTGATCTCAGGGATTTTAGAATAGTGAGGAATGAAAACTCAGATACTGATATAAAATTATTCTCATTTTATGAATACTCTCCTAAGGATGGAAGCAATAATTGACTCCAGCTTGAGTTAGTCAAATCAACAATTACTCTCACCAGGAAAAATGTAAAAATCAATTAGATTAAAGAAAATGTAAAATTTAATCAAAAAAACAACTTCAATTTAAGATAAAAAAAAACTATGAACAATGGGGAGAAAAAATATAAAAGAGTGCAGCTGTCTATTATTATTATTCCGGCCTTCATTTTGTGATTGAATTATTCTGGTCTTCATTCCATTATTGATGCATTATGTTATTCATTACTTAATTCATTCAGTTAGCAGAGATTCAGAAATCTAAGGACAATAGTGCTAGTCATTACTTTTGCAGAAAATATTATTGCAGAAGCCACAGAACTAGCAACATGTGCTGCTAAACTGCCTTAGAAGTGTTCAACTGGGCTTCATGCCCTAAGTCCTCTGCCAAAATCAACTATCCATGCCTGGAACCAATACCCAGAACCAATGCTTAAGTCATAAGATAGATGCTGCTGCTACTCTCTCTTATTGTAGAGTCACAGAATGGAAGACAAGCCCTGAAACCATCGAAAAAGCCAACCAGTTGGAAAGTAACACTAATGAAAGTAAAAACTAAATGAACTGTGTTATCTAATATCATGAAAAACTTAAGTAAATATATTTTCCATAATAATTGTCTATAGATACTTTATTTTTAAATGAACTTTAACAAGGACTAAGATAATATTTAGCCTGATTAATCTTATATTTTTTATATAAATTTTAAATATGTGTGCATGAATAAATAATGATGTTTGCTTAATTATTATTTTGTCTATTCTCTCTCTCTTGTCACTGCGTCACCATTTATTTAAAGAGATAAATGTTTATATGTGTTAAGTTAATAAGCTGGACCCCCTGATTAAGATTAGAAGCTAGTTTGGGATATTTCAAGTGCTGTTTGGTGTGCCTGTTGTCTGAGCATGCCGGCTATATAACATATGGTTGGCTGGTGCCTGAGTTTGATCCTCAAAACAAATGAAATGTTTTGGATGGCAGGTTTTTGTTCCAGCATTTGAGTTGGGTTACGATTAGAAAATATGGTCATGTTATGCTTCGTATAGCCTGATCTGGTCGTGGGTATCATTGATAGTTATGCTATCAATGGTATTCTCTCCTCTTCTTGAAGGACCTGTTTGTTCCCATAGTATTAAGGATATAAAATAATAATTACCAAGAAAGTAAAATTTATTTAAGTTTTAGATTCCAAAACATATTAAAGTTATTTTAAAAGTATTTAAAACTACTAATAATATATTAAGTTTGTGGAATCCGGTTCCATATATATATATATTGTAATGGGCACATAGGCCGTTACATTATTTTTTTAAAAAATTGAGACATTGAAAAGTTCGCATTTAAAAACTTCTTTTTTTTTAAGACATAAAAATTGAAAATTAATTCTATCTTAAACTCGTATATATATAAAATCGCACAGATGAAAAAAAATTATTAAAATAAAACTTTATTAAAAAGAGAAAAAGTATTTTAAAAGCAAAAACTTAAAAAGATTTAGAGATAAAAATATATCTTTAAGTTTGCAAAATAATTTAATTAATTCTATTGTATAAAATGGAAATGATTATTTTAATTAGTAAAAGTAAACCAGCCCTTGGGCATTTCAAAATGCATAAGCAAAGGTCAGATAGGAGAGGAAAAACAATAGGAACAGAATGGCCAATGAAAGAAATCCATCAGGGAATTGGACCTCAGCGAAAATACCATCACCATCGATGACGTAATGCCCATTGGATCCGAAAGTTTACATATAAAAGAAAAAGTTTGGAAATAAATTTTTAGTGAGTGAAGAAAATTTAAGAGAAGACGGAGATGTGTTAAGTCAGAGAGTTGGAGGTGAAGGGATTGAAAGACGCACTTTCAATTCCTTCAGTGGTTATAAAAAAAAAAAAGAAATGAAACATCGTTTTTTCTATATTGAGGACCACAGGATCATCGGGGGATTTAACGCTGGATTCCAAACGGCAAGCAACTGTAAAGGATGAACTTTTCTAAAACAGTAAGAACTATATAACTAATGAACATTTCTAAAACCGTAAGAACTTTATGAACTCTAAGGAATATTAATTTGAAAACAATAAGAACTCTAAATTCTAAACCTTTCAGTAAATAATACAAATAGAATCCTATCTGACCAACGTAAATTAATATTAATAATGTTATTTGATGTATTTTTTTTTTATTTAAAATCATTTCCATTTATTTTTTTTTGTTCTTTTAAGTTTTATGATTTTTGTTTTTCGTTAAACTAAACTTAAGTCAGGCGTGAATGTCTGCATAGATTTGTAAAATTATATATGTTAGTTTAAGGGAGGGTAATCTTAGGTTATTTGTTTCGTAGTTAAATTGGGTCAATGGATTGGATATATTGGTGTAATTAGTAGATGTAGTATGAGATTCGCTACTTGCAGGATCGATTTTTATGCCGCACCCCCCTTTTTGCCTATGGAAGGGATAGTAAGATGGAGAACGCAGTCCCTTCCTATGGAGTTTTTTGTTTATTGTTCTTCTTACCGATAGATGTAGCATTCCTATTTGGTTGAGAGTCAATGTTGTCTATTAACCATGCTGTTCAGATGTACGTTCCTGAGAGTATGTCATTTTGGGTGCTATCGTATTTATGCTACATTGAATACATCGATATATAAGATGGATTGACGTTGGTTTGGCTGCGAACTTTTGGCTTAAGATTAAATCAGGGATAAAATATTTTTCTTTTCAAATGCAATCTATGTAGTTTATTCATACTCGACACTTAAATAAACTATTAAATTCATCTGTGCGAACTTCAAAATAAAAGTTAAAAATGTAGTTAAATGCTAAAGTAAACATACTAAAATAATAATGCTAAATTTTATATATATGTGCGTAAATAAATGTTTGTGTGTTAATTACTGGCAGTGGCTTATTTTATTCTTTTTTTTTAATAAAAAAATATTCTTAGATAAGAATTTATAAAATATAAATCTCTGCTGTTCCACTGAGCTAGTGACAATGGGCTAAAGGTCGGAATCAAAATATATAAAATAAAATATTTTTTTTTTAAACTTACGTATCTGCCTACTATATAAATTTCCTAGGTTCAAATGGCCTAGTGGCGCCCTGTAGTATAGATACAATAAGATTTCTTTGCCCCGATCGTTATAATTGGCCACCCAACATGAGCCGATCTTTAAATAAACCACGAATACTCTGAGCAAATAATTTTTTTAATGAAATGTTTTATCTACTGTATACGTTAAATCTTATAAAAGCACTGCCAGAAAGAAATAACACATATATTAAAAACGTGGAAGAAAAAGATATTAATAATTTTAAAACTAATTTTTTTAAAAAAAAAAGTCAAAAGGTTGCAATTAATATGTTTCATTTTTTTTTTTAATGTGTATAGGCACGCACAGCCATGTAAGTTTATGATTGTAAATGTGGTACTTTACGATGAGTACTTTTTGGGAATTTACTTCATAGTAACTCTATTTAAGCATTTCAATCAGTCATAAATAAGTTGGTGGTATTTATAATTGTGATGCAAATATACACGTATAAACTCATTATTTCTTAAAACATATTTACTTCAATGCAACCTTCTTAAATAAATAATTTATATAATTTGCTTGTCGTGCACTTTGTTAGAAATTAAATATAGAGAAAATAGAATTTTTTGGGGGGAGGAGGCCAGGCGTAAACGTAGATGGTCCTTAGGAAAACGATAGCCAACATTTTTTTTTTTTGTATATAGCCTTTTTGTAAAATTACTAACCGAATGTTTTTGTAAATGTCTTCGTTAATCGTGTACCGTAATTACTAACCCTAAGTAAAAAAAATTTTTTTTTTTAAGCAAGTTTACTGATATGTAACGGGCACATACGCCGTTACATTATTTTTTTTAAAAATTGAGACATTGAAAAGTTCGCATTTAAAAACTTCTTTTTTTTTAAGACATAAAAATTGAAAATTAATTCTATCTTAAACTCGTATATATATAAAATCGCACAGATGAAAAAAATTATTAAAATAAAACTTTATTAAAAAGAGAAAAAGTATTTTAAAAGCAAAAACTTAAAAAGATTTAGAGATAAAAATATATCTTTAAGTTTGCAAAATAATTTAATTAATTCTATTGTATAAAATGGAAATGATTATTTTAATTAGTAAAAGTAAACCAGCCCTTGGGCATTTCAAAATGCATAAGCAAAGGTCAGATAGGAGAGGAAAAACAATAGGAACAGAATGGCCAATGAAAGAAATCCATCGGGGAATCTGACCTCAGCGAAAAGACCATCACCATCGATGACGTAATGCCCATTGGATCCGAAAGTTTACATATAAAAGAAAAAGTTTGGAAATAAATTTTTAGTGAGTGAAGAAAATTTAAGAGAAGACGGAGATGTGTTAAGTCGGAGAGTTGGAGGTGAAGGGATTGAAAGATGCACTTTCAATTCCTTCAGTGGTTATAAAAAAAAAAAGAAATGAAACATCGTTTTTTCTATATTGAGGACCACAGGATCATCGGGGGATTTAACGCTGGATTCCAAACGGCAAGCAACTGTAAAGGATGAACTTTTCTAAAACAGTAAGAACTATATAACTAATGAACATTTCTAAAACCGTAAGAACTTTATGAACTCTAAGGAATATTAATTTGAAAACAATAAGAACTCTAAATTCTAAACCTTTCAGTAAATAATACAAATAGAATCCTATCTGACCAACGTAAATTAATATTAATAATGTTATTTGATGTATTTTTTTTTTATTTAAAATCATTTCCATTTATTTTTTTTTTGTTCTTTTAAGTTTTATGATTTTTGTTTTTCGTTAAACTAAACTTAAGTCAGGCGTGAATGTCTGCATAGATTTGTAAAATTATATATGTTAGTTTAAGGGAGGGTAATCTTAGGTTATTTGTTTCATAGTTAAATTGGGTCAATGGATTGGATATATCGGTGTAATTAGTAGATGTAGTATGAGATTTGCTACTTGCAGGATCGATTTTTACGCCGCACCCCCCCTTTTTGCCTATGGAAGGGATAGTAAGACGGAGAACGCAGTCTCTTTCTATGGAGTTTTTTTGTTTATTGTTCTTCTTACCGATAGATGTAGCATTCCTATTTGGTTGAGAGTCAATGTCGTCTATTAACCATGCTGTTCAGATGTACATTCCTGAGAGTATGTCATTTTGGGTGCTATCGTATTTATGCTACATTGAATACATCAATATATCAGATGGATTGACGTTGGTTTGGCTGCGAACTTTTGGCCTAAGATTAAATCAGAGATAAAATGTTTTTCTTTTCAAATGCAATCTATGTAGTTTATTTATACTCAACACTTAAATAAACTATTAAACTCATCTGTGCGAACTTCAAAATAAAAGTTAAAAATGTAGTTAAATGCTAAAGTAAACATACTAAAATAATAATGCTAAATTTTATATATATGTGCGTAAATAAATGTTTGTGTGTTAATTACTGGCAGTGGCTTATTTATTTATTTATTTTTTTAATATTAAAATTATTCTTAGATAAGAATTTATAAAATATAAATCTCTGCTGTTCCATTGAACTAGTGACAATGGGCTAATGGTCGGAATCAAAATAAAATTTTTTAGGTTCAAATGGCCTAGTCGCGTCCTGTAGTGTAGATACGTTAAGACTCATATTCTCCCCGATCGTTATAATATATATTAAAATAAATGGTTTATCGTAATATATGTATTAGATAGATAGTAGATTAAAATCTGTTAAATTTTTTACCTATATGTATGAAGTAGAACTTTTGTTTAATATCACTATCTTTTAACCTTGAAGCATAATAATCTTTGCTCCATTCGTCAATCTGCATCTACAAGTGCACATACAAAGCTGACTTCTTATACATTCTGACTTTTAATTGCAACATAATTCTTAAAATACCATTGTTAAGCATGAATGTGTTTAAGTTCGTTTATAATGATTTTTTTGTCTAAAGTGTTTGCAATAGTCAGTAAAAATTCAACGATGTACTATTCTAAGTTTTGAAAGATACATGTTTTGCAATAATTTTGGGCTTATTTTATACTCTTGGTATTGATACAATAGCAGTGTCAGCAAAGAATGGAAGCTTTCTCTTTTTTAAATTTTCTGAAATCTAATATTGTAATATACTGATAAAATGAGATCAAGTTCTATGCCATAAAGCAGTTTTTTTTTAAAGATTATTACATTTTTATTAAATAGAAATTCCAGGAATAGATTCATAGTGTATTCTTCTTCCTATTTGATTAAAGTTTTTCATGCTGAATTTCATAAAGTATTACTCTTAAGTCTTGTCAAACATTTATTTATGCTTGCTTATTTAAAGATATCATGTTATGTTTATTGGTTTCAAACACTTATTTATAACACTATTCAAGTTATTAAGGAGTTCTTATCAAATTAAGCTTTTACATTCCATGTGCCAGTATTTAGAAAAACAAAAATTGAAATATTTGTCTTTACTTAGCATCATTTTTCTCTACATTTCAACCATTATTGTTAATAACATTACAACTATTTTTACTTTTTTATAAGAAGTCTGTCAAGTATGACATCTAGCAAGATTTTGCAAATTAGGCTATTTTTAGATAACCTTTTCTAGGTTTTTTCCATATATATTGGGAAGGAAGAACTGTTCAGGAATATACTCATTTGCCAAGTGAATTCCTATCTCAATTTAATTCTGTGTAGCTTATTTTTACGAAATTATAACTAGGGATACTTATTCTGTTTAATCTGTTTTCTCTTTTTTTATAGTTCTAAAGTTATGTTTACTTTCCATATTCTTATATATCTTGCATATAAAAAGTAATTGCTGTAAAAGCATTACAAGGATGTAAGTATACTTATACAAGTAAGGCAGAGTTGTTAAAAGCTCATGTTGGCTGAGCTCTATATCAATGTACTAATTAAATTGTAGAAGATAATAAAATAAGGAAGATATTGAAAGAAGATTTATAGAAATGAGATAAAAAAGATAGTTTGTATCAAACATAATCTAGGTTTTAATCATCACATTCTTGAAAGCAGCAGAGATATTCTTAGTCAGATACTATTGCCACTATCTTATAACTGAAGATTTCTTTAATAGCCCGAATTTAACACACAATATTTATGTTAATATGATCAGATCTTTTATTGAAAATAATATATTTCATAGAATAGTTAAGATATACTTTATAATTTTGATTCCAAAATTTTATTATGTCAATTTTTTAGTTAACTTGCAATAACAATTTTATCATCTTTTTTTATAACTATTTTTTAAAAATTAAAATGTTCTTTATTATCGTTTTAATTTTATAATTTTGAAGTTATTTACATATGCATGTAAAATTTTACATTTACTTATAAGCATAATAATTCTACAGCAGATTTTTAAAAAATACCATTTATTATTTGCATCAACATATATATTTTAATGTAATTTATTTTAAGAATGTTAGTTTCATAATCAGTAGGCAAATTAAAAGTTTTAAGGAAAACAAGATGCCAATATGTTGTATGTACAGTTAAGATTGCTGGAGGAAAAAACTTCAACAGAGAAAATTTTCTACAACTCATGCATATTAACACCTTCAGAAATAAAAAAATATTGTAAGAATAGCTACATGAAATGTAAGAATTGTGGACATATCATAGATGATAATTTTATTACTGGAAATGAAAATAAAAAAACTAGATCTTGTAGTAAAAAGTAGATAAATTATAATGTAAAAATTGTAAAACTGGTGTGAGAATATTTTATTCTGGAGAAAACAATATATATAGTAACATAAGTATTTGAAATTAAAATCAATAAATAATTTTTTAAGTAGTACTCCTTTAAATGATACTTTGTTGGCAATTAGACTTAAAACAGTTTCAAACAATTTAATAGTTATTCAAGTACATATATCAAATAATGACTATAAAATTGAAAAAGAATAATTGTGTAATGACTATGAGATTTTAGAATGATTTAATTGGATAGTAAAATAATAACAAAATGGCAGTGAAAGTTGATTAGTTTCAATAAGAAAAATAATATTGTAATAGGGAATTCTTGTTTCAGAAATTGCAAGAGAATCTGATATAGATTCAGATTATAATTTAATGGTAGTAGAATTGAAAATATTTTTCAAAGAAATCAAATAGAACTGATTTGAGAGAGAAAAAAAGAAGTGAGTCATTGAGAAAATAAGCATAAATAATGGAAGCGAATTGATAGAATAAATTCTATTAAAAGATGGGAATTATTCAAGGAAGATTTAGAAGTTGTTGCAATACTAGTGATAGGTTACAAAAGAAATAAAGAGCAAAAAAAAAAGAAAAAGAATCTTAAATTAGTAATAAGGTATTGCATAAAATGGTTGAGTGAAGATACTAGAAAAATATGAATTCTTTAGAAAGTAGGAATATATATAGAAGACTTAACAATGAATTGTGATATGAACAGAGAATGTAAGGAGATGAAAAAATCTCTTTGATTTAATATATAAAAAATAAAAGAATTTGGTTGGGAAATTATAATTGAAGATAAAAAAAAAAAAGATAATTTATTAATAAAAATTAAAATTGTATTAAAAAGATGCAATTTATATGACAAGCAAATCATCCATAAATAAATAAGAATAAGCTGCACTTTAAAAATAAATAATTATAAAAGCTTTAAATGAAATGAAAAAATTGGAAAGCATAAGAGATTGTTGCAATTCCAGATGCTTTATTAAAAGGTTTTGAAGATACTAGCTGATGTTTGAAATGTAATCTATGACTCAGAGAGTGCCATTAGATTTTCTCTTTATATTTATAATTTTTGTGAAGTTAAAACATAATGCAACAAAATGTGAAGATTTTAGAACAATTAATTTAATCTTGAATAGGCAGATTTTCAAGATATTAGATCTGTCTATTTTAATAAGCAATTTGAATTTAGGAAAAGTAAAGAATCAAAAAATACATTTAGAATGTTGAGACTTATTGTTAAGAGATATATGGAGAGAAAAAGTGAGGTGAATATTTGTTTCATTGATTTTGAAAAGGTATTTGATAGAATAAATTATATTGTTTTGTTACATTTTTTGAAAAAAGAAAGGTTTAGATTAGTGACAGAGAGATGTTTATTTGAAATTTGTATATGTATCCAAAAATTTGTTAGATTTAATAGTCTTAGTGAAAAGATAAAACTAGGAAGGAGTGTAAGACAGAAGTGTTATTATCTTCCATTTTATTAAAACAGGCAAAACTCTTACTCTGGCTTGCATTGAGTGGCAATAAGTATAGAGAGTTTTGCCTGTTTAATAATAGTTTTGAGTAAGCCTAAGAAATGGTGATCACATGATGTTATCTTCCATTTTGTTTACTATTTCCTTAGATGAACTATTAAATGAAATAAAAAGCTTTATATATCAGAATTTATTGATGATATGACATTATTTATAAACAAGTCAAAACTCTCTCCATACATTAGTGCCGCCCTGTGCCAACCAGAATAATCAATGGATCATGTGATGCTTAATGGTTTGACATTATTTATGGATATTGATAAGCGCAACAAAATGTTATGTAGAGTTAATACAATTTGAAGAAGGTTTGAATTGAAAATAAGAGATGAAATCAACTATTAAAAACTAGTTAGAGCTTTTAAATGGTTGGATAGTTGTTTAACTAATGATAAAGAAATGTCTAACTAAGCTTTTAATAAGGATAGATTATTTTTTTAATTTATTGAAGTTAGATTTAAGAAAGAGGTTTGTTAATTGTTTTGCTTGTCATATTATTTTTTTAAAATAACAATCATGAACATTTTGGAGAAGGAAAAAGAAACAATTGGAAACTTTAGAAGTGTAAATTTGGAGAAACATGAAACGGTTAAATTGAAAAGATAGAATTACATATATAGAAGTTTTGAAAAGAATAAGTGAAAAAGTATTGTTCATTGAGGAGATACTTTAAGACATAGGAATTATGAAAGATATGTTGGAGTGGATTATAAATGATAAAACAAAGAGAGGTAGGAGAAAAAAGAAGTAGATTGATCTCACAAGCAATGGAGTTAGGGAAATTTAAGAATAGAATAAGATATTGAAAGACTTTTGAAAGGTAATTTGATTTTATATGTGAAACCAGTCTTTTGACAAATAACTAATGATAATGATGACTTAGGGTTTAAAAATTTTCTGTAAAATCTAATATTTTTTCAATTTTAGATTTGCCCACTTAATTAATGTTGAATTCTTTGATGACTTGATAGCAGTTCTTCATAATCTGTGTGATTCAGAAGTAAGTTTTAAAAGCAAAATACTTAACTGTCTGTTTAAAATAATATTATCAAACTAATTACAGATATTGTGTATTTTTTTGACAGATATTAAAAGATCGTGAGAGAATGTACTGTGTTGAGACTATCTTCACCATTTTGACTGGCCAGGGAACATCTTTGGCTATTGATCCTTTGCGTTTTTACACTCTTTTATATAAAATATTGTTCCACGTTGATGCAGGTAAATTTAGATCATTTTAAAATTATAAATATATATTTAATTCATCTAATAATTTATAATTAATTCATCTAAGAATTTTTTTCCCCCCATTAAAATGGATGACAAATTTACGTAATAATTTTATAATTTATACTAAAGTAAGCATTTCTAACTCAAAAAATTAATGTCAGATTTTACTTGAGTGTACCATTAATTAATTCTCTTAATAGCTTAAATCTTTGCATAAAACATTTATCAATATTTGAGCAGTTATTTATTTGAAATACATTTGTTAATTTAGATAGGTATAAGTATTTAAGGAGTAGAACAAAGAAGGCAATGTCATTTATTGCTATAACTTGTTGTTTTACATTTATTTATAAGTTAATTTATTCAAAATTGCTATATTTCATTATAATTAAATTGTGTAAAATTTATATAGTATCTAATGGAATACTAAGCCATTCTTCATGAGAAATTTTTTTTCTAAAAGATATCAATAGGATTGTTAACCTCTCACTTATTCAAGAGCGCCATAT
The DNA here is from genome assembly GCA_028023455.1 of Epiperipatus broadwayi. Classification (NCBI taxonomy): domain Eukaryota; kingdom Metazoa; phylum Onychophora; class Udeonychophora; order Euonychophora; family Peripatidae; genus Epiperipatus; species Epiperipatus broadwayi. The sequence continues at coordinate 4,209,400 of JAQFVV010012440.1, read as the reverse complement.
AGAGACTCAGTAATATATCATGTTATTGGAGATGTCGTAAGAGTTATTTTGTATTTAGTTCATGTTGCTCAAAAGAATATTTAATTGCTTGAAGTATATTAAGTGGAGTATTATTTTCTTGAAAAATGACAGTGTTGTCTGGAAACAATTTTAATATATAATGAATCTCTATTCTCCATAATCTTCAAATAAGCTGCAACTAGAGTGCTTTCATATAGGATAATGATTAAACCAGTAGAATATTATGATATAACTGCTGAAATCAGGGCACTTCCATAACTATATTTTACAGGAAAAGATAGTTCTGGTTGGTAGATATTTTTTAATAATCATCAGATATGAATTCTTTCAGTTGTAGAGTGTTATCCATTGTCTAATTCTAACATTTGTATTGCTTCTGAGTTGTACCATACCCATATTCAAATTTAAAAACTGAGAATGTAAATAATTCTATTGTAAATGAGAATTGGTGCATACTAAAAATTGTTTGCAAGATTTTTTTCTCTATGGAAGTAGCATTTTTAAAAAGGCAAATTTTAATTCAACAATGAAGAGAAATTAAGATTTCATCATTCATTTCTATCTTTTTTTTGCTATTTTAATTAACTGTAAATGATTTTAGCATATTTTAAAAAAATATAATGCTATCAAGTCTGCACCACTGAAAACTTATTGAACTGATACCAACATGATATAAAATAAAATTCAAATCATCAATACTGCTAGAATGAACACACTGTTGGATTAACATATGTATATGAAATTCAAGTCGTCAATACTGTTAGACTGAACAAATCGCTGGATAACTCTGCACTATTGCATTATCATTGATACCTAACACATATACAAAATTTGAAGAAAATCTATTTGATAGAAGTGTGTTAAAATCAGTTACAAGATTTTAGTTTAAGTAAACCAATAAATAGAATAAATAAAGTGCTTAATAAAAAGGAGATTGACTTAGCACATACACTTATAATTGATTCTATTGGAAAAGTTTTTTTCTTTTTTTGACTTTTAGTAGATAATTGGGATGGAGTGGAGGGTGGGTAATTTTTATTTCTTTTTTTACAAGGATATTGCAGCCACAAATTATGCTATATTTTATTCCAATCCTCTCTCACATTCAATGTATATAGTGTGTAATATCTTATGTTTTGTTAATAAACATTGATTGAAATAGAATACATATTGTTTATTGAACTGATCATGTACAGTACTTTTCAACATGCACACATGTATATATAACCAGATACTTTTTTATATGTATATATTAACAAAATTTAAAAAAATAATAATATAATTTATTAATAAAAAAATTGAGGGAACATGCATTCACTGATACAATAAGAATAAGAAGAAAAAAACTATTGTATTTTTATTTTTTAAAATTATCAGTAAAATTTCTCACTTTCTAATGGCTATTAAATATGCTTTGGGCAATTTTCTTTTCTTTTTCAATAACCTTTTTTTCCTTATAGAAACATAAGGGACTAATCTCTTTAACAAGAAATTATTTTTTTTATTTTTATTTTTTTTTAAGTCAGTGTTATCTTTAAGTATATTTTAAAATTTTATAAAATTAAAGGAAGAATGAAATGTATGTGCTTTTAACATAAACTGAAGAAATTTTATTAATGTATATAATTGTGTACTGTTCTCAGAGAAAAAAAAAGGTTGCTTGAATATCATAAAATTTGCGAATTTTAATGGTTTTTTTTTTTTTTTTTGTTTGCATTAGTCATGAAGTTAGATATAACATAGGGTTCCATTGGACATAAATTTGACTTAAATTATTATCATTTTATGTAATGTTGAATAAAATACTATATTTTTTTATTTATGAAATCGACACATGTTTGTATATATATATATGTCATGTAAATGCACATTATTCCACTACTATTGTTTCTAACAATAGCAAACTCTCCATAAAATCCCTATCTAATGCCTACTCATTCCATAGCCCTAGACTAGTTTTTATGCACAAATCTTCTTGCATCCAAATGGTGATTGCACGATGTTTTAATGATTTTACATTATTATTTCTGCACTTGGTGGAACTACTATTTGAAGAGTTTGCTATTGTTATTAACAGTCTGTGTAAGTATATGAAATAGTGATGATGTGATGTTTTGATGGTTTTATACCTATCTTGACCATGGGATAATGGTGACTTTGGTTTTTGAAAAACCAAAGACAACAAAATATATAAATGCTGAACTGAATTCAGATCTATGTGTCTATACAAGCAAATGAGCTTGGATTGAAAACACTATTGTGTTTTCTTCTTGAGTTCCTAGCTTTATAGTTAATTAAATCTCATTGATGAAAGACCTTAGCTGGAATAGTCTGAGGATATTAGATGAGTAGACTTTAGACAGGGATTTTATGTACAAACCTCTTGAATCCATTGATTACTAAGGCTTGCATTTAGTGGCATTACTGTTTAGAGAGTTTGCTATTGTTATTAATAGCCTGTGTACACAGATGAAATGGTGATCATGTTATGTTTAATGATTTTATATTATTATTTCTGTTATTATCATTTTTTTATTTTTTAAATTATTTATAAGATTAATATATATGTTAAATTAATTAAAATTTTGATTTGTTTATTCATAGGTGAATCTGCAAATGATCTACTTATTATTTTGAGGTGTTTAAATCTCATGTTTATAAAAAGACGTAAGCAGGTAATATCAGTAAAAATTCTGATGTTCATAAATCTGTGAATTAATTTATTAATTGGCTTTTTTTTACCTAATAGGTAACTTTTGGTCGAGTTTTGGCTTTCATCAAAAGGTTGTGCACATTAGCATTGCAACTTAACTCAAATGGTGCACTTGGCACATTAGCGAGTGTAAAAGAACTGCTTGAGGTAGAAGTCTTACTTTCCTTTTGTACTTATCTTTTTTTTTTTTATTTATTTATTTATTAATTTAAGTATATGTGTTTTAATGTATGTATATTTGCAACCATATTTTCATTCAACTTGCTCTTTCAATTAAATATATTTTACTTTCAGTCCTTTCCAAAAGCTGAAGTTCTTTTGGATAATGAATCTCAAGGATCTGGTGCTTACCTTCCATATTTAGATGAACCAGAATATTGCAATGCTCAAAATAGTGAATTATGGGAACTTCATCTGTTACGAGTAAGTTATGTATTTATTTTGTTGTTTGTTTGTTGGGAAGAAATTTGTATTTTTAGGAATTATTAATTTTATGTTTTTTATAATTTTTTTTTTAAAAAAGACCAATAGAAAGAAAAATAATTAAGAATAATACATTTTCAAACTTTTTTTTTATCGTATTACAGACATTTTTTTAAAATGAAGAGCACGATTTAAACAATATCACACATAATTTACCATCATTTCAGATATGAGTTTGTGCACAATACAGAGATCATTTACTAATTTTCTTCTGCAAAAAGATTGACTAAGTGAATGTAATTAATCATATATTAAATGATGTGAACTATTAGTGTTAAGGGAAAAAAGTGCTTTGTTTACTTGTAGAATATCACCAAATAGTAAGAAAGCTGTAATTCTTCTTAATATGCAGAAGGACTCTTGTCAATACTTATAATAAGAATATTGTTGTCTCAAGTCTTTCATATATTTTTCAAACAATTTAAACACTTATCATTTTTTTTAAACTTATGATTTAAATGACTTCCAAGATGTAATTCAATTTAAACCATGTCTATTTTTCTATTAATCATTATTAAGGTTAGAAATTATTATATCTTTTTGATTCCAAATATTTAATTTTGTGTTAAAAATAATATATAACAGTTCTCCATTTAAAATAAAATAATCTAACCATGTTCAAGTTACCTGACCACATTATAAAATTGATATATAAAAAAGGAAAGAATGAAGTAATGGAATTAATTTCAGTTTTATAAAAGTTAAATAGGATGAATGTATTAATTGATGCCCCCAATGCATTTAAAAGGATTTCTGAAAACCTACCTTAAGGGAACGACAAAAATAAATAAATAATATTGAATTAAAGGAAATTGAATGGAGAATTTATAGATTCCATTTATAATCATAAATTCTTAAAAGAGTTAATGTTATAAACAAAAATATCCAAGTCAGAATTTTTTTTTTTAATGTGCAATTCTATTTCTCTCTTCCCTACCTTTCAATCAGTAAAATACTTTTTTTTTTAAAAAAAAAAAAAGAAAGAGAATTAATTAATCTAATTTATGTAATTTACTGAGCAAAAATAGATAATTTATTTAATTAAGATAATTTAAAAGGAATTTATTGCTTATATTGTGCTTCTGTATATATAAAAAAAGAAAATTAAATTTGGAAAAATGTTAATAAGAATGAATATAATTAAGAAAAATAAAGATAAGAAGGATTTTTTGTATTTTTTTTACTTGTAGAGATAAAAAAAAATGTTATTTTGGTCATTAAAAGGAAAAAAAATGTAATTAGTTAAAATTAATTAGAAAAAAAAAAAAATAAGAGTATCTCGATTATAGTGTACTATTGTGGATAGCATCAATATATAAATTAGGCAATAGACACCAGAGGTGATCTTTCTTTTGAACAGAGCTGTAACTTTGATGCAAACAAAAGCTCAGGAAATAAATAAATAGAAGTATTTATGTACTTCACTGATTGAAAGATAGGAAAGAAAGAAATAGAATTGTGACTTAAATGTTTTTATTTATAACATAACTCTTTTAAGAATTTATGATTATAAATGAAACATGTAAATTTGCCATTAATTTTTTTTAAGATAATATTTATCTGTTTTTGTTTTCCCCTTAAGTAGATTTTCATAAATTCTTTTAAATGCATTGGAATTATCAATTAATACTCAAACTCAATGCATTGATCCAATTTAACTTTTATAAAATAAATTAATTTTATCACTTCATTCTCATTTTATATATATATATATATATCAATTCTATAATGTGGTCAGGAAGATTGTATGGTCAGACTACTTTATTTTAAATGGAGTCTGAACCATTACAATACTTATTAACTCACAGCATAACCATTTCTATTATCCATATTCTTTCTATTAGTATGTCAGGTTTTAAATATATTTTTCAAGTAGTATTAACACATTATTTCTTTTAAATATACAATTACAGACGTTTTTTATTTAGTAAAAAAATTTTCTAAGTTAGTAAATGAATGGAAGACTGAACTGTTTTTTATAATCTCGTTTGAATTTAAACTTTTGTTTAGAAATTAAGCTAATATTTATAATCATTCATTGAGGATAAATCATAACAAACATATTCTAAAGAGAATTCTCTAAAAATGAATTAACTTATCAATAATAAGAAAACTTTAAATTAAATATAACTCAATGTATATGTAAACAAAGTGAGTAAATCACTTTTCCCCAGACTTAAAAGTACTTTAAATGTTGAACAAAGGAATCAAGAATAGAATGAATTTACCTATTCTTAGTTGTTCTGATGTTTATAAACATATCTTTCTCAACATTATTGGTATTTCAGGGTGAAATTATTTTATCAACCAGATGGCATATCGCACTTAAGAATTATTAAACTCATAATTAATGATACAAGGCTATGTTTAATTTAAAGTTTACATATTAAATTCTGTTTAATCATTACAATCAAGGTCTTAAAAGTGAGATGTTGTCTCCAGCTTTGTATTATTAATTATGAGTTTCATAACTATTAAGTGTCATATTCCATCTGATTGATAAATTAATTTCACTCTGATTACCAACAATGTTGATAAAGGTATGCTTATAAACATCAGAGCAACTAAGAATAGGTGGATTTATTCTATTGTTGATTCCTTTGTTCAACATTTAGAGTGCTCTTAAGTCATAGCCTGGGGAAAAGTCAATTATAAAAAAATATATTTTTGTATACTTTTATTTGTATAAGTAGTAAATATTTGAAATATAGGCACTCTTCACATACCTGGAGCCTAATTGTAAATATAGGGGATTTGAACTCAGACTATTAAGCACTCTTCAACTATCCATACTATCTCATACTACTGATACACATGATCACATACATATAGAAAAGATAAATAATCACCAATATATGTATTTCTCAAAATATGAAAATAAAGATTGGTTATGATGAGTTAGAAGAAGTTAACAGTTACAAATACCTTGGTCAGATTATTAATACAGATGGAAACATAATGGATGAAATTAATCATAGAATTAAACTTGGTTGGAGTACTTTTGGTAGAAATAACTTGATACTAAAAGGAAATATGCCTATGTGAATGTGTTTTGCCAGTTCTTACTTATGGATCTGAGACTTGGACACTTAATAGAAGAGCAATTCAGAGACTTCAGGCCACTCAAAGAAGTATGGAGAGATGCATGTTGGGAGTAACAAGAAGAGATCGAAAACGCAATGTATGGGTAAGAGAACAAACAGGTGTTACTGACCTCATTGAAAAAATTAAAAGACTGAAATGGAGTTGGGCTGGACATATTGTTAGAAGAGATGATAATAGATGGACAAATGAAATTTTAAACTGGATTCCAAGAGATTGTAAAAGACCCAGAAAGAGACCACATGTGAGATGGATGGATGAAATAAGAAAGTGTGCAGGGGTGATGTGGAGAAGAGAAGCTAAAGATAGGAAAAGATGGATTGAACTTGGAGAGACTTTCATCCTGCAGTGGATTGATAATGGTTGATGATGATGATATGTATTTTATGCTAAACCAGCACTCATCAGTTGGGCCAGATTATCATCTTCCACACCTATATATAATCAATGGTATGGATGGCTGAAGAGTAGGAGGTTGGAGTGGATTGAGTCCTGTCCATTAAAGTATGAAGATTTGCTATCTTAATATAAACTGAGCACTGATTATATACACGTGTGGGAGATGATAATCTGAACCAACTGATAAGTGCTGGTTTAGCATGAAATATATTGATGATTATTTATTTTTTCTACATATATGTGGTCATGTGTGTCAGTGGTATGAGATAGTATGGATAGTTGAAGGGTGCTTGATAGTTTGTGTAAGTCGTATTTATTAAAGAAAAAAAAATTAAATAGGAAATTTATATCAAATTTAAGCTCTTCCAATTGAAAAATTTGATTATATTAACTATATATATATTCAGCTTATTAGTTGTAATATATAGGCATAATGACTCAAAAGTTAGATGTCATTCAATTGTTTATTTATATAAAAAAACTTATTGGTGAACCATCAAAAAGCAATCACTTTTGACTGCTTTAAAAATAAATTCAAGATAAATTGAAAAACAATTCAAAAGCTCTATAAAGCATTATAATATTTTTGTTTATGAACATAGACTTTCCAATATCAGATCTCAAACTGCAAACCTAAAAAAATTCTAATAATGAATATATATGCAATAACACTTCATTAAAAGCAGTTATTAAAAGTTAAAACAAAATTTGAATATAAATAATAATATTTCAGATAGAATTAGATAAACCTCATTTTACTTTTAAGCAGAATTAAAAAAATATGACATTTATAAGGTCATGATGATCTCTTGAACTTTAAATCTTTTTAAAAATAAAATAAATAGTGATAATGGTCAAGAGTTGGGACTAAAATGTTTTTTAACTCCATTTTTTTGAATGTTGTATTTGTTATGCTACAGTGAAAATTTAAGGACTATGTATAATCTCTGTTATTATTTCATTATATGAGAATAATGATTTTGAAGGTGTACATTATAGATTTTTTGAAATTGCTAAAATTTTGGCGTTTCATTAGAAAAAATTTGAAATCAGAAACAGTTGATTTTGTTAATTAATTTTGTTAAATTTCAGTTAAAAAATTCTTTCTTGGGTCACTGTTGTAAATCTCAAATTACTTTTTTTGAGATTCTTGATGATTGAATGTATTAAAACTTAAAAGTATATGTCTGCCTTGTGCAGTTTAGCATCATAGTAAGATGTGTAGATTGAAAATTAAGGTTTCTGGATTGATTCCCAGTTGAGAGAAAAAAATTTTTAGTTCATTGAGGTGAATGGAATTTTTGCTGTTTAATTGTCCAGGCATTGATCGTAAAATTATTATTAATGTTTTAAAAATGTAGTGCCAAACATTAAAAGCCATTTATAAGACCATATGATTCTTCATATCTGGAACTTGTGTAAATATATGATGGAAGTATGATTTGAATTGTGATGTATATATCTTTTAGTCAAAGGTATTTAAGGAACTAGTAATAGAAAAGAATAATACAATACTGAGTTTACAATCAATATTTATTATAAAAATTAATACTGGAAATGATATTTCTTATAGAATATGTATTTCATGTATGTATGCATTAAAATATATATATATATAGAAAAGAATTTTTATTTAAATGAAATCATATAATATAAATGAGACATCAGTGAGTGTGTTTAAAAAAATTTATTATTATTATTTGCAATTGTAATATTTAAAATATTTTCTGCATATTTTATTAAATAAAGTTAATGTTATAAAATTGTAATTCAGTAATTTAAGTTATTGATAATTTTATAGAAATGTCTTGTTCTTTTAAAAATCAATTTTTGTTGTTTGTATAATATTCAAATATTTTATTAATGTAGAAATATTAATTTATGTAGCACTGATGATGATTATTATTTTTGTTAGTAAATATTTTAATTAGAAAGTAGACAATAATCCATTGATGCATAAGCATGTTATCAATAGCAACTATCTTGGAAATGCAGGAGTTCATTCTCTATCTACTATTATTAAAGAAAGATTCATTGGTAAAATTTTTATAATGCATAGTTTACTGTTCCATCCCAGAGGACAGATTGCAGATATCAAAATGGATGATTTCAGCCTACTTCATCCCTTGATTGGGTTATCAATATGAATATTTTTTTCAAAACCATCATTTTCTATTATAAAAGGACATCATTTAGACATATACGATTGCATTACTATTACTATTATTGTCAAAATTATTACAGGCTTGAAACAGATATTGCCACAGACTGCTGTCATGTATTGCTTCTACTGGCGTTTTTTTTTTAAAGCAAATGATTAATTGATAACAATAACTGAATTAGATAATGAAATAAAGACTATTTCTACATGTTAACTTCTAGTTTTAAAATAATAATTAATTTTTTTTAATACTTAATCATTATTAGTTCTATAAATATTATTAGATTTGAAGTTTATTAATATATGTGCAGGTTTAGTTAAAATTCTTATTTAATGAAAGAAAAATTTTAAATGTTTTATTTGTGCAAGTTTGAAATATGGAATGTACTCTGTAAAGTATTTACTTTTATTCTGTTAAAGTTATTAAACATTCTAGCATAGAATGAATGCTATAAAAATGTTGATCTACTTTTACTCTATTAAACTCATTAAACATTTAATTCAAGATATATAAGTGGTATATAATTTGAGTGTATTTAATAATTCTTGAGTAATTGTATAATGCATAATGATATTTATTTATTAGGAAATTGATTTTATATGTTGGAATTGACTGATGTTGCTTGTGTTGACAAGTTTGAAGTATTGAGAAGTTAAAGATATTAAGTCTATGGATATGTTCTAATTTGCTCTTTATTAAATATTTTGCTAAGAGTGTGGGTAACTCACCCTTTTGTTATTAGGTATGACTTATCATTGTAATGAATTGTATTCATATATATATGTTCATGAAATGATATTAATTGCTTACTGCCACTATCTTGATTTATATTCTTATGAGTAAGTCTTTTTTGTATTTATAATGTATACCATCCACTGCCCCATTCTTTAAACATTCATTCCAATGATTACTTCACTACTAATTATATATCATGCTATTTGTGTTTGATTTGTCTTTATGAAAAACTTGTGGCTCATGTGTATATTCATCATGAATATCACCAATCATAATAATAACTACTATTTTTAAACAACAATAAATTAATTTTAAATTTTCTCAAAAAAACATTGATGTTTTATTATATTATTAGTACTTAGTAAGTAAATAAAAAGAGAAATAATAGCATAATACATTTATATAAAGAGTATGCTGATTATCTTATATTTATAATAAAAAGAGTTTCTAATCTCCACAACTGTGCAGGCTATTAAAAAAATGATCTTGTATGATTGGTGAAATTGGATATTGGTATTACCTTGTTAGTAAAATTAACTTCTTTCCATTAGTCTTGAATATTTATGTTAGTCTGAAATACGGAGGAAATATAGATTTTTTTTTTTGTATAGTGGCGCTTTTTGGGAAGTGTGATACCAGTTTAACCGAACCTGGTATCCATTGCAATATATATAAGATGTAAAGATTAATTTCACCCTTATTGTTGAAAGGAAGTTATTTGACAACAGTTTGGAAATTATTGATTGTTATTGATATTGGGATTTGACTGGTAATGATTAATTGTATATATATAAAACATTAATGTTTGCTAATATTAACTTTTATTAGATTATTAAAACAAGGCCATTAAAAATGAGATTCAGTTTCTATCCTAATACAATTGACTTAATTTAATAATTATTAGTGCCATGTTCTCATTTGACTGATATAAATCAGTTCACTTTGTATTTCTATCAATGTTGCCAAAGGACAAAGTGATTTATTTCATTAATTATATATATTTAAGATGATAAATGTAAAAAGCACAGCAAAATGAAGGTTAACTTTAAAATAGTGTTTAAAATAATATATGTTAATTTTAAATGATTATTTTTAAAACAATGACTATTAAAGTTTGGTCTAATAGTAGACTTGGGAACTCAAGGTTCATGGATCACAGCTTATCTTTTGTCATTTCCTGTGCTCGAACTTCTTATTAACTTTGAGCAATAAATCATTAAATTACTTATTTTAAGTTTAATTTTAAATATCTAAATAAGATATAAATGAGTAATTTAACTGCAATGTTATTTTAAAATTATTAATTAATGGTTGGCTTAAATATGTAAAATAAGTTTAAAATTATTTAATTATGCCCGGAAGCATATCTGTTTTTCTGGAAATGGTTTTAGTCTAAGATTTTCAAATCTCTTACCAAATCATCAATGAACATGAGATGACAATGCCATATCCTTTTTGAATGAGATATATTGCATTTGCGGCCATATTAGCCCTCCCTTGTAAATGTGTTTATTCATTTTTTAGACTTACAATAGATGGCTACGGAGTAAAGTAAATAAAGTGAATTGCAGCTAATGCAAATGTTGAAAGTAGACAAATTTGTGTTTTTTTTGCTATGTATTATTTTTAACAAAGAGTGAATTATAGAATTAATATAATAATGACATCATTAAAATATGTTAGTTAATCTAGTGTGAGATGTATATAGTAATTAAAATGTAGGTTTGGTTTAAAACCTTAGATCTTTTTATGTCAGAATGTAAGTTTGAATAATTGTAATAATAATTATAGGATTTTTTTTTCTCTTATCAATGGTTATGTTATTAAATGTAAGCTGTAGTAATCTGTAAATTCCAGATTGCAGTGCTTATTATATTCCTGATCTATCCAATATCCCCAAATTAGTTTCTGACTTATGGTTTTCGTCAGTGAGGATTTGCACTTGGACTTTTTAAACTAATGCAACTTCCCACTAGGAACGTTCTTTTAATGCTTTGTTTTATTATCAATCTGTCAATCTATATTGAAAAACATTAATATTTTCAATCTATGTCAACTTGCTTATAAAGTTATATAGATCTGAAACCAATTCCCTAACTATATATTACATGTCATTAATGTTTTAATAATTATAGGCACCTCTATTCTTTGACCTAGCAGTCATTTTTACTTCTTTGTTTTAGATTAAAAACATTAATATGTTTTTTTCAATTTGGTTTGGTAGCTTGATTGTAAATCAAAAAAATAAAAGATGATTGCTAATGAAAAATTGCATTAGATCCAAACGATCCAAGTGCCCTGCTACCCAATTCAAAGCTCCTCACAGATAAAAGTCATAAGTTAAAAGCTAATCTAGTGATATTGGATAAGTTAATATTGGATAAGGATTTTTTTAAGCACCACCTCTGCTATCTATTGATTCTAAAGCTTACACTAGGCGGTATACTTATGATGAGAGAAAATAAATTTGCTACTGAACAGCATTATGTAAGCTGGGATCATATGATATTTTAATATTAATTGTCTGATAAATTACTAGTAGTTATTCAATGTTCAGACATCCTAGTAGCAAATTGAGTTTTAATAATTCAAAATAGTTAAGCCAAGCAAAGTTTTTTTTTTTTTTGTCTGTTTTAATTTGTATTTTATAGCTGAAAATTGATTCTGGAATTTTCAGCTGTGGAAACTGTTCATAGCAGCTTGAAAACTATTAAAAAAAATACATGAGTGCCAATCTTGCTTTTCACTGGCAATGGCCATTTACCACAAATTAGTCTGGGGTTTTAGATAAAGCATTACCATCTAGTGCCCATTGTGTATCAAGCTTATAAAAAGATGACTCAGAAGGAAATATAATGAATTATTGGTTTTAATTAAATGAATAACTTATAGTTTTATCTTAATTGTATGTACTAATATAATTTTACAAAGTAATGTAAATTTAATGTTATTAGCTATTATTTTTCTGTTTTATTTATAAATTTAATTATGTGTGTATATATATATTAGAATCATTATCATCCTATTGTAAAGAAATATGCAAACCATATATTATCAAAAAATAGCAAAGTACCTGAAGAAGTTCCTAACAAGTAAGAAATATATTTATTAACTTAATACATATATAAATAATAAATATAATGGTAATTAACTATTATATATAGTCCTTCAATCCACAGAACTATTTTAGGTTAATTTCTTAACTCTCCTTAACTGCCGTTAAATTTAAATTTAATTGAATTTAATGGCAGTAAGGAATTAATCAAAAGTACTTCTGCGGATTGAAAGAATGTATATAATAGTTAATTACTATTATATTTATTGTTATTACAATAGTTTTTAATTAACGGTCATTTTATTTGTATTATATATATATATTTACATCTGAAGGTAATTTTTTTAATATGAAAATATAACACCATGAATATGACGTGAAAATGTTTAAAGTATACTTGGTACAATAAATCTTATTAAATTTTATATTTTAAACTCTGTTTTAGTATTTTTTACATTAATATATTTATATGTATACATAAGGATTATTAATGAGTTAAAAGTGAAACAATTTATCATTTTAACTTAGTTTTTATCTTCATAAAATTCTTGAATGAATAATTGATTAAATCTAGATTATACATTAATTTGAAATTTCAAATTTTATAAATCTTCTATGATTTTATTTGATACAAAAGGTGATTCAAGTTTATTAAGTAGCTTTAAATATTGAGATATGTGGCAAATACTACTGATCTTAATCAAAGTTATTTCTTGATTATAATACTTTCTTGTCTAAGTAGCATAATCTATTTTCAGGAAAAAAATAATGTACAAATATAAAATATAATATAAAATATGTATTTATAATGCTGTTTTATTTTATTATATTATATATAATAAAAAGAAATAAAAAAATAATTGAAAACGTTTTAATTTCTTTAATGAGAAATTTTTTGGTGTTAATAAACCTACTTTCTAATTGATCATATAACACATTTACATATCCCTCTCCTTACAAAATTCACGTTTTAAATTATAAAGCAGATTTACAAAGATCATAATTATATGCTAATTATTGGTTGTTGTTTTTAAATATAAGTAATTTATTTATACATAAACAGAACCTGTTTTTATTACTGTTCAAATCTATAATAATTATTTTTCCATTAAAAATATAGTATTTAAGGATAATAACTACAGTTATGTTGGGAAACTTTTATCTTAGTGGAATAAAAGATGGCATTGTTTTGATAAAAATTTTCGTTTTAATTTAAATATTTTAAATTATCTTTAAGTAAACTAACAACCCATGTCTTCAAAATTTATCAGATATTAAGTTTAATTTATAATTAAAAATTTCTTGTGAAATCAATAATCATATTAGGTGTTTATTTTTAATTATTAAATCTACATAAACATTTTAGCAAATTTTCTTAGCTATCTATTTTGATCTTTTATAGCACAATATGCTTATCTCACTTCCATTTTAGTCTCTTAACTCTTTCTATATGTCGGTGATACTCATTTATTTTCAAAACATGTATTTTGCTTTTAATCTCCTTTTTACCCCTAAATACACATCTCCATAGTTTGCTAAGTGTTCTGAAGTCTCTCTCTATATTTTTTTTTATCTAGTCAACATTATTTATAATTGTTAACCTCTAATTTATACTATCAATCTTAACCGCTTTTTTGAAAAATTATTGAACATTACTTTAGTCTTTTTTGCATTTATGTTTAGACCTGATCTTTTTGCTTTCATCTGCTAAATATTATAAGGTTTTTTGAAGCTCTAGAGAATGAAATATTACTTGCAAAAAAAAAAAAATAACTACATTAATTGCAAAATATAGATGACTTAAGTGATGTTCATTTTTTTATATTTCTTAATTTATTATTTTAATCCATAAAATACCATAAAACTGTTGTAAAAAGTTTTGGAGAGATTCTTTCTCTATTAATATTTGAAAGTATATATTGTCCTATAGCTCTTTTAATCCATCTTATTCTTATAGTTGATTTGAGTCTAAAGTTATAAATTGTAATGATCAATTTCAAATGGTTTTTTTTTTTTTTTTCATCATTTTAAAATATGAATTTCACATTCTTCCAGTCATCTGGTACATCTTTATCATTTATATATAGCTTTGTCAGCAATTTCTCTATTTCTTCATCTGTTTCTTTTAAGATAATAATAATTCAATTATTTCCTGAAGTTCTTCCATTCTTCATAAATTTAATTGCATATTTTGCTTTTTTTAAAAAATATCTGATATTTCCAAAGATATTGTTGTAATTGTAGGGAATTTTTTTTTTTTTTTAATCTTTACTGCTATATAATTTTTTGTAGAATTCTCCGATGGAAAATCAAATATTGCTAAAACAACTTTGCTTAAATTTTTTAGTCTGGGAGGGGGGTTTCTATAGCTTTCTGTACCTATTCACATTTATATTTTATTATTTTTAACTCTTTCACACCATTTTAACCCAATTCTTAGATATTCAATTCAAAATGACAGTTTTAAATATTTTCATATTCTTTTTTTTTTTTCATTCAGAGCTTTGTCTCACTTGGAAAATTTAATGGTGAATTGCTGCTTTTATACCAATTATCTATGTAGCAGTCTTTATTATAGTGCCATTTATATTCTTATTTAAATCATTCATATCTGAGCCTTAATCAAAGTCTATTAACATTTTAAAACAATTTGTAAGTTCTAACTTAGATGTATTAAAGTATTTGTAAAGGCTAGAAGTATCATGTATTAATATTGTTTTCCTTAATAGCTTTTGACTCTAGCTTTGCATTAATGCATATCTTATTCTCACGGTAAACTATAGATATATTGTGTTGATCCACAGCAACTTGATGATGAAACATACATAGAGGAAGTTGTAAATACTGAGATGGAATGAATGATTTTAAATATGCAGTCAATAATGTCTGGATGCATTGGTTTGACATTAACTTTTATTTCCTATAGGTAATTTCTTGGTCCTTTATTCTGGGTTCAAAATTTTATCAAGTTATTTCTACCAAAAGCACTCCAACCAAGTTTAATTCTATGATTAATTTCATCCATTATGTTTCCATCTGTATTAATAATCTGACCAAGGTATTTATAACTGTTAACTTCTTCTAACTCATCATAATCGATCTTTATTTTCATATTTTGAGAAAATCTATTAAACATTACTTTAGTCTTTTTAACATTTATCTTTAGTCCTACTTTCATCTGATAACTCCTACAACATTTCCTGCAGTTCTAAAGCATTATTTGCAAAAACAACTACATCATCTGCAAAATCTAAATGACTTAAATAATCTTCATTTATTTTCACTCCTTTAGCTTCCCATTTTAATCCACAAAATACTTCTTGTAGCACTGCTATAAAAAGTTTTGGAGATATGGAGTCACCCTGTCTAATCTAATTGTTGTTATTGCATTTTTATAAATATTCTTTAAAATATGACAATATCCTGGATCTATACCTTGATGATCCAATGCTTTAATCACTGAAGAAATGTTTATAGAATCAAATGCCTTTTCATAATCTACAAATCCAAAGCATAATGGCAACTGATATTTACTTGACCTTTCTATAACTTCTCTCAATACCTGGATATGATCTACTGTACTAAAACCACTTTTAAATCCAGCTTGTTCTCTTGGTTGGTGGAAATCCAATGTTCTCTGTAGACAAGTTGTAATTATTTTGGTAAAAATTTTGTATAAAACTGATAAAAGGCTGATAGGTCTGTAATTTCTAATATCTTCTTTATCACCTTTTTTAAATATTAATATTAATACTGTATTCTTCCAATTATTTGGTACAACTTTATCATTTAGACCAGTGTTTCCCAACCTGTGGTATGCGTACCACTGGTGGTACGCGAGTTGCTGGTTGGTAGTACACGAAAAATAATCAATAATGGCGGAAATAAAAAATTAAATCATAAAAATATCATAGAAACGTTTTTTCCTATAATTTATAAAAATTATTTTAATGAATAATATTATACAGTAAAGTTGTTAATATGTACAGTCGATGATCGAAAATCCAGCAATTGATATCGTTTTTTTTTTTTTTTTTTTGAGTGCACTTTTAAATTTAGCCGTTAGCCACCAGTAACTTGAGATGTCGCCGCCACTGTTGTGATAGTGCTGCACTCTCATTCACTTCACCGCATGACTTACAAGTGACAGGTTATTGTTTGTGATTGTATCGTCTTTGTTTATTAAAATTTATTGATCCCTATATAACCTGCTTATTCGAACTTAGACAAGAAGCACAGGTTTTTTTTTTAAGACAATCCTTTTGATCTCTCTTCGAAATTGTATGATTTTGATTGGCTTCAGGTGCTTGCATATTTATCTGATATTTTTTGCAAATAAATGAACTTAAATTTGACACTTCAGAATAACTCGATAACGATCTTTAATGTTAATGATAAAATTGAAAGTATGATTAAGAAATTAGATTTTTGGAAACAGTGTATTGAAAACAATCAACCGGAAAAATTCGAAACTCTACATATTTTTTTGTTTGAAAATAAGGTTAGTCTGTCTCAAGATATACAGAAAATATAATAGCACATTTAACAGGATTAAAATTGTCTTTCATGGAATATTTTCCAAAACCCGAAAACACAAATGATAAGTGGATTTCAAACCCCTTCTATGAAGAAAATTTAGAAAAAGCTACATCATTATCAATAAAAGAGAAAGAAAATATAATAGAATTATCGACACAATCTAATTAATTTTGGTTAAACATTAAAGAATATGAACAGTTTTCTGAGAAAGCTCTTAAATTATTATTACCATTTACTAGTATGGAATTAGTAGAAAGAGCTTTTTCTTCATATATTTTTTTAAAAAAAAAGTATTGAAACAGATTGAATGCAGCTGTAGACTTAAGGGTATATCTTGCATCTTCTGAACCAAATTTCAAAAAATTATGTTCTTCGAAACAAGCACAAGGATCTCATTAAATTTATTTTATAAAAACATTTGATTATGATAAAAAAATATATTAATTGGGTTTTTATAATTTTGTGTTTTTATTAAAACCATTTATTAGTAAATGAAATATGACAAAATAGTAGATAAATATGATACTTTGAACAAACACATACATATATGTTACAGTGAGTTTATAATTTCAGTGAGTTTATAATCCAGCATGACGTTTAGGCATGTTACAATGTAATTTGTCTCATTATGTGATGTGAATACATGGTCACCCTATAATATGTATAATGCAAATAAAATAACACACTCGCAATAACAAATTTCACAAAATACAATCATTTTTACGAAGTGGTACAATTTAGCATGATATACTACCAAGTGGTACGTGAGCCAAAAAAGGTTGGGAAACGCTGATTTAGACATTTGGTATATAATTTTGCTAAAATTTTATCTATTTCTTCACTTGCTTCTTTTAATATATCAATTATTATTTCATCATTACCTGGAGCCTTTCCTTTCTTCATACATTTAATTGCATGTTTCACTTCCTCATTTAAAATTCTGGGCAATTCGGCAGATGTAATAGATATAGGAGATACTTGTTCTTTATTACTATATAATTTTTGATAAAAGTCTTCTACCTATTTCATGGTGTCATCTCTCTTTTTAGTAGTAATTTACTCTTTTTTAGTAGTAATTCCATCTTTTTTTCTTATTGCAAATATAAATTTTCTACCAATACTAAAATGTTGTTTTACACTACAGCTATCCTTGCTGGTTCACAGTTATACTTTCTTATATCATTTTCAACTATTTTCCGCACCATTTTATAAAATTCGAGATATTCAACCCTTTTTAATGCATCATTTTTGTATAACTTCATATTCTTTCTTTTCTTCATAAATTCTCTAGTCTCAGTAGAAATTTTATTGGTCAATTACTGCTTTTTTCTACCAGCTATCTTTGTTGCAGTTTTTAAAAATGTAACAGTTATTTTCATATTAATTTCATTCAAATCTGAATCATGTTCAAAATCTAATACTTGAAACCGATTTGTAAGTTCTAATTTAAATTCATTAGAATGTTTCTGAAGATTAGGAATATCAACTGCAAATATTGTTTTTCTTAATAATTTTTGTTTCTCTAGTTTTGCATTAACACGTATCTTACATCTTACCAATCGATGATCACTTCCTGTGTTAAATTTATTAAGAACATTACAATCTTGAAATATGTATTTTTTGTTAGTCAAAATATAATCCAATTCAGCTATACCTTCATTTGAATGCTTCCATGTCCATTTCCTTTTAACATTTTAAAATTACAGTCATACTTAGATAATTATTAATACAGTAGTAATAAAGGAAAAACTTTTACAAACTTATATTTAACTTTAAATCTTTCTTTGGTACTTGCTATCAAATGAAATTTTACTAAGAATAATATATATTTATAACATCTTTTTGAAAATAACAAACATTTAATATATTTTATTTCTCATAAACAATAAATACTGCAGACAGCTTATTTATTGAAAAATTGGTGGTCTGAAAGTGCTTTACTATTCTTTTATGGTCGTGTAGCTAACTTGTGAAATCTATTTAATATATACAATAATAATATAATATTTCACTTTCTTTATATATACATAATGTGCAGAAACAATAAAAGAATTTTTTTTTTTACCATTTAAAAACTAACAAAAATAATTTATTATATATTCTTTTTTAGGTCACCAGAAGAGTTATATAATTTGTTTCAAGAAAAAACCCAAATGGATGTTATGGCAAAGAAGTTGGATAATTTATTAAAACAAAAACAAAGAAATATTAGGAAAAAAAAATTTAATAAAATAAAAAGATAATTAAAAATATGATTTTGAATCATTTTTTCATGTAAATATTATGGTTTTTAAAATTGTATTATCTTAAATATTAATTGATTCCAGATTCTGATGTTAAAATACCTTATGTAAAAATACCTTAACATTTTAAATGGTTGCAATGGTAACATAATCAGAATTATAAATGTAAACTGTAGGACATTGTGAAGGAGTCAAATGTTACCTGTATATCCAGTTGAATTGCAATAGGGGCATATTTTTTATCTTGTTGCACTGCACTTTGTATCATTTTAAATATCAGTGCAGCCTGTGTGGTGGAGGATCCCTTCTTCGTGTACTGCATGTTTGATATCAGGGGCAATATGTATGTTTCTATTTTATTTGTGATTACTTTTTCGAATATTTTGATACCCGACGGGTCCATGGAGATGGATCAACAATTGCAGAGATTTGATATGGCTGCTGTTTTTTTGTTAAATGGGACTATAGTTTTCTAATATTGTCTATTTTTTGTGATAGGAAGTTAGCAAGGTTGCAAAGGTACTCTATGATAAATTGATTCAAATGTGAAAATACAAACGCTGATATGCTGTTGGTTCTAGAGTGACAGCTGTTGAGGAATTTTTCCGTTTTTTGGCAAATTGTTGTGTCCAAAAAAAGAATATCTGTTTCTGGTGTTCTGAACTAATCAGTGGTTAGTGTGTATTGTCTATATGCTTGAAGCTTTTGCTTAAAATGCTGGTATTTGGAGTCCAGCATGTTGTGTTATGCTAGATCACGGGTCCCCAACCTTATGCCCATGGGCACCATGGTGCCCGCAGACCATTTTATGTGTGCCCACCGCTATTTGAACATGATAAAAAATTATTTATCTGATACAAATAAATTTAATTTTTAAAATTTCTTATAAATTATTGTATTATATTGTAATCAAATTGTAGGGCATACTACACTTTTACAGCATAAAAATAGATACGTTAATTATATGTTAAAATTTTATTTTTGAAATAAATTATTTTTGTACATTATGTGTATTATTAACAATAACCAACTATAAATTTACATTGAAAAAAATAAATGGTACCCACCACCTGGCCGGTATTATAGATTGTGCTCTTAAGTGCAAAAAGGTTGGGGACCCCTGCAGATGATGCCGCTCATCTCAATTGTCATGGGCACTTTTTTTGGTTGTTGGAGATCCCAGTTCCACAGAAATATAGTCGGATCCATGTGTGTTGTTGTGTGAGGCTTTTTTTTTTTTTTGTGGCATGGTATTCCTTTAATTGTTTACATGTATTGTGATACAGCTGTGTTAGTTTTTGTATGTTTGGTGAGTGTTGTGCATGGGTCTGGTGATGGTGATTCTCTTGTTGAGATCATATGCTAGTACCATTAAATAGGAGAGTGGGGGTGTGTATCTTGTCATATGATGTATGTTGAAAGATAGTATGTTAATGAATGACTAGTACTTTTGAATTGGGTCCTGTGGCCTATCATTCTTTTTTTTTTTAACATGATATAAATCTCAGAATAGGAATTCGGTAGTGGTTATTGGGAGTAGGATTCTGATTGTTTTTCCTAGATGAATTAATGTTATTGGGAGCTCTGATAAATTCATTGTAATGGATTGAATTAGAAGGTGATTCACTTATGAAGCATTAGCATGTAGTAGCAAAGATCAATGAGTGTGGCATGCCATCGATTATAGAATGAGACTGAATAATAAATATTTTGGGTTGTGGCTGATTGCGAGCTGGGAGTTTATTGTGAAAATTATATGTGCAATTATGCTGGAGCCTAGGGGTATGTATATAAGATATTGTCGAGTGTGGTAATTTGATGGTTGAATGTAGTGATTAGAAGATGTTAGTCAATGTAAATAATTTTGAAGGTTGAATAGCTGCAGTTTGAGGCTATGAGTAGGCCTGTTACCATTGAAGGTAATAATGTGTACCTGGAGTATGTGGAAAAACCTTGGTTATATAGGTATGTGGCTGAGTTGATTTGTGATCCATTATAGATTTTTGTTTCTAGCAACCCTAGTATTTTTGGTTGTATTATGCTAATTCATTTGTTATGTGGAAAAACCTTGGTTATATAGGTATGTGGCTGAGTTGATTTGTGATCCATTATAGATTTTTGTTTCTAGCAACCCTAGTATTTTTGGTTGTATTATGCTAATTCATTTGTTAAGCTGATATATTTTTACTATTGTCTTAATGTGTGACATTCAGCACTGCTATTTTAATTTTCATTAACTGTGTAATTGTTATTGGTATATATATTTTTGTTGTGGTTGCTATGGAGCTTTACATTGTATATTTTAGGTGATTTGTTTTATCACTGTTTATTTTTTGTCTGTTTTGTTTGCTTTTGTGACATTCTTCTAGTTGATTTTTGTGTTGAGTGTTTGTGGGTTTTGTGGTTTTTCATTTTGTGATGTGGGTATTAAATTGTTCCATCACAATAGATATCTTAATAAACATGCTTGCTAATACAGCAATCCCACCGACCCTTCTATACATCATCACCAAATTACTCAACCAGAGATACACCTCACACTTAGTGGAAGAAACACAACACTGTTTACTCCCACATGATCAATTTCACAAGAATGCCCGCTTAGCTCATTGCTGTTCATTCTATATATAAATCGACTCCTAATCCTAAAACAGATTGAGACTGAGTTTCCAGGAATATTAATACCACGAACTTCCCAACATATTCCATGCATTGCATATATGAATGATGTAACAGTGTTTCTGACATTGCATAAAGAAATGCCAGCATTGGAAAGAATACTCCAGAATTACACAAACTACAATTCAACCTCAGCAACATGTGCATGGTTCATCTACACTAACAAACTCCACACACAATTATATCAAGGAAAACCTACCCCATTTCTCGGATTTCCATTTTACCTGGGAGCACATGGAATGCAACAAACACTACAAAATAAACCAAACAGAAAGCAGCCAACATAGCCACATTGCTGTCGAATGCATACTTGTAACTATATTCAAAAGTGTACCTATTTAATATACTCATAACAACAAGAATTACATATTATTCACCTATTGTTAACTTTACAAAAAACTTTACAGCTGCCATATCATATCTCTGTAGCAAACTACTATGAGGTAGGAAAACCCTAGCTATAGGGAATGGTCTGGGATTCCACAAACAATAAACCTGGCAAAAATCACTGAAAGGTTTTAGCAGCTTCAAAACCTCCTTAATGTAATCCCTACAGATCGCCCATCACCCGCATATGGATATCTTTTATGACTAGCACACTCAGCGCAGACTAATATTGGAACTATAATTTACATTTGATGAATCAGTACACATAATGGCAGACAACTGGGAGTAAATAAGAAATTTCTTAAAAACTTCAGGAAATGGTGCTGAAGTTCTTCAACTTCTTGATCAAGCTAAATTTATTTGCACTGCCAACATTCTATTTCTTACACTGCCATCAACTTTATAGGTCAATAGATCCATTATCCCATGATGCCGAAGAAACATAACATATATATTACAATTGTACAGAACTAAATACGGAAGACAACATGCTGAATCAACATAGAGCAAGACAAACTATTCAGCAGCTAACAGATTTTGCATATAAGACTACAACTTCTACAGCAATCTTTGCTCTCTAAGCATTTTGGTGCACACAATGTATATTCAGCCTGAGCAATAACACTAGACAACATCTGGCAACATTTTACAGCAAATAAGGAACAGAGATGCAAAGATTGCATATCCAGGTATCTTTACGGTCACCTGGTCACTATTAAAATTACAAGCTAACATCTAAGAACTTGCAACTACTATTGTTATATAAACCCAGCCTATTCAATCAAAAATAATAATGAACATGGAACTAGAAGAGACAATATGAAATGTTGATACACAGCTGAACCAATGAATTAAAACTCGTGATCAATGAACAGAGTCACTATCAATATGAACAAGAGATTGAAGGTGGGACTCTAACCAATAAGATCACAAACTAACGAATGACAAGAATATCGTAAATTAACACCTCCATATCTATGTAATTAGCAATGAAAATATCTTGAGTGAAAACAAATATTTAAAAATCATCATGCCATTGTAATCAAGGCATACACATGTAAACATCATTTAACTTTCATTGACAATATAGTACATTATTGGAACACATAAAATGTAGACATTTACAAAAATGAAAATAATTTTTATTTTTTAGCAACTATTTAAAGAAGCCATCGAATATAATTATTATTGCATCACTGCTTTTTATAATACTTTTATGTTTTAACTGAGTTTTTTTCTATAATAGAATGACAAATATTTCATAACTTTTAAATATAGTACTTAACATTGCATTTAAATCATATTTATATATTTGCTTATTTTTATGTATTTTTAAAATATAATTACATATGATAGCATTCCACAGGAAAGGTAGAATGAGAACTCAACCTTGCCTCCTTTCCTGACACTAAATAAAGCATTTTTCAACAAATTCATTTACAGAGGATTATAATAATGCTAGGTGGACAGAAAGTTACTTTAACTTAATATTATTTTATTACCACTTATATTTTTATTACCATAATTAATTCAACATTTGTAAAAAAAAAATTAAAATCAATTATATTAGCCCCCCCATATACCACATTCTTTCTTATGAAAAAAGAAACTACTTCAATTTTTAAATCTAAAGTAGTATCCCTAATTAGCTTTGAAGTTCACTCACCTTTGGAGTTAAACAAAAATAAAGACTTGTTCTGGATAAAGACTTGGCATAAAGGAAATTAATGCCTGGTTTGAACTTCAATCTGTACTTTTAAAAGCTTTTCCATTTTACAATAAAGCTATCAGCATGCATTCTAATTGTTTTACTGTTTTTATAATAGCAATTTCTATTAGAAACTCCCCTTTATTATTCACAATGGTTATATTTGGTGAAGCAATCCTAATTAGCATAGACATGTTTTAGTTAATTATTTAAAATATTTACACAAATTTGGGTTGAAGGGTTTCTTTCAAAATCTTTAGTTATGTTATGATACATTGCTTTTTAAATATATTTAGTAAGTAATAAAACAGTAAAGTGGGTTCATTTGTTTATATGCATTTAAGAACAAGCTTCTACATTCAATTTATAGTCTTAGAAACAATATACAATCTGAATGGAATTGCATCGCCGCCAATAATAAATTTAAGATATATTTATCAGACAATTTTTTATAATAACGGCTCATACATTTCATGAATAGAAAATGATAGTCTTAAACAAGTTAATTTTGTAAATATGAAATTAAGAAAAATTATAATATAGATATATATTTGATTATTATTATAATTTTTAAGACAAAATCAGCCAATGACAGCCTTGATTATAATTTTGTATCACAAGGACTAGATGCAGATGCATTTACTTAACATAAATTATTACATGTAAAAATAATTACTGATTGATATTTGATTGCAGTCATGCATATTGTTTAATAGTAAATGCATGTGTAATCTAGAAGTAATATTGTTATAGCAAAAAGCCATTGGAAGTCAGTATAATGAGATGCTACTGTAATAATCATAAATAAACCTTTTTATATGTAATAATTAAAGTGAAAAATTATACTAATTTCTTTATGCATTATTTAATCTGTTTGGACTTTATGCATACTATTATAATTTTTTTTAATAGTATTAATTCTAAAAATGAAAAATATTTACATTAAATAATGAAATATTTTGAAATTTTAGAATCAAAAAATAATACTTATGATAATTATGTAATTTACTAATAAATATGAACAAATTGAATAATAAAAAATGAATAAATATAATGTTTTAATCCAAAAAAAGATTTATATAGAATACATAGCCACTTTTACAAGCTTATTAAAAAGATATAGATAAAGAGGTAAAATTAAAGATTTATCTCACACCACTACAGTGGAAATGGAATGCTCGCCAAACAATGAAGTGATAGCTGAGCATGTCAATTCCATTCATTGATTAAATTGAATATTTTTTTGTTACTTTTATTTGCTTGGAATCATTCCAAGAGTCTAATTCTTGTATTTTCAATATTGTTACCACTTTGCTAACTCATAGCTAAAAAAAATATTAAAAATCTATTGATAAAAAATAGAATAAAATTGACTACTGCCAATCAAAACCCAGTATTATTGTTTAGAGGAAAGATGATGGAAAAAAACATTACCAAGCTTGTGAGTTGAATGTTGAAAACTTTTATTCTTTAGGTAAGAATATATGGATAATCTTTAGTAACCACTATTGGGTGATTAGCTGATTTGACTGTGGATAAGAAACATTCTAAACCTAATGAAAAATTGACAAAAAAAAACAACATCAAATTTAACTGGTATGGATTCTAATTTAAGTTATAGGCACACCATGAGATCTTCATTTAAAGATATTTTATTCCCCATTAGCCAGAATATTTTATAAAACTAAGAATCATTTGTATAAAATCATAGAATTAACATGCATCATATTGTTTGAAAAAAACTTCCTTTATCATTTAATATTAAATGCTGTATTATAATATTGAAAAAGTTATTTGTTT
The DNA here is from genome assembly GCA_028023455.1 of Epiperipatus broadwayi. Taxonomy (NCBI): domain Eukaryota; kingdom Metazoa; phylum Onychophora; class Udeonychophora; order Euonychophora; family Peripatidae; genus Epiperipatus; species Epiperipatus broadwayi. The sequence continues at coordinate 4,183,374 of JAQFVV010012440.1, read as the reverse complement.
AAATATATATAATGTTATTCATATTAAGACTGCAAATATTTACTATTTTAAACAAATATTGCCTAATTATCATGGTCATTATTTGCATTGTTTTATTTTGCATACAGCACTTTATCGATAAAAACAAATCTTAGTTTAGAATATAGACATGGTGTTTGCATTATATTATAATCATGTTTTTGTTTATAAATTATGTTGGATCTTTATCTCCCAAATAAGAATAATTAGATAACCATTTTTCAATAGCTATAGGCCTGTTATCTGAAAAATCTTATTTATTTGGGAAATTCTAAGCTGTATGAAAAAATATCCATCCAATTATTTAAACCTATATCATTGGCATGATGAGAAGTTTATTAACAGTTAAACCATGAGACTCATATTTATATAAAATAACTATAGTTAGTACTTTGGATAAAATAAAACAAAATAATGAATATGATAAAATGTCATATTTAAAAAAATTGAATGTAGAAACTTAACATTTATGAAAATAGAAATGAGTACAATTTAGTTTTAGAGAAATATATTAAGGATAAAAATAAAGTTATCCATATATTGTCAGATTTAATAGACCTATATTGTAAGGATGTAACTTTTGAATATAATAAGGATTTTTTAAAATAAGGATTATTAATGGGAGGAGCTTATAAGCATAATTCTAAGCAATATTTATATTAATGAATTTGATAAAAATATAATAAAAATGCACCATTATTTTTCAAGAGATATGTAGACAATTACTTGATACGTTTTTAATTGAAACAAAAATAAATTGGTTTATTAATAAGGTTGAAGGAAATGTAAAATTTATGGTTGAAAAAGAAAAAATAATGGAATTGCATATCTGAATATGTTACAAAAGAAACAAATAAAAAAATGATATGTTGAAATAAATATTTACAAGAAAAATAATATTTGCAATAATTAGTTCTCCAACATTCATGCGAAATACAAAATTAGTTTTAGATATTCAAGAATATAAAGGGTTATAATGTATTGTTCAAAATAAAACTATAATAAAAACATTTAATAATTGAATTAAGAAACAGTAATTTCACAGTGCACATAATTAAGAGAAGTATTGAATCAGTAGAGTATAAAATAAATGAAAGTGACATATATAGGAATAAAAACTTATGCATAAATTTAATAAAATTATAAAGTAAGAATAAAAAAACAAAAGGCTAATATAAAAATAGTTAATAAAGAAAAATATTAAAACTTGCTGGATAATAAATACAGGATATAAATAATTACTGGGGTGTATATAATAAAAATGCAAACAATGTTAGATAATGGGATTGAAAATATGTGGAAGAAACAAAATTTATTAAAATTATAATATGAAGGAAACAGGATACAAATTTTACAGGAGGTTCATTAAAAATGGTGCTTACAAACAATGTTAAATAGACAGAGTATGAGCACAGACTTTCACATGACCTACCACTCTCCACACCATCTCATAACACTGATACACCTGAACACACACATGTCGAAAAGATAAATAATCACCAATATATGTATTTCATGCAAAAGAAAAACAAAGTTGAATAGATTCTGGGATTAGGATGATATAAAATTATTTAAAAATGATATATAAAGGGAAATATGAAAAGATAAACTTACATAAATAAAATAAAAAATATGGGTTTGTAGAAATTTTTACATATGAGTGTAAATATGAATTATATTTATAAATGTGTATTCGTGAAATAAAAAACTTAGCATAATATTAAAATATAAAATAGTATATAATTTTATATGGAAAAATTAAATAATTTAGCAGTAAAAATATTGGTGGTCGAGAGGTCAGCGCGACTGCCTTGCAGTTGCCCGGGTTGTGGGTTCGCGTCTCGGCCGATGCTATGACAGTTACAAAAATAAAGTTGCAGTGATTATAGATATGTTATTTTAAATTATATATAATTGAGGGATCTAGGATAAAATTTTAAAAAAAACTTTCCTAAGACTGAAATAATATTAGATAGTTTAAAAAGTTTATAATATTTATGATTTATAATTATAGAATAAAAAGATAAATATAAAAAAAAATTATTAATAAATTGAAAAATAGATATATATGATTTAAAAATAAGTAAATAAATCAATGTTGAACAAAAAGATATAAAGACAAAATAGTATTATATTAATTTTGGGATAATAAAATTAGTTTCATATTGATTTGATTCATAAGGCATAGTAATAATTAGGGATATTAAAAAATAATAAAAAGAGCTAATATATTTAAATTAATGGTTGTGAATATATAGACAATAGGAATACACACATATAAGCTATATTCAATATTTCAATTTAATGTACATTTTATATTATTGATTTGAATTTATTTTACTTTTATTTATTTTATTGATTACATTATAATATATTTATTTTATTTATCATATCATAGCCCTGAAGAAGACTGCAGTTGTGATTGTATATATATAATAAATATAATTTATACAATTCACTCAAATCATGTTTTCCAAAATTTCCTTATTGGAAACATGTTCTTTTGGTTGTGGAAAAATTAATATAATTGGACATTTGATCTTTTTGGATGTGATAATTATTTAATTTTCTCCATTTTTTGGCATCTTTTTATAATTAATCCAGAAAAAGTGTTAAGAAAGAATATATAAAGAATATAAGAGGAAGAAAAAGAAAGTAGAGAAAACTAATGGTAATAGAGTAGTTAATGGGATAAATAGAATTATTAGAACAATTAATAAAACTTTTAAGAATACTATAAGGTATAGAATAGTGAATAGAAAGAAAGAATGTGATGGACATATTAGATAATAAATATATTAATGAGGAGAGGAGGAATATTAATGGGTGTATGAAATAGAATGTAAAATATGTAAAGATAAAAGAATTAGAAATAAGTATGTGGGCAAAACAAAAAATTCTATATGTACTAAATTGGTACACACCATAAATATGATAAAAGATTACCAATATTATGGAAACGGGTCATAATATTGGGAAAGAGAGCATTAGAATGATTAGTTATACAGATAAAATAAGGGGTAGTAAAATAAAGGAAGCAATAAAGAAAATTAAAACAAATCTTAATAAAAATGGGGGAGGGGTAAAAACAATAATAGCATAAAAGAAATTATAGTATAAGAGAAAAGGAAGTTTTTTGGGCGCGTGGTAGAAATAGTTTTTTTTTAAAAAGGGAGAAAAACAAAAGAAATATTAATAGTTATAAAAATAGTTAATAGAGGAAGGTGTAGGATAGAAATATGAAAGGTGGTTAAAAGGAAGTTGAATTACTAGAATAAGATGGAGAATAGAGAAAGTTAAAAAAATAGAATAAGGTAAGAAGATTTTATATGAAATAATTAAGAAGGTAAAATGAATGGAAATAAGTGTTTAGTTAGAATAAAAAATGAAAGATTATATTGATAGTGATTAAATTTTTTTTTGAGTAGTGTAATTAAAATTACGTTATAATGTAAATATATGTATTAAAGTTATATGTATAGGTGTATCATAAAAAAAGAGGATAGAAAAGATTTTAAAAGAATATAAAATAGGATGGTAAATATGTTGAAGATATATGAATTGAAAAGGTTAGGAAATATTTTTAAAAAATTCAAAAGTTTGATAGGAATTTAATAATTTTATATAAAATAATGTATTTTAATGGTTGTATTTTTATGTGTGTTCAAATTTTGTAGATCTGATGAAGACTGCATGGTACAGTCGAAACTGTAATCTATAATAAAAGTTTTTTTGCTGAAAAGTGAAAGATTTTTGAAATTCAATATAATTAATCTTTGTTATAAATGATTTTCACAATATAATTCTTTTCTAAAAATAGTTTAAACTTTCATTTTAATAAGTGAAAATTGTTGAAAGTAATAATATTATAATTTTAATTTCAAAAAGGCAGAGATTCCTCCATCTCAAATTTGATCAAGGAAATCATTTATAAAATAGTGCTAAAAAAACTAAGATACAGTTAATCCCCAAATCTACAATTTAACCTTCTGTTATCAGAACAAAATTTTAAGAAATATATTAGTTAGTACATATATTTACAAGCCTTTATTTTAAATCTTAGTAGAATTTGGTTTTGTAATGAGGGGTAAAATTTCTAATTTTAGAAATCTGAAAATACCCTGGAACCAGAGATTTTGGATTAATGGTATTTTAGATATATAAAAGAATGATTTATACACACTGATTACACAAGCTTACAATAGATGATGCTAGAATAGAGATATTTTTATTCCTCTCTTCAATTGCTTAGATGCCATAATTTACAATTGATAAAATGAAGAATTTTGCCCCAAATTTGTTGACTAAAGGCCTCAATAATGGAAATGATCTATCAGAATTCTTGTTAAAGTGATTCAAAAACTTTTCTTAATGTGTTTGAAGGATAGACTAAATTTAAACTACAGGCTGCTCTTATGAACAATATTTGTTATTGCTGATGATTTAGTTTTATAATACATAGTTTAAAAAGTATAGTTAAACACATGGAAACTTGTGCCACAAAATTATTTACGTATTTAGAATCACCTAAAGTATTTAGAGATTATGCAGATATTATATGGGGATTAAATAACATGTTAATTCATATACTTTGATCACATTTTGCACAAATCACACATTTTGTTCTACACAAAGAAGTGATAACTTTTTTTTTTTTTTTAGATTTCTACATGCTTTTAGAAGTTACTTTGTAATAAACTAAAGATCAGCATTTCAAGCTAATGTACATGTGCTTTTTTTATGAATATTAATAATAAATGAATACTTTCATTTCCAACACAAGATAAAGCCTTTGTGAAAGAATAGAATGAATCCAACTATTCTTTCAACCCAAATAGTAAAGAGTAATTTAAAGTGATTGGATTATCTTCATGCTTTCATTCCCAATACTTAAGATTTTCCCATACTTAAGCATTTGAGTTGAAAGAATAGGTGGATTCATTCTATTTTTTCACAAAGACTTTAACTTGTGTTGGAAATGAAAGTATTCATTTATTATTAACATTCATAAAAAAGCACATGTACATTAGCTTGAAATGCTAATCTTTAGTTTATTACAATTTATATACATCACGCTATGTAAATAAATATCTCATTTACATAAGTTACTTTGTAATAAAAAAGATATAAAAAAAATTCTGCATAAATTATTTCTTTATTAGATATCACTTATAAAATAACCATTTGGTTTTAAATGTAACAGCAGACTTAAAATAATATAATGTAGAAAAGTGCTTATAAATGTTCCAATTGAAAGAAATGTCTGGGTGCAAATTGTTCTTCATTCAAAATAATCTAAATAAACACACTTCATAAGGATAAAGGACTTAAAGTGGGTAACAACAAATGAACAGTTATAAACATCATTAAAAATTACTATAAAACTTACTCTATTATTGCACAATCTGTTTCAGCTTAGTCCATTTTATAAGCTCCCTATTTTTTTTACATTGGCTTCAATTATTTCATTCCAGAGATTCTGCCATTTCTATGTGTCTTAAACAGCTACCATTTTTTAGTAATTTATCTTAACTCATCTTTTTTAACCACTATTTTATTTTATTAGTACATATAATATCACAGTTCATTATTACGTATCCTACACATATTTGTATTTATTTAATATTTTTCCTTAATTTCTTTGTTAACCTTTTTTTTTATTATCATCCTTCCTCACAACTTATTATTATTCAACTTCCTTGAAATTTTCACATTTGATTTAATATTGCAGCTATCTTACTATTGTTTACAATACCTTTTTGTTCAATAGATTTTCACTTCTTCCCATGTTCTCTTTTAATATAAGTATTGAATATCTGATGTTACTTCTGTATGTTTGGATACATTTTTAAAAAGATGTTCTTAAATTTAATCTTAATTTATTTAATGATTATTATTTCAGGGCACGTTTATTTTTTGTGATTCATAACTTTTCCACATTACTTCATTAATTTTCTTATCCATCGATCACATATGTAATCCTTTAAATTCCATTTATACTTTAAATTATCATGACCAGACCAGCTTCCTAATTCTATTTCAGTGATACTTATTTATACCTTTTCTCATGTATTTCACATTTGTTTATTCTTTATTAACATACATCTTCCTCTATTTCAGTGTGGTATGTAATCTCTATTCTTCTATCAATATAATACATTTGTTAAAAAATCTCTCTTTTTAGATGTTTCTTTGTAATTTTAGATTATTATTACCAAAAGCTGTTAAAGTTCAATTTTATGATTAATTTCACCCATTATATTATTTATATTTTACTTCTGCTTCATTACTATCAATCTTTATTTTTTTGATAATCCATCAGATATTATTAAAGCCATCTGAAAATGAGCTAAATAAAATATATAGATTTATCAGAGTTATAGAAAGTTTCAAAGGAAAATAAATATAAATAAACTAAAAGCAATAATAATAAAAAAAAAGGGTAAGCACATATTGAACACAAAGTTATAGAGCTTCTAAATAGTATTTTAATAAGGCAAGTGATTATTCTGTGGCTATTGAAATCAGATATAAAAAAAGGCTTGTTATATTTTTTGTTTTATGTTATTCAATAATGAGGATAGTTAGAAAAAAATAAATTTGAAAGCTTTAGAGATATGAATTGAAGGAATAAAAAAGGATTAAATAGAAAAAGTAAATTAATATATGTATTGAGAAAATTATAAAGAGGAGACAGATTGTCCATGAAGTTAGAAATCACATAGATAAAAGACAAAAAGTTGAAAAATAATAAAAATGAATAGCATTGTTTTTAAAAAGGCAAGAGAGAGGAAAACTTGTAGAAAGTGGTCTCTTTTGACAAAACACTTTTTCCTATATTCCTAAATCAACTGCATCTTTAAAATTCAGAAGACTCAAGTAATTCATTTCTTTTTAATTTCATACTCCATTTAAAACTGATATGTTTCTAAGAGACAGAATTAATATTGCTGTATCTCTTTAACAATGTTATTTTATTAAAGCACCATCAGAGAATTTATATATATGATGCATTTTGATAAATATTTTTGATTTTAAAATTTTGCAATATTGTGGCATAGTTTCAGGTTATTGTTAATCATAGCAGAAATGCTTAATTAAAAGTTTTTTGCAATTCATAAATCCAATCCAAATTGAAAACTCATCTACTGGAAGTTTCTATAATGTTAATATGTGAATATATTTGATTTGTGTAGTCATCACAAAACTCTTCTCTAGTATGTATATATTTTTGACTCATAGAAATGAAATGGTCACATTCCATAAGTGATTATTATTGATAGCCTGTAGTGCTGTATCACTTTTAAAACTGATTCTTTAAAATTTGCAAAAGTTTTTTGTCACATTTATAATGATCTTAAGTAAATATATATATATATAATTATAATTGAAATAATATTTTTAACGGTTTATAAACAATTACAAACAATCTTAAAATCCGCAGAAGTACTTTCGGTTACTTTCTAACCTGCCTCAACTGCCATTAAATTCAAAAACCAAAAGCGGAAGCAAACGTCATCAATTCAAATTCCACGAATCTCGTATTTTAATGTTAGAAGCTTGTCGATTTATTAAATGCATTTTATTCCTGTTTATAAAAATTGCCTCTTTAATTTTTCTTTTACTATAGTTTCTCTCTTCATGAAGAATTTTCACATTTTCAAAATTAAATTTAAATTTATATTTACATGTTTTTTCGTGATCAAAGAAAACTGAAGAAGATATTAAATCACCATTATTTTTATTTTTTACACGCTTATATAATAATTTATGTTCCTTCAATCTTTTCTCAATACTGCACCTAGATTCACCTATTCGTGGAATTTGATGATGTTTGCTTCCGCTTTTGGTTTTTGAATTTAATGGCAGTTGAGGCAGGTTAGAAAGTAACCGAAAGTACTTCTGTGGATTTTAAGATTGTTTGTAATTGTTTATAAATCGTTAAAAATATTATTTCAATTATAATTACAATATTGTTTTTAATTAACGGATATTTTATTTATTTTATATATATATACTTGATATAACTAAGTTCATGTCTATTTTATGTTTTGTATTTGTTAAATATGAACATAACTACTACATTATTTCTATCAGTTGGCATATTCTTATTTAGAAATTTTGTGTACGACTCTTGCAACAATTCTGCAAATTCATTTATCATGATTATATTATCTCCTAGAAGTTTTCTCCTCATCATTTAATGATGTGCTTACCACTTCATTTAGAAAATGTGGCATATTTAAGTTGTTATTGTATGAATTTCTTTGTTTTCTTAATTTTATTACTATTTTTGTAAATTTTATATTTTGTTAATGCTAGCATCATTTTTAGCAATTACATCAATTTCTTACTACTGAAATGACTATCCTCTCATTGCTAAGAAGTTTATATCTTATGACTTTTATTCTGTTTTTTCTTGCTATTTCAATTTTATTTATGGCATCATTAACTCTTTTCTCTACTTCTTTATAGAATTCCAATATTTCCATATTTTCCCAATATCTGCAACCTAATATCGGAAATGTAAATGCATGAAAACTAATTAAAAGTTTCTGAAATACAAAATAATGGCACATAATGAGAAAAAAACAACTGAATGCTCGAAAATAGAGATTATAATGCCTACATAAATAACATTATACATATATTAAAGTATTATTGAATATCTAATGTAATTTATTTAGTATATGGATGTTTTTTTAGACAGCATAATTGGTATCAAAAAATCACAAAGAAGTTGTACAGATTCCAACCGGTAGATTCACTGACATTAATTATGCAGTTCATGGCTTGGGTTTATTCACATCTACATAGATCAGTGTCTACTAAATTCCATTTATAAATCAGATAAATACAATGATCATGAGTTGTATTAAGTTTGCTAATGAAACTATAGTTGTGACAAAAAAAAATAAAATCCAGCAGGCTTTTTTGTTGGATCTGGAAAAATAATTTTATTTAGAACTTATTAAGAATACCACTTTTAAAGTCATAATTCATCAATTATAGATACTTGATTGAATATCCAAAAAGGAAATTTTTATTTAATAAGTTTTTGATAGTGAACTATATATCCTTGGGTTATTGGCAATTTCAATTTTCTTAGCAGATTTTCTGATAACTGGTGGAGAAATATATGAAGAACAAGAAGACATTGAAAAGAAGTAGACTTGAATGTACTAGTAATATCTCGTGATAATATTTGAGTAACAGAAATTTAATATAGAATTTTTAATGCTGATATAGTAGGCACTTGATGCCATTTTGAATTTTAAAACCCACCCAAAAACTATACTGACACATCCAAACGATAAATGACATCGATTATCGACATGTGGTTTCAAAAAATGGTAATTACAAAATTGCAAATATCATCATTAATTAAAAAATCAAAACACAAATTTCATAATTGTCGAGTATTTAAAAATAAAAACCTAATTTTCAGCAATATTTAAAAAATAAAAAATCTCCATTTCATCAATATTTAAAAAAGTAAAAGTTATGATTTTCAACAGTATTTTAAGTTGAGAATATTAAACCCAAATGCCATAATCCTAAGGTTAGAAATCAGTTTGCTTGATTTCTCACATATTGTTACAAAATCACCATTTTTTCACATTTAATAATAATAAAAAAAATTAATGTAGGTAAGCAATAGAGAAAGGATTGGGTAATGGAAAATGAGCCATTAAAGGATGTAGGAATTAGTGCCTTATTTTAGTATCAGTAGTAAAGATCGTTCATAGTTACAGTTCTACGCTTTTAAGGCTTAGATGTGTCAAGATGTTGCAAGTAAAATAAAACAAGTCATGAAATGGATACAGCAGGAGGTTAAGTAGTCATGAAATGAAACACTAATAGAAGAGCACTTAAGGAAAGAAAAATATGTAAATCCATTAAAATCATCTCATAGAACTTAAATGCATCCTGAGACATCTTAAAAAAATATATAAACTTGAAAGAGTGTATTATTAGAGAAAGAAGTTGCACTCATTTTGTCAGATGATATATATATACTTGTGCTATGTACCAGACTGAATGAGTAGTTTGATGTCGGCTTCTCCATTGTCATTGAATAATGGCGTCACAATGTTAGCATCCGCAGGATGACCAAAGCTGTCCAGTGTTCCACTTAATCCAAAAGCTAATCCTGAAATGCCCACTTAACTGCCGTATCTGAAACTCATTGCTGCAATGGAACAAAATCATTTGTAAGACCATCAACATACAGCATCCATCAACATAAACTACCTGTAATTCAATCGTGTGAACAATCTTCCAGATACTGCTGGTAAAAACCTTATAATTTATTAACCTTCTGAATATAAAAATATTTATTAACTGTAACTTAAAATACTTATATACACATTAGTTTTGGCTTTAGAAGTTTAAAAATTAATCGTGCAAAATGTACTGGTTTAAATTAGTAAATTTCATTTTATTTTAATCTTATTAAAAAAAACTCAGACAATGGAGGAAGTAATCTTATAAAATGTTGAAACATCTTGGCATTTCTCTTTTCATGGCATCCCACGGGATATCAGGAAGCAAGAAGACATTAAGAGTGAAAATAGATAAATAAAAGTTAAAAATATGATTTTAGAATTTCTCCTCCCCATTGTCTTAAGTAACAATGTTTTCTTCTTAGAAATTACTGAAAAACTAGTGAGGGATGATGAGTGGTCTTTCCTTTTTAATAAATATATTTGCTTAAGGGTTGCCATATAAATGTATGAATATAAATAAGTAAATTGTTTTATGACTTGTATTTATAGGAGGTAATGGTATTTTAAACTATATGAAGTTACTCCTTATGCTCAATATATATTTGGCATGACACTATATATGTAACCTGGAGCGAGATGTAAATATATTTCATTAAATTAATATAGTAAAGAATGGACTAAATATCAATTATTATGGGTTGCTAAGATTTTCAACCCTCCTCTTTTAGATTATTTATAATAGCTAGTTTCATAAAGCTATGATTAACATTGTGGACAAGTTAAAGCATCAAGTAAATTCATATTTTATTACATGGGGATAGGTGCTGTGATTATATAAAGATTTAGCAGTTTTAATTTATTTAGCTGGGGTGTAAAGTTGATAAAATATTATTTTACTAAATCCTATAATTATGTTATTGCATAGGTGTGGGCATCAGTGATTATCTTAAATATTTTTTATTACCTCAGTTGCACGATTCACTCTTACATATATATATATATATATGCAGTGCATCCAGTGTCTGCTATTTGAGGTCTATATGCCCGATGAGTCATCTTTTAAAAATAAATTTGGTATAAAATTATCATTGGGCTTGGTGGATTGGAGCTCCACACCATAAATCCTAGTATATAATACACACATACTCTCTTTTTATGATAAGCCTTTGGCTAAAAGCAGGAGCAGCCCAGGACATCTCATTTTACTTGTGAATCATGCCATCAAGATTGCCAAATCAATCCACCTTGTTATGATGTTTGGTGAACCACATACATTGATGCAGTCCCATGATGCTTCAATATCACTCCCTTATGCTAAGCTTTTGCCTAAGCCTATAGCCATAGCCCTATGTAACCTCTTAGCTTGTATACAGTAGCACCCCTAGTATTAGTAAATTAAAAAGGATCACATAGTTAATTATAACCCATAATCTATTGATTGATATTAATTTTGATACCTTGTGGACTAAATGAGGCACACTACCTTTCTGTCTAGTTGGATTAAGATCCTTGATTATATTTGTAAGAACCAGTAAAACCTTTAAGTCCAATATATAAGTTATTCTGTCCATGGATGTTATTTGTGATTAATAAATATTATTTCTTGTTAATAATTTGTTGTCATCATTGGGGATCAGAAACACATAACTAATAAATAGATAATTGTTAGTTAGAGACTAATGATTAAGAGTCCATGCAGAACCCTGAGCTGAGCTTTATGAAAAGGGAAGCTGTGTGACATCAAGGTTTTTAATTATGCAGTAGACTAGGAAGCCTAGATAAGGGTTTAAATTGGGATCATGGGGGTAGAGATACCCATACGCATGTGGTTGAGAGTATAAGCTTTATTTAATCAATTTCTGCATCCTTTCTCTTCACTGTGTACAGTCATTTTGTGCAGCCAAGCCATTGTTCCCCAATCCACAAACTGCAGTGCTTTACAGTCATTTGGAAATTGTAATCTTGATTTAATGAAATATTGTTAAAAATCATGACTTTTAATTTTTAGTAGAAAACTAAATTGCCTTTTGATTTCTTAACTTTAAATAGTGTTGAAAGGTTTTTAATTTTTTAAATATTGATGAAAATTAGGATTTTCATTTTTAAAATACTCAATGACAATTGCGAAATTTACATTTTATTTTTTAATTAATGATGAAATTTGATTTTGTAACTGCCAATTATCGTTTGGATGTCAGCATGGTTTTTGGACCATTTTTATAATTCAAAATGGTGTCGAGTACGTACTACTATCAGCAACAAATGTTTTTCCCCACCCTAAAGTACAATATCCATCAAATGAAACTGTCAATAAAGGATTGTATCAGTGCCAGCCAATTTTCAAAAAAATTATTCCTAAAAATTAATTTTGATCTAATCTTAGATAAATGGAAACAAATAATTACAATCCAAAATTACTCCTAAATAACATAGGCTAGGATTGTATTTCTATTATTACTAAAAATTAGATTAAGATTACAAGGTGTTTGTCTGTTGTTATTGTCTTCATTGGATTAGAAATAAAAAAATTTCATATCCTTATTGAAAGATTTTTTTACTTCAGAAAAATGACCTGTTTTAAGAAATCAAAACAATATCAACAGCATATATTTTCTGTATCTGGAATATCACTGATGAATATAATTAATAGAGTAGATAAGAGAACTGAACCTTGAAATAATTGTTCCGTAAAATTTTTACCTCCTATGATTATCATTTAGCATCACTTTTTTCTATTGTAGAGCATTTTATCAAATGAATTATGTTTTGGCACATTTAAGAATTTTAGAAATTTTTAAAAGACCATTTTAGCTATATATAAAAGTCTTTTTCAATTAGATTGGTTTAAAATAAAAATTGCTTTTAGCAATTTCTTTCTGGTTTAAATTTGGCTTGCTCTATAGTTAGATCTCAACTATTGATAAAATTCTTATTCATATAATATTTTCAAAAAGCTCATATTAGATAATAATTTTTTGGATCATTGCTGGGTTCATTTAGTTTTAAAATTGCTATTGTTTTTATGAAAATTTTTTGAAATAGTTTCTTTATGAATAATGGTAGTAAATAGTTTTGCAAAGTGTGTTTTGGCTTTAAGTCCTAAGTTTTTAGAAACTCTAGAAATATGCTATCTCATCCTGAACTTTTCCTGCTTTAATTAAGACAATCAAAGACAAATTCACCATTTACTGGTTTTATCAGATTGATATTAGATGAACATTGGAGAAAGAAACTTGCAATATTGCTCTAACAATGCCTTTTCCATTTTATGTTTAGACCAATATATAAAACTGGCAAACTAATTTGAAGCAATAAATTCTTTTAGATGTACTTTTGCATTCATCAAGCTTACATAGAAGTGATCCAGTCTTATGATTATATCATGCATAGTTTTGTTATACCATGGTTTCTTTCCACTTTTCAGGAATCATCCAATGCTTTTACAAGTTTGTCAGCAATTTCTGAATCTTTGTAAATAAAAATTGATTACAAACACCGCTGCTGATTTTCTTTTAATCTAGAATGAATTGCTTTTGGTACTAAAGAGGGCAAGACTTTTTGGAAGCTGTTGCTATAAGTTGATTAAATCTATCATAGCTAGAAGGAATTGGTGATTTAATAATAGTCCCAGTTTGCTTTTCTGAAATTCCATCTTGGTATAGGTAACTTTCAATTATAAAAATGTGAATTCTAACAATGATTAGACTTAATTTATGTTGGCTATGGAAAAATGGTCCAATATCAGTAGTTCAGGAAATAATATAAACTAATCGCATCTGTTCCCCATGTGCCTGAATTGAATGTTCCCCCTTATATAGTGTCATAAAAAAATTAATGTATGCTGTTTAAGTCCATCCATTCTAAAATATAATCTGCTTGATCCTTATTTACATATCCCTAAAGATTACTGAGAATTGAAATCTATAAATACAGGGACATAAAGATATGGAAGAGGATAGAGCCAATTTGAATTGAAAGTTTGTAAAGGTAGCTTATGTAAAAATTATTTATCCAAATGATGATTACAAAATCATTTAAACTATTTTCAATATAAATTGTTTGCTTTACAAAATGATTTGAAACAAAAGTAGCCATATTATATTTAGAGCACATTTAATCAATAATGAAGATAGATTTAGGTTATTTGAAAATATATATTATTGGAAGAATGATGAATCTCCTGAAGTGAAATTATATCAACATTATAACGATTAACTAATTTTTAAAAAATTTCCATTTTTGGTTTTGATATAATCTCAATGTTAAGATGAATAATTAATAATAATGTATGTATTTATTAAAAATATGGGACATTAAAGATATATTTAAATTTAATAAAAATATATCAGGTTAATTAAAATGTAATTTCTAATCTAATAACAAAAAATTAATAATAATTTACATTTTTATTGGAGAATAATTATTTGTACTGCATACTAAAAAAGTATTTATCTATAAAGCAAAGTAGTAGTAGGTAATAAATTGAAAAATTAGTGCTTGATTTAACTGAAGATTGATTAAAAATATCTCTGGATGTTTTTTTTTTTCTCTCTCCTAATGTCTACAGCTTGAAATAAAAAGTTACAGTTAATTGTACATCTTAAAGATGTAAGATCCATGGCACATGAATAAAAAGAGATAAACAAAAAATGGGAATTACCATTGCCCACATAGACAGTAGTATAAATAAATTTAAATTTTATTGTATTTAAATGTAATAATTTTTATCTAATAAAGAATGATTTAAGTATTTATTAAAAGATAATTATTATTAATAGGTATTAAAAAATATGCAACCTATAAATTCGTAAATAATTAATAATTGATGTTTAAATGAAAGTAAATCTTCACTGACTAGCATCAATTCAAACTGCCTTCATTTTTATTTATTATACATTACCACTATTTCTGTATTACAAAATATAAGTATATATAGTTAAATATATATATGTATTTGCGAAATACCAAAAAATATTGACAGTAGTGTTTCTAAATTTTCTTTATTAAAAAAAAAAATCATTAAAATAAACAATAACATATATAAATAAAAACTGTAAATAAATAAATCTAAAAAAAAACAACAACAACAAATAGCTAAATTAATAAAAACAAATATCTAAAAATTTACAAAATTAATAAAAATTCTAGAAATACAAAGCGTATGTATATCTATAATAATATTTTTGGTTCTGTTTAACAATGTTAGTTCAAGTTTAATACTAGGAAATTTCCCCTCACTAATTAAGCAAAAAAAAAAAAATGTTTAAAAGCTTTATATATGTAAGCGATTTTGTTTAAAATATTAAATATTTTAATAAAATTTGATGGAAGGCATAAAATGTGGATAGATTTTACACATTCACACACATTTAAAAAAATGACCACATTTCTAATGGATTTTGGCAGGTGTACTAAGGCCAAGTATGGCAATACAGTAAGGCAGTAGTAATCTTATCAAATGTGTGTGTGTTGGTATATAATACTGAATTTGTGAATATAAAAAAAGCTGAAATTTAACTCAGCAATAAAAGATTCTCAATTAATTTGTGCACACTACATAAAAATGAAAAACCTATTAAAAATACATATCTACTTGCAACAGTTATTTTATCTTTTCATAGTCTTTGAAATAAAACATTAGTTTTATACAGAAATTTAAATCAAGCCTATTAAAAATTGTAGGTTTTTTTTTCTAAATATCTAAACTATAAAATTATGATGTTTACAACTTAAAAAAAAACAATAACAAAAAAAAAAAAAAGTATTATTACTGCTACATATGTTTATGAGATTTCCAAAAGACAGATATAAAAATGGTTAATAAATAATAATACATATTAGCAACATTTAAGCAGAATAAATAATTATAAAAAATACAAGCTCTTAAAGAGTATTTAGAAATATAAATCATGACTTGAAGTCTAAATAATGGGAACTGAAGAAATATTTTTCTTAGAGATTCAAAAGCTATTATAGTGTTATGATATATAAGAACTTCTCCATCACACAATTTTGAATGAGAGATATAATTTTTTAATACAGATTAGATTTAAAATAATAATTTTAAGAAATTTAATGAAGTATTTGGAAAGCCCATTAGATAAATTAGAATAAATTTTTATTATAATTTATTCAAAATAGATTAAAATTTATTTAAAGACTATTCAAATAATATATACATATATTTTGTACTTGACTTTTGTTTTAATGGCAATTAAAAGGAAGTATTAACTATAAATATTTCTAATGCAAATAATTTTTAAAAAACATTATACAAATTATAGATATGGTGAAATATTTTAAGCATTTTTAATATCCTTATATTGAAAAAAAAAAAATTACAGTAATTTAGAAATTTAGTGAAAATTTTGAAAACCATTATATTAAATTAATTTCATTTTCATAACAAGTATTTATTATATAAGATAAATTGTGTATAATGAGAGTTACCTTATATATCTATATGTATATGAATGTTTTACAAGTGATAAAAAAAGATGTTAATACAAATATTTTAATAATATATATGGTACCTTATATATTTCAACATTTTCCACAATAAATATATATATATTAAAAAAAGAACAAGTATTACAAATACTTTTAAAAACTAAAAAATGTTTTGATATTTTTTTTAAACTTAAAAAAAAGGTTTATAATATAAATATATATGTATATTATACATTGAGAAATTTTAATTAGAGAATTATACTTATAATTATATATAAGGATTGCCAATCATCAAATTAAACAAGAATAAATCATAAAATATCATGTAACTTGAATGTACATCAGGTTAAAAAAAAAAGAA
Source organism: Epiperipatus broadwayi (assembly GCA_028023455.1). NCBI lineage: Eukaryota > Metazoa > Onychophora > Udeonychophora > Euonychophora > Peripatidae > Epiperipatus > Epiperipatus broadwayi. The sequence continues at coordinate 4,166,316 of JAQFVV010012440.1, read as the reverse complement.
TAATTTATGCCAGTTCTCATTTTTTAAAATATCTTCCCATAAATAAGTATACTTCACTCTCCTTTTCTTTTTTCATCAGACTTTTTCTCATAATCCCATAATAAAATTTTTGTTATTTTGTACTATGTACATACACACACACACACATCAATTCAAATATTCTATAAAGAATGTCACATTATTCAATATGTAAACATTGTCAATAGTTCATGTCTTTGAAGATCCTGTGGTTTATCATGTACAGATCTTTTTTTCCTTTTTATGCATAGAATGTTTTTAATCAGGTGATTACATATGAATATAGGTATATTCAATGTTTATGTATATATCATTTCTTATAGTCATTTTTAGAATTTGTTGATTAAGAGTTTATAATACATATATATCTAATCAAGGACAATTCCTTGTTTATAAAAAAGAGGTAGCATTATTTTAATGCTTCCTATATTTTATATTCATTAATTTTCATGATATGATTACTGGTTAAACTGCCTGCAGCACCATTTCCAAATCAACGTATGTATTACATAGTATCATAATTTAATTATTCACCACAAAAATTTTATATGTATGTATAACTATACATTTATTACATTAGTGTTTCTTGACAAGACAATACTACATGTTAATAGATACGTATTAAATTAAAATATCAGCATCTCATAATTATATAAAAAAATTTCATAATAGCTTTATTTTTATTTGAAAAGATGAATTAGCATCTGCATATTGACTTCTTTTCCCTTGCTACTGTCTAGTAAAGCAAGTTGTCTAATGGGTCATCCAGTAATGCATCATACCCCACCCCTCTCTGAAATAAAAAGAAAATGAAAAGCTTTGACAATTTCTAAGAATTTAAAATGAACAGTACCATGCCAATAATTTCAAATCATTCATAAAAAATAATTAATGTTGAATATTTTAATCATTGTCCAATTGTTTAAAAATATCATCTTAAAAGACAAAAGATCTAAGGAAAGAAATTCTCTAAGAATTTCAATATTTTTTTCTATTTGTCTACATTAGAGATATATATATTTTTTTTGCTCAATTTAATATGAATAAGTTTTTAAGTTGGATTCCTGAAAACAGAAGAGTTTTTTTCTCTCTAATCAGGGCAATTATATTATTAAGTTGAAACTATACTATATTTCAAACAATACTTATATAGTTTATTAAAATAAAAGTTTATTTAATATTTGATTTACAATAAGATAGTGTTCAGGTGAAGCATAAAAGAAAACCTCCACTCTTATTGCCTGATAAACCTTTTTTGCTTTAATAATCTCAAAAGAGATTTTATTATCAAGAAATGTTAAACAAAATTGAATTTGAAATATTGGGAGAGCTCATCTCACAAACTTTATTATATCAAGAACTAAAAACTTTTCTAGAATCTTAATTTTGAATGAAGGACCAAATAAGAACTATTCTATATTTAGTATAAATTGATTATAATTCGGTATGTTTTACAACAGTGGTAATGTGACAGGCTTGAGACTTCATATACATATATATATACTATCTGATTTGAGAAACCAAGAAAATAAATAATTTTTATATACATCACTAATAACTTTGTGTCTTAATTAATAAACTATTACTTTAAAAAGGATTCTTGAATGCCAGATGCAACAGTAATTTTTATGGAAAACAGTAGCATTGCTCAATATTCTTTTGCTAAATAATTATTTGCTTTCAACAAATCAATTAATAAACAGTTCAACAAATCAATTAATAAACAGTATTAGTCATCTGCCCAAGGGCAGAACCCATATAATACTTTTTCTACAGTTCTCTATATTTTATTATAATCTTGAGTCACCAATCTCTTTTTTTTTTATATTTCCCTACTTACAGTTTTCTCTAATATATTTCCCCCCATTTTTCTATCTCTAAGAACATATTCCATTCTCATTTTTTTCTTTTTAATTTCTTTCTTTATTCATTCATTATAAAATTGATAATCTTATTTTCTTTCTTATCTTTTCCATTTTTTTCTTTTTACAAATGTACATCTTAAATATTTCCAATTGTTATCCTTTTTCTTTATATTACATCAACTTCTTTTTCATATAAAGCTGCATTCTGAATAATTTTATAATCCACTAAATAATATTCTTTTATTAAAAATCTGTTATATAACTAATGCTTTGGGAATCATACAATATTCAAGTTTCAAAGTGACAGCAATTTATTCTATTTTGTCCAGCTGAAATTTGATCCAGGACTTTTTAACTAAACTTTTACCAAACTAAACTCCACAGAGTAATATATATACATTAGAATATTTTTTATAAATTTTTGGATGGAAATATCAATAATTTAACAATATTTCTTCTTGTATATATATGTTATATAATCATTAAAATCATTCAACACTTAAGACAATGATCAATAACAATCAAAAATCTCAATCTGCTGTCATGACAACCTCCTTTTAACAATAAAGATGGAATCCCATCTTTATTTATGGCCCAATATATTTATATAAATATTAAAAATTTTAACTTGACTACAAACACTGAAATTATTGATACAAAGAAGTTTAAATAAACCTCCTTAAACAGGTAAATATAACCTGTTCTGAATGCAGACGAATAAATAGTCAATTTATATTCTAAATATAAAAATATATATAATGAAATCTAATAGTATAATAATTTATTAATTATAATTTTAAAAATATATCAAAATTAAAATAAATAGTTACTAATTTTTTAAAATTACTTTGGTACATCTACACATTCAGACATTAGATAAACAAAATAATGACAAAATTCAATATTTAATTATATATATGAACTTTGGGAACATAAATTTAAGCAAACTATATAAGAAATTAATATTTTATGACTAAAGTGTATAATCATGGAGTTTTTATAGGATTAGTTGCATGTAATTTCTTAGGATATAAAAATATAATTAATATACTGAGCTATTGATGATTTATTAATGGAAACACAAATTTATAAAACAGGCATGTAATTAAAAAACTTAATAATAATTATATAAAATAATAAACAATTTTTAAAACAAATATTCACACATTCCAGATTCTACCTATGTTTTCCTTATCTTTCAAAGAATTAATTTTAAAAATATTTTTCCAATATATTAATGCTGAATAAACTATAGAAATTAATTTTTTTATAATTTTTTTTTTTTTTTACTTGGGAAAATGAACAATTATACATCCAGATTAAAAATAATAGAAGGCTTTAAGCCTGATGAATGGCAATCCAAATATACCTATATATATACACACACATACAATTACAAATTTTTTTAAAAAAATTTTTTTTAGTTAAGTAATAAATGTTTTCAACATAAGATCAATATAAAAATAGCAATTTTTAAATTATATAATTAAAAAAAAAACCCATTGAATCAAAAAAAAAATCCCAATTCAATTAGTACCTTTAAATAAATAAATGCCATAGACATGGTATTGTTTTCATGTTTAAAAGAAAACAACTTAAGAATTATCACACAATTGCAAACTATAGAATAGTTCATAAATCTAACATCATATTTTTTTAAAGCTAAACAAAAGCTTTTATTTACAGAACTTATTTCAATTTGAATAATTTATCCAATCAACAAACATATTGTATTAATTTTGCAACAAGTCTGATAACACAAAACACATTATTGGTTCACAACATAGATGCAATCTATTAAATGTGCAGTGGTTTCTTTTTCATTTAGGTTTCCTATAAGTGCAATAATTTGCATTTACTCTTCCTTACTCAGATACATTATGGTATGTAAAAAATTATATATAAATTCTATGATGCTGAACTTATGGGACATCTTTACAATATAGACAAAAAATAATTTTATATTTTAAAATCTTTATATATATATATAGAAAAAAAATTATTGTATATTTTAAAGGCAATGCAATTTTTAAAATTATCAGTAACAAAATTAATAATATATACAAATTACAAAAGAATCACTGGGTGATAAAACTATTATATAAAATAGTTCATATTATCAAAATAATAAAAATAATATCAATGAATGCTATAAAAACATCACAAAGATTAATAAAAAATAATTCTTTCAAAAGAAAAAAAAAAGATTAAAAGAAAATAAACTAGATTCATCTTATTTCCATCCTGTGATTTTCTCACTAACTTCCCATAGCTTCCTTGCAAGTACATTGTCTTCAGCAATTTTTGCAAGTGAAGCTTTCTTGCAGTAGCTGTAATAGCACCCACTAGTTGTATTAAATTCCTCACCTACAGCTAAATAAATTGAGGTTTGAGCAGCTTGCCATGTACTCTAAATAAAAAAAAAAATCTACATTAAATACCTAGGAGAGAATACATAAACTACAAATAATTTTGATTTATTTTAGAATCAGGTTATAAAATTCAAGAGATACCCTAAATATCATCAAATAGGCAGATTGATATGATGAAAAAAAAAAGTTCATTTAGAAGTTCAAATATGTTTTAGAACTTATATATTGATCATAATTATAGCTTGGTAAAATTAAAATCATAATTACGATATATATATAAAATAGCTATTTCACATATTTTGTTCAAAAATGTATTTATATTTAGGAATCCTAATAAAATCAACTAACAAAAGCTATTTAGTTTTGGTTTATTTTTATTACCATATATAAAAAGAGTTTATAAATGTTACCATAATTCTATGCCTATTTTTATGAGCAATTACTATATAAGCAACCAACATTTCATCATCTATGCACACATTAGTTTTTTTTCCAATGAAAGCAATTCACAAAAGTATGACTACAGAATAAAGAAAAAAGAAAATACTGAACACAAAATCCTATTTAGAGGAAAATATCTGTTAACATTGTTTATTACTATATGGAGGGAAAAAGGTGTAAAGCATTCAATAAGCAACTGCAAAGAGGGGTAAAAGTTGAATAAAACAGAGAACATCTAAAAGGACTTGAGAAAAGTAAGTCAAAATAATTAACATTTACTTTTAAAATGAAGAATAATTAATAAACAGTTACAGCAGAAAACACAAAAATCTGCAACTGAACAACGATGTGAAAGAGATTTTCTTTCATTGGAAAACTGTCTAATTTTGAATAGGATCTTAAAAATTAAAAGTGGACAAAAATGATTTATCTATATATAAAAAGCAATAATCAAGAAAAAAAGAATTTGAGCTTTAGATAAAATAAAAAACTGTGAAGGATGAAAGTAATTTTTGACAAAGTCGCTGAAAATCAATGAAAAAAATTAGAAAATATATAATATACCAAAGATATATTTTAGGTAATTTTTAAAAAATTATAGAATTAAAAATTTAATATAAATTAGCAGAACTATGATTTTTAGAAAAAAGATTAGATTTAAATATGAGTGAATTATGGTTATCTCACTGAAAACTTTTTTTTGACAATCACATTTAACGAAGTTAGAAAAGTTATTTGACTAAATTAGGCATAGAATGAAAAAAATATTTGTGTACAAAGTATTGACATAAGTGAAACTATGAATTGTATTGGACATAGATAAAATATTAAAATGAAGGAAAAGAAAAAGAGAACAAACAAAATCCTAGCATTTCTTAAATAAGCATTGGAAAAAAAAAATGCATCTAACCTAATTTGCAAAAGCAACTAAATATTCATTTTATAAAACGAAAAGACAAATCATAATAGAATTGTTAAGAATGACTTACATCATAATCAATTAAAGTAATATATATTAAGGCTACAATTTTAAAACTATATGCCTGAAAAAACGGCAGTAGGTCCCTACTGTCATTTTTTCAGGCGCATATTTTTAAGGTTATAGCCTTAATATATATTACTTTAAGTAACGAGTATGCACTTTATAAATATAATTATTACATCATAATCAATTATAAATTTTAAATATATCCAAAATTATTATATGAATCTCTCCAATTTTTTTGATTCTAGTTCCAAATTTATAATGAGTGTATGTGTATATATTTATATTTTCAAGTTTTATATCTATATACATTTAAAAAGAATACTTATTTACATATATGATTATAAGTTTTGAATATATCTATAACCATTATTTGAATTTCTTCAAAATTTTCATTCTAGTACTAAAATTATTATATATGTATTGTAATCAATGAAATGAGTGGGTTGATTATAGCTCATCAAAATATAAGTAAATTCTCAGGGTTACGCTAATAATAATAATAAACTCAGGGTTTAGATTAATCAAATGATCAGTAAAGGTTACACTAGCTCTGCTATTGCTGCTTTAAAATAAACAATTAGGAGAATTCTCATACTCTCTAAACAAATCTTATGTAATAAAGGTTATATAAAATTATGTTACTTCATAGTGTTCTTAATCAAATAAATTGTCTTAAGCAGATTAAATCTTACAATCAAACCAAAGCTTTCTTAAGTAAATCAGATCTTATAAGCAATTTAAAGTTTTCTTAAACAAACCAAGTCTCAAAATCAAAATAATTCTTTCTTAAATAAGTTCAAATCTTTTAATCAGAATAATTCTTTGTTACTTAAATCAGATCTCAGAGTTCTTGCTATAATAAATTCTTCAATAAACTAATATAATCTTTTTTTTTTGATCTCAGAGTTCTTGCTATAATAAATTCTTCAATAAACTAATATAATCTTTTTTTTCTTCTAAAGTTCTTATATTAACAATGAATGTGATTTATAAATAACAATAATAATGATAAGATATAATCCAATCTTTCAGATATCTTAATACAATAAACATTATTTTTAAAATTGATCATGAAAACTCTTATTTTAAACTAATTATAGCATACTAAGATTATATTTGTGATAATATGTGTAAATGTATTTTGTTGCTACTCATATATCACACAAACAGGTTCTCTGATAATCCTCAACCAAAACAAAATAAAGTAACCTTATCTGTGAATGTTATTTTAGCATCAGGAATATAAAATTTAATAAAGTGACTTTATCATATTCTTTTTGGACTCCTATCTTCTTATATCATAATGATAATAAAATAAGTATGAATTTTGTGGATTTTCTCAGAATGCAGATGATGATTACAGGAATATAAATTCAAAAATTAATAATTAAAACAATATTTATTGACACTAATAGTATGACAAAAATAATCATTAAGTTTCTTTAATAAAATTATAAATTATTAATTTTCCAATTTAAAATAAAATAAAAATTATAGATTACAATTGGAAATGACAAAAATTAATCAATAAATAATCTTGATATGATTTCCTATGAATTCATAAAGTTCTCTCATTTATAAATCCCTGGAGGAAGTTTATTTTCTAATTCTAATAAATATAAATCTTAACATCCTTCTGACAAGATGAATTTAAAAGAAGATGCATAAATTCTAGAGGCACATAATTATAAATTTAAGTATAAATAGTTTATGGGTTTTAAAAACATATTGGATATGCAAGCTGGGCATATCAACACTATCAAAACTACTCTGATCTTATCAAGAGCATAAGTAAAGATATGGTTGGCATCACACATAATATTTCAAAAGCCAGTACAAAAACATGGTTGGCATCACATATGACTTTAATAACATTTCAAGAGTAAAATAAAGACATGGTTAATATCACACATGACTATAATAAAATCTCATCAAGATAAATATCAAGGGATTTGAAAAAAAGATAAAATGATAGAATAAACTTACAATAAACACTTTTAAGTAGAGATAACATTAATATATCATATAATAATGAATAAATGATGTGTAAAACCAATAAAATATAACAATAATAGCAAAATATAGCTAAGCATATAAATTTGAGGCAAAACAATGTGATGAAAAAAATATACATCTGCTTCATGAATTCTTTCATTTATTCACATTCTAAATAACTCCACAAGGACTAATATGACACACACTAAACATATTTCATAAAACAGTAATATTCTGAGAACTTAACAAGAGTTACTTATTAAAACTATACATAAACAATACATAGAAAAATAATAAATATAATGCATGTATAAATGAATCTTAAAAACTAAATATTTATACCCTTTTTACTGAATTAAAATTAGCAGTTCTCAAATCTTGACTTCCCAGGCCATTTAAAACAATGACAGTCTAATAAAGACTCTTTGCACATATTGAGATTTTGCAGAACACCCAGACAATATTGAAAATTAAATATGAGCAAATAGGCAAATAAAATCAGAGCTAACATTTTAAGCACTGACATAACCAATACAGCCATTCAAAACAATAAAGTAGTATTCATTTAACAATATGATGATAGTCACATTCATATCGGCTTTTAACCAAATTGTACAAACGCTTTTTGCGAGTGTTAAATAATAAATGAATACCCTCTGACCCATACAAGATATAGAATTTGTGCAGCAATAAAAGGAATCCTCTTATTACTACGACTCAAATATTTATATATGAGCAAATCTGAAGTACTGGCCCAGAAGGTGTGACTATAGAACAGTCACTTTAAATTATTATATATAACTTATGAATGAATGACGCCGATGAAATTTACTAGAATTTACTGAACGTCATTCCATCTGAAATTAATCATATATATAAATCAGCATTTATTTATTTATTTTTTTTTTAGTTCATCGGCGTCATTCATTCATAAGTTATATATAGTAATTTAAAGTGACTGTTCTATAGTCACATCTTCTGGGCCAGTACTTCAGATTTGCTCATATATAAATATTTGAGTCGTAGTAATAAGAGGATTCCTTTTATTGCTGCACAAATTCTATATCTTGTATGGGTCAGAGGGTATTCATTTATTATTTAACACTCCAAAAAGTTTGTAATTTGGTTAAAAGTCGATATGAATGTGATTAAATTGTATAAGACGCTAAAAAAAAAAAAAAAATGCTGATTTATATATATGATTAATTTCAGTTGGAATGACGTTCAGTAAATTCTAGTAAATTTCATCGGCGTCATTCATTCATAAGTTATATATAGTAATTCAAAGTGACTGTTCTATAGTCACACCTTCTGGGCCAGTACTTCAGATTTGCTCATATATAAATATTTGAGTCGTAGTAATAAGAGGATTCCTTTTATTGCTGCACAAATTCTATATCTTGTATGGGTCAGAGGGTATTCATTTATTATTTAACACTGAAAAAGAGTTTGTAAATTTGGTTAAAAGCGATATGAATGTGATTACAATTGTATACAGACAAAAAAAAATAAATGCTGATTTATATATATGATTAATTTCAGTTGGAATGACGTTCAGTAAATTCTAGTAAATTTCATCGGCGTCATTCATTCATAAGTTATATATAGTAATTTAAAGTGACTGTTCTATAGTCACACCTTCTGGGCCAGTACTTCAGATTTGCTCATATATAAATATTTGAGTCGTAGTAATAAGAGGATTCCTTTTATTGCTGCACAAATTCTATATCTTGTATGGGTCAGAGGGTATTCATTTATTATTTAACACTCGCAAAAAGAGTTTGTACAATTTGGTTAAAAGCCGATATGAATGTGATTACAATTGTATACAGACGCTATAAAAAAAAAATGCTGATTTATATATATGATTAATTTCAGTTGGAATGACGTTCAGTAAATTCTAGTAAATTTCATCGGCGTCATTCATTCATAAGTTATATATAGTAATTTAAAGTGACTGTTCTATAGTCACACCTTCTGGGCCAGTACTTCAGATTTGCTCATATATAAATATTTGAGTCGTAGTAATATGAGGATTCCTTTTATTGCTGCACAAATTCTATATCTTGTATGGGTCAGAGGGTATTCATTTATTATTTAAAACTCGCAAAAAGCGTTTGTACAATTTGGTTAAAAGCCGATATGAATGTGATTACAATTGTATACAGATGCTATAAAAAAAATAAATGCTGATTTATAAATATGATGATAGGTAATTTAAATAAAACAAAGAAATGAATAATAATAAACATTACATATATTTTTAAATAACATGTTGAATGATAATAATCATTGTAGATATGTTAAATAACATGTAGATAAATGATAATATTATTTCGTTTTTGAAATATAATTTGTAGTTTCATGACAAATATTAACGAAGAGCGAACACATTTTTATCAGAATAATAGAAGGTAATATTTAAAATGTTATAGAGCTATAAATAAATTTTTAACATGAGCATGGAAATCTTTTTATAAATAATATACATTACAAAATAAAGAACAGGTTCCAGATGTCAATAATAAATATTTATACTTTCTTGAAAATAAAATTTCTTCAAACAGCAAGTAAGCATATCTAATAAATATGATAGACTTTATTAGCAAAAATAAATTAAAGTGATCACTGAGTTCAATTCATATTTTATCTTTTATAGACAGATAAAATATTTTATTAGCAAAATGAAGTCTATTTGAGCCTAATAATTTTATTTCTTATATTAGAATAAAGCAAATATTTCCCCATTATAGCAATCTATAATGCAGACTTCATACCCAGTAAAATGCATAAAAATGAGGCATGTCTATTCATAAAATATTTTCATATTAAAAAAATATTCATAATATTTTATAATAATAAACAGTTTATAATATTCATTTTGCAACATTTAAACAATGAAACAATTATTCCATCAATTTTTAGAATAACAGCATAATAATACTTTAATAAAAATAATTTTAAGAATATGTAAATATAATAATGGAATAATTTCATTCAGAAATTAAGCAAAACATTCATACATTTATAATTATTATTTTATAGATGATTCATGATTTATATGTCCTTCAAACTCAGCTAACAGTTCTAATTTGACAATAAATAAAAATCTAATTAAGCAGGAATGAGAACATTTATAAAGAACAGCAAAATTCAACATTTCAAAATATAATAAACAATACATATAATTTCTTTTCAAAGTCAATGAAATATAATTTAAAAGTTCTAGCAGAACATTTAAATTATATATACAGGTGTCATATAGCATTGAGACAATGCTTTGGAATTTAATGCACTGATCAGGGCTTCTAATGGTGTAAAGATGGAAGTATTTGAAACATGATAGAGAGGTTAAAGATATAAGCCCAAATAGAGAACTATTATAGCACTACATTGTAACTTTACTAACAAAATAATAATTATAAAGAATTATACTGTAGAATGCTGATAAAAAAATGATGACGAAGTGCATTAAAGTATGGTGGTCAAAACTTAAATATTGTAAATCACGATAGTAATTAAAACCTGTAATTAATTTATATAACCTAGTGTTAAAGATACGTCAAATATTTAAGTTGCTAAGTCAAATATCCTAAAAATAACTAATTAAAAATGTCTGGAAAATTCCACAGATTCTAAAATAACCTTTAATTAATTTATGTTGTCTAGACAATAGACAAAAACAATAATTAAATGTTACAAAATAATTACTATTTAGAAATAAATTATTATTTACATGTGAAATTATTTAATAAAAATGAAAATTATTACAATGATAAAGAATACATTATTTAAACACATTTTCTTCTTTAACATTCCCAGAATATTAATATTTTAGAACATTAAAGACAAAAGTGTTAAATTAGCTTTGGATATTAACTTTTCTAATCAGGAAGTTAAAATATACTTATTATCCACACATTCACACACAGAAATAAGGGTACTTATCAATTTTAGAACGTCCATATTTTTGATAAAATTTTATAAATATAGTTTCAAGGGCTTACCAAGATGGCAGCCCAAATTTCATTAACAATCTTCCAAAGTTTACAAAATTGATGTTAAATTTTAAAAAAAGGAATAAATTCCAATAAATTTCATTAACAATCTTTATTTCAATTAAAATATAAAGCAATAAATTCTGATAAATTAATTGACAATCTTTATTTCAATTTTTTAAAAAATTTATTTCTCAAAGATGGATTAGTTACATTTACAAATAATGAGTGGAGGGCCTACAATCTCCCGAAGATGTGTTAGTTACATTTACAAAAAATGAGTGGAGGGCTTACACTCTTCTGAAGATGTCTTACGTACATAATTAAAAATAATAATAATAATAATAATAATATGAATACAATATTTACAGTTTGTTCATGTCTAGTTATATTTACAAAAAATGAACCATAATAATAATAATAATAATAATAATAATAATAATAATAATAATAATAATAATATAAATACAATATTTGCAGTTTATGCATGTTGTTGGTATGCAATCCATAATGGCTTCCCAAATCGCTACAGATATTCTGAGGACCTATAATCTCCTGAAGATCTTAAATTAAAAAAAATAATAATAAAAATTTCAAGAGAAATAATAAATTCCAGTAAATTTTGATAATTTTCATGAAGAATATTTATTTCAATTTTTTTACTTATAATACAATGTGGAAGTCACGAGACACTCTTAACATTGTTGTAACTTTTTGTTCAGTGTGTTTCTTTTTGGGCACAATTTTTATTTGGTAAATAGTGAGAATGATCAATAATTTGGGATCTTCCTGTTATAGAACAGGATGCAGTGGAGTATTTCCAAACATATGGAATCATACCTTCCAGAAAAGTATGCATTAATGGTCATCACAGAAAATAAAAAAAAACATTGGGGAAATGTACGACAATGCCTAGATTTCTATTTGGCAGAATTTGTGGTATCACTGCAACAAAAACAATTTTCATCTGTACCAATTTTGGAAGCCATTAGGGAATGCACACTGTCACATGAATAAACTGTAATTATTGTATATATATATATTTGGTTAATTTTTTATAAATGTAACTTGGGAGATTGCAAGCCCTCCACACATTTTTTGTAAATGTAATTAACCCATGTTCGGGAAGTAATAAAAAAAAAAAATTGAAATAGAGATTGCAATTAAATTTATAGGAATTTATTCCTTTTTTTAAAATTTAACATTAATTTTGTAAACATTAGAAGATTGAAATAAAGATTGGCAATTGAATTTATTGGAATTTATGCCTTTTTTAAAAAAATTTAACATTAATTTTGGAAGATTCTTGGTAGGTCCTCAAAACTGTATACACCTTTACCTCGCTTAGCGATTGACTATTTAGTAATATTTCACAATAGCGATCATCATCAATTTGTACCCACTACTTCAATTTACAATCGATTTTTCACTATAACGATCGGAAAAAATTAAAAAAAACTTTTTTTGGCAGCCATCTTGAATTTTGCATCACTGATGATGTCAGAGATATAGGTATTTTAAATTCATTTTACCCAAAAGCAAAAGTATATTATTGTAATATATATATATAAATAATGACTTTGCTGTAATTGTATACACATACAATATTTTATTCATAAAACAATGTTAATGCTGCATTCAGTATTTTGAATATAGAACGTATAAACTTAAAATATCTATAATTACTAAATCTATAATACTGTATACTGTATATATAAGTGTTGAACTTTAGAAAAATTAAACTTTATTTAAATATAATGTACAGTACTTGAATTATTTAAATAAAGTTTAATTTTTCTAAAGACATTCAACACATATTAGATGATGAAATAGTCCAATATATAAATATGGTACAGGACAATTAAAATATTATCATCACAAACTTTCAGGAAAACACTAAATATGAATATTAAACTGCGTGCTGTGTTTATTAATTATGATATATTATTTTTAGAACACCTGGATAATTAAGTAAAAATAGTTATTGATTTTGTAACTTCGTTAATAAATATGTTGTTTACACTCAAGTTGTTTCAAATCAAAAGAAAAACATTTTAAAATGCAAATGTCGAATTAGAAAAGTTTAAAAAAAAAAACAGATTGTATTTAAAATAAATGTTAATGAATTTTCTTCTAGATGAACATTACTAAAAATATAGTAAAAAAAATAAAAGAAAAATAAACTTTGCTGTATGCTTTAGAAAATTAGAAGTTAGATTTTTTACTTTTAAAATAAGTTGATTTTTTTTTTTCTAAAGTTGACTGCTTTACGATAAGCATTAAGCATTTTGTTACTGTGGAGTACAGTAATAAGTCTTTATGTTCAATTAAATAATTAATAATTAAACATTCTTTTTAATTTGAATAATTTCACATAAGTAATAAACATAAATGTATAGTAGTAATATATACTGTAATACAAATTTTTAAAAAAAGCACTTCAGTATGGATTTTTTTTTTCATTACGATGAAAAACTTCTGCAGAAGAATATAAAAACTTTTAAATTCAAATTTAGTTTCACTTTCTCTTTCTTTTTGCTGTTCTGTACTTTTTAAAGTGAAAATATGCATTTTTTTCCCTAGTGATATAACACTTTTCTTTTTAGATACCGTATTTAGTCATCATTGTCATGAAAAAAATCAAGAAAATCTTTGAGCTTGGAAACCAATGTAGATATTTTACGTCGACTGGAACCGACCAATTTTTTTCCCATAGACCCCCATTATAATTATGTATTTTGTATACGGTATTCTTGCTTAACGATGAGTTTTGGAGGACCAATTGTCATCGCTAAGTGGAGTAAAGGTGTACTTATCAAATTTTATCAAAAATACAGACTGTCACCTTGGTTTTTCAGAAAATTCGCAAGTACCGAAATAAGAACAACTAATCTAAAGTTATTGGCTGAATATTGGACTTATAAAAGATTGAAATATATTACTTAACTACAATTAGAATATACTAACATTTATAAACTGTACTTTTATATAAACTGCAAATTATTTAATTACAGTATTGAGAATTAATAAGGCATTTAAAAAAAATTAACTGAAGTATTTTAAACTTATTTAGGGTTCATTTATTGATAATTTAATAAAAAGTATAATAACTAAGCGAACAATACTTTTAATTCTTCCACTATAACATGTTTAAAAAGAAGTTTTATTTCAAAATATTTAATGTTTTATAATTATATACTTGCACTTACAAACAAACTAGACTAACAAGTTAAAATTATTTAAAATTTACTTAGATAAGGTTGTTTTAAATTGTAATGTTTTATAATAGTAATTATAACTCAATTAAATTGCTTATAGAATGACTTCTTAATATAAACATAGGAATAGCATTTACTTAATAAAAATAAATTATGTAAAAAAAAAATATTTTTTTAATCTACTATCATAAAAATTTAACATGAAGTTCTGCAACAAGAACTTAATGTTACAGTATATACACATAAAGAAAGCTTATTTATATATAGATAATATTATGAAAGAAAACTATTCACACATGCACTATGAAATTCACAACCACTCTCCCATCAATAAATGTTTTTAAAGCATAGGTAATCCATCTATGCTTAAAATTTATTCTTTAAATAAACCAACATTTATTGATTGTACCTAAATTAAGGCTTGAACTTATTATGAGAAATGATAATAAGTTTGAGCTCTAATTGATCAATAAATGTTGGTTTATTTAAATACTAAGTTCTAAGCATAGTTGGGTCATCTATCCTTTGAAAACATTTGTTGGTAGAGTGTATCAATTTAATGGCACATGTGTGAAGAATAGTTTCCTTTCACAATATTATAAATATATAAATCACTATATATGTATATTGAGATGGTTGTGTCTCATGATATACAACAAACAAATATATATATATAAAGTTGAAAGGAAAAGTAGAAATAAACACAGACAATTTTGTAGATATTTTCTATATTACACTGGAATAAAAGTTAAGGATTAAATAATTTTGAATTTAAAAAAAATTATTATAAATTAAACATTTAAAAGATCTAATTTATACTTTATTAATTTTGATTTTGAAATTAAAACAGGCATGTTTTTATGTTACAATAGATATACTACTAATTATAAAATTCCATCATCTATTTTGATTAGATAAAAAAATTTTTTTTTATTAAACCTTGTATAATTTATTTTAAAAACAATTCTACAAAGTTGTTTTTGAAAGGATTAAGGTGAATTGAAATCATTAACTTTTTTCAATCAGGATAAAAAAACTTACTTTTAATTACTTTTTTTTAAATTTACACCCTGACTATAAAAAGGTTGGAAAAAGATTAGATGGGAGTTTTATAAGAGACAGCGGATCCAGCTGCTACTGCAATAATGGTAATTTGAATTCTCATGAAAGCAAGACCTAGCTTTTATGTGGTTTATGTGCAGCATTTTACATTTTGGGTTAGATCTTTTTATTGCGCACTATTAAGTGCTAGTTAGCCAAACTATGACAATGGTACATTCCAATAGGAATATGGATATTTCAAGAATAGTTATCTTTCCTGACTAACTGGCTTAATCTTTATTATAATTTGAATTGCTGACTGAATTAGTTTAATTTATTTAAGAGGGTGCTAGTCTATAGATTTCTAACTCTCATTCCCTTTTGGTTGAGACTTACAAAGTAAATTATTGACAGTAAGAATGGGAATTATGTTTTCCCGTCACTTAATTTACTATAATAATTTTCTTCAGTCTTTAATCAAGCATATTTGCAAAGATAATTTACACAATTCTCTAAACTTAATAATAAAATCTATTAGTAAAAGTTTTATTACCACAATAAATATTTAAACAATAAGAATTATTATAATAGTGGAAAGAATACACATGCATAATCTGATAATTATATGCATCACTCAATTTAAATAAGTCACTTTTATGGATAAAATTACAAATGTTTTTTCTTTTTTTACTAACTTAAAAATTTATCTTTTAAAATCTAGTTCACAAATGTTTTTGATTTATCTAGGTAAGCTACGATTTTGGCCATACGTTCAGGTGTGTATTATGTCCTTTATGCTAACGCGGTACAAAGGAATGAGTATCCAATGCACCTATTCAAATTACATTGACATAAACATCTGTACATCTATCCACTAGCACTGATTTAACTATGAAACATTTTAATTACAAAATTCTATTTTTTATAACATTTCTGCCATCTTTAATTATTTGGTAAAAGGTTTTACTCTCATAGTAATCTGTAATGTAACGGAATAAATATATCCCATTACATTTCTTTCAAATAAAAGTAGAAAAAATATAAAATCACCTCAAGTAGAAAAAAATATATATAAAAAGATAATTTAATAATTTTATTTAAATTAATATATATCATGCACAGATGGTAAATTAATTATATAATTCTTTCAAGTTTAAAATCTAAAAACAAGATTGTTTTAATATAAAAGAATTTTTTAAAAAATGTTGTTAAAGTTATTTTTAATCTTAGAATGGAAATGATTTTCTATATTGTCGTAGTAGCAAACAGGCCCTTGGGCATAAAGTCAGATAAGAGATAATTAAAAAAAAATACTACTAATAAAATTTTCAGTTCCCACTCTAAAGAAAGCTGCCCAATAATGATGGAAATAAATGCATGGTCCACAGAGAAAAGTCAAGTTAGGCAAGATCGATCCTGGAATTTGATAAGAATTCACAAGGATATAAAAGAAAACTTTGAAGTTGAGATCAGATTTGGATTGCTCTTGCTGATTGCGTGTAATTTAAATACATTTATAAGGGTATTGCGGATCTTCAAAATGCAGGGGTGAGCAATAATTTACATTTCCTGTGTTTGCAGCAACTGAGGCATCTCCAGATTATGATGGTTCCCAGAAACTGACCACCAATGCATTTGTCTCCACCTAGAAAAATATGAAATGGAAAGAACTTTGTATTCTACCATGCATCATGGATCACCAAGACAGACTTCAATAAACTTACAGCACAGAAAGTATGAACTCTAATAAGCTAAGAATTTTTTCAAATACTTTAATAATCTAAGAATTTTTCAAATACAGTACTTCAATCTAAACGGTATTTAACCCATAAAGTCTCTTATCTGATTAAGCAGAAACTTAAATTATTTGTTATATTTTCTTTTAATATGTTTGTTAGTATTATCATTTCCATTTTCGTAATTTCTTTTAAATTAATAATTTAAAATGGGTATAAATGGCTGCATAAATTTGTAAGATTATGTTAGTTTAAAGTGTGTTAATTTTGGACTAATTGTTTCATAGTTAAATCAGTGCTAGTGGATAGATGTACAGATGTTTATGTCAATGTAATTTGAATAGGTGCATTGGATACTCATTCCCTTGTACCGCGTTAGCATAAAGGACATAATACACACCTGAACGTATGGCCAAAAGTGTACCCTTCGCATTTGTCAATTGTTGTAGAGTATTTCCTATGCTATTGATTTTCTTATTCTTTGATTGGGACAGTAAACCAGGAAAGACCGCTAACTCCATTTACAGAGCTTCTCGTATATATATTTCAAATAATTTCATTCTTTCATCACCAATTGGGCAGTGGATCGTTCCTGTCTGTTGGTGAGGTTTATTAATGATCACCCTTCCCACCATGTTTCATTATTTCTCTAATGATATCACGCTGCAGACATAAATTCCTGTTAGCATGGTTGTGTTATGTTAATAATCTCATTCAGTAAGCTAGTGTTGGTTTAAATGCAAGATTTTAGACTAAGGTTAAAAAAGATTGGGTTGGTTATATGCGTAATCTATGGAGTATATTCAGACTTATTAAAATTATATTAAATCTATTAAATGCTTCCATCTGTGCATATAATTTAAATCAATTATATTCACTAGTTAATTTAATTTTATGAAATTTTCCTTTTTAGTGTGTGTGTGCGTAATAATAAAATGTTTTAATTAAATTTTGGCAATAACTCATTTTATACATTTTATTAATCTTTAAAATTAATAATTAGAAATTTGAATATACAATATGATATTTTAAGCTCAATTTCTCCCTGAACTAGTGACTGGTGCTTTCAGTACAATAAAAAGTAACCTCTCCTATGTGCATCTGCCTACTATATAAATTTTCCAGGAACAAGTAGCCTGGTGGCGCCTTGTACGGTAGATGAGATTAGGGAGGTTCCGTCCACTGTTATAATTGGCTACCCAATGTGGCTCGATACACTTTAACCATGAATACCCTGAGAATTTTAAAAGAAAGTTATGCCAGTAAAAGAATAATTTTTATTTACATTTTAAAGTTATAAATAATATGGATGTAAAAGTACTGTCAGAAAGTAAATTGTGCACATATGCAACATGTGGAAAAGAAAACTTATAAAATATAATATTAAAAAAGTAATTTTAGGAAAGTCTGATTAATAAAGTAAAAAAAAAAAAAGGAAGTAAGTTGGGAACTGTTTAATGGGAGGCGCATGTTCGGCTAATGTAAAAAGTTGAGGAGAAAAATTTGTGTGTGTGTGTGTGTGTAATTATTAAAAAATCTCTTTAAGAATGTTTTCTACTAATGCCAAGTAAATTCTTTTTTTTTAATTGTTTTGTTTTTGAGGAAGTTCGGTGATATGTAATGGAATAAGTATATGCCATTACATTTCTTTTAAATAAAAGTGGAAAAAATATAAAATCACCCTCAAGTAAATATATATATATATAAAGAGAATTTAACAATTTTATTTAAATTAATATTTATAATGCACAAATGGCAAACTAATTATATAATTCTTTAAAGTTTAAAATCTAAAAACAAGATTGTTTTAATATAAAAGAACTTTTTAAAATATGCTGTTAAATAAAAGTGAAAAAATATAAAATCACCCTCAAGTAAAAATATATATATATAAAGAGAATTTAACAATTTTATTTAAATTAATATTTATAATGCACAAATGGCAAACTAATTATATAATTCTTTAAAGTTTAAAATCTAAAAACAAGATTGTTTTAATATAAAAGAATTTTTTAAAATATGCTATTAATTAGTTATTTTTAATCTTAGAATGGAAATGATTTTCTATATTGACGTAATAGCAAACAGGCCTTTGGGCATAAAGTCAGATAAGAGATAAATAAAAAAAATACTACTGATAAAATTTTCAGTTCCCGCTCTAAAGAAAGCTGACCAATAATGATGGAAATAAATGCATGATCATCAAGCCAGGCAAGATCGATCCTGGAATTTGATGATAAGAATTCACAAGAATATAAAAGAAAACTTTGAAGTTGAGATTAGATTTGGATTGCTCTTGCTGATTGCATGTAATTTAAATACATTTGTAAGTGTATTCGAATCTCCAAAATATAGGAGTCAGCAATAATTTACATTTCCTGTGTTTGCAGTAGCTGAGGCGGTCTCCAGATTATGATGGTTCCCGGAAACTGGCCAGCAACAGACTTGTCTCCATCTAGAAGAATAAGAAATGAAAAAAACTTTGTATTCTACCATGCATCAAGACTTAATGCAGTTTTAGAAAATCAAGAAGCATTAAAAACTGTTTTTGTTGCCATTCAAATGCAAGAAAAGTGCCAGAAGGTATCAAGAAATGTAAAAATCTTGTCAGACTTCTTATAACATATAAAAATTCCAGAGTTCTAGGATCTGAACACTAAATGCCAATATGATAATTAAAATAATTTTGTTTTTCAAAATAAAATTAAAAATATTTTTTACAAGAAAGAATAATGTATATAAAATGTTTTCATTATTAAAAATAGTAATAATAACAAAATCTCTAAATGATAAAAGTTCTAAATAATAAAATTATTCTTTTTGTTAAAATAAATTTAATTTTTTTTGAATACTTACTCTTCCAGCTAATTCCAATGACTTACAAAATATAATATTAATGGGCCATGGAAAACCTTTTACAATATTTGTACTAACACTGCCTGGATGAAGACAATTAACTGTCACGCCTACAATAAAATAAAATAAAATTAGCAATAATTTAAAAATATATATATATATATAATTAAAATGAAGATTTTAATGGGCAAAAGAAATTTTAGAATCCATGGTAGTTTCTGGGAATAATCAAGGAGAATATTTAAAATATATCCAATATTTCACAAAATAGTATTTGCCTTCAGCAGAAAAAGGTAATATTTTGTGATTATTGAAAAACATACAAAATTGAAAAGAATTAAAATCTGTGGAAATAAGTAGAAAATATGGTAATGCAGAACAAAACATTAGAACCAGTTAATGAGAGCTCTATTTTGTCTAATCAAAATGAAGATCGAATAATCAAATTTTATTTTAATTTTTAGTTGAAGATTACTATTAATTTCTGTAAAAAAGCTCTTCCACATAGGTAGAAGTTTGCTTGTCTCAAGTTTGTTTAAACAATTCCATCTTTTCAAAATCTCTATGGCTTCTTTAAATATATTATAAAGACAATTGATACAAATAGAAGTTTGGTCTTGGAAAAGTCTATATGATAGCAGCATCTAAGACATGGTGAGCAAATACTGATGAAGATGAATTATATTCCGCTGAATTAGCATGCTTAACTCTTCTAGCACTAATATAACTTACTCATTCTTATCAAATGTATCAATCATCATCACAATATATTTAGAGAAGCTGTAGAGATCTTGAAATGATTAAACTTTATAAATAAATAGAAATCATTAACTAAATTAAAATTAAAATTTTATCATTTGATCTTTGCCATTTTAGATTTGATATTGACTTTGATAAGACAAAAAGAGCACAATCCTTATTTATTGCTTTTTGTTGTGAATTCTACTTCCTTCTAAAAATCTGAATTATTTTTTATAACTTACAGTCTTTGCAATGATCATGTAAGAATCCTTCCCTAATTATGAGGATAAATATTATTTTGATAAAATGTATTATTAAATATGACTGTTTCCAGAAACTATTATGGATTATAATATTTACATATGAACATATACTAGAAATACATCAATGCATGGAAAACTAACAAAATAGTTACTAAGTTCTCAAAATCCTAGATTAAAAGCTTTATGGTTTAAAATGATTGCTCTATAAAATAATGTTATAAAAATTCTTCAAAATAATTATATTTTTATTTAACAATGTTCACTTTAATTGGGAGGGGTGGGAGTATGCATAAAAAGTATAAAATATTTTTGTTTTTCATTACAAAAAATTAAAAGCAAATGTGTGATTTCCATAACCAAAAGAAAAAGACATTACTAAAATGATAGAGAAGCAAATCATTTGTAACTAAGAATTTAATTATCTTTTAATAAAAAAATATTTGAACAAAATTGTTACAA
This sequence comes from Epiperipatus broadwayi, assembly GCA_028023455.1. NCBI lineage: Eukaryota > Metazoa > Onychophora > Udeonychophora > Euonychophora > Peripatidae > Epiperipatus > Epiperipatus broadwayi. Next base: position 4,144,325 of record JAQFVV010012440.1, on the reverse strand, counting down.
ATTGTTTGATAAGTTTTATTTATCTTTAATCAGTTTCAGAATAATTTCCACAATATATTTTCCAAATTTTCATTACACTATGACCAAATCAATATAACTCCATATGCATGATTAAAATAATATAATAATCTCCTATAGGAAAATCATTTTTATTTAACCATAACAAATTACCTAATAATAAGATGCAGTTTATGGTACACATATTCAATTTATGTGTTATCAAAATAGTACTTTACTGAATAATAATATTTATAAAGTTATCATAATGAAAATATTTTTACTAAATTTATGTTTTGAAGCTATTTCTAATACTATTTAAAATGAAAGACGCTCTATAATTAATTTTAAAATTAATAAAGTTTATTATGTTACTAATAAATACAATAATGATAAAGATGTAAAATTAGTTGATGCTAGTGAATAATATTCTTCTCTCTTTTTCATATCATTCAAGTACCTCTTCAGTGATTAAACATTCGATTATTATTATTGTTAAACAGTTAAAGTGATTTATTCTAAATGGCATAATATATTTAGAATATTTTTCATAATTTCTATAAACTTTGTTTAAGCCAGATATTTTTTGCATAAATACATTAGTGATAAATTCATTATTTGGATTTGCATACATTAATAACCACTTACTGCCTTACCAGAATCTAGCCAAAAATGTTATAGAATACTTTCCATCAATAAAAGTTAAATTTGTGTACACCCTAATCTGATCTGTTCATTAAAAAATCATATAGCATCAAAACAACTAAAAAATATACCTCTTATTCACCTTATGCCCAATCACAAAGGTTTTTTCACAAATGGAAGTAAGATCATTTGCTTGTCATTTCTGAGCATCTAATAATATGCTCCTTAAGTAATATGATCAGCTTTCCTTATAAAATAGACAAGATATTTTCATACTTTTGCATTAAATATTTACCAGACTAATTAAATTAAAAATTTATCTCGATTGACATATTATGAGCTTTTATATTAACTAAAAAGTATAATTCTAACTGGAGTTATGTAACATGTCATGTGAGCAAATTCTAACCTAAAATCAACACTTCTACCAAACATAATAAAATTTCTAGTCTTTATAAAAAGTTCATAAAAGATATGCATCAATTAACCATTACCGAATACAATAAGCAATAAGATGGGCATAATGTCCCTCTTTTTTTTTTAAATTACTGGTTGATAAAATCAAGATATATAATGGCTCAAAAAATATCAATAATTATTAATATAAATAAATAATGGTAAAACTTTTTGTATAGATTTTACACAATGCAACATTTTATTCCTACACTTTAATAATGGGTGACAATTTCAAGTATTCAACAGTCTTCCTCAGAAATTCTTTCAATATCTAAAAAGAAAAAGAAGATTCTTGGAAAAATACAAAATATAAATCTGAAAATTTGCACATATCTTGTACATGAATGACAGAGAGAATCTATATTTCTTTATAAATCCATGCAAGAATGATTTACAGAATGTCAGAGAAAAATCTATATTTCTTTATAAATTCATGCAAGTATTCTTCTGTAAAATTCAAAGTCATCACACTTTTATAAATAATTAATAATTTTTATTAATTTAATGGCTCTTTTTAATCAAAGTATGTATAGTTTTTCCATGCATATTGATAAATACCAGATAAAATATTTGAAAGTAAAGTGCAAGGATATGATATAAAATGGCTTCTCCTTTTATGACATCATAAGTTTCTGTGCATAGATTATATGCTAAGAAACAAATCCTCTCCACCAAAAACACAATATATTCATCTATTTATTACCCTATTATTTCTTTAGTCTTGGCTCATTTAATTTTTATCCATCCTCTCTCATTTAATAAAAACTGTTTTGATAGTTCCACAATTATGTCCTCATATTTTTCAATTTTGTTGTCAAACTTAAATTTAAAAAATTACTATCTATTTCACTATCTTTATTTTAACATTTCTATTACTCTATACAATTTGTCCTAATTCTTTTTCAACATTCTACACTCCAAAAATTAATGTTATATTCTCTCTTTCTCCAATCTCCATATAAACTATATTTACAACACAAATTCTTATTCCATTTTTACTTTCTTTCCCAAGTATCTAAAACTCCTGCTTCCTTTAATGTTAGCTTATATTTTTTCATATTTTATACAATTTTTATTGTTACATAACTATTAGTTTCTCATAAACTCTTTTTCTTTAACCAACTTATTATTTATTTATTTTCTTTCTCTATCTCTTATAATTACATATCTGTAATATATCTCCTACACATTTATCCTAATTATTGTATCATAGAAATTACATGCTTATCTATTAACTTGGACATTTTAAACATGTCTTGCTTAATGTATATGTTGTTGTCTCCACATAATCCAATTAAACACTGTTTTAACCAATCTATTTTCATTCATAATATATTGAAATTTTCCAAACCTTTTAAATTTATTTTTGATTTCTTTCATTAAAAAAAGGTCTATCCCATTTCATTTTGAGTAACCTTATTTGCTATTCCAATTCATCACCTAATATATATATTTTGTATTCTATGTAAAAATTTCTGAATTCCCTGGATAATACAAAGAATCATTTACAAATGATAAAGTAGGCACCATCACCATTTTCCAAATAAAAATAATGATTCTTATGCTGACCCTCTAATAATATCAAAAGATGGTGTAAAAAGTATACATTTTTTTGTAGATATCATAAACATAGTAATTTTGACTACTCTTGCAAAACTGAAATACAATGCCTATAACATTTCAAAATTCATAAAATTATAAGCATCAAAAAGTCTATATTAAACATAATCACACCATTTAATATACATACCCTTATGTAAGAATAAACTTTACAAATCTCAAAAAATAGCAAGATGTATATTACATCCTGAAAAACCATAATAATAAAGTGGTATTCTAACTAGTGAAGCTGCAAATATGGTTTTACATGTTTGTGCTTCACCTGTTACTAATTATATAACTACTAACATGAGTTTAAACCCAACATAGCACCAGTATCTAGCAATAGGTGATACCATATATATATATAACTATATGAATTTAAATGGATCTTTACTAAATTCAAATATTTTATGGAAAATTATGAAAAAACATTTATTTTTCTTTTATAAATTATCAAAAAATTTTAAGTTCTTTTACATCTTTAATTCGTGTATGTATATATATATAGGATAGATAAATAATCTTATATATTGTAAATAAAATTTTTTATAATTTATGTAAAATAAAATTGACATTTAAGTCACACAATGCAATCAGTAGATCTTGAGATTTTGGTGAATCATTGTACCATTCTAAAAAAATATATAAAATGTTATAAATACCAAAGATTCTTTAATTAAATTTCACTTTGCTAATTGATCGGTATTTCCATACCATATATGGAAATGTAGGCCAATTTAGTTAAAATTTCATTTGGCTATCGATCGGACTTTCCATACCATATATGGAAATGTAGGTCAATTTCAGATATAACCAAATATACTGAGTTTGAAACAATGGCTGGCCAGAATTTAATCAGATTAAAATCTAAACAAAAATGTAATGGGAACAAAAGATTATGTCCTGTTTCTAGATATGTGTGAAATGAATAAAATATCTTGCCACAAGGCAGCATTCTTTAAATAGTTGCATTAAGTATAAATAGCTAATTTTTTTGGTCATCAATATACTTATTCTAAGTCTTATCTCAGAGTCCTATCACACTTTATGTCTGTTTAATTGTTGAAATAAGTAATGTTGGAGTAAAAGAAGTGACCATTTGCTTTCCCATACCTCTGGAAATCTCATCTCCCATTCATTATGCCAAAGCTTGAAACGTCTGGGTGAATATGTGTACTGTTCAAAGAAGACATTTACCTGAAAGTGGAACTTTAAATCTCTACTGATGCCTGTTTCCAATCCAAACCAATTTATGATCATGATCCACTGATCACCTCCATCGCGTCATCAAGTTGGCCAAGGTAACAAAACGTCTACATTGCCATCAACTAGTGACCTCTTAATTAATCTAATTCTTATTTAAAACTATATTGTAAGCCTTTTCTTTAATTCTTAAAAATATCTTTTGTAAAATGTTAAATAATGTCTATACAATTTATTCTAATACTTATATGAAGTTCTTAAATGTTGGTATGACAATTTAGATTGAATCTTATTTTCTTATAATTTGTAATTTTGATTTATTTTAATATGCCAAGTTGTTATCCAACCCCGCAAGTAAGTTTAAACTTCACTGCTCAGAGTTTCTCCTATTAAATAGTTGGAGATGTAAATTTTCGGTTGTTTTCTCATCCTTGGTGTTCGCCTTAAGATGTCACTACTTCTAGGTAAATTCCTAGAAATATACCGTTTCACCAGCCTTCACCCAACAAAAGAGGAATTTTTCTACGTTATAAACGCAGAAAAGTCCTCACGTTATGTTGGACGGAGGAGGCGGCGGCGACAGAAGCCAACACAAAGAGACTTCTTTCTATGAATAAAACACAGAAAGAGTTCCCGACAGCTGCCGGTTATGGCTTTTTTTCTATGCTAAAAGCAAAGAGAAAGAAATGCCTTGATCGGCTGCCGTAGTAGTCGATTTTGTTCATCATTTTCTCGTAATAGTAGAATATCTATTTTCTCTGTAGTTTCGTGTGAGAGTGTGTGTCTTTGAAGCAGTCGTAGTTTTTTAAAATTTGATAAGACGTCTATTTTTTTTAATGTGTTGTAACTTACTTTACTGTTGTAAGTTTAGTAATAATGTCCTGAAGATTCCATTATGAAGGGGTAACCCTCAAAAATTGCTTTTAAGGGTGCGAAAGGGAAAAAAAATTAAAGGATCACGCGAAAAGTACCGTTTTCGCGAGAATTCGTCCGTGACCAGTTACTTTTGCTATATATATACGCACAAACAAAAACAACCCACTGTCTAATTATTAGGAATTACTTGTCCGAAAAATAAAATTAGTCGGGTATTATTTTTTTTTGTTTTGTTACATTTATTATTTCAAAATAAGATTAGTTTTTATATCTACACACTAACAAAAACAACCCAGTTCCTGATTAATTACTGTCTTTAAAAAAAAAAAAAGCAAATTCAACGGGGTTTGATTTTTTTCAATGGAGTCTTTGAATTACGGTTTGTTTGTTTTTATATATACACAAGATTTACCAAAAAAAAAAAAAAGAAACCCACTTTCTGATTAATTACTGTCAAAAGAAACGCAAATTAGTCGGCTATCATTTTTAAATTTAGTATTTCAATAACGGTACCCTTTTTATATAGACAGACTTAACAAAAACAACCCACTTTCTGATTTATTACTGTCCCCCCCCCCCCCAAAAAAAGAAAACGGAAATTAGTCGGGTATCATTTTTCAATCGAGTCTTTTAATGACGGTCCTTACTAATAGTAGTCGGATATCAATTCTAAATTGTAGTATATAAATTACGTTACTTTTGATAGATTTAGAATTACGTCTTGCTTTTTTAATAAAATGATTGATTTACTCTTGACCAAAAATACCGTAACTTTAAAAAAAAAGACACACATAAAGTCCAAAAAAAAAAATGAGAAAAAGCCCCGTAACTTTAAAGACACACACAAACTCAAAAACAATCTAAGATTAATAAACATTGACTTATTACGTCTTGCTTTTGAATCAAATTATTGATTTACTCTTGCAAAAAAAATACCGTAACTTTAAAAAGACATACCTAAAGTCCAAAAAAAAAAAAAAATTCGAAAAAGCCCAGTAACTTTAAAGACACACCCACAAACTCAAAAACAAGATAAGATTAATAAACATTTACTTATTACATCTTGCTTTTGAATAAAATTATTGATTTACTCTTGCAAAAAAAAAAAAAAAAAGACCGTAACTTTAAAAAGACACACGTAAAGTCAAAAAAAAAAAAAAAATTAGAAAAACACCGTAACTTTAAAGACACACAAACTCAAAAACAAGATAAGATTAATAAACATTTACAAAAATGAAAAAAACTAACATCATATAATAGTATTAGTTAGTAGAATATTTTATTACAAATCTAAGAAATCAGATCTTTTTAGATCAAATCGATCATTTAGGTCAGGCCCGGAATCGTTATATGTATATGTTTTTGATTAGCATCAACGCCATCTTAAGGCGAACACCAATGATGAGAATACAACCAAATTTTCTTTAAGGTTAATTATTATAAGCTCGCTTGGTTTTATACCGATTATTTTATATAATGATGTTTACTTTTAAATGGCAGGTATGCCTGTACTTAGCTATTCTTATTAATTATAAAGTAAATCCTTACCTATTCATTGAAATGTCTAATCAATTTATTTAATTAAATCTCACCAGAAGTGAATTTAATATTTAATGTATCATCTGCCTATATGTGATTTATGATTTTATTTTGTAAATTAATATGTTAAGTTATATGTGCATTGATCATTTATAAAAATGTCAGGAGATATTTTAAAAATGTGGGAGAAAGCAATCTATCTCCTTTGTCTTTATATTCTGATCCAATTTTACATTTTCTTAGGCATTAGTTAATCACCCATGGTTGGTTTCTGTTAGGCATTCCACTACACCAGGTAGCATATTATTTATACAGTATTAGTTTACCATAGCTATTACTGGTATGAACTATCTATATATTGTAAGGGTTATTGGAGTATCATTACAATCGTTTAATCCATTGCTTTTCCTGCTTTGCCAAGCACCATGGGATCTTCGGCACACCTGGACTCAATCCTCATTATCCCTCACAAAGTAGATACTTTTTCTATTAGGGATCTCTTTCAGGCACTTCTAATGGATACATGTATGGAAAAATATTGATAAACTGTCCCAACATGCTAGCTTGTGCCACTATTCCCGAGATATGTTCTTGGCCGTCGTACAGTCATATTCTCACTCTTGTGCCACTATTCTTCAGAGCTATGTCCTTGGCCATCGTCAAGGCATAGTTTCACCTTTGTGCAAATATGACAAAACTACCCAGTGTCTTAAGTGACCTCTTTCATATATACGATTGTAAACTGTAACGTAATGCCACCTTTATTATTATTAATTTATTTATACACTTACAATGCTATCTGTAAGCCGTAACTGGATGCTTTTCACCACCCATTCTGTTTAATTCTCCAGGTCAGATTATATAATTGCAGCCTATTCTAGGCTGAACTATCTTACTCCCGCCTATTTGAGCGATCTCCCAAATCTAAAAAAAATGTGACCACGCACGTTTTTAAAATCACACATCATAATGTGAATTTATAATATTTTGAATGAGGATTAAACTATAATGTGTTGTTGATTATCTAATTAATTTATTCCATAACCTTGGCATATTAATCACACCAACCAATTTTAGTTATATATTAACCATACCAACCAATTTCACATTTATATTTTAATCACACAAAACAACTTTTTTATGTATAATCAAATATTTTAACTATATGTGTAACTTCAAATGATTTATTTAATTAATCCAGATGCCTGATTGCAAATCAAACCCTCGACAAATTTGTAATAAGAATTTTAGACATTCTACAGACATAAATTTTGCTTTATTTATAATCATTAACTACCATTTAATCATTTAATAAATTTGTTAGATCATTTCTCTGTATTATAGTATTTATCATTCATTGCCTGAAACTCATCTTAATTATTTGATTAAGTTATATTATTCCCTAATTGAATGAAATTTTCTTTAGTCTTATTAATAAAATCCTTTTTATTCAATGTTTCCTTGAATATTATTACGGCTCTGAATATTAAGTAATAGTCTGCACCCATTTTATATTCCATAGAAACTATTAATTAATCATTTGAATGTGTTATTGATTTCCAAGTCTCTATGTTCATCCTGTTCTCATTTCTGGGACTGGAGTCAATGGGAATCTTGTAGTATCCACAAAAGCGTTACTCATATAATCATATACCCTGGAGCACAGGCAAATAAGTTAACATTTAGTATTGTTCCTGACTTATGTATCTTGCACATGCAAGATTGATGTACTTTTGCTTTGATTCTAGGTCTTGTTGAATGAACAAATGATTTTGACTGATACACTAGTAATATTAGTTTTATCTTTTGCAAAAAAACTTTTCAAAGATAAATGTTTAATGACACAAGCCCAAGCTAATGTAATAAAGATAAATAATATTCCTAAACTTTTTTATTAGGAAAATATAGTGTGGTGAATACTGAAACAAAAAGTAAGTTTTATTAATAATGAACATTAATAATAATAATAATTAAATGTTTAGTCATGATGTTTGTTGCTATATTGAAAATAATAACTAAGTGAATCCAGGAAGTTTTAGCTCTTGGGTCCATCACTCTATCACAATGCTAAAACACAGAAGATAATAATGATCATTAAATGCCTAGCAGACATAGAAAATTAACATATTGTCTAAAATCTTTATGGCCCTACCATTAAACCAGTCATTAAACAGAAATTCTATGTTCAAATAATAAAGTACCTGCAATAAATTTTTCACTTACTATTTACTTGGAATATTCAAGTTAATGTGAAACATGCCATGTTTACAAGCTCTAATGTTGAGATTAGAATAAATTGCCATTAAGTCAGTGGCAAATTACATCTGAAACTGATCATGTGTTACTGTTTAATCATAGCACCCTATTACCTAGTTATATTAATTTGCATCATGATAAAAAATGGATTTAAAAAGTATAATTTATCAAATTTTTTATGATGCTGTATCTATGCAGGAGCTTTCATTCATCATGACTAATTTATTCTAAAAAAAAAAAATGAATGTAATGAATCAATTCATGATAAATGAGCACTAATCTTCCATTAGAATAATAAGAAAAATATCTAACTTGAACTCCAGCCAAATAAAATGTGAATGATATATACTTAAAATAGTTTACTTTACATACAAAATTAAGTTGACATTAAAGTATATATACATTAGATTTTTTTTAGAAATAAATGGATTAATTTTTTGTCTTGTCTAAGTAAACTCCATATGTAATTGGGCTTTTCAAAAATAAATTTAGAATTTCAGGAGATAAAAATTAAAAAGTTATTTGTAATATTTGAACAAGCTGCTAGTCATCTTCATTTTTTTATTTTTCTGTAGATTCATTTTCATTCAAGAAGGGGAGGGATGTAATTTTATTCTTCTAGGATTAAAAAAACCAAGTTAACATTTTTTTTATTTTTTATAAATTATTGTATTTAAGGTTACTTTTATTAAAAGTGCACCTTTTTTTTTTTTAAAATGCCTATATATAGAGAGCAAAACATAGTATATTATTTTTGCACATTTATCATTGTTCTCATGTTGTAGAAAATAGCTACCATTTTGTAAAACATTTTGCATATTTTTTTTTATCTCAAGCATTGTGAAATGCTTGTATTTAAAGAGCTTTCATGATATTGAGAGGAATTTGTTATAAGCTCTACTATTATTGGATCAGAATCATGAGAATTCATAGTCAATGAAAATTAGCTCTATAGGACTCCTGCTCTCCATAAAAGTAATTTTCATTTTCACAAGTTGCAAAATAAAACATTTTTAAGTGTTATAACTTTTTTTATTTAACCATATTTCAAATAGATTATTATTGCAAATAAGAATAAAAAAATATATAAAAATTGGAGTTACTTTTGGAATTCTACATATATTCATTTTTCCTTTTTAAATTATATAACTTCGATTTTTAAAAGGTCAAAAAAAAATCTTTATTAATGATATATAAATTAACAATAAAGTTAATTAAATGGTAATAATTAGTCAGTAATATTAATAAAAAAGTATATATATATATTGAAATGGTAGATTTTGCTTCTGTATCATTTCATCTCAAGTTTGATTACTGACCCTGTCTGTGCTTGGTTCAAACCCCATTAAAATAAATATGAGTACTATCATGGCTATGTGCATTGCATTATATATGTATCTATAAAGCAATGCTGTTAGTACCAATTATGTTAAATATTATGCCGGATTAATCTGTTTTATTATTAGAAAATCTTTACATTAAAAAATTAAATATAAAAAGTCAATTTATTAATGTGTTTAGTTAGAAATTTGTATGTAGACGTATAATCCAACCTATATCATTATACATATATAGGGTGGCATAATTTAGTTTTGTTGAAAGTTAGCTCATCAATTAAAAGCAAAATAGTTGTAAATAAAATTTGCATCAAGTCACTGCACCTGCAGTAAAATCAATTTAAATGTAGGAAAATTGTGTACTCTAATTTGTTTACAACAAAACTGTTATACAGTAAAATCACTGGACTGGTACTATTGAAGTTCCTGGGTGGGATTTTGAATGCCTTGAGAAATTAAACAAAGATTTGAAATCAATTTGTGAAATCTGGAATTTTAATGTAACACTAATGGGGTCTCGGGTGAAATAAATTCTCCATGAGTAAGTGTTTGGGACTAATATGTATAAATGGGCCATCTTTTGGGCTTGTAAGGACACACACTAATATTTGTAAGAAAGATTGCCACTATACTCCATGCCGTTCAAAATTTTGATGTGTGGTTAAGGAAGTCGAGTTTTGCTGCTTTTCCATGGGAAAAGGGTGAGTTTTTACTGCCATTCAATGCACATAACCACCAGAAGAAGACACCATGAGCTGTCATAAAAAAATTTACCACCTCGCCTGAAGTCCAAGTGCTTACAATCTCCAACTGAATGAAAAGGTGGTAACATAAACTCAGAACTGCAGAGCTCTTAATCAATTAATGTTTAATATTTAATTTCATAACTTTAAAGCTAGCTAAATGTAAAATAAACCAGTGAACATTCAAATTAATATTATTTTAAACTTTGTCTAAATTCATTAACCTTTAAATTATGTAACTTGCCTACCTAAATTCTATCCTATTTAAATCAAATTAATGTTCTACATAATTGTTATTATCTATCATTGCGGTTGTGCCTACAATTTCACTATGATTATTTTAAAATGTATTTGATTATTTCTTATATGTCAATGCTTCGAAACAGCAAACCTTTAAATTTAATAACTTTTAGAGAAGATATCATTAGAATTATCTTCATGTAATTAGATTGATAATATAATTACTCCCTTAAGTAGCTTATATATAATGCTAGTTAAGAATTGGCTCCTATTAGCAAAATCAATAAAGCTATTGTTAAAGCACTTTTAATTTTAAATATGTTATATCCTTATTGGTTGGCAGATTAGATTTTATTAGATATAAATAACTAATTAATGTTTTTCTGTATCTTTTAAATAATGGGACCTCAGTAAGGCCATCCTATTCTTTTATTTCAGGGATATGCATCAGTAAATCCTGAAGCCTAATGCCAGGCAAGCGAGTAAGGCATCCCAGCTCTTGAACCATAAATGTTCACATTCTGAGTAGCAGAATGTTAGTCCTAAGGTACCAGCGTTAGTGACAAAAACCCTAGAGAAATGTAATCTATCCTCAGGGCCATTTATTATTAATATTTGCCAGTGCTATAGCCTATATTGGCGATCCATAGCAGCCAAATCTATCTCCTTATGAATTAATATTCAGCATTAGTCTGAAACCATCTCTTGATTTTTAGGTTCTTTCTATCTCAACTAGCTTGTTTATGTGCTCATCCTTTACATCAATACATATAATATAATGTTATAATGAATAGTGTATCAAAGGCTAGTAAAATTACATATGAAATAGCAACCATAACCTTAGAGGTTAGGATTTGGCATTTCTACCATAGGCATAATCCCAGTGATTGTACATATACACACACTCCTATTAAATTAATATGTAAAGATGAGAGAGTATGATGTTTTGCATCTACTATAATGCCTGCGTGCATTTGTCACACCTGTGAATCATGTTCTTTATATTTGTTCATTTGTTTACTATAAATATATATTTAAATTACCTTGGTTTCCTAAGATTTCTCATAGACTAATTTCAATCCAATTCAGTGTTAATTATTATATTAAATAGGAATGATATATGTGCATTAATGTGAGATTATAAATACTACCTAGATCAATACGCCATTGGCCTCTTATAATTTTGTAGTCAGCTTTTGGTAAATAAATCCCGAGTCTCATGTTTCTCCCTGCCCTGTGCCAGTTGCAAAGAAATAGAAACTGAGTGTAATCTCAGGTATGTAATTCATAAGGTGTTGGGTTATGGAGTACTGGTAAAGAAGTTGAAGCCTGGTCAGATTAGGGACTTCATCATCCCACTTTGGTCAGCTTTTGTCTATTTGCCTGGATTCTGTGACATGAATGTACAAACTTGATCGGTACAATATACTGAGACTGTTATGGTCCCCATGGTATATAACAACATAGCAGTATGTTCACATATATATATCTAAAGTTGAAAGAAAAAGTAGAAATAAACACAGACAAAATTTTTTTATAGATATTTTTCTATATTGCACTGGGACGAGGGTTAAGGATTAAATAAATTTGAATTAAAATTTTTTTTTATTACAAATTAAATATTTAAAAAAGGTCTAATTAATATTTTATTAATTCTGATTTTGAAATTAAAACAAACATTTTTATGTTACTGGTAATTATAAAATTCCACTATCTATTTTGATTAGCAAATTTTTTGTAATTAATGCTTATATAACATATTTTGATAAAATTCCACAAAATTGTTTTTCAGAGGATTAAGTTAAATTGAAAAGTGTCATTAATTTTTTTCAATCAAGATAGACAAAACTTAATTTTTAATTACTGTATTTTTTTTTTCCACTCTGTCTATAAAAAGGTTTGGAAAAAAAATTAAGAGAGTTTTTTAAGAATTTTACAGATTATGGCAGAGTTACCATAACGTTTTAACTGAAAGCAGGAGAGTGAAAGTTCAACTGCTGCTACTAGTTCACTACAATAGTTTGGATTCACATGGAAGTAAAGGACCTGAAACTCACTGCAGTTCAACAGTTACCTGGATTATATTTTTCCTGAAAATAACAATAAGCCAGTCTACTGTTTAGAAGGGACCAACTTACCCAGAGGCCATCAGCTTGCTGAAGGATTAATTACATGTATGCTGTTTACCTATATGCAGAGAACCATAAATAAACATGCTGTGTCACATGTATATAGTGCCACTGGTGAGATACTTTAAATAATTTCTTTATTGAAAATGACATTTAAAATCTATAATTCAAAAGTAAGCAAGTAAATAATTTTTGCTTGAATTAAAAGTCTAAAAAACAAATGATTGATTCATAGATAATTTTTTTTTTAAAAAAGGAAGTAAATTCCAAAAAGCTTTCTGAACCTGTCAAAAATGTGAAATGACTATCAAAAAATTAATGCTACTTTTTTTTTCAAAAAACAGAACAACTTTTTTTTCTTTACCACTAGATAATGAATGAATTAATAACTGATTCATATTATTTTTTTATATATCAACATGTATGTGTAAACTGTATGTATACTTACAATATGGAATTAATGGTAAAAATACATTTTTAATAATTTTATTATTTTGACAAATTAAAATATCACATGATATAAACAACAATGTGTGCACACATTTTCATGTGCACACACATATGTTAAAGCAGTCATTATTTATATAACATTAAAATGTAATAACTTTATTATTATTATTATCATTATCACTATCATTATCATTAACACTATCATTATCATCATCATCATCATAATAATAATAATAATAATAATAATAATAATAATAATAATAATATGACAATTCCCATATGTTACTGTATGTCTGTGTGCTTATATGGATCCATGTCCGGTAGACAAATATACATTAAAATTAATATTTTTTATTATACAATTCAAATATGTTCATAAATTATTATACCACATATCTGCATGCTTATATATGTGTTTTATGTAAATCTATTAAAATATATTTGTAATTACAATGTAATTAGGGGATTTATTTTTGTATTAATCAAAATCAGAAAGCTTAATTTAAATGTATAGCCATATTCTGAAGTCCTTAATTTCATTTTTATTGTTATTAATAAATTGATATTTCATTGTTAAAGTTATTCCAGTGAATTTACTCAATCCTAGTTTTAGAATGTTATATTATCTCTTGTCCACAGTAACAATTATAGAGCTTTTATTCTCTAAGCTAGATTCATGCATAACGATCTGTTATATAAAAGGAATTTATATTTAGTGTTTATGGACATCCAGTTGATGATGATTTCATTACTTCTCTAATGCTGGATAGTGCAAAGGGGATATTCTTTAAAGTCCATGCATTTACTTTTGTGTAATGCTAATGAACTTGCACAAACTTAAATAGTTATTTAGTCTAAGGTCTGCACTGATCTATCTCTCATTATATTCATGCTCATTTCATTTTTTTATATATTTAAATTTTATATTTTTCCACTGACTTGGGATGATGGGTTTCCATCCCCCAGATTTAATTGAACGTTAATAAAATCAGAATGCTGAATTTATATTTATAGTATACTCAGCAGATCTTAATTTCACTTTAATTGTTATTAGTAAGTTGATATTTTATTGTTAAAATTATTCCAGTGAATTTATTTAATCCTAAAATATTATAAATCTCTTGTTCACAATAACAATTATAAAGCTTTTATTCCTGAGCTAGTTTCGTGCATAATGGTCTGTTTTATAAAAGGGGTTTATATTTAGTGTTCATGGACATCCAGTTGATGATAATCATGAATTGGCACAAAGGGGATATCCTTTAAAGTCCATGCACTACATTTTATTTAATTTAGTATTAAATAGAAATTAAGTTTATAGGTGGCCAATACATTAATGGTACTAAATGGCAGAGTATTGAAAATAATCAGCATGTTTGAGTATGCCAGCATTATTGTTTTATATTCTGATGGATTAGCATTTAAGTTTGTGCATCCAAACTATTGTTTAAATAATCTGCCCCCAAGCTGGCAAGGACTAAATAATTAGCCCGGTCTATAATAGACCCATATCAAATCCAGTCACAAGATGGACTGTTGATTTGTTTTTATTATTGATCATTCATGATTATGAATTATTATTACTTTTGATATAATGTTGGTGAACTTTTGGTTTTGTGCTGATCTTTCAGAGACATTTCTCATGATCATTTCTTGTATATTTAAATTTTTATTTTGACTTGGGGTTGATGATGATGACTGCCATCACCCCAGATTAAGCCCAATGTGTCCATACCATTATAATATATACATGTGATAAAGAAATTGAAAAAAAATTTGTTAAAGATAATATTTTCATTCATTTTAACATTATCTAAATAAGACTTATTTTTCTTATTGCATTTGGTTATAAAATTTGAATTACACATAAATTAAATATTTGTTAAAGTCTCTATAAAAGTAATTGTGCTATGTCTATATCAGTTAAACACTTAATTATCACTGATAATTTTTATTATTGCTTGCTACGCACAACACAATTTATTCTAATATTTAATATTTAGAATTAATATTTTAATGGGTTCTCATGCTTGAAACAACAACAGAAGAAAAAGTTTGTAGTAGCTCATAATTGTTTCATGATGTTTCTGCAAAAATAAAAATTATAAAAATAATAAAAGTCTTGCTTTTGGAGAAGATTTAATGATGTGTTCCCCAATTTTCTGTATGCGTATGTTAAATGCCCCTTAGTTCTCATTTGAAACACATTTCCTGCCTCCATTTACAGTCTTTTGCTTTGTAGCCAATTTTCCCACAGCAGAAGCATTTAGTTTTGTCTTTCTATTTGAATTCAAGTTTATGCAGATTTATATATGTTTTATCCATCTTAAAAACTTGGGTATCAATACTCTCTTTAGATCTAAAAGCCTGTGCCTGTTCTAATATTAGTTCGTATGCTATTCCTTTCTTTATCACACTTTTATAGGTTAGATCAGTTTCTGTTAACAACTGTTGATGGAGTCTATCATCAGACATGCACCATAATAATTGAGCCATCAATATTTCTTCAACAAAATCCCCATACCTATAATCTTTCATTAGTTTCTTCAGGGCTGAATTATATTGTTTTAATTTTCTGCTCTTTAACTGTTTCCAATTTCTTAGCTGTAGCCAGGCTATGTGGCAGGATGGGTGAGGGCTAAAAAATTCATTTAATTTTTTAATTACTTCTTCAAATGATACATTCTCATTTACGGGGGTTCATAAAACTTATTTACTATTTCAATAACTTTTTTTCTGGAGAAACATAAAAATGCTGTGACTTTATGCTTATTGTTCTCGATATCATTTAGAATGAAAAAATCTTCAACTTGTAATAAGTATAATGGCCATTAGGCAGCCTTTCCTACATCAAACTTTCCAATAGAATTTTGCTCAAATGCAGACATTTTAAAATTCTCTAAACTTAATTGACTTCAAATTACTAATTTTCTCTCTAGGATAGGTTAGAACTAACTGACTGCAATAAGTTTTGCTGCAGTAAGAATAACAATTTTTTTAATCTAATTAATATCAGCATTACATGTAAGATGTGCATTCACATGAGACATTAAACAAATGCAATTATAGTTATATGCACACAATAAAATACATATATAGCGGATATATAAAGTCCAAATGCTAATCTAGTTAATATATCTACACACTAATATATATATATATGTAGTTATATAAAATCAAATGCTAATTGAGCCTATATACATTCAAACAAATACATATAGGTAGACATATAAAGTTCAACTACTAATCAGGCTAGTCTATAATATCTGATCATAAATTAATAGAAACACAAGTCCTTTTATGCTTATTAAATCTGTTTACTAATTAATACAAGGTAGGAAACATTTATCTTTACACTATAACTGATTTTCAAACCTGGGTGGTCCTTGAGGCATTCAAAATAATAATAACATCAGTGCAATCTGCAAAAACCCTAATCGACTTATTGAACCTTCAGGAACAGAGAACCTGGATGTCTAATTATTTCCCCTGCTAGTTCTCTTCTGCTGCTTCTTCAGGTAGCACAGTCGTCTCCCAAATGATGATAAAATGCGCACTGCATTTTCTTTCTTTCTGAACTTTTTTATGTGTTCCGGCCCCTTTTGTTTTCTGGAGTAGTCTATATTTGGAAAATGCGGATGATATTTTTTATCAGCACCATTGTAATTTAATTAGTATTTTACTAGTATTAATTAAATTTCTTTTGTTATCTGATTGTTTATTTCTCACTTCTAGTAATCTATTGTAAACTATATGTTTTGCTTAATTGCATTTTTACCGAATTCTGATTAATCTGATTATGACTATTTTTATTTCATCACTAGATTAATCTTATAACTTATTAAATACATATTTTAAACTTGATGCTTCTGCAAAAATAAAATTTATAAAAACAACAATAATCTTGCTTTTGGAGGAGGCAATTTAATAATGCATTAAAATCTTAATAATACTTGAATTAAGATATTATTTCAATTACAGCAACAATAAAATTAATATAAATGATAAAAATAACATTAAATAAATACAAAACTGAAATTGCATATTTTTAATTAACACAAGCTATAAAAATTACAAACCTGATCCTTCAAGGATTCTGCTTAACTCCCTGGTAAATAACACATTTGCAAGTTTGCTGTTGAAATAAAATGCAAAAGTAAAAAATTTTTCAGCATTTAAATTGTCAAAGTCAATGGTACCCCATCGATGACCTCTGGAAGACACTACTACAATTCGGCTAGGTGAAGATTTTTTAAGCAAATCTGTACAAATCAAAAAAATATTTTATTAAAAATGTATTTTTTAAAATTAAAAGAAAAAATTTAAAATTCTAATTAAGAGTAAAATAATAATAAACATCGCATTCAAGATCTTGATTTTAATCATACCTGCTTGGATTTCAATGTTTTCCAGCTTATGTTGAAATTTAATAATCTATTCTGATACAATTTTTAAATAAAAAAATAATTAAAAATTCTGCCCTCCAGTTTATTTAAATATATTATATATAGATAATCATATAAATTTATAACAATATAAAAACAAAAATGTAAATAAAAAGATATTATCTTCTTATGGAAGAGATAAAGAAAATACTATAAAAGGGGGTGTTGCCTATCTCCAATTTTATTTACTATATATTTAGATGAATTATTAAGTGAGAAAAGGATTATTCATTTTTATGAAGTTTGCTAATGATATGGTAATATTTCCAGATAATGAGGATCAGCTTAACAAATTATTATGGAGGAGTGATAAAACGTTACAAATTTAAGATGAAAATAAATGCAAATAAAGCTAAAGCAAGAAAAGTGATGACGAAAATAGATTAGTGTTTTAAATAATTGGAAAATTAGGAGTAGAGATTATTCTGTGACTCATTAAAATTGAATATAAAAAATAATTTTACTAAATGTTTCATTTATATTGTAGATTTATATAGAGAAGAGACATGGCCAATAACTGGAGGTTTTAGGGAAGAATGAAAAGATCATTTGGAGAGATAATTTTAAAAGTATTGAAGATAATAAGTTTTAAAAAGACTATTTTCTTGAGGAAATAATAAAGAAAAAGATGAGTTTAATTGATTATACATTTTAAGACAGAGAAAGTACAAGGATATGCTAGAAGAAGACATAAAAATGTAAGAATAAAAATTAGGAAAAAAATTTAATTGAGAATCTTAAAAAGAGAGAAAGTTACAAACATTAAAAGAAGATAATCTGTTTTGGTATATGAGACCTGTTTTTGACAGATAATTAATCAAGATAATGATTACAGTTAATATTTGAAAAAATGAAAAAAAAAATACAATGCCAAAGTGACCATTATATTTATATAAAAGCATGATTAAAAAGAAATGTTACAAAATAATTTGAAATACCAGAAACGAAAAAATTGAAATTTTAAAAGGCAAATTAAATTTTAAAAGAAAAAGAAAAGCCATTCCAGAAGAAAAGATAAGAAATAAGAATTTGAGGAAAAAAGAATGACTTAAGGAAATGAGAATAAATGTATAGTGAAGATTGTATAAATAGAAATAATTAATGACGTGTTTTTTTTTTGTTTCAAAATGATGAAGAGAAAATATGTAAGATATGTTTTTTTTTAATCAACGAAAAGAAAATGAGCTGATTACATATGTAATTAATAAAATAAGAAAAGTAAAAATAACTTTGATATGGCTGTCTTAATAAATTAAAATATACTAATTGAATCTGTAAATGCAGAATTTTATTAGTGAGAAAATAAAAAATTCAGAGATATATAAAGAGGAGAGGAGGGGGGGGTCAGCAGATTTTTCCATTTTGCAATTGTGCGCGACAAATTGTGTTTCCTCCACCATTGGCCAGTTAACAAAAAAGATATATAGCAAAGAGTTAGCACATACCGATCTCGAGCACCAGTTATCTGAAAGTTAATGAACTGGTTCTTAAGAGCACATTCTATAATACCGGCCAGGTGGCGGGCACCATTTATTTTTTTCAACCAGATGGCGGGCATCATTCATTTTTTCAATGTAAATTTATAGTTGGATATTGTTAATAATACATATAATGTACAAAAAAATATTTATTTCAAAAATAAAATTTTAACATATAAATAACGTTTATATTTTTATGCTACAAAAGTATAGTATGCCCTACAATTTGATTACAATATAATACAATAATTTAAAAGAAATTTGAAAAATTAAATTTATTTGTATCAGATAAATAATTTTTTATCGTGTTCGGATAGCGGTGGGCACACGTAAAATGGTCTGCGGGTGCCATGGTGCCCACGGGCATAGGTTGGGGACCCCTGGGTTAGAACTTTATACAGATCGTCCTGATATTATTATTTTATATAAGCTTGACAAGGCTCTCTGAGGATTTACAACCAAATGGTAAAGTATTGTTTGATAGTTATAAATTTATGAGAGATAGTAAATAATAATTATCTTTAGTTAAGGATCGCTTTATTTAATAACAAAGGCATTGGAGATTTCATTTTTAAACTTGTGCTGTTTAGAGTTGTGTATCATTGGAGGATTTGTTTGTCATATCAATAAATACATAATTTTAGCATATAGAATTCGTAAGTTTATTGAACACTATTTTAATGTACTATGATGTGATATTTTAATAGTTTGTTTTGCAAATACATAGCAAAAGGTGGTGCAGCAAAAAAACCTGAACCTAACTGTAGGAAACTAAGCCTAAAGTTGTGCAACGGACATGGTATATTACGCAAATTAAAAATTTTTTTGTGCTGAATGATATTCAAGATAATAAATAAAAAATAATTACTCTCCTGTATCTGGCAAGATGGAAGGTTATAAATATTATAAATAAATATTTTGAGGAACCAATAGATGAGTTAATCATCTATGATGCCATAGTGAGAAAATTGAATGATCATTTTAGCCCAAAACCATTTAACACATAGCCAGATTAATGTTAAGAAATATAAAGCAATATAATGGTGAAACTATTAAAGAGTATAATATAGTGTTGTGAGAGTTATCAAAAATTTGTAATTATAACAATTTTGTAAACCAAGTACTTTTGAATCAGTTATTATAGGGAATCTCAGATGATAAACTTCATCAAAATTTATTTATGGAGGCAGATTTAACTTATGAGGGTGCAATTAAGAAGGGAAAAGCTTACAAGCTAGTAGAAGAACAGGCTTTGGTGTTCAGAAATAGAAATGAGAAAGATTTGAAAATGTTAGTGTGTAAAACAGAGTGAACACATAAGAACAAAGAATGGGGAGTTGACAACATAAAAAAATAAGAAAGCTATTAGTTTTTTCTGCGGAGCAAAGGACCATTTTACAGTTTTTCAAATGAAAAAATGGGACGTGTTACAAATGTAAAGTTAGAGGGCATCTAGCAAAAGTATATAAAAAGGCTGAAAGTTTACAGAAGTATGATGAAACAGAAAATAAAAAGCTGAAGAGAGGGAAACTGAACAGCATTCAGACAATAAAAAATATATAAGGATTAATGAAAAACAAGTTCATGACAAAATTAGGAATATGGGCTACAGAAGTAGAGAAGGAGATAGATAGTGGATTGGAGATCATATTAATATCAGACTCACTATAGAAAAAAATGACAGGGAAAAATAACATGAAAATGAACACGTTTATAAAGATGCCGAGATAGGTATTAAGGGACTAGTTGAAGTACCAATTAAATATAGAAATAGAGAGATAAAACTTCTTTTGTATAGGGCATGAATGGTTCAATATGGTTGGAATCAATATAAGTATAATTAAAATTATTATGATGGAATGAATAATGACACAAACTTTTCCTAAATTATTTGAGAATGATTCAGGCTTGATGAATACAAACCTGGTAGATGTGGAGTTAATACAGAATATAACTCCAATAAATATGTAAAGCAAAAAAGATATCATTCGTGCAACATACCAAAGTAGAAAACAACTTCAGATTTAGTAGCAAGCAGAGAATTAATGCCTGTCGAAGTTTCAGAATGTGCCATGCCTATTATAGTTATAACAAAATCGAATGGACAATTCAGACTTAGTGGGGATTACAGAGTTACCATAAATAGGTTTTTAGTAAGGGGGTCTATCCAATGTAAAACATGAAAGAAATATTTGCAGCATTAGTAGATGCAAAAGTTTTTATGAAGCTGGATTTAAAGTCAGCATACCACGAAACAGCAGTGACTGATAAAATGACGCAAATGCTAACACAAGTGACACTTTTTGGCTTGTTTAAATGTAACAGATTATTGTTTGGTGTAACTACAGCCCCCAATATTTTCCAAGCAAAAATAAATAATATTTTACAAAATTTGGAGAAGTGGCACCATATTATAACAACATAATGTAACACTTGTTATATAGCACACAAAAATGCACAAATATAGATATATAGTTGAAAGGAAAAATAAAAATAAATCCCGACAAAATTTTTGTAGATATTTTTCTACACTTCCTGGAATAAATAATCATAGTAAAAGATAAATAATTCTGGATTTAAAATAAAATTTTATTATAAATTAAACAATTTTAAAAGGTCTAAATATTAATATTATTTTCTGATTTTGAAATTAAAAACAAGCATGTTTTATGATAAAATAGAACCGATAACTGTTATCTATTTTGAAATCTTTTTAATTAATTGGGAAATTTCTATTTAGATAGAAATCTTTGTATATCATACTTTGATAAAAATTTCAAAGTTGCTTTCAAAAGGATTAAAATTGTTTTTAATCAAAATAAAAATAGTTTTTAATTTAGTGTTTTTGTCAGCTCAACTGTCTGTATAAAAAGTTAATAAAAAGAGTAGTTTTAGCTTGCTGGTAGTTTTTTTGTTAGTTTTTAGCTAATAATTTTTGAGAAGCACTTGGTAGAGTTGGCTAGTTGGTTTCCAGAGTTATACAAATAGTTACCATGAAATTATAATAGAAAGCAAAAAGGATGGCAACTCCATCAGCTGCTCTATGGTTCATTATGGAGTTTTGATTCACATGAAGTCAGACCCACTTTCTGTGTTGACTAGCCTGTTACAAATGTGTTCTAGAAGATAGCTTACTTGCCTGAAGTCTAAGTGGAACCAAGTAAATGTCAACAATAAACTGATTGTGCCTTTCCTAATGAGACAATTCTGGACTGGCCCCTGCCAAGAGAAACCATCAGTTGATAAATTACTTATATGTATGCTGATGTATCTATAGGCAAAAAGTACAGATAAATGTATGTACAATGATGAGTGCTGTTATATATAATGAGAATGAAATTTTGAATGAGTTCTTTTAAATAATTCTTTAAAATAATATTTTAAAGAACAAGTAAATAATTTTGCTTGGGTTAAACATCTAAAAATAGAGATTTAATTCATAGATGATTTCATATTTGTTTTTTCAAGAGAACAAATGAAATTTATATATTTTCAACATTGAATTAATTGTGAAGAATATAAATTTTAATAATTTAATTTGATAAATTAAATTATTTAATATAAATGCCAATGTGCACATACATTTCTATATGCACAAACATATATGTTAATTATGTATTATAAAAATTAATGTCATTTATTATTTTGATAAATTCAAATATAATAAAATTTCATTTATATGTTAAATCAATTATTGTACCATACATATGTGTGCAGATTATATATGTGTGTTTTAAGTAAACCTAGTATAATGCATTATATATATCACTAAAATATGATAACTTTAAATTTTAATCATTTATTGGTATTTTATATGCCGATTGAACTATAAATAAAGTACTGCACATCTATGTGAAAATTCAAACAGACATATATAAATTTTAATCATTTTATTATTTTATGACAATTCAAATATGTTTAGAAATTATTTTATCACATCTGTGTGTACATATCAAAGAATGTCAATTTAACACATATGTAAAATTTAATCATTTTCTAAATTTTATTAAATGTCAATTGAAATATATTCATTGTATATTATAAAATGCACATCTGTGCAGATATATATATATGCATTTTATGTAAATCCATTAAGAAATATTGTACAGTCAATGTAATAATTTGAATTTTGTATAGTAATCAAAATTAGAAGGATTATAAGTGTATGGCCATATTCTAAAGATCTTAATTTCAATTTTTTTTTTATTGTCATTAATAAACTTGTATTCAATTGTTAAAATTATTCCAGTGACTTAATTCTAAATGGTTTTTAGATTATATTATGTACTGCATCATCTCTTGATCATAATAACAGTAATAGAGCTTATGTTCTCTGAGCTAGATTTGTTATAATGGGGAAGGGTATGAATATGATGATATTCCCATCAACCATCATCATCATCCTAATTGGAATTTAAAGAGAATATTCTTTAAAGCCTATGTACTACATTTCATTTTGGTTTAGTCTCTATCAGAACTTAAGTTTATAGTTGGCCAGTACATAAATGGCATTAAGTGGCCAGAACATTGATGATGATCAGCATGTTTTAATATTCCAACCTTATTGTTTTTATGGTCATATATTTCGATGGATTAGCACTTAAATTTGTGTCCAAATTAATGGTTAAATAATTTCCCCAAGCTGGTAAAGCATAATAATTGGCCTAGTCTACAATAGACTCATTTCACATCCAGTCACAAGATTGACTTGATTTATTCTGATTAATGATATTCTCATCAATGATGATGGATGATTTTACTTATTGATAATGCTGGTTGATGTATGGTTAATATTTATAGTTGGTCTAAGGAGTTTAACTGGGCTGATCTCTCTCAGAGATCCTATGATCTCATGCTGTTTTGAATATATAAAATTTCTTATATATTTTGCAATATAAGAATTACTTTAATATTTAATTTTAAAATTTTGTTTATTTGAGAACAATTGTCATCCAACACCCCAAATACGACCACCCTGATATCCCCAGCCCGTCATAACAGTGATTTCTGTAGTCACAGGAAGTATTGCACAAATGAGTAAGAAAGGTGTATGAAACATTAAATAGAGAGGGGATTAGATTGAATTCTGAAAAATCAGTATGGCAAACAGATGAATTAGTTTTCCTCAAACATATCATTTCGGAAAAAGGCAAACAGCCATTGTTAAGAATGCTGATAAGCCAAAAAATATAAGGCATTTACAAGATTTTCTAGACTTAATTAATTTTTTTTTTAATCATTTCTTAAAAATAAAGCAATGGTGGACAGCTGTTATACGAGTTGTTAAAAATGAACAAAAAATGGAAGTGGACCGATAAACAAAATCTAGCTTTTGAAAAGTTGATGTCTGATAAGTTGTTAATGCATTTTAACAATAATCAACCAATTAAAATTACAAATGATGCATCAGATTGGGGTGCAGGTGCAGTTTTATCACATCTGACTGATAATGGGGAGCATCCAATAGCATATGCCTTGCACATGTTATCAAAAGCTGAAAGGAACTATAGTCAAACTGACAAAGAGGTATTAGCTATAGTATTTTCAGTAAAAAAGTTCCACCTGTACATATTTGGACGATCATTTAAAATAGTGACAGACCATAACCTTTGTTAGCTTTTGTGCTCATGATCAAATAGTTCCTGAATATTTAAACCCGGAAACATTGCTATGGTGAAATATTCTTGCTGGGTAAGATTATGAATTAAATTTTAAAAAAGGAAAAGAGATAGCTCATGCAGATGCATTATCCACATTGCCAGATAGACACAAAACTGTATCAAATGAAATAGAGGTCAATCACATAGATGTGATGAAATCAAAAATGTTAAACAGTTAGATATTAGGTAGTTGTACTAAAGAGGATAAGGGATATCAAATTTTGGCAAAGTAGATTAGATCAGGTTGGCCGAACAAAAAGCCTATGTATCTTGTGCAGGGATTTTGGGTAACAAAGATAAATTCTCAATGTGTAATGACTACATAGTTAGTGGAGATAGAGTAATGATATCTACTACTGGTAGGCAAATAGTTGTAAACTTATTGCATGAAGGTCATCCAGGTGTGGTATGAGCTAAAACTCTGTCACGCAGTTGTGTCTGGTGGCTTGGAATTAATGACATTGAGAGGTTTGTAAAAAAATGTTTGTCATATCAGGAGGACATGTAACTCCTGGTGGTGGCCTTTATCAACCAGACCATGGGAAAGAGTTCACATTGATCATGCATGACAAATTAAGGGAAATAACTGTTGATAATGACCGATTCATTTTCAAAGTGGATTGAATGCCATATAGTAAATAATACAGGAACAGACGAAATTATGAAATGTTGTAATAAGATTTTTGCAGTATTGGTTTTCCCAAAGTCATTGTGTCCAACAATAGAGCAGCTTTCAGAGGATACGGAATGCAACAGTATTATGAAAGCAAGGGCATTGGACATATTTGGACACCATCATACTACCCTGAGTCAAACGGACAGGCAGAAAAAGCAGTTCAACAAGTAAAGAAAAGTCTATAGAGATGAAGACATCAGATTTTCAAGAAGCATTACAAAAGATAATGGTTATATTAAAATTTGACACCATCCATAGTAACAGAAAAATTACTGGCAGAATTGTTTTAAAAAGGAAGCTAAGGGTTAAGTTGCTGCTATCTTCAACCAACAAAATAGGATTCATTAGTCAATAGCAAACCACATAAAACTTCAGTATTGGAAAGAGAGTATGGGTACGTGATATTTTGCATAAGAAATGGATGAAATGAGTTATTGATAAATAATGGCGAATCAAATTTGTGTAATTCAAGGGCAGAATAATATTAAATATACTAGGCACATAAATCATGTAGGAAGGTGTGTAGAAGATGACACACAATTTTTATGGCCATTGGACACAAAATTAGAGACGAAAGTCGAACCACATGTGAAGAAAAGTATAGAAATCGAAAATGAAGAAGGAAAGCTGCGAAATACATCAAAATTACATATGCAAAGTGTAATGATGGAAAATTTAATTAATGAAAAGAAAATGAGCTGATTAAATCTATATTAACAAAATAAGAAGTTGAGCAAAAATAACTTTAAGTAATAGGACTAGAAATAATTAGACTGTCTTAATAAATTAAAATACACTAATTAAATCTGTAAATGCAGAATTTAATTAATGAGAAGTTCAGAAGAAATTCAGATATATATAAAGAGAACGGAAAAAAGAAAGCAGATTTTCTCTGATTCGTCATCAGCCAGTTAACAGAAAAGATATATAGCAGAGAATTGGCACTGCAAGATATTGTGGAGATACTGGTCCCATGCATTAGTTACCTGAAGGTTAATGAGCTGGTAAGAACTTTATACAGATTGTCCTGATCTTATTATTATTTCATATATGCCTGACAAGGTTCGCTGAGGATTTACTACCAAATGATAAAGTAAAAACTTATATTGTTTGACTGTTATAAATTTATGGGACACAGCAAATAATAGTTGTCTTTGGTTAAAGATCATTATATTTCATAACAAAGGCACTGAAGATTTCATTTTTAAACTTGTGCAGTTTAGAGTTGTGTATCATTGGGGGACATTGCTTGTTTGTCATATCAATAAAGATGTAATTTTAGCATATTGAGTTCATAAATTTATTGAATACAATTTTAATCTATTTTGCTGTGACATTTTAAAAGTTTGTTTTGCAAATACATAGCAATGACAACATTTTATAATAATGACAGTAGTATTATTATAAGCATATATATGCATATGTTTCAAGTTCTCTGTCTAAAGGCAGAATGGATTATCTAAGCAACAGAGTTTTACAATTATTGTTGATACTAATTACAATATATACATATATATATTAGGTATACTTACCAACATATTTTTGGAAAAATTAATAAAATCACCTTCAATATGCATTTTAAGTCAAACCAATATTTTTCAGTTGACCTAGGTTACAATTTTTTCACTATTTCATCATTTGAAAGTATATTTATTAATGTCAAACAGCATCTTGAAATTATTTATCTTTTCATTTGTTTTTATGCTTAAGTTTCAAGAAATTGTTGTGGAATTCATGGAAAGTTCAAGTACATCTTTAAAAAAAAGATATACATGAAAAAAGGATATGAATTAGTATGTGTTTATGTTTAATTAAAAAAAAAACATATATATTAATCTTTAAATGAGATTTAAAGTTTATATTGGAGCTAAACATGATATGATAATCTCTAGATTAATAAATAATTAATAATAACCACTAATGTATTAATTTTAAATAAATGATATCAAATTTATGACTGCAGAAAGTTTGACACTTGTAAATAAAATTGCAATATATTAACTACTCAAACAAAGTTTAAACAAAAGAGCCAGTCAAATTACTGGTAATACACATTAACCACTATAAATATCATGTCAAAATAACTAGCACATTACTTCTTACAAGGCAATTATTTTGTGGCATCAATATTACTTGGGAATTAGCTGTGAACCCATTGCTAATTTTCCAACATAATGTACAAAGTCTTCTTGATATAAATACTAAATGAAGACTGATAAGATTTTAAAGCATAAAATAATCATGACAATGTCTTAGTATATTAAACATTTAAATATTACAGCAAAATATTGTATGACTATATTCTAATCATTTTACATTTTAAAAACTGACTGGTCTTAATTTTACTATTTACATTAAAAGGGCTTTATATATTATGTTGGAATACCAACTAGTGCATGATGCTAAAGCCATAAAGCAATTGTTTTAGGAGAGATAACTGGCAGGTTGTGTGATGCCAAAGATGATAGGTGTACATTGCCAAAAGTTTGATTAGTTAGATTATTTGAATAGTTATTATTTCCAGTTCACCACTATGCACACTGGGCTTATTACAGACATAGTGCAAGCAAATATATATATATTTCACTGATACAATTAATGTTCAAAATATGTTTATTTGGGATATATGACAAAAAAAAATTGTCATGATGGTGATTATAGAAGCAATTATTGTATATATATTATTTGATTAGACAAATATTATATGCAGTCATTCTATGTCTTTTTTTACGAAAAAGTAAGTTTTTTATTTTAAGAAAAAAAGGAATTAACATCTTTCAATTGTTAAGATTGCAAACTATAAAATTATGAGATGCTTATTTAGACTATGCTTAAGATAAAATTTAGCAAAGTAATAACACAAGAGGTACAAGTTTCAGGATCAATTCTAAGTTTTAAAAAAAAATCAATTGAATGAAATTGCTATACTCAACTGGCAACTCATGCATTCAAAATCACATGACATTCTTGAACAACTAACTTCACAATTATTATTACTAAAACAGGCAAAACTCCCCATACAGTATTGTCACTCAGTGCAAGCCAGAGTAATCACTGGATGCCAGAAGGCTTGCGCATAAAATCCCCAACTAGTGCTCTCAGATCCAAGGCTCCTCACTGACGAAGGTCACAAGCCAGAAACTAGTCTGCGGATAATGGATGAGTAGACCCTAGATGGGGATTTTATGCACAAGCCTTCTGGCATCCATTGATTATTCTGGCTTGCACTGAGTGACAATACTGTATGGAGAGTTTTGCCTGTTTTAACAACAGTTATAAGCAAGCATAAGAAATGGTGATCATGTGATAATTATTATTATTATTATTATTGCTATAATTTTTTTATATGTATTTTGTTTCTTTCTCCAATATTTTTTAATTATTCTCTGACATTCCTGCTATGAATTTCTAATGACAAAAATCATTAGATACATTTGCATAAATTATCTTTTCTATAATAATGTTGAAGATCAAGGAGTATTAGATCTTATCTCTTTTCACAGTGATAATAAAATGGATTTTTATATCAAACTTGCAATGTCAATTGTGTTTATCATATGATTCTCATAACAATACTAAAAGCTGTGACTCTCAATCATTAGTAATTAAAAATCTGATAGATTTGAAATAATGAAAATATATACTATATCTTTTACTTTATACTTCTGTTGTTTTTAGATAATGAAAAAAAAAAAGCACCTCAGCACACCATATTCTAATCGCATCGCAATAATGAAAATAATTTCTTATATATGTTTAAAAATTAAATTTTATTATGATTACACATGAATAGAAAATTATCATGGACATATATGAATAGATAATTTACTCAAGATTTATTTCATGTATCTTGCTACCTATGACATAAGCAGATCCTCTTTATATACAAACAAAATAAATAAATAAAATAGAAAGTTATTCTTCATAGAAAGTATTTATATAATACTTTTCCTACAATTATTATTTGAATTGTAACATTACTACTTTTTTTTAATGATAAAATGTCAAATTATGCAGTCTTCTTGGAAACCTTTAAAACAATATCTATAACATCTTGGGCCATAAAAATTGAATATTCTTTCAATTGCTGTAGCCTTCCATTTACTGTGATAGCAGCATTTAAAATTAGAATTATCATAAAATCAGGATTGCAAAATTTCTGTGTAATATCTTAGAAAATTTCATTATTACCAATAGTCTTCCTCTTCCTACAATGAATGAATCACATGCTCAATAAAGTTTAAAAAATTAACTTTAATTTCAAAACTATACTATTAAAATCTATTTCTATGTTCAAGTGAAACATATGATTCTATATATTGAAAGTATATCAAAAAATTTCCTTTCATATTCTATTTATGAATTATACTGCAGAAAAATACTCTCTACAGTTGCTTTAAAGTATGCAATAACTAGCACTTTTTGACTAAATAAAATAACTTATAACACAGATAAAAATAACTATTTCATTGAACTTAATAGATTTTCCATGATTTGATGATTCATCTTTGATGTTTCATAACAATACCAATCTGGCATATATAGAACAACATGCCTCAGTATTTTTTTTTAATACTATAGATCAAAAAATTTTCCAGAATTTTGCTGTGAGAACTGAAGAATACTGAAATTGATACTATTTACTACATTATATCAATGAGCTAATTAAAAAGAAAATTTTACAGTTTTTCTTCCTTAGTTTATTCTTCAGCATTCACTAACTAATGCAGTAGATGGTTAAATAGATTTAAAATGGGCTAAATATTGGAGGGAGGGGAGTTGAGATTTGGAAATTTTCAGCTGCTTGAGAAAAGTTTTCAATTTCATTCAGAACTTTATTATGTATTTGTTTGGAGTAATATTATTAATAAAAAAGATATCTTATAAATGTGAAAAAAAAAATTGTTATAATTATTTAATTCAATAATTGGAACATAATCAATTTCATTTAATTGACCAAACAGATTTTTTTAAATGCCGATTGCAACACTATATACAGCAAAATATTTAAGACAAAAAAAAACCCACTTACCTAATAAAAGATTGGTAAGTAAAAAGTGGCCAAAATGATTAACTTGCATTGTTGACTCTAAATGGTTTTCAGTAAACCGTTTCTCTGTGGCTGAAATAAAGATTAAAATATTTACACATTTATAAATATCATACATGGATTTTAATGTTTGCTTTATGATGAATTCTGTACACTAGATGCTACAATAACTCTTTTATGCATTTAAAAAAAGCAACAATAAACTTTTACTGATAACTCTAAAAAGATTCCTTAATCTGTTTCAAAACATTCTGTACATAATGATTTGTCTTATTACATTTTACATACTATAATTATTCAGTAATCAATAGACTACTGAATATTGCATGCATAGATTCTCATAGCTGATTTCTGGATAACAGGCTTTATTTTCATAAGAAGTACTTTTTGCAGACCACCTTTTATTGACTTGAAAATTTCTAATATATTAAAATTTGGATAATGTAAATTAAACATATGCTAGTGGAACCATGTGCCAGGTTATTTTCTTACTATTACAATGAATCAAAATTATTGTTAGAAAAATATTTAATAACTATATTGTGACAATGTATTATAGAAATTACCATCAAGCATCACATGATCACTATCTCTTATACTAGCACATATTTGTTTATAAACAAAACAAAACTCTCCATACAGTATTGCCACCCTGTGCCAAAGCTCCTCACTGATGATGGCCACAAGCCAGAAACTAGTCTGGGGATATTGGATGAGTAGGCATTAGATAGGGATTTTATGCACAAGCCTTCTGGCATTCATTGATTACTCTGGTTGGAACAGGGTGGCAATACTGTATGGAAAGTTTTGCTTTGTTTATTATAGAAATTCATAAAATAAATGCAATAATGACATAACTTATAAATTTTCAATATATTTATTAATTGATATTTCTTTATTCTAAAGGAAAAAACTACAACAATAAACAATTAAAATTAATCTAAAATTACAGACTTTTAAAAACAATCAATGTCTTCTATCTTGGTTCTAAAGACAATAATAATTAAAATTATTATTAAGCATCACCAAATCAATTCCTGCTAATAAAATGAATGATACTTCTTCAAAATAATCTATAACCTGTTCGATATTTCAAATTCCTTGAAGCCCATTCCTTATAGTGATGATGGACTTCATATTATATCATTATTAATTATTCAACATTTTTTTCATCAACATTTTTGAGTAATATACACACCTCTAATGAAATATTTTGTTTCATAGTATGACTAAAAAATAAGAGAATTATTGCTTCAAGTGAAAGTTCAGATATAATCTAATTGAACATTTATACAACTATTTTTCTTACTGTCTATGGCAATCACAAAAATCTTAGGCAATGCCATACTTTAAAATCAGTATTTTTTCAATCCCTATATTTCAACTTTCACAGCCATACAAAAAAAAACATAATAATTAACTTTCTGTATAAAATTATTAATTTTTTTTGTTTGAAAAAAGCAGTCATAAAATGATGTCAATATTAATATTAAAGATGATATTATCAAGAGAATACAATAAATTAATCTTTGATAAAAGTATTCAAAAACTACAAATTCAAATTTTAACTTGATTTCTAAACAAGACATTGTGTTTTATTTATATAAGAGTAGAACAAATAATTTTGATGATGAACTATTTATTTTATCATACAAAAAATATATTTTTATTATATCTAATTAAAATAGTTTAATATATTAACATTTCAGTCTAAAAACTAAAGATAACACCAGACTAGTAATAAATAGAAATTAACAACAGATTTATACTAATTTATGTTATAATATCACATAAAACTTCATTCTATTTCCTAAATCAAGAAGTTATTCAAAAACCATGATTATCTAAGAGAGTGACATTTAATTTTCCATTAATTTAACTTATTAAATGCAAATTGCAATATAAAAAATATATTTAATATTATTAGATTGTCAAAACTACAAAATACGAAAAACTTCATCTTATTTATATTAGATTATTAAAAATCCCAAATATAAAAAACGTCATCTTACTCAACTAAGATTTATCATTACTGAATTGTCACTATAATAAACAGTTATCAATTACAAAATTATGATTCTGAATATTACAGTAATTGCAATAAAATCATAAGTAATTATGCAACTTAGTTTCTGTAAAAATTTAAATGAGACAATGATTGTAATCAAGAAGTGAATAGTTAAAAGGACTACCTTATTAGTACCATTATTTATTTAAACCATTTTCTATTTTATTTCTTATCTTTGATATTATTTTTTTCTTGCTTTGATTTCAAACACATTTCTTTCTTACATTAGGTACATATATATATATATATATATAATTTCCAATCTTGACTAATTAATTAAAAGCTGTTAATTAACTCTTCAGCACTAAATGATTATTTGCATAAGTGTCCCAGAGATATTTAAGGATTAGCAAATCCAAAAAGTTTCTTATTCAAGGGTAAAATGTTTTACAACTCAGATATGAATATAGCAATATGATAGTATTTTTTACATTTTTATATTTATAAAAAAAAAATCAAGCAGACAATAAATGAAGGTATAAAAAGTATAGGCTTGATGGCTTCTTCAGAAACAAAAACCAAATAAAAGTTGATTTAAAATCTTACTTCCTTTGTATTAAATTACAACTTTGAGTTAAGTCACACTTTATAGTGAATTTGATACCTATCAAACTATAGCATTTGAATAAACTAAAATAGAGACTGTGTTTGATTTTTTTCTAAAAAGACATATGATAAGTATAAAAATTTTTGCATTTATTTAATAAATTTTATTTAAAAGATTTTTTTAAGCTTTTAGAATAAATTTTATTTAAAAGTGACATTTATTAACACTTACTAGAAATCAAAAAAACCATCTGATTTTAGGAATACTAAATATCACATTTTAAAGAACAGCAATTTATATAAAAAAATATTAGCAAATGAGAATATACAGGCAAGATAATAATAATAATTAAAGTTTAAACTAAAATTATTTTATTTCACCAAATTAATAAAATATTTTCTTTATTAAAAACATTTGTAAAAAGTAATATAAATATCAATATATAACAGTGATTATAAAAAATAAATATTTATAATTATACAAAAAAATCTTTTTTGATATACTTTTTTTGCCCTTTTCAATGTTAACGATTATTTGTTTTAACTGTTAATATATTAGTGCATACATAATGTCATGTATTGTTTTATAATAGAAAGAAAAATAACAATAATAATAAATAAATAAAATTTTTAAAAAATAATGATACAGAAATCCAAATTTTTAGAAATTTAATAAAAGTTGAAATAAATTAATTATATAAAATAAAAAATACAAAGAATTGATAAAAACAAAAAACAAATATTCTTTATATATATTTCCTTATTATTTAATTTTTCACTCATTTTTAATTGATCAGTTAATAATTAAATTTATTAAAGTTTACATATATTCGTTTAATTATCTTTGTGGTACTTAAAATAAATATAATTTTCTCTTTGGATCCTTAATGTAATTTAAAGGTTTAATATTTTTATAGCATCTATTTTATGTCCATATGTTAAGTAGTGAATATATAAAGCAAATTTTTCATCTCTTCTAAGAATACAGATAATATTATAAATAAATTAAACAATATACAATTGAATAGAACCAAAACATTTTTACAATAGATATAGAAAAAATGTATCCAAGTATTTCAAGAGTTAAAAGTATAAAAAGATTAATAAAAAATTTACATCAATATATAATGATATAAATATAATAAATATTATAGAATGTTTATTACTAATATCATAATAGTTTATATTTTAAATACAATAATGAATTTTGAAATATACATAAAGAATAGGCTGTGGGTTGTGCAATTAGTGAGTTAATGTTATCAATATTTATAAATGAATTAGAAAGTATTATAATTAAAAAATAAATAATTAGTTAAGAAGTAATACATAATTATAGATATATGGATATCTTAATAACTAATAATAAAAGAGCTATGAATAATATTTATGATGATTTATTTTAATATTTAGAATATTAAATTTACAAAAGTAAAATTTGATGATAAAATTAATATTTCATTAAAGAAGATAAATTTAAAAAATAATTCCTATAGATTCAGAAAAAATGGAAGTTATTAAAATTTTAAATATAAAAATGACAAATATAATACAAAAATAGTTATATAAAGATTATAGATATAACTTTAAAAATACATTTTTTAATTATAAAAAATCTATGTTAAATAATAAATTTCAAAAATGAATCAACCAAACCTAAAATTAATAATATATTAATAAAAAAAAAAGTTATATTGGTAAAGATAAAGAATGAATGGTCAAATAGTAACAGTCTGGAAAAATTAAAATATGTAATTACAAAATAAAAGATGATATAAAATATAAAAAAGGAATTGTATATAAAATTGATTGTAGCATTTGTGATATGATTTACTATAGACATATAGAGAAATAATTAGATGAAAGAGACAAAGAGCATAATGGTGTAATTAAAAGTAGTAAATCTGCTTTATACATTCACTATTTAACATATGACCATAAAATAGATGCTATAAAAAATATTAAACCTTTAAATTACATTAAAAATCCAAAAAAAAGACAAATACATGAAACAAATTACACTGAACATAACAAAAATAATTATATATAACTATGTATAAAATTTCAATAAATTTAATTAACAACTGGTCAATTAAAAATAAATGGAAATTTTTTATATAATAAGATAGTATATATAAAGTTATATAAAGTATGCTTTTTTTAATATCCATACTGTGTATTTCTTATATTATATAATTATTTCCTTTCAATCTTTATTGAATTTCTAACAATTAGGACTGCTGTACCATAATTTTATTTTATTTATTTATTATTATTGTTATTTTTCTTTCTATTATAAAACAATAGATATTGTTCTGTATACATTAATATATTAAGGATTAAAACAGATAATGTTTAACATTGAAAAGGGCATAAAATTATGTACGGAAAAAAGCATTTTTATACAATTATAAATTTATATTTTTTATGAACACTGTTATTGATATAACTTTATTATAAATTTATTTGAAAAAACAAATAAATTTTCTTTATTTCTATTTTTGATTTTATTAAATATATATTTTACTGTTGAGAATTCATTGAATGAACTGAAGCTTAAAATTCGAAATCATAAAAGTAGGGCATTTATTGTTTTGTCCAAAGGTGAAAGAATGGAAGACTAAAGATAAAAATGTAGGATATGTTTTCCTAAAAACTAAAAATAAGACAAATCTTCATATAAAAATAATTAATTAAATATGAAATCAAAAAGATAACTTACCAATAATTCCTGCATTATTAATCAGAACATCCAATCGATTTTCCTCTGAAATAATTTCTTGAGCAAATTGTCTCACTGACTTGAAAGAACACAGATCAAGATATTTTACAAAAACGTTAATATTTCCAGTTATACTAATAATTTCATCTTTTGCTTCTTTGCCCTTTTCTACATTCCGACATGCCAAAATTACTTTAGCATTTCGTTTAGCTAAACCTAAAGCAGTCATTTTTCCAATACCTATAAACATATAATATATTATTAAAGCCATTATTTATTTTATAAATTAAGGATAGTACATATATATATATTGTAACTAAAAAGTTAGTCAAACAGCAAATAGGATCGTGTGGGAAGCTGAAAACTGTGACCGAAAAGTCCTACCCAAAACTGTAACAGGCTACCAACCTTTAAATCATCACCACCAACAATCTATCTCAGATGTCACATGTCATATCTACATTAAAATGATTTAAATACTTCTCACAATTCAATCATAAAATCTGTTAGCATATTTTAGAATACAATTGCTATTGTCACCAGAAATCCATATAAGAAATTTTAATGGAATACAACATTGAAAAGAAAATGGAATATTTCACCACTGTTGTTGAGCATCTGCCACCTGACAATTATTCATATTGTCAATAACACTTTAGTATGCAATTTTGAAGAACTGAAAAAAATATTTTCAATGACCTGAATTCTGACTTTCTGATTGGTACCAAAGTTGAAGCAGCTTGTCATGCTGAAGCACATTGAAAACTGAAATTATAGCCCAAATGAAGGACTGGAATGGTTTATCCCACACCCATCATTCCTTAGTAAATTGTGCCCCATGTTGAAAGGCGCCAAGAACTGTAACCAAAATGTTAGTCAAACAGCAAATTGGCTCATGTGAGAAGCCAAAAATTGTGATTGAAAAGTTCTACCTAAATTGTAACAGGCTGAAATTAAATGATACAATGCAAAGCTGTTACAACATAATCCGGTCATGCCCAGGGTACACTGCAAAGACCTATTGCATCATTACTTAAAGATAAATTAAGTTATCTAATACAAATTGTGTGAATCTTTAATAAAATATAAGTCTCCATAACAACTGGATCTTAAAACTACATCTCCAAATCTTAATTTACAATTTTATTTACTTGAGACTCAATCGCCGACCATGGACAATCTTGCATTATCTATAAAACTGCTAGTTATTACATGGTGATTATGGGCCATTTAATAAGAGAGTAATAAATCTAATCAGCTTCATAACATAATTGGCTATAGCTCAGATATCTTCATGCTCTAAATATAAAAATGTTCTATAAGGTAATGCTTTGCAATGGAAGGTGAGTAATAGAGACTTTAGTTCTTTCTTTGTTAACTCAAATATCAAATCAAATCAAATCAATAGCGATAAAACTCTTAGAGATAAATAAGACATCTGTTATAGTTAAAAAAGAAAAGGTTCAATTATTATATTGGCTAACAAATTTATTATTAATTTAGGTGTTAATGTTGCAGATATCAATAGTGGTGACAGATCCTGGATAATACTCTAGAATTGACAAAGCAAAGCAGTGGTGATGCAGAAGATAAATGGGATTTTATTATATCTTATCCATCACTAATACCCAAGTACAAACATTAAAATATTCTCTGGATGTTTCTATAAATCTTGTATACATTATCATCAGGGACAATATGCGCTCTAATATTTATGATCTATTTACTACATTGGATTTCTGATTCTATATGTGACTAATAGCAATGGCACAGATAAGTAAAGTTATCAAATTAACATTTATTTACAACTCAATAAATATGAAAATAATTGATTAACAATATTCATGATTTTACATAAACAAAAAATAACATCACATATAATTGTTCTACGTGGACAATGTACATTAATTAGGTAAGTGAGTAAACAAAATAAAATAAAATATTATCCCATGTATTTATTTCTGTGCATGGATATGTGCATGAGTTTCAGATAATACAATCTAAAATTTTATTACAAATGTACTGATTTAGGCCCTTATAGGGATGAGAATAGATTCAAATACCCAGTCAATGTCAATCCCAATATGTCAAAACCAGAACCCATGCACTTATACTTCAAAATTATAATGATAATACTGACAATTGCTATTAATAAACCTATGAACATTGACTATGATAAGATATGAAATCAAAGAGGGAATTTGAATTCTAGTTCAGCTGGAATATCAAATAATTGACCTATAATAAA
The DNA here is from genome assembly GCA_028023455.1 of Epiperipatus broadwayi. Lineage (NCBI taxonomy): Eukaryota > Metazoa > Onychophora > Udeonychophora > Euonychophora > Peripatidae > Epiperipatus > Epiperipatus broadwayi. The sequence continues at coordinate 4,105,959 of JAQFVV010012440.1, read as the reverse complement.
TTGACCAAAATTCACTTAAATGTCCTTTTATGGTTGAAGATAGAATATGTGAGGCAAACATTAAGATGAGGGAAACAATGTATGCATATAATGCATAGAGATTCTGCTCAAACATATATTTATATAACAGAGAGCAATGCTATTCCTGTAGATGTTCTCATCTGCACAAAGAAATAATGAACAGTAAGTACCCTGTGGGTTTGTAACCATCATCAGAGCAACTAGCATAACTATATAATCATCAGCAGATTAACCATCAGTGCTGAAAACAAACTTAAAGGATATACAAAACAATGGCAAACAATTATTCTGTGGATTAATCCCAGTACAGAAAAAAAACCATATAACATTAAAAGAGTATTAATATTCACTTCCTTAATAAAATAGAAATAAATTATCCTCATCAGTCATGAACTAAGCCCAAAAGATGTAAAAAAAACTCTATTACAAGAAACAATTGAGATAGCAGCCAACTATAGACCAGATGGTATAAAAGAATATTACCTAATATTACAATATAAGTACAGAACCCTAGGAAGACTTACAGGATTGGCCAGGTGGTGATGATACGTTATAGATACTTTGAATCAGAATGTTTATGCAAGCACTGTTACCAAAATTGACCCTCTTTAATTCTCTATATCTAAGTTAACAAGTAATTATTTTATACACAAAAGATTATATATATCATGAATTTAACTTACTTATAAGAGAATAAAATACTAATAAAACACAAAATGCATGTTCATAAAATTACAAGATTAGGTTCAAATACATATTATTTAAATCTATTGGCTATTAGCCAATCAATTAATAGCATAGTTCTTAAATTTAACAACAAATATAAATTAAATATATTTGTTAAAAGCTGGTTGTATGCTTCTCCATCTCCATTTGTAACAAATATTCATCAATTAGTTGATCTATATGTAGGTTGTATGAAGACCCTAGATATCTTGAGAGGTAAGATATATCTAAATTTTAATCAGATTATTCTCAAAGTTAATGAAATGGCATGGCTTTACTTTAGGTGTTATTCCAAATTAAAATATTTTATTACTATAATTTATTAGGCTGAGGGCAAAGAATGATAGTTCCAGCAAATAATTATCCCACATGTTGCTATAACAGCCAAAATAATTTCTTGTTAGTTGTTATTTCTTTCAACAACTATATTGTAGTTTTACTAAGATAACTCACAATGTTGTTTCTAATATAAATTTAAAGTGGGATTATAATTAATTCTTCTTTTCTATTTCGCACATATATAATATTACTAAAGTAAAACATTATATCCTAAGCTAAACACAGAATTTCATTTCACACATATAGAATACTCCCTTATGTGTTAAAATTCATGAAAGTAAACTATCCTGGGTTAAATATAATACTTCATTTACACATATATAATACCATGTTTTAAAGTTATTGAGGTAAAATTTTATCCAAGGCTAAAAATAGTTTGTAGACAATAAAAAATTTCAAGGAGACTGACCTATTTCAACTTTTATTCCTGTTGTCACCGGTCAACAATAATTCCCGTGCATTTCAGTTGTAGATCTTATGAAAGATTATGAGCAGCTAGACCAACAATTGAGAGACTTTAACAGAGTAGTTAAGATTTAGCTATATATTTTGCTGTCAACACTTAATAATATTGCAACTTAAATTATTTAAAAGAAGTTTTAATATAACTTCTGTAGTGTTTGTAAAAATGGCAGACATTTTTGTGCACTCCAGAAAAACTAGAATTTATTCGAGAGGTTGTTTTTAGATCGCGCTCTGATAGCTGAGGAATTTAATTAATACATTGACGTAATGGCGATCGACAATTCCAAGAAATATTTGCTGATTGCAAATATTTCTAGATAAGAGACGTTACCTTATTGGTCAGTGTATTGATTGATTGTTGCAGTTGTCAGAGCGATAAGAAGACTGGGTAATAACTATGCATAGTAGAGAGCACTCACGCAGTATTGAGTAAGCAGTATTGGAGAGACATCTGTTTACACCAGCAGAGATATCTCGCGTTAGTGTTGGCGGTTAATGACCAGCACCCAGTGGAAATGTAGTTCATGGGTGTAGCTGAAAGAGACCGCAGCGGAGATATTCAGAGCATTCGTTGGAGAGCTTCGTTGCAGACCAATTCATTGGAGAGCATTTCGTTGCAGAGCATTCGTTGCAGACCAATTCAGCGGAGAGATTGCAGACCAATTCGTTGGAGAGCATTCGTTGCAGACCAATTCGTTGGAGAACATTCATTGCAGACCAATTCGTTGGAGAACATTTGTTGCAGACCGATTCGTTGGAGAGCACTCGGAAAAGAACAGCGTGGGAATTGTATAATGTTATTTGCTGACCGCACAGTATGACTTGCAGATATAACATTGGCACAGTCGTAAGTGCGGATATAACAATTGGCGCAGTCGCATTTGAAACCTGTAAATAGCGAATAAGTTAGATGGAGAAACCTGATGAAAATGGAAATTCCAGTTAGTAACATTAATAACGGAAGTGAATGGCTAAAGTTTTCGTTGCAAGTTTACGTGATGAAACATCGGTGAAAGTTTGGAAATAAAACGTTTGTGCAATAACATCAGAAGCTGAGTTTACAATGATTGCGCAGTCACCATTGAACGTAATTGGCAAAAAAGTTTCAGCAGCAGTTAAATCATATATTTCTGAGTGAAATAACAGGAAAGTAGCAAGAGAAAAACAACACCAAGGAATAGCAACAAGGGCTTTTCTGGAGTGGAGGGAGGAGTGTAGTGTTTATAAAAATGGCAGACATTTTTGTGCACTCCAGAAAAACTAGAATTTATTCGAGAGGTTGTTTTTAGATCGCACTCTGATAGCTGAGGAATTTAATTAGTACACTGACGTAATGGCAATCGACAATTCCAAGAAATATTTGCTGATTGCAAATATTTCTAGATAAGAGACATTACCTTATTGGTCAGTGTATTGATCGATTGTTGCAGTTGTCAGAGAGCGATAAGAAGACTGGGTAATAACTACACAGTGTAGTAGAGAGCAGTCATGCAGTATTGAGTAAGCAGTATTGGAGAGACATCTGTTTATACCAGCAGAGATATCTCGCATTAGTGTTGGCGGTTAATGACCAGCACCCAGTGGAAATGTAGTTCACGGGTGTAGCTGAAAGAGACCGTAGCGGAGATATTCAGAGCATTCATTGGAGAGCTTCATTGCAGACCAATTCGTTGGAGAGCATTTCATTGCAGACCAATTCGTTGGAGAGCATTCGTTGCAGACCGATTCGTTGGAGAGCACTCGTTGGAAAAGAACAGCGTGGGAATTGTATAACGTTATTTGCTGACCGCACAGTATGACTTGCAGATATAACATTGGCACAGTCGTAAGTGCGGATATAACAACTTCCTTCTTTATTTTTACATTCTCTCCTTTTTAAAAGAGAAGTTTTTCTTTTCATTGTACGTTTAACAGTAAAAAAAAAAAATTATTTTACATTTGCTGTTACTATGGCAGTTCTTCAAAAAATAAAAATAAAAAATCTCTGACAGTTCTGTTTCGTTTCTTAGCTAATTAAATTTCTTCTCATTTACATATCTGTTAAAATGAAAATAAATAAAAAATGTTTATCTTATTATATTTTATAAACTAATTCACAAGAAATTAAATAAATCTTTTTAATTAAACCAAAATAATCTCTGGGATTATTTTAAAAAATATATATAATAATTTGTTTTTACCTATCTTACTATACTTGATGTAATATGTCATTGGTTTTCACTTTTAGGTTAAGCACAGTTTATCTAACTTAGCATTTGGAGACAGAGAAAAACTAATATATAAAAAAAATAATATAATCAGTAAGGCAAAAAAAATGGAACTATATAATCTCATCATTCAATTAATTTGGATACAAGTGTCAAACATGCAAAGTACTACCTGTATTAATCAAGTCATCTAGAAGAAGATAGAGTGAAATTTTAATTAGTTCCATCTAGCTGTATATTTTATACTAAAATATAAGGTTACAATATATATATATTATTATTTATTTATGATTTCAGTAGAATGATCACTACAACATACGAATTATATAAACACACAATAAAAGTAATTATTGCTTAAAAGTGAGTTTGAATGAATCAAGTTACTTGATTTGTTATATATTTCCAATTAACATACTGAAAAACTCATTTAAATATCAACATTAATATAATTTTTTTTTTTCCCCAGTTTTAGCTCTTGGAATTTAAATAGTACTTGTCTGAAGCTTTTGTGATAATATGTAATGAATGGAATAAATATACATTTAGGATGCAGAGCTATATGCAGATAAATATATATTTACTTTTTATTCAAATTTTCATTGAAAAATATGAATGCAAATAATAAAAATAAAAATGTATATACAATATAATTTTTACCTGAGCTGGCACCAGTAATGATTACAGTTTTACCAAACATGTCTGCCTTGCTTGGACAATAAACAATAGTTCCAAGATGATATAATTTGACTCCAAGTTGGTAGGTCACTATAAGTGCTATGAAAAACAGGAAGCCAGTCAAAATACAGGACCACATGTCTGCCCTAATTTAACTGCTACAGAAAAAATGTAATACAATAAAATACATAGTAATAATTAACTTAAAAATAATCTCAAACAATTTTAATTATTCTTTGAAAAATGTAACTAACCTTCAAACCTGATATAATTCTGTTAAGTGTTTTCTAAATAACCATTTCTGACAACTAGATAAAATACATATATATAATATTAGACAAAATAATAAATCAAAACACTGAAATTAACTCTACAATTTTGAAAATATCAATCAATAAATAAAGCTATCTAATTGTAAACTGCTACCTAAGATGACATGCGTGCCAAAAGTTGTCTATAACTTTAATTAATTTATTTATTGATATATTGAAAATTGTAGGGTTAATTCCAATATTTTAATTTATATATAGATTAAATTAAATATTTTCATTGATTAAGATAAAAATAAATGAATGTGGAAAAATTATCCATGTAAATAATTAGAGAAATGTATTTTAGCAATGATGATGTTAAATGACTACCAATACATCCCAAAGCTATATCACATAACCTAATAGCTAACAGTAGCTTTTTACTCAATAATTTAATGTTTTATATGGCGCATACACTCAGACAGATATTTTTTTATAAGAATGAGGACTTGAGAGAATCACATATTTTCTGAAACTTTAGAAATAATAAATCATCTCCTCCTTAGAAATATGTGTATTAAATTAAATATTTTCATGGATTAGTTAATTAAGATGTAAACAAATGAATATGGGAAATTAATAATGTAAATAATTCATGAAATGTGTTTTAGCAATGATATTGGTAGGTAATCACCAATTGAAATGGACAGCTCCAAGCCAAATATTATGATTGCTGGTCAGTAAATTATGTGGTTTACCTTGGGGTTGTTAATTTTAATTGGTAGTTATTTAGGAACACCATTGCTAAAACACATTTCTCTAATTATTCATATGAATAATTCCCTACATTTGTTTACACACACCTATATATATCTTAAATTATTAAAACCAAAGAATGTAAAATAAAATCAAACATTATGCATATGCGATAATGTATAATGTTTGTAACAAATACTAGTAAAATAATTGGTAATACAAACAAGATCTGGCACTATCCATCTATTATCTAAATTTTATACTTTCTTGCCCTTGCATCTTAATATTAAACATATATTTAAAATTTTTGATTATTATTTCAGTTTTATGGATTATTTGACAGATATATGCAATATATAAATATATAATTCAGTATTTTAAGATATGCAAATTCAAAATGATGAGCTAATGATATGCATTTCCTAAAAGATACAGATAAAATTAGTTCAAAAAGTTGTAGCACATACAAAAATTAAAATCTTTGGAATATCTTATCAACCTTATCAGAAGAAGATTTGTAAATGGTACATAAAGTGTTTGGTTCATGAATCAAACTGCCATTTAGGAGCATTGAATGTGAGCAGAAAATCAACAGAATTTGTCTATAGTCATTGTTTCTCAATCTTTTGAGGCTGGCACTTAAATTTATGAAATACTTATAAACTACCAATAAAAGTCAACTAATTACATTTAATTTTAAAAATATATTACTATAAAGAAACTACTCACAATGAATTGTATAACAACCCAGAATATATATATATATATAGAGAGAGAGAGATTGCAATAGTTGGGGAATGTACTGATAGCCTTCAGGATGGAATTAATGATAATGATCAACACCATATTATCTGGAAACTACTTAAAGAGTATAAACAGAAGGATTCCAGAGATATAACCTGCCTGTAACTAAGATTATTTCTTAATATTTTTTTTTTAATAACTCCCCAAGATTGATGCTAACACTCCATAAATTCTATGATTAACACTGACCAATATATCACCCTCGATTTATTATAGAATCACATAAATTGCTTCCAAATGAAATACCATAAAATTAATATTCTGACTTGATAATGTTCTTATAATATAACTCTTAACAATGTTTAAAAAATAATTAAACAAAATAATTTATATATAGATTAGTAACCAAATGTTGCTGACTTAACCAGTGATGGTATTAGCATAGGAATCAAACTTATACCTTTAGATTCTCAAATATTGAAATTGAAGGCAAGCAATCTAACTAAGTGAATTATTGTTAATAATTTACAGTATTTTACAAATTCTTATTTCAAATGTCATATAAGTATAAACTGAGACATTTTAGTTATCCCTTCTTAATTTAATAATATTTCACTTACATTTAACATCAAACAATTCATAATATACTTTTCCTTTTATATTAATCGAATAAAACTTTAAATATTAATTGCGTTCTTTATTAGTATAAATAAATCCATATCAAACTATCACTTTTAAAATTAGCAATAAGTCATATACTTCTTGAATGATTTTAATTTTAAATTATGTTTCACAAACATGTGTAGAAAGACATTATACAGCATAATTGTAGCATTCAAATGTTAGAAAAATATAAAGGTCTCAACATGATCAAATGTATAAATGTTAGATATATATAATTCACAGTGTTTAATATATTGATCAAGCATTGATTACTTTAAATAAATACTCAATATCTTTAATGCATGTAGAATATAAGTTCAAATGTTAATGACTCTTAGAACAATAACATTTATTTAGTCACATTTAGATTCACTGTTAACACATATATTCTCAAAAAAAAGTTTAATCTATCAACACATCTCCTGTGTAAATCTTGATAAACATTATATAAATTCACATAATTCCACTTACATCTTCATAAAATTAATAATCAATATAGATGATCATCTTTGGATCCAAACCTCTTGTAAAACTACTCTTATTATTTAAGCAATAATCAATGCTAATTAATTCAAGAGATTAAAATGTCAGTACAAAACAATACCCAATTGTATTTGTATTAATAATTTGTATTCTTAATTGAAATAAAAATTATTCCTGTGCCATTGTTTATTTTAGTTCTTGGATATTTCTTGTATATTCATATATATTTTTATACTTTCACAAATCCTCTATACTTATCTAGTATTTAATACACTTACTGATATATTACTATGATATTTTTATGCAAATTTATCTAAATCCTAGGATTATATTTCAACATGAAACATTCTTATTACACTGTTTTATTTACAATATTTTTTTTTTTAGATATTTTCCTTGATCTTAATTACATATAATTAAAATTGAATAACCAGTGAAATAAGACAATTAAAACAAATGGTTTTTTTTTTCAATTGATATTAAATTTAAAAAAAAAAAAAATAACTAGAAGTAGCAAATCATTTGTCTTCTAAACTCTTTTAAACCAAGATTAAATATTAAAATTAATTAAACTATAATGCAATTCAAGTCACTATTTTTAAGTAGTCACTATTTTTACATGATACAAATCATTTGCATCTCCAAAAGCATATATGTACATTTTATTTATCAATTTACTATGTATATATTATTTTCATTACTTAATATATACAGTGACCAACAACAAATATCACAAAGATATATATATCCATGAGGTCAGTGCAAAATATTTTAAAGATTCTTAAAACCAACATTTTAAAAAATGATTGATCCATAAAATTAATGTACTTCAGATGATGGATGCAGAAAAATGATATATACACAATTAATAAATCAAGACTGCAATATAAATAAATAATACTATATAGTTTGTTGAGTTTTTTGATACCACACTTATGTTAGCATAATGAATTAAATTGCTTATTTAATTCCAAAATGAAGCAATTTCAGATATCTATGAAAAAATGAGATTTTAATTTTATATTTTCTTCCATTTATTTATTTAAATCCCCTTCCCCCCAATATTCAAGTATATATACTTTTCAAATCTCTTTAAAATATTTTTGATAGTTTCTAGAATTAGAATAGAAAAATACATTATCTTCAGTGTTCTGTAAAGTTTCTAAGATTTTTATTTTAGAGTTGATAAAAATATTTAATTATTTTAATTAATTTTATCACAGAGCATATTTCATTCATGCAAAATAGAAAAAATCTCCAGTTATGAAAGTTCATCTGATAAATTATTTTGCTTAGACATATATTGTTTAAATTTATGACTAGTTAAATGCAACATTACAAACCTTTCAAATACTTCAGGCATCTAATTCAATTAAGCAATAATGAATAGTAATAATTAACTATATAAATTTTAATACTGATCTCAAAAATAATCTAGATAAACATATAAATCAATATCTATACACAAATCAGATATATATATAATATTCTTAGTATTCTCTAATAATTCAGTAAACTGATGGATTGTGAATCTAAACATTAAACAGAAAATATGATTCAATTTAACAAATATATTATAAAAAATAAAAAAAAGTTTTATGTTACAGACATAGTAGTTGAATTTCACTGTTCTCTGAAGTTTCATATATATATATATTAAAAAAATAATATATAACTTTGAATAATAAAATAAAATTATCATGAAAATTAATAAATAAAATGGATACATCATTTTACTTAATTTTCTGTAAATCCAAAAATATATTTTAGTGAAAAGAACTCTGATCAACATAGCAGTGATTCTCGAAACTGCTTCAGGTAGATGCCTTAGATAGAATAAATATCAAATAAGAAATGGAGAACTTCGATATTGGACTTGTTTGTAAATGGAATTATTAAATCATTTCATATAATTTAATAATTCCACTTGCAACAAATCCAATATTAATAAATTAGTAAAAGCAAAAAATAGAAACAATTTCTCTTTGTTGACCAAACTGACATGAAATAAAACTAAAGTCAAAGATTTTTGCTGGATATCTATTAGACAAATCAAAAAATATAGTTTCATACCAGCAGCAGCATTTTTCTTTTTATAAAGGCAATAAATAGTATTGTCACCATTAGCAACTGCCACTTATGAGTAGAATCAATCTAACTCTAAATGAAGAAAAAAAATGTTAGAAAACAAACTAAAAAAAAAACTATGAAGTTAAAATAGCATGCATACATTTAAAAGATGTACATGTGGTTGCACAAACTTACATTTTCTTCACAATTAAGGCGAACTTTGTAATTGTTACTTTTAATTATTATAAATATAGGGGATTTGAACTCAGACTTTCAAGCACCCTTCAAACATCCATGATATCTCATACAACTGATACACATGACCACACATATGTAGAAAAGATAAATAATCACCAATATACATACTTCATGCTAAACCAGCACTCATCAGTTGGTTCAGAATATCATCTCCCACACATATATATAATCAGTGCTCAGTTTATATTAAGATAGCAAATCTTCACACTTTAATGGTCAGGCTTTAATTATTATCAAACTTTTTTTTAAAAAATCAACTGAATTTTCTTGTGACAGAAGAAATTAAGGAAAAGAAAATTTAGAAAAATAATAATGATCATTACTATAGTTATAAATGTTAGTAATAATTATTAGTAAATTAAATTAAAGACTTTAACTTTCACTCTTTCATTCAATCATTATATTAAATAAATTTGTCTTATTTTTAACTTTGTTATAGATATTGTACCCGTCGAAAAACACACATCAATCCAACAAACCCCTGAATACAGGTAAAGTACCTCAAGTCCGACCACGTTCAATATATATAAATCAGGTACATAGTGAATTCTGCCCTATTTACCTATATCCCCAGGTCAAAGATCTAATCAATAGCCTTTCTCGACGATACGATCGAATTCCTTTACTTTCACTGTGCCAGCAGCTGGGTCTTTAAGCATGAGATTCAATTTTTATTATATTTAAATGAGAACTTGGGTGATTGATTAATAGATATATTTAAAAATCAAAAATTATTTAAAATAAAAGTAAATAAAATGATTCGAGGAACACTGGAAGTTTGGTTTTAGTTATATATATATTTAAAAATCATTAAGCATTTTACATTAGTCTAACTCAAGCTCTTTTAAAAAAAAAAAAAATACAATCTTTAACTTAACTTTATAAATCATAGAAGTTCATGAAGAATTTATATTAGCGGTTATCTTTTACATTGTTTAGTTTACATATTCTTACTTTTGGTTATAGTTATTTTCCTTTATAATAAGACAAAATAATTTTATAATTAAATGATCACGGATTTTAAAATTCCCCGTGCACATTTAGTACAAGCTTGTAATATAGCGGCAGGTTTAAACATCTGCCTAACGCACATATATAAGAATGACTATTTTCATGAATTCTTTATACAAGATTTAAAAAAAAAAAACATTCCTATTGAAAAAGACATTAATTAAATAGACGATTATAATAAGACTAATTTGACGTCTTACTCCACTAACATATAAAAGAAAAAAATGATTTTATTTCTCTTTATAAAAATAATAATTTAGATTTCAAATAACTAATGTTTGATGACATTAGTGGACCTTGCTGGAATAGCTTATAACTAACTTTACAGTGATTAAAACTGTAAGCTGTGATAACAAAAAAAAATAGATCAGTTAATTATCAAGCAAACAAGCCACTTTTAGTTGGACTTACAACTACAATCAAACCTATAAGAATTATAAGATGAATTAGCCAAAACCAAACGATTTTAACTAATTATGAAAACGAATAAAAGAGTTGATTACTCAGATCGAAGATCCTTTCGTAGAATCAATTCCCTATGGCTTAAGTATTAGATAGGCAAAAAAAAAAAAAAAACAATGTCGGGTTAATAAATATCCGAAAGCAAAAGGAGAGAAAAAACGTAGGTACGAACATACGAGCCGGATTACGGACACGTATGGCTATTCCAATGAAGAATAAAAAAGAAAATCGATATGTCCACATTTTATGTCCATATACCGATAGGAGATAGGATTTATGGAGAGTCAACGTGCCTGCCTCTACAGGTACCACGCAGGCTAACCCACTCTATCTCAGCCACGCTACCCGATTCAACAGACATATGCGAAATCAGAAGTTAACTCCGTACCACCAAATCAATGACCGTTTTAGGTCTATCCATGATACTCCAAGCATTCTTTATTAACCCGAGATATTATAATCATTAAATACGAACGAATTATAATTAAATAGCTTTAAAATGATCTAATACTGCATAGAGATCAATCTGCATAAACTACTTTATGTAAATATTTAACCTAAAAAAAAACATACATAAGGAAATTTATTTCTCAAATAAATCCCCCCTTCCCTTTTTCCTAACTAAAAAAAAAAGGCATGATAATTAACTGACGCTATCCAGCGGTGCTGTTACTAGGTCAAAATCTATAGCATATTACTTTTGTTTAAATTGCAGAAATATAAAATAACAGAATCCCATTCTGGGAAATCTATAATAAAAAGTGTTTAAAGAAATACGGAATGTTTATTTTGACATATATATATTCGACATAACTTCACTTGCGAAATAAACATAGATCAAAATTACTTTATTTTAAAATTAAATCGTTCTTTGTTAATTACTCTGAGCCCCCACGAGTGAAGTTTGTCAAAATAATAAAAAAAAATCAACGCATGAAATCTCACGCTAAAATTACTATAAAACAAATAAATAAATTCATATTTAAATAATTAAATATATTAAAATTTGAAAATTATGGTGAGCTTGAGCTAATGAAAGATTATTATAATTTAAAAGAAAAGGTTAAAGAATCAGTTAAAAGATTTTCAATCAACAATAACTTTTGACATTTTTTCTAAAGATTTACGAAATTACATTAATATTCTTACGATGATAGTTTCTTCTAACTTCTTGACAAAAGTATAAATTTTAAGCACTTCGGCATTTTACTTTGGAGTTCCCTGGGATGAGTTCTGCAGGCGAACGTTGGTGGCAGATGGCTTCTTTGAAGGCATGTTCTAGCAGCAGTATGTCAGGAGGTTTCAGCTCAGGAAGGAAAGAGCAGTGATCTACCCTTTTTACTACTCGATCGTCATGGTGTGGAGACTTCTAAAACTCTTTCGTTCTTTCTGTCTCTCCGTTTGTCTATCTCTCTGTTCTGTCCTAAAAAGCACTACTATTTATAACTTCTTAATCGTATACCATTTCCCTGTTGCCTCAGGTGATTTACCTTTCTAGAAACAATAGAAATCATTCTTTTATTCTAATTTTAGAAAGTTTGTACCTCGATAAGGATCAATAGATTTTAGTATAATTTTATGTTCATTTTTTTAATTTAGATAACGATGTAGAATCTCTACTAATTAATTGAGATTCCACAGTAAAATGGATTTTTGGTAATTTCTAAGTGTTTTTAATTTAATTATTTATTTTAAACTTCTTATCGAGGTACAAATCTTTCAGAAAAGGCCATCTCGGATTCTTATACTGAAAAAATAAAACATCTTAAACATATATATAATATATAAAAAAATTCAAAGTTACTTATTTGAATTTTTTTTCTTTTAATAATATAAATAGAATAACAGTGTGTTAGTACAATTATCTATATGATCCAAAATAAATTTTAGGATTTATTCAGGATAGTTAAAAAAAATGTTGAAAAATGTTTTTTTAGAATAATAAAAAAAAGCAAATGTTAGTAAAATAAATAATTAGGAGGGTCAGACCGTGAAACGACAAATTTGACTCAGATTTACCATTTCAATATATATGTGTAATATCTATCAAACGTGCATATAACTATATGAATTCAGTTCTGTCTTGTTCTCTTCTCTATATATAAATATGTACATAATAAAATCTTTAGATTTACAGGACATCATCACAAGCTTATTATTCACAAACTTGTTTTAAATCATGAGCTTTGGAGAAGTGCTGGGTAAATTTAAAAAATTTAATAGGCCATAAATATATCTACGGTCCATTATTTAATTTACTATATATATACATATAGGCTAAACTTTCCATATAATAAGAATGGTGATCATGTGACATTTAGTGGTTATTATATATACACACATAAAAAAATGACTGACAATGATAATGCTAGAAATAACCTATTTCATAAATATAAGCATTAATATTTCTAGATTTGCATATACACACACATGCAGTAAAACGTCAAATACTTCATAAACAAACATATATATTCATTATAAATAAAAGAATAAGCGGTGGAGATCAATGAAATACTAGACAGAACAGCATTATTATGCAGATAACTCAGATTTATATTTCAATAATTTCTGCTTTTGATATCAGTTGTGTTCACTAATCAAAATGATAAAAATTAAAGTTTTCCTATATTTACATTTCATCATTTTAAAAAAATTATAAGAAATCAAAAATTGCTATTACTTATCTATCTCAAAAGATAAAAAATATGATAACTGATATAAAAAATTAAATCTAATTTTTAAAAAAATCTATAAAGAATATACATAAAATAATCTATAGAAAATAGGTTAATTCTAAAAAATCCCCTCATAATATAGCCTGTGATCAAGCAATAAAACAAATGTTATCAGAAAAAATTGTTTTCCACAAGTTTAAAACAGGGTGTATTTCTATCATATTTATAGAGAATTCATGACATGCACTGTATCAATATATATTACTTCTATATAAATTATCCAAAACAAATAAATGAAAAATAAATAAATTAAAATTCGTAAATTTAATAAATTTTATAATATGGCAATAGTCATTGAAAACTTCCTTTTATTATCCATTCCAAATTTCACTTAGAATATTTTGCATAATAAAATGTTTCTAAATATAATATTAAAAGTTTTATGAAATTTAAGAACATTCATAAAGTCTTTAGAATTATTAATTAGTCTATTTAAAAACAAAGGGAATTGAAAACTAATGTTAAAATCTTTATTCATAATCCATGGTTTTTGTATGCACATTAGAAATATAAGAGATATCAATTCATAGTTTAGTAATAGATATTTTATTGAATTTAGGTTTTAAAATGCATTTTTTTAAATCAGCATGATTTTGGAGCAGCCAACTCTAAATAAATCATTTTTATAGCTCTCTAAATTGTTCTTCTATTAGATTAAAATTTATTAAACTTTAAATTTCTAAATATTTCTAAATAAAAAGTCCTTAAACCCTGTCATTTTATAATGAAATAGAATTTTTGATAACGAATGTAGATAGCCCCTAATACTAACTGATTGTTATACATATGATAATCAATAACATTATTCTGCCTTAAAACAATTTTAAATCTAAAAATAATAATAGATTTATTAATTGCTTCATTTTCCATTAGCCATTTAATTTTGGAAAATTTATTTAAATTAGCAAATATTTCACAAATAAATTTAGGAGAAGCACAAACAAAAACATGGTCAATATATGTAGTATATATAACATCCTTATTAACATCTAAATGAGGATGAATAATCTCATTTTCAATGTAAGCTATGATTAAACTACATATAATGCCACTAAAAGACAAATCCATAGGCTAACTCATAGTCATCACAAAAAGTCACTGTTATATGGAGTATATACATTATCATTTATTCAATAGTTAACATTCATAATAAATTGGCCTCTTAAAAAGATCCTGTGTAATGTTTATGGAGCAAATTCTATTTACAAACCTATAGTATTTAATAACATAAAAAAAAAAAGCCTTCGCAAATTCATCACCAATTTTAATAACTATAATTTTATTGACAAAGTCAAATGATGAATTAATCATCAACTTTTCCAAGCCAAATTCAGATTGAATCCATTCACAACTTTAACTGCACAAAAACTCCATTAATATTAGAACCAATAGTGTTCTTTTTAACAAAAGTGGTTGTTTAATGTACTGGCATAGCTAATGGTATTCTTCTTTTTGATATTGTTTAATTTATAGTTTATATACATGCGAGTTTGCTTAAGTTTATTATTATCTTGCTTTGATAAAGATAATTCATGTCAAAACATTGGCTTAATAAAAAAAAAAATTGAAATTTTATTGCCATATTTGTAATTTCCACACAACCTTGTGGAATATATTCTTACTTATTGTCTATGGTTTAAATATATATTTTATTTTATATACATATTGATAAGAATTATTTCTTGTTTTTTTTTTTCAAAATAGCAATGACTAACTTATTAAAAGAGTTATATTCCTTAATTAATCATATGACAAATTCCAAAAATTTTGAATAACAAAAATATGAATAATTAATGTTTGTTAGGAGTAGTTCTAAAAGAGAAAAATGTATAAAAAAAGAATAAAATAAATAATTTTTTTTCTCTCTCACTCTTCAGTAATTTTATTTATCTGTTAGTTTATAGATTTAAAAAAAAGAAAAAAAGAAAAGAGACATAAGTAAAAATCTTTAAATAAAGTTTGTCAATTTCTTAAAAAAGAAAAATTATGGTATTAACATTTTTTTTTTTTTAGAAAAAAGAATGCTGTTTTAATTAATTGAGATTTTTTTCTCTCTATCTCTCTACAGAAATAAAACATGTTGTGCATAATTAAAGGAATAACTATTTCTAATACACCTGGGTCTCATTTTATGTGGTAGATAGGTTCCTCAGAAAATGCGCACAAAAGAAATCGCACAAAAATAGGCTTAACTTACCTTGAAAAACGGGGAATAGGGGTTGTAATTTTCAGAAATCACATAAAAGCAAAGCAAGAAGGAAAAGTTACTTTAAAATTCGCATTGAAAAAATAAGGAAATGAAGTATGACTAGTAAAAAATTTCAAATATTTGAAAAAAAATAATACAAGACAAACTTTTTTTACTTTTTTTTATTAACTACAGTATTTAATTTTACATTTTCAAATACATATTTTAATCATTAGTGGTTATTTGGCTATTTGACAGTATGCGTTCGTTTGTGAACTGTTAAGAAATCAGATTTGTCATGTGACATACAACTAGCGCCACTTTCAGTCTTGAGCTGTGTTAATGGTTTTATTTCTATATTAATAAAATGAGATCGTAATCAAAACAAAAAGATTATAGATTATCATTAGAAAGATTATTTTCAGTTTATAAAATCAATAAAATCTTCGTTATTATTTATTTTAAAAATCTTAAAAATTATTTATTTCTGTTATAATTAACAAAATATGTTTTAAAAGTTTAAAATTTTTGAATATTTATTGTGATATTTTTATATGTAAATATAAATCTACTATTATTGTTTACTCATTAGTATAAGTAGGTTATTTACATAGAAGCTAATATTCTAAATACAGCTTCAGGCCATATTCACATTTGCTTCTAATATAATGTTATATTTTTGAGAAAAAAAAGTATTTCAAGACAAAATAAGTTACTAATAATTTAAATTTCTTAATATCTAATAAATATAGTGAAATATGAAAGATATTAAGAAAAACATGAATTGCATAACTTCAAAATCGCATTAAAATAATCAGCATAACATGAGGCCCAGGTGTACTTAATTAAAAGAAAATATTTACCAAGCAATTTTCAATAATTAGAGTAAAATTAATTTTTTTATATAAAAAAGTTTTTTGTAAAAATAAAATCAATTGGTCAGGGTTTAATGCCATTATTTCTGAAATAGTGCAGAAGTGGATGGAGATCAAGATTGTTTCCAAAAAAATAACAGAATTGAAGGCATTAGACTTCAGCTTCTTGTCAGTTTTGGTCCACTTAATAAAAAAACAATAGCAGTTTTGGTCCAGCAGTTGAAAACAGCAGGAGCATTCTTAGTACACTGTTGAGAAAAACAGCAGTAGCAGTTCAGCTGTGAGAACAGTGAAAGGTTTTGTGGTCTAAAGCTGGATTGACTTCACTAGTTTCAAAAGGATTTTGAAATGAAATTGCTAAGATCCATGTGCTAAGCTTTAACTAAAAGCTGAGCATCAACCCAGTCATATAACCTGCTTCACTAAAAGAAAAGATAGAGAAATAAAATATCCCTGGGAATAATTTTCTATAAGCTTTGTATAAAATCATGACTGCCTCAGCTAGAAGATGAAAAGAAAAATTAATGAGATACTTTTATTGGAAGGAATGGCTAAGAAACACTGTGTTATCCTAAAAATGAAAATACTTAAACTAAAAACCTGTATTAATTTGGGATGAAATAAGTTTAAATTGCATATATTGTACCGGTCGGTTTTGTATGTTCATATAACAAGATCTAGCATCTAGGCAAAAGTACCTTGAATCCAATCATGCGCAAAATGCGTAAGTCAGGAACACTCATAAATTCTGCCCTATTTGCCTATTTTCCAGATCTACCAACTTATGCACAACAATTCCGATGATATCGATCTAATTTCATATCTCTGCTGGCATTGCACATCGGAGACACAAAAAGACTAATTTAAGTTTAATGGTGGGATATTTAGCACGAAACACAATTTAGAAGCAATTAAAGATCATAACCTATCATATTAATTATATATTAGCGGAGATCAACTAGTCAGTAGAAGCATAACTTATTAATTAAAATATTAATTTAAATACAAGAAAACACAATGATTCAGAAATGTTATAACATATATATTTAAGATTTATTATTTGATAAAACATAAGTAAATGCATATTATCATTGATTGATCACTGGCCTCATAATATTATATGACAGTTGGTCATAGAGAAATCATATTACATTTGGTTATTAAATTAAGAATCAAATTTAACAGGTGACTATTTATAGTTGCGGCTATGCCAATAATATATACTATAACAATAAGTATAAGATTTAGTGCTATTAAGAAATATAATATTGAAGTGCCACTACACCCCCAGAAAGAATGAAATAGCATTTAACCGATATGAAAGATAATTAAAATTTGATAACGAAGCATTATATTTGCACAAAAATATAGTTATTAATTCAGTTTATATAGTGACAGATGTGTATGGGATAGCTAATGACTATATTAATAATAATGTCAGTGCAAGGGTGCGCAATTTAACTAGTGGACATAGATATCTGTTTAGCAAAAATCACAACATTATGGCTTACGGATGTTCATGGGTTTATTAGAATACAACAGAAGGTGGTGCGTGCATGACGGTGTATTTGATGTGATCCAGTCACAGATCTGAACGTGTGCTTCATGGAATTCATTTTGAGAAATAGACTGATATAAGTCTGCAATGTTAGCAGAATCAGTTCAGGAATGAAGAGCGAACGGCTATGCATTTATTGGGCTGGTTTTTCCAGAGCGATCCCCATATAAAGCCCACACATACGAACAAATGAGTCCCCAGGGGGGGTTAAAGCCTGGTTCTTGGACTTTGAGAAAGATAACGGGGTTCGACTTTGCAATACCTCCGGGTAAGAGAAGCACGAATATATAATATAAAAAGAGTGTGCCTATATGCACGCAATGCTTGGGATAACAAGATATATAGCTTTAAAGACTATTTTAATTACTTAATGCCCATAAATTATAGAATATCCTGCGTAATGGTATGATCTAATTGCTAAACAGGCATGGATGATTAACATTAATTAAATTATATAAATTTTAAGACATAAAGATTCCCCCTTCCCTTTACTATAATTAAATTATTTATAACTCCCCACACTGTTTAATAAATACAAATTTCAGTTAAAAGAATGCTATTATTAGAAATAAATATGTTTATATAAAAACAAATGGGGTGGTGAAAATAATTAGATTTAACATATATGAAATACATTTACGGGTGAGATTAGTGCATTTTAAAAAGATAAAAAAAAACATTTTTAGAAAAACAGATGTTGATCTGTTTTCCTACAACAATTTATAAGATAATGACTTTATTTTTCCAAACTTGCGAGCACTTGCATAAGTCTAATAGGACTTGTTTTTAATTAAAGTAAGTTCTTAATTACCCCGTAAATGATGGGTAGGGAAACTAGAAAGAAATTATACACTAGCGAGTGAAATATTACTGGCATTTTAAAACACAAAATACGTAATATAATAATGAAATAAAATATGATTCCCACATGGAAATAATAATAAAAAAAGGAAAACATATTGAATAGAGGCTCAATGATAGAATAGGTTAAGTTATATAGAGTTGTAGCTAAGTAAAATTACATAAAATATAAACATTTACATAAGATATTAAGATGGAAGCGTCAGGATTATTGTTGTTATAGATGGCTGAATTTAATAGAATCATAAAGCGGCTAAAGTACTTTTACCTTTCATAAATGGTAGCGGTTCTTGATGTTTGAAAAGTTCATCAGCAGTAATACACTAGATCTAGGTTTGGAATAAGGCATCACAGGTAGCATTTTACTTATTTAATTGATAGACATTTGAAAGTTCATAGACCGGGATACGGAGCTTTTATTATGGGAACGAGCATGTTGAAACAGAGGGAAAGGTGAAATTTCCCCTACTCACTGCACATTGGATGAAGATTCAAACTAGCATGGATTATGTTGACTATCGTTAATTTATGGTTGTCTCCTCCTTTGGATTCAAATCCAGCAGTATTTATACTCTTTTTTGATGACATAGTATAGCACTTAACTGCTGGACTTGAGGCAATTTGAGCACTTTAGCAAAGCTAAAATCTGCTGACAGGATATCTTTTGTTTTGTAAGTCTTTTGAAACAATGCAATCCTGTTACAAGTTTCTCGAACGATTGTTTTAAAATAAGTCTCATGATTTTAAAACAAGTTAGCATGGATAAAATTTCCACTAATGGATTTTATTTTACTATTACAAATTGTAACCTTTTACTTTTAACTAACGGGCTTTTCGGGTAATTGTTTTTGAGAAACTTCTTAAAAGAATTGCATCATTTTCTGACTGCTAAATTAAATATAAAAAAATAATACATTTCATATATGAATTTTAAGATACATGAATAATATAATTATTAATACGATTTATTATCAATCTCCCCACACTGAAAATATATATATTTAACCATTACACACGCATACACATTAAAATAATACTAAATATTTATTTATTAAATTATTTTGCGTTAAGATATATAAATATCTACATGTTATGTTTAAATGGTTAAGCAAAGGAAAAGTATATGTTAGTAAATATGTATACGTGTGTAAGGATGGGTTTAAACATGGTTTGGTGGTAGGAGACTGTAAGTGGGTTGTGAAGCACGATCTGAGCATCAGATCGTCTGCTTCAATATGGAACTACAAGAAAAAATGTGAAAAGTACTAAAACCTATAACTGCAAAAGAACTAACAGAATAAAATCCATGGTAAAATAAAGAATAGTCATTGTGCACATTTTCATTTATATATGCATTTTATAGAGAAACTTTAATTGATAATGTTAATTAATTAATAAGAATCAACAGGAAATAATGACTTATGAAATTATATTTCTTATATAAAATATGTGTTAGATTTGGAACTGTCAAATTATAACTTTTTTAAATTTTCTTATTTATTTTATGCTTAGTAAACTTTATTAAATACTTTTTAAAAAATTAATAATTTTTGAAATTATTTTTGTGTTGATGTCTTTATTCCTCCAGTGATCTTTTCAGTCTATTGGCAATGTGAG
Organism: Epiperipatus broadwayi; assembly: GCA_028023455.1. NCBI lineage: Eukaryota > Metazoa > Onychophora > Udeonychophora > Euonychophora > Peripatidae > Epiperipatus > Epiperipatus broadwayi. The sequence continues at coordinate 4,084,994 of JAQFVV010012440.1, read as the reverse complement.
ACTGATTTCACCATATCATTATAAGGGATTAGTAAATTATCCCAGTGAAACTATTTAAGATAAAATGGAGTAAACTTATGCATTTGTATTTTCACTTGTTCACTGTCACAGTCCCTAGGGTGCTTGTTGTAACAATAGCTAGGTTCAAACCCTGTTAAAAGGGAGTTACATAATATCCCCCAACAGCCTACATAAACATAAGTCTAATAAACTGGCCCTCAATGTGCGAGTATATATATAAAGAATCATATATATATATAAATGTCAAAGAGAAAGTTTGAAAGTTTTTTATTTTAAAAAAAAGGAGAGAAAAAGATATAGTTATGGATTTGTTTTAGAATACATTAAAAAAAATATGTTAGTAAATTGTGGGAATGCAGTTATACGCAAATATGTAATTTTTTTTGTATTATTACTTATTTCAAATGTATATTTTTCTTTTGTTTTATCATATGAAAGAACTTTGATATGTCTACCTTGAGGCAATTTTGTGTCATTTGTTCCATTACTTATCCACTCAAAATTCCAGAAAATCTTAAGTAATGTATGGCAGAAAAAGAAAAATATTAAAAGCATGCCTAAGAAATAGAGATCTGAATACTGATAAACTATTTTGGGAGGTAAAGGAATTTGAAAAATTAATTAGTTAGAAAGAAAAATCGGAGCAAGCAAGTGTTTTTCAAACTGAAATGTGGTACGAATATTTTTTTTGCTAAGTTGATTGATACAGCTATGCTCATATTATAAAAATGAAATATTAAAAATTCTTCAATCAACCATCTCAAAAAAAAAATGGATTTAGCAATAGCAACTTATACCATCGCTACAATCGTAATGCAGGGGTAGAACAAATACATGTAAGTTCGTCATCCTAAGCTTCAAATATCTATAGCTATTCCTGTTAAGTGCCTACCCCTCCAAGAACCATAAGGACCTTACCGATATGCCGCTAAAATAATCTAGGAAGAAAGAGAATATCAAATCGTATACACTAAGAAAGCCTACAGTAAGCCATCATTATTTTCTAGATCCAAGCAATACCACAAAATGAATGTTCGTGCAAAACTCTTGCTATTAGCAGAAAATTTTTGTTTTATTCTTTGACAATAAAAGAATACGTAGATTTTGTTTGGATCATTAAAACAAGTTTACGTGGAAATAAACTTATCCATATTAAAAATCCCAAGTACTCCAAGGTAAATATGACTAATTTTTATGGTCTTAAGTGAACTGAAAATTGCTTATCATTACTCTCTAAAGGTTTAATCATTATGTACAACTATATAATTTAATTTGTAATGTATAAATGCATTCTTACACATGCTGTTTAATTATATGTTCTTTTATATTTAACTAATTGTGTTTTTCTTTTTATGTTATCATTTGATATATAAATCAGTGGTCTTCAACCTTTTCACACCTGCAGACCAGTAAAAATAAGGATAAGGTTTCGCGGACCAGCAAAAATAAGGATAAGGTTTCACAGAATGGCAGAAGTCTATAGATAAATTTTCTTAAAGATGTAAACTGCTTTGCCTTAGATGAAGTTATATATATATGGAATTTGTATAATAAAAAAAAAAATTTTCTTTTAATTTTGAATTTTTTTAGAAAAGTAATAAAAAATTTAATTTTATCCCCTTCCCTCATAAACAACTGTGATAACTAGAAAAACAAATTAATTTATGTATGATTGATTAGATTTTGTTTTTGTTCTGTTTCTTTTTTTTAATTGGGTAAAAATAAAATGAAAAAATAAATAAAAATTGTTTATATTAATTGAAAGTTTAAATTCTTATTATTTTGTTATTACTAACTTTCTTGCCAGTCTACCGTGGACCAGTAAAAAACTTCTGCGGCCTGGCACCGATCCGCGGACCAAGAGTTGAAGACCACTGATATAAATTATATATTTTTTTCTCTTTTCTCAATATTTAATTAGACAGGATAGTAATAAAATTGTATACTTACTTTAAAACAAATTATTTGTCTATCATTAATAAACATATTTATCACTTATATTGGCTTATATCTCTCCCTGTCAGTATGTATCGCAAAATGAGTTAAGTATGCTTTTCAGAATAAGCAATTATATTACACGTACTTTTAAACTCTAAACCATAGATTTGATAAAGAAATAGATCGCGTATCAAGGGTATGTGTAGAAAGAGAGAGTTCAAAAGTAGCTAATTTTAAATGATATGTGATCTAATTTAAGGGATGTAAAAAGGAAATCGTTACTAATACGTAAGTTTAAATATACATCACTTAAGTTGAGAAAAATAGAAAGCAGGGAAAGCTCATTTCAACTAGGCAGACTTAGCCAGTTACCTCTATTCAGCCTGATAGGTGTTGTTGCCTCTCAACTCTGGAATTTGAGCTAGCTAAAAGGGCCGAGCACCTAATTAGCGATAGTTCTAAGATTACTTAAATAGGAAAAGTACAATTCTTACGGTACTAGTGAGATTGGCGCTTGGAGTCAGTTTATTAATTGACACTCATAAATATACTTTTTCCGAAGAAATTGTTGCTGCTTCTTTTTAATGAAATAATGGCCACTAGGTAGATTTTTTTTATTATATTTTTTTAATGTATATCCTGATATAGGATACATAGATTTTATTTCTTAATATTTCATTAAAAAAGGCAATTTGTATTCAAACCCAATATGGTAGATAGTATTCAAATTCTATCTGCAGGTGTTATGGCAACTATATAGCCATAGTTTTGCATTTACTACCCTACATGGTCAACAGATTCAAATTTTTTTTAGACATCTATATAAACAACAAAATTGATACCGGGATTGCCTGTATTAATTTGGGATGAAATAAGTTTAAATTGCATATATGGAGCTACAAGAAGGAAAAACATGAAAAGTACTGAAACCTATAACTGCAAAAGAACTAACAGAATAAAATCCATGGTTAAATAAAGTATAGTCAGTCATTGTGCACATTCATTTATATATATATTTTATAGGGAAAACATTAATTGATAATAATGTTAATTAATTAATAAGAATCAACAGGAAATAATGTTATTTGCTTATGAAATTATATTTTTTATATAAAATATGTGTTAGATTTGGAACTCAAATTATAACTTTTTTGAATTTTTTTATTTATTATATGCTTAGTAAACTTTATTAAATACTTTTTAAAAAATTAATAATTTTTGAAATTATTTTTGTGTTGATGTCTTTATTCCTCCAGTGATCTGTTCAGTGAATTGGCAATTTGAGACTGATTTCACCATATCATTATAAGGGATTTGTAAATTAGCCTAGTAAAACTATTTAAGATAAAATGGATTATAAACTTATGCATTTGTATTTTCTCTTGTTCATTGTCACAGTCCCTAGGATCCTTGTAATCATGATAATTCAAGAGCAATAATGGTTAATTATGTAAATGTAGGAATTTATTTTTGGATAACCAAATAGGCATTTGGATAGAACAAAGATTAAGATCACCTTTAAAATCCACTCACTGCATTTTTAGTTGCACAAATTTGAAATTAATATCGATAGTCAGTACATTCATAAATCTATATAAACAGATTATTGATGATGACCAGGTTGTATCAAAATCCTAGCACATTTTATTATGATAGATTCTTTAGCAATTAAGTGTATGCATATAATTGTTTTTATATTATGCCCTAAGTTTAGCAATAGTTAGATAATTAGCCTACATTTTGATATTAAACCTCTTAAATCCAGTCACAAAAGATGACTGTTGATTCACTTTTTAAGGTTTAATGTGGTGCTGCCCTGAGTACAACTTATAAAATTACTTTTATTAAATGTTGTTTTATATAAGTAGATGAATATTCAGTGGGGATGATGATTATTGCCATCACATCATATTCTCCATACATTCATTTCATTATAATATATTGTAGAATGAAATATTTGCTGATAGGCTAAACATTATAGTTTTTTCCCAACCATACACTTGTAATAATAATGTAATTCACAAAAGATTAACATTTGATGATAATGATTACCTCCAATGTTTACTTCATCTATAACTTCTTATTGACCTCACTATTTAAATAAATAAATCACAAGAGTTAAAGAATGACTTTCAAACATAACAGGAAGTTTTGGAGAGAAAAAATTCTCCAAGAAAAAAAAAATTGAAGGGTGTCACACTAAAAAAATCTTAAATTTGATTAAAAAATATAAATCTTTCAAATTTACAAAATTAAATTAAGTAGGCCACAAATAATTTAAATATGTACATTTGCCACAATGATACCACTGTCTCCCAGATAAAATTATGGTCCAGAGATCAATCCTGATACCCAGAATCCTCTCAATTAAGTGAAAACATAATCCTTAAAGATGCCAATAATGAAACAAATAACATATGTATAATGTACAGATAGTTATTATTTAATTAATCAATAAAACAAATCAACAATAAGATATTTAGAATAATACAAAATCATCGATCCAGATATTAATATTCCTAAAATAATTATTTTATACATTTCCAAAAATGTTTTTTTAAAATATTACGAATTCCTTATATTAAAAATTATTGCTCTGCTCTGTATGACAGTAGTTATTTATACAGTATACAGTTATCAAGATAAACAAAATGGGGTGGAGAGAGAGAGGATTGCCCATAAAAAAAAAAAAATCCCCAAAAAATAAATAAATAAGATACCACAAATAAAAATCTTAAATTTGATAAATATAAATTTTAAAAATTAAAAAAATTAAATTATAGTTGTTTAATAAAAATAATTTATAGAGTCAAATAGTCTCCCTTCGATTTTAATAAAAGATATGCACATATACATCTATTCATAAGTTTTATCATTTCTTCCATTCACTGCCAGTTTTGGATTTTTTCTTTAACTATATCTTGGATAAGTTGTTTCCTACAAAATACTGTTGCTCTTATGGAGTTTCTTTGGTTAAATTTTGATTTTTCTATAGTGAAGCTCTATATATTTAAGGATTTAGCTGTTATTTATTTAGAAACAGATCAGTTTCTTAATAACAAGCATTCATAAAAGATTCAATATTTTTATTGATAAATTCAGTTTTACATTAGCCATCAGAATTACAAGTAATTCAGTTATATAATCATTAAAGTTGACAGCCAATTAAAATTACTATCTACAGATATTGATATCATATTAAACTCAGAAATTACAGAACACACATATCTATCTAAGTTCTTCTTGATAATATATTTTCCAGTTTTTCATTGAGCCTTGATTACTGTTTTCTTCCTTACTGATAAATGGTTTTATTTTACTACTGAATCTTCAATCTACTAGCATATATTGATTTAATGTCAATCAGCAAAGTTTAAAATAAGTTTATAAGGAATCCTAATTTAATACTTTTCCATCAACTGATGTGACTGCCAACTTAATGTGGAAGCTTCCATTTGATCTTTTATTTATTTACAAATACTGAAAATGAAACAGATAATGATTTCATTTTATAAAAAATGTAAAGTTCCTATTTTTTCAATAATTTATTTTCTTTTTATTCTAAATTTATATAAAAGCTTTTACATAATTTATATATATTTCAACTAATTATTCATATTGAATAATTTGTATGAAGAACTTGAGATATATGCAATTATAATAAGAATTTTTGTTTATTTTAATTTTTAATTAACATATAAATTTACTTATTAACTTAAATCAATCAAAGTTAATAATTTCTTCATTTTGAGTATCTCATCTTTGAATTATTACAAAAATATGGTTTAATATTATTTTAATCTTTGATGCAATGTTTAACATCTATTTAATATTTTAAAATATTTTTCCTAACAGAATAACCTTATTTATTTCTTTAATCTGCCCTACACTCTTACTATATTTTAATCAATCAGCATATAATATATGCATAAACCTTTACATTAATGGAATACATTAAAAATTAAAGTCTCTTTGTTCTCTTAGAACAAATTAAACACATAAACATTTGACCAATAGACAGTAAACAGTTTTATGATTTTTTATTTTCATATTACTAGGCTATATGTCTTGATCAAAATATAAGTCTAATTTAATTATAGAACTACTATATTAAACAAATCTATACATCTCAATATATATCATAATATTAATTAAGGAATAAATTGATTATAAAAGTATTAACAATATATATATATATATATATTATTGGATAAATCCTAAGCCAATGGAAACTTATTTAAACAATCTAAATATATAAGACCTATTTGGTTTAGGCATTTAGACAAGGATTGTTATCACCTCTACTTCCTACTTTCGTCTGATTCTGTTAAGCTAAATACCAATTCAAGATCCCTCCTCCACTATAATTTTCATAAATTCATATCATTTTCGGTCTAATTCCAATAGTATAAAGATTGCTTTACGAATGTATATAAACTATCATTTTTACACATTGTTACTGAGATATATGTGCTTTCTTCCAGTTTTGTGATTTTTCATTTCCTTGTAAACATTCTGTAAAAAGTTAGTTAAATCTCATAATATATCAGCTATACATTTTATTAGTTCTATAAGTATTTTCATCAAGTGCTGGGCTCAGCCTATTGACAGACTCCTCAGGTGGCAAATAATAATGTTATCTGAAGACCAATTGTGAATAACAAATAATCAGTGCCCGCCCAGGAGTCTCCTCTGCTGCCTTGTAGAATAGGATGCTAGTTTATCAAAGTTTAGGTATTGGTTTTGACCAAAACAATATTTTGTCTCCCTTTTTGCCTTTTTCAGTCACCTGAAATTTTTGTAGAAGCTGTTCATTATGAGCTCTCATATATTGAACATCTTTCTGTAGCAATGTATATTTGTGCAATCACATTTCCATCCTTTAATTATGCATGTAGCATTTTATGATTCCAATTTCCTTTCTTATTTTTTTTTTTAGTTCAAGCTTCAATAATTAAGAAAATAATTATGGAGATATGCTTAATAGTTTAGTAATCCTTAATTGTAACCTTCACTCGAGGCATTACAATCACCAATGAGACAGTTTGGAATTGGATTTGAGTGACAAGAGTTTGACCTGACAGAGATTGTATGTTTAAGCAGCTCTATTTAGGGATTACCCTGTCTACCTCAGAAGTGAAAAGACCTAAAAAATGTGCTGTAAAAACTCATCTGCCTCATACAATCTGGCTAGGTTGTTGTGCCAGGCAGATTACTCATTGCATTGACAGTAGTAGTAGTAAAGAAGACAATGGAAGCAATAAAGCTAAATATAAATCTAATTTTTTTCTAAATATAGATGCATGAAGTATGTGAACCTTCTATGATACAAACTCTTCAAGATTAGAACAGAAGACCAGACTAATTGATAAAGAACTGTCAAGTTTTGAAATCAATAGAGCTGCTCGTAGTAAAACTTTTCTTCCAGAGAAATACTGAAAGTTTAATAAAACAGATGGATGGATACAAACTTTTTGAAGCAATTCAGTTAGTTTTACTGTTGTCTGTATTTATTGTTGTATTAATGAAAGGCTAATGCTGTTAAAACTCACCTTGCACAATGGTACTAGTGCTCATTTTATTAGTGCCTATGATCCAATCTTAGGTTAAGAGAATTCAGAGAAAAGCTTTTATTCCTCATTAGGAAGCAATTTTTCTTTTTTAAGAGCCTTTTAATGCATGTGTTGGTATAAATAATAGTTAAAAATTTTTGAAAATAATGGTATTGGTACTATAAATTCCAATAGTTTCTTATTATTGAATTTCTGTACAACACAGGGATTAAGCATCACAAATATTTTGTTTACATAGAAAAACTGCTATAAAAATATGGATGCAACCATGCTCAAAAGAATGACATTAAATAGATTACATTATGGTTAGGAGTCAAAATATAAAAAAGTTACATTATGCGAGCACTTACAAGCACAGATTATTGAACAGACCATGGATTAGTACACTCCAGATTAAAATGATAATTGCATTAAAATGTAGATATTATTCCAATCAAATTTACAAGAAAATTGATGGTCATTCTTTAGAAGAATCTACTATATATACCAAACTTCAACAGCTATTCAACACTAAAATGGCTAATTTGGACTTTTAGCACTTTCATATTATGAAGTGTGGAATTTTCTTAAGGAGTTTATTTTGGATAGATGTAAATCTATCTTTGGATTCATTTTAAAAAAAATCATAACAGGTTTTCTGCTTGGCATAATAAGATATTAAATGTGAAACTTCATAATAAATAAAAGATCTGAAGTCAGAAATTCAATGACTAACAAAACAGATTTAAAATGGTTGGCAAATTGAAACTGTAAAAAAATACAGACATTCACTGAACATGGTCATTTTTGATCTCTTTTTCATGCATTGAAAGCAACATATGGATCTGAGAACAGTATCACAATCCTATTAAATCCAGTACTGGTACTCTCTTATATGATGACAATGATATTTTGAACAGATAGGAGTATTTTGTTTATATTTTGAATAATGATACAAATACTGAGTTGACAACTTTTAATGGTATAGCCATTTTAAATAATCAATTTTCAAACAAAGATATCCAGTTTAGTGAAATCAAAATAACTCTTTAATAATCTTAAAAATGGAAAGATCTTAGTCTTGATCAAATACCTGGAGAAGTTTTAAAATATATTGCTAGTGTTAACTTATACTGGAATTTTTTTAGAAATATATGAGCCTATAAAGTAGTGCCAACCAATCTTACAGATTCTTTTATTATTCCAATTTTAAAATCAAAGGGAATATACAAAGTTGCAGTAATTATCACGGAATATCATTATTATCGACTACAGCAAATCAAGATGAATGATTACCAGAAACAAAAAGCACTACAGAAATGGTTTTTGTTGCCAGATAAAGACAAGGAAAGAATTAAGACTTAAATGGGTGATTTATATATTGCTTCTATTGATTTGGCTAAGACATTTGTTTAATTAATAGAACATGTCTATAGCATTGTACAAAATTAGCTTGTTGTCCATCAAAATTTATTCATATTATACAGCTTCTACAAGGCAGAATGAGAGAAAGTGTTATTACTATAGGCGGAACATCTGAAGAATTTGAATGAAAACTAGTGCTAAAAAAGGCTATGTATTTGCCCCTAAATAAATTTGCAATTTTTATGACAGTGATCTTTGGAATTGTTTAAAGAAGGCTTAATGAAATAAGGATTAAGATATGTTACAATTTTTAATTTGAATCAATTAAAAGCAAAAACAAATACTTCATCTTCTTAGATTCTTGAATTACAGTATGCTGATTATTTTATTTTTGCTAGTTTCAAAAGATTGTTTACAGAATGCATTTAGTGTTTTGAATGCAACATATAAAGATGTTGATTTATTATATTAATGTTTAAAAAACTCAAAATTTTTTATCAGCCAGTGATGGAAGAAAAATCCTCAGCAACTTTTAGCTTGACTAGTTATTAACTTGAGAATAAAAATTAGTTTAAATATCTTGATAATTTTATAAATAATAAGGTGACCTTAGATGTTAAGATATAATACAAGCTGGGAAATAACTACCGTGACTAAATTAGTTATATAGAGAGATGTTATTTTATCTACTTTATTATATGAACATGAGACTTGAACAATCTATGGCATTAGAGAAATGCTCTGTAAAATTTTAACAATTCAATAGCAAGATCATAAAATTAATCAATATGGTTTTCAACTTTCTTAGATGTGATATTATACAATCCACTATTGTAAAATCACACTTTCATTGGATTAAACATGTAAAATGAATGATTGATGCAAAACTTCCTAAAAAGTCATTTTATGGTGAACTTGAGTATGGGTTTCTGTGGGAAAAATCAACCATATCTATGTTACAAAATTATCTCAAAGACTTTCTAAACAAGTGCAATGTCAATTGTATCCATTAGAAAAATATGGCAAAGAATAGAATACCTTGGAGAGAAACAATTAGACATAATATTGATATATTTCAGGAAGAAAAGTTTTCTGATGAAGAAATTAAAAGACAACATCTTAAAATATTAAGCAAACAGAAAAATGAATAACAACTTTTATATGTGGATGCATTTGTAGTTCATAGATGGGAATTATAGTCCTTGCAAACCGCATTTTTGGAGCAATTTTTCTCTCCTTTTTTTACTTTCTTGGAATCAGAATGGCTATGCTTGTTTAAGAGTAGCTATTTATTATTATTAGTAGTAGTGGTAGTAATAGTTCTCCAGATAATGGTGCTTCACCATTTTTCATCATTTTAAAATTATTAAATGCAGTTTCATTTCAGGTCACTTGTTTAGTACTGGCAAAAGTCATTTTATAACAGATGCTAGAGCATTTATATTGAACTAGTTTATGAGAAACAATAGTCCAAAATGATTTAAAAGGTTGGTTTGTGTAAATTCCATTAAGTGGTGTCATATATCCAATGTTCAGGGCTGTATTAGATACTATTATTGTGAAGTCTTAAAAACAATAAAATTTGTGAGATCTTAAAAACTTTTTGCCTATGCACAATAATCAATAAACACTTATCTTCCAAATCCATTCTTAATAGTGGTTTAATGGTAAATGTTTGATTTCTGTTTTAATCTATATTATATGAATTATAATGATCTCATTGTATATCATGCTGATATTATCAGTTGGCAAAACAAATATCAGAAATAAATAACAACTGAATATTTTTTTAATTATTGTAATAACTAAAATAATTACAAAAATATATTTTACAATGAAAGATTTTGCTAAATTTGAATTATCTTAGTTTCAAATAAGGTTCCATGTTTGTCTCTTTTTTTCAGGTTCTCATGTCACATGTTTCAATTCAAATTTGTATGCAATATGTCATTTGACTCTATATAAAATTAACTTTTTAAAGATGTCCACTTTTTGAAAAATGGTAAAAATGGAAAGTTTTTATGAGAATTATAGCTTATTTATTTACTTTTAGCATGTTATCTTTTAAAAATGAGTAGGCAAATATGATTTTTGACAAAAAAAAATCAAAATGTTTTTCAAAAGAATTTTAATGACATAAGTATTCTTATATTTTATTACAATTATAAAATTTATGTTTTAATCTACTTCTTGTTCACTTTTTTAGATAAATTAATTTTAATTATTATTACAATATATATATAACTCATCAAAAATATTACATAGCATATAGATATCATAAAATAAAAAGTAAAACTTAATAGACAGTCTACCAGTAATTATACATGATAAGCAAATTTAACAGTTGATCTACAAGTATTTTATAATTAGTACATATGTTGTAATACCATATAATTTGTATCAAATATGTATATTAAATATTACGTATACGTTTGTGATACCATATACTGTGTAAATTGTAACCTAATATTTACCATCATAATTAATTACTATAATCAAAAAATTGTAAAAAAATTTTTGGCTTTCTTTTCTAGTTAAACAAAGTAAATCCACCACTATTACTGGACAGATAGCAAGTAATATAGTCAAAATTTAAATTTCAGAAAATATTTAAAGATGTCTTCTGAGCAGATTTTATTGATCAATGCATATCTAAAATACATGGGTCTATGTTATTTTGTTGTTGTTGTTGTTTGAAAAGTGTAGTTGATTTTTTTTTTTTAAACATTGATATTGTACAAAATACAAAATAGTATACATTAAATCAAATATAATAAAACAGAATATTTGGAACACTTTTACAATAATTATACTATGATAATTATACAATTGAGATTACACTTAGCTAAAATAGTAAAGTCAACATTTCAATTAAAAGTGTATGTGTGCATATAATATCTATATGTTTAAAATTTAATTTAAAATATATGTGTAAAAAATTAAATTTTTATTTAACATTACAATTCAGTTAAAAGATATTTATTAAAATGAATTTATTAAAATAAAATATCTGAGAAATTTAAAGAGACATTATAAATTATTTAGTTGTTACATAAATGATTGGAAAAATTTTTAAATGATTCAAATTAAAGTATAATATTAAAAATTTGGTATTATTACTTTTTCATTTCAATCATTGTCTAAAATTTATACATTTAGAACAAAACTATTTATGATTGGCTGCTCTTCCATATTACTATAGCAATGGACATTTTTTTCCAGTAAAATTAAAAAAAAAAAAAAAATAGTTGTGAATAATGATGATGAATTAAGATACCAGCTGACCAGAGACTATAAATATGACCTCTTGTTAAAATTAAATCAGACTTTGTAAAACTACAGTGTACAATCAAATTAAATTTTAAAATAGCCATTTTGATCATCTTCTCCAGAATGGCAGATGAGACAAATTCATTCTTCTCAAACTAAATAAATAAACTATAACAACAACAAGGATTACCATCAAATAACATTTATTAAGAAATCCAGTTTATTGTCTTCAATTATTAATGGAATTTTGAAAAATTGCTTATGGGATACTCATTATAACATCATTCAAATCATTTGTCTCTTCTTTCAAAATAATTTTAAATAACTTGTTTGGAAACTATATTGATTATCTCCCTATGGATTAGTAAAAATTAAAACTTTATACAATAAAAGTTTAAATCTACATATAAATTTGCAGCTTTGGAAATACTGCTTAATTCTTAATGAAGATCAATGAAGTTAACTTGGTCTATGGATTACGCTTTATTTCCTAGGTCATATAAATTATTAAAACAGCCTGGACTATAGCAAAATAAATTAAATATGTTTAAACTAAAGGATTGTTAATCTACTACCTTTAAAATACATGATAAGTACCAACCATAAAGATTTTAGTCTACAAGTGATCTCTAAAGTATTAAACTGCTCTTTTTGCATAAAACTACAATTCAACATCAATCCTATAATAATGGATTTATGATTATGAATACCATAATATTAAATATGATAAATGTTATAAATTGATTAGCAATCATTCTAAAATGGATTAATGTGCTAACTATGTAATCCATGTAGAATTAGTAAATGTGCTTTATTAAATCTCTTAAAATCATTATATTAAGTGTTATTATGAATTTAAACCTGCAAAATTAATTACCTTGTGCTTCTAATTTAAAGTTGAGTCCTTATATTAATTTACTGCTAGTAAATTATAAATGTTGGAATACTCTGAAAAAATATAAATATTTCCACAAGATATTCTAAACCATGTGTGAAAGTAGAATTGTGTATTTGAGGAATTACTCAATAAACTTTGTTTATAATTATTGAATTATTTAGTTTATAGTTACTATTAGTGTAGTAATAAATAAATAATAAAGTACTCAAGATAATGCTGATATAGGAAGGCACATTTTATATTGGAATCGGATTGCATTTAGTTAAACTAAACTTATAAACTTCAATAAACCTATTCGTATTTAAATTACTTTATGTTTTATTAGTCCTTGAATTCAGCCTCAGATTAATAGATAGCTAAACAACCTGGGTAGATGATTAAATCACTAAAGAATATTTATCTGTATAGGGTCTATGATATTTGAAATGCAGTACTATGCAATAAAGCATTCTTATTGTACTAATAAAATAATTCATATTTGTTAATCAACATATACTCTTTTAACTAATTAGTTAAACTTTAAATACAATATAAGAAGCATAGTAAATTGTTCTAGTAAAAGATATGAATATCATAATGAATGAAGTTATGTATTTTATATAGCATTAGGAGTACTAAATAAATGATTTTGCTCATAACTAGCCAGCTCTTATAGAATGAGGTTGTTAATCCATTAATTACTGTTATGAAGATAATTAAGGACATTATAGAACATTCTTATCTTTCTAAAGTAAGATTAGACTTTGACTTAATATTGTTCAACCCTCTCCAATAGAGTTTCTTGTCTATGCACCATTTTGGAATTACACACATAATCATAACCCCAGATTAGCTTATTCATGGAGAACAAACAATAATATTTATAAATACTATTACAGAATTTTGTTATTAAACTATTTTATTATTCACTTGTAATTTTATTTTATTTATGCATTTCTTATTTATAATAAAGCAATTATTATATTTAAATACATCTGTTTGTCATTATTGAAATCATCATCTTTACATATTGTTAAAATAAAGATCATACTTCCAAGCTATTAAATTACATATTCATTTATTAAATTTATACACCATTTATTATTACTATTGTTATCTGAAATACAAATTAGTAGGGTAGGGTAATGTACAATAAAATCTCTTTTATAATCATCATGCCTAGAATAATTTAAAAAACTTTAAATCTATACATAGTTTAATTGAATGATTAGGATTGATTTAGTTAAGAACCCTGAGAATTAATTATTAAACATTATATTTAGGACTGAGAGAAAATTAATTTGCTAGCCTTATTTCAAAGTACATATTAATTTGTATCAAAGTGGTTCTTTATACAATATATATTGCAACAGAATATATGTAATTAAGAATATGTCTCCTGAGAGATTTATTGTTTCTTAAATTTAATGTGTTATTAAACTATGGAATAATTATTATTATTTATTTTATGTGGAAAATAAACATGCAATTATTTAAATTTACTTTTGAAAAGGTGCAACCAATATTAAATACATTCCACATAAAACACACTCATCTCATTTGGTGGTCTTTTGCTCCTACCTGATCGTGACTTGAACTTTGGATTACAATATATATATATATATGAATTGCACACAATTAAAATGTTTGAAATTGAAAATTTATACTGTACATGATTTTATTATTTTAAAATTATATTTTAATAGACAAAAAAAATGCTATCTTAAAAAATAAAATAAACATATAAGCAGTCTGTGCAAGCATTTATTCATACACATGGCTGTGTATATAATATAAATAAAATTTCTGTTAATTAGAACAAAATTGTAATCATAATAAAAATAATAAATATACTGTTATATTTATTATATGTGTGTGTGTGTGAATTATGTTTATTTTCCCTTAAAAATTATAATTTGTTAATGCAATTTTAATACTCATGCAAAAATTTGTCTTTAATAATTTTATTTGCTTTGTTAAAGAAAAAAATAAATATCTGAGATATAGGATATTTTTAAGAAATCATTAGAGAATATAGTTTATTTTTTGATTACTAATAGAGTTTTATTATATATAATTGTAATTTTAAACCATTGAACATCACATGATCACTATTTCTTATGCTAGCACATTACTGTTATTAAAACAGGCAAAACTCTCCATATAGTAGTGCCATTCAGTGCCACCCAGAGTAACAATGGATTCTGGCATCCATTGATTACTCTGGTTGGCATTGAGTGGTACTACTGTATGGAGAGTTTTGCCTGTTTTAATTGTAATTTTATGAGATTTGTAATAAACCTGTTATCAAAAATTCAATTTTAAAATTTACCTATCAAGATTTTCAATTTATGAATAACTATAAAATTAATAACCTAATAACAATGATTACATTTTCTCAGATTTATTGCATTCCATGGTTTATTATCTTTATGCAACATTATATTTTTGTGTAACCAAATGCCAAAAAAAAAAAAAATCCAATATTACACACTGGGATGAAGTCAACTTAAATAACCATTTAAAATAAAAAACATTTAAAACAATTATTTAAACAGTTTAATTTTTATCAAAATAGAAATGTCTGTATGTAAATATATATGGACACACATGCATATATGTGATTTCAATCTGATCAAAGAATAAATACTGCATATATCTATCAGATATCTAGTGATCTGCTTCACGGTCTCTTATTGCAATGAGAATAACTTATTATAGTTAATGATGTAATTCTAAATATTGAGTTATTAGAATAAATTGTGATAAGATAATAGTGAATTATCATTAATGATGAGATCCTAGAACTTATTGCTTAGTTCCCTAATCTGTCTTTTATCAGAGAATTTAACAATATTGTTTTAGTAACCAAATGCAAATTCTTATCTTTAGGCATCTTAACTCTTTTATAAATTGTGTTTGAAATTAAGAATTTAATAATAATAATAAAAAGGTGATATTAAAAGTTAAATAACAAGTTACAAAAACAATATCAAATACCTTCCAGTAACTGTATATCCAATCAAATTCAAAATCTTATTGTTTCATGTTTATCAATTTTAGATAACAGAGTTGATAATCATCTACTACTGCTGAGTGACTAACTATAAATTTTATTTATTCTGATTGATTTAGAACAGTGATACATGGCATTCATAAATAATGATTTCTGGTTTAATGTTTGAACTGGTTGTTCAAACTATACATTTTGGTGCTTGAATGCAAGACAATCTTCCAGGCAATTGATCACAAGATTATTGTATTCAAATATTTATTATTTATAACAAAAATTTTAATTCATTAGATATATCAATAAAACTATACCATATAGAAAACAAATAATCCTTCTAAGAATTAAATATTTTCAAGTTGAAAGTCTTTAAAATAATTACTTCCAATTGTAAACAAAAGAAATAGAAAAAATAATTACAAAAAAAAAAAAATCTTGATGATGAAGCTTAAATAAAAAGTGTTAAAACTGCATCAGTTAGAATTCATATTATTAACTTGATTATAATCAATTTCATTAAATTGGATAGACAACTTTAAGCAAAAGTATTGAAAGTAGTTTAAAAAAACTCTATAAATCAATACTGGAATGAAAACAATAAAAAAATATCTGAATGAAAAAAATTTAAAAAATGGAAAAAAAGTAGGCAAAAGGAAAAAAAAAATAGATTAAGTAGTTATAGTCATTTGAAGGAGAACAGAGGAATAAGTTAAAGAGAAAAAAATGATCTTATAATTGATCTATCATTCGCCAATGGCAATAAACATTATGATAAATACAATACCATTTTTAACTCACAAAATAAAAAGCAATAAACCAATAAATGGTAGAAAAATTAGTCAATAAAATCATATTTAAAAAAAGATATTATAACAAAAAGCCAAATGTATGATCTCACTGAATTCTACACAAAGCAGAACAATAAAAAATGATATAAAAATTTGTTGAATTCACACAAAATAAATAAAGTACAAAAAAAAATCAAAAAGTATGGCAATTCATTAAGCTGCAATGACAAGCAATAGTAGTTAACCATTAAAGTACTGAAACAAGTCTAGTAACTTTAAATCATTATGAATGGCATAATATCAGCATCTTCAAGCTAGGAAAGCATTTTTTTTATTTCTTTGTCAAACCCAATGATCTTTACAGAATGATGGTAGCATAATCATAAGTCTATAATAATAATAATTAGTGAGTGAAAAGATTTTAATCTACTGTTAATAAGTCATGAACAGCTCTGGATGTAAATAAGTTAAAACTGTAATTTACAAAAATAAAAAAGTGAAACTGTTATTGATTTTTTTTTTTTTTTTGCATCATAATGCTTAGTCTTATAAAACAATTTATAATAATAAAATTCCACACTTAAGATTTTGAGTACAGATTCTTCCATATCTACAATACAGTTTCACTCTTACTCCAAAGAATTTATGTGCTTGTTAACTTTTAAAAAAGTAATGATATGAAAAAAAATAAACTTCCAAAATGGCTATATAAAAATGCTATATCTACAACAAGAGAAGCAAAGGGCAGAATGGATTTTTAGAAAAAAATCATTGCAGATTATTGAACTATATAGAGACTATTATTGCCATTCATGAATCAACAATTACAGAACACTGTACAATTATTCATCAATTCCTCAAAGTTGAATGATTAAGCTAACAAGACACTTAGTGACCAAAAAACATGAAATATACTATCCAAGAGAAAATTAATTTAATTTATAAGAAGCCTTATCAAATACAACTCTCAAAATCAGATCTAGCTGTACTATGACTATATGGGCTGAAGTAGTTCAAATGTTCATCAAGCATGAATTATTTGCTTTATCAGATAACCTCTAATGGCTAAATATCAGAAAATAAATAACACTATAGATACTTAACAAATCCATAGTATCATCTCAACCACATATTTAAGCTTAGTCCAATTCTCCAACTCCCAGAAAATAGATAACAATTTATTAAGAGTTCAGAAGCTAATAAAAACTCTCAATGTATTTAGTGCAAGGGTGGACAAATTATGGCTCATAGCCATATGCAGTCTATAGCTCATTTGAGCAATGCAAAAAAATCTAAATATATGATTGAGTCCTTCTGAAGAAATGCTATTCATATGATTACCAAGAGTTGATATCAACTTGATGGCACCTAAGAATGCCATATATATATATATCAATGTAGGAAATAAAGCTCTACTCATTCATCTACAAAATACTGATATTATTGATAAATTCATAGCCCTTGCGGTCTTTTTCTTCCAAATTGAATTCCTACCATAAATTTTTTTTTCTCTAATTTAATTTTAGAATTAATTTCTATTTACACAATTATTCAGTATAAGTAAATCCATTGGTTCCCGAAAATTCTTACATATAAAAAGATATTTGTTTGGCATTTATAAATTCCAGAATATGATCCTAACGTTAAAAAAAAAAAAAAAATCTATGTAATTTAGGTGTGGCCCTATAAAGTGTATACTGAGAGTTAATATATAAAAATCTCTATTTTGATAGAAATGATTTATATATATAAAAAGATTAAAAAAATAATTTAAAATATATTTGATCCGAGAATAAAATATACCTGGTTTGCTCAACTGATATTGTTTCCATACAAAATTAATATGGAATATTGGATAATCAAATGCCAGTAGTTATGTAAAATTTTAATTTATTTTTGCTTAATTTATGATTTTGAAAAACAATTATATTATTGTACTATGGAATTTTTATGTGTTTATAGGTTAATAATTAGTTAAGAGTGCCATCTATCATGTAAAATTTGACTAATTTTCAACCGTATTTATTTCTCTCAACTATCTTATATTTTTTCATGACAAATTCAAATATAAAATAATAATAATTATGTAAACTGAAATCTAATTATTTTTATGAATATGATAAAATTTTATCTCACAATACATAAATTGAAATATTCTATTTTGCGGGCTTCATTTAAAAAATCTATGTACAGAGAAAAGAAGGAATTCATTGGTAGGTCAACATCCGAGATGCATATACATTAAATAACTTCGGATAACATTAATGCAATTAAGTAAATAGATTTTTATCGAGATATAACTTTTTTAATAATTAAATATGCATAATATTTTATACATATGTTAGATTCATTTATATAAATATAGGAAAGCACATGGTTCTTACAAATAGCTAATTGCTGGATTTTTTAAAATAAAAAAAAATCCGAATAAGGAACTTTTTTCTTTAATTTACGAACTTTCCCTATACTTAGCTCTTTTTGCTAATAAATTTTATTAGCCGTATAGCAATTTATGTGAATGTTTTAAATACATAGATTTTTGGATTAGGTATATGTTCTCCACTTACCCACCATGAGGCACCAGCGTTCGAGTAGCATTCACTCACAGCTTTTATCTGCAGGTTAGAATTTTTTTTTGTTGGCATCCCATAATATCAGGCTGTCGCCATTTTGCAAGCTACTTCCGGGTCGTTTACTTGTATGTGTTTTACTTAGTCCGAAATGATTTTTTTTTTTACATATAAGTATATTTTAATGGATTTTTAGTTTTCTCAAATATTTTATGGTTTACATAAACTATAGCATGGGAAATCAAGCTAGTATAAAGCGTCCTAAAAGCCGTAAGTTATTTTTAATATGAAAATAAAAAACTATATAACTTAATGTTAATTGTAGGCCTTATTCAGTAAGTAAAAAAAAAAAATTCCCTTGTGACAATTACAGAAAATAGAAGTTACTTAAATTTTTTTTGTTTGAATATTTTACTATCTTTCTATTATAAAAATTTTAAATTTTTTTTTGTTGTTACTTGTAATGTTAACAATAATCTGCTGAAAACTGCATTAACAGCAGCTGCAATCTATTATGCCTAGCGTAATTGTTGAAAAATGTTTTACAAAAATTACTTGATTATAATAATTTTAAAATAGAAGTATTATATCGTATTTGTAATATACCATATCGGTAATTAATCTTTTTATTTTCGATATTTGGATATATTTACTGTAACATAAAAAATGTCTTTTTGTATTTTTATTTTTCGTACCTTCCTATTTTTATAAAAGGTCACCTGTTGCCCTATTCACTCACATCGTACCGTTTTCACTATATATGTATTTTTTTAAAAAAAAAAAACAATTATAGGAAAATTATTATAATATAAATTTTAAATATTGAAACAATAATAATCATTTTAATTCATTTTAAAAAATATGTATTGCTTAAATATATTTTAATGTTTAAGAATATTTTAGGCCTCTTTGCCAAATAATGTAAACAATAACCACATATTTATTATCAGCAGCACCCATTTGCACACTAGTAAGGCCATTCCAACTCCAATAGGAAAAAAAAAACCAAAGTAATAATGTTAGAGGGAAGTTTTGTGATGACTTTACAAATCAATCTATGAAACATAAATATAACTATATAGAGAGCATGCTGATTCATTAGTTCTGTTTATTTGATATTTTGTTATGCTGTCTTATTGCCATATCTTCCCAATAAAAACTCGACATTACATTTGTTTAGAATATTATTCATTGAGATAATCTTTATAACATAAATAAGATCTATATCTCCTGCCAAAAGCATGCTCAAATTTACCATAAAAATATTTTTTCAAGTAGTCTTCATGTGTCCAGTCCAATGGTCTGATTTTACAATAGTGGATTTATAGTACTATACTCATTAAGAATTGAATCACCTATTTATTGGTCTTATGATCTTGCCATTGTATTTTACAAATTATATGAAAATTTTCTTGTACCTTTGTTAATTTGATAGAGTGTCCAAATTTCACTTCCACCTTTTTAATTTTTTTTTAAAACAGTAGAAGCACATTGGAGTTTGTTCTACACTTCAACATCTAAGTCCATCTTTCTACTTAAATAATTTGCAAGATTTTTAAATTGGATTATCTTCTCAAGTTGATAATCTTCCAAGCTAAATGTTATGTAAGATTTTTTTTCTACTACTGGCTGATCAAGAATTTGAGTTTTTTGAACATTAATTATTAAACCATGTCTTTACAGATTGTATCAAACATTAAGTATATTGTGTAGATCATCTTTTGACCTAATAAAAATAGCTCCATAATCAGTATATTGTAAATCCATAATCTAAGAAGTTTTTTTTGTTTTCAATCAATAATTAAAATGCTCACATTTAAACCTGTCCAATAATTACAGTCATAAAAATTGAAAAACACTTTGGAGCAAATATAAATAAGTTTTCATTTCAGTTGACTCATATCTGTATTAATAACACTTTCTTTCAATCTGTCATGCAAAACTGTACAATGTAAATAAACTTTGCTGAACAGCCAATTCATTTCATCAATGTTGTAGACCTCTTCATCTGGTATATCTTTATCATTTAGGCCAGTGCTGTCCAAGACGTCAACCGCAAGTTCTCTGGAAGTCGACCATGTAATTTTTTTTTTTTTTGTAAAATTTGTATCTAATATATTTTAATATAATTCTAAAACAATAATTTTTTTTTCTTGAATTTTTTTTAAAATTCAGGACCAGCTTTAGGAAAATAATTATTTATAGGGAATTTAAAATTGTAATTTAATAAATATTTTATAATGTGACATGGACAAATTATAATACTAGAGGGAGCTGAGGTAATTTAAATTAACCTTTTATCTGATGAGTTTTCTTATTGGCAAGATTGAGTAAAAATTTGAATGATTTGATTCGTTAAATGCAGATCTAGCCAGTTTCCTTTCTGAAATATATTAATATACAATAATTAGAGTTGTTTTAATTTAACTTCTAATAATTGAATTATTCTACGAAAAATTTAAAATAATGTTAACTGAAGAAAAACATATGAAAAAATAGCCTGCAGTAAAACAAAGGAATTATATTTCAACCAATCATTACATGAAAACGCTGGTGATTTCTTGTGTCTTAGAAATTACGATAACTGATTATTCACTGCTGTTGTCTTTTCTTTGTCTAAAATTAAATATTTTAAATAAAAATTTAAATCTAGCCACATTATTAGTCAATACAGTGTAAAATGTAATCATAAAATCCATAAATTTTTATGAAAAATACTTGCATTTTGCTAGATATCATTAAATGTCATTGATATGCAAATAGCGGTCAACGTTATTCACTTGTCTATTCAGTTTTCCTTGATTTTTGTAAAATTCAAAAATTTTCAAATCAAAGTTTATATTTAGATAAATTAATATAAAAACTTAATTATGAATGTAAAAAATTATTACAAATATATTTATTTAAGTTCAAAATCTATTATGAAAGCATAAAACATTTTGGTTTGATTTCTGATATTGACAGTTAGAAACGTTCTGGAGAACAATAACCTAAGTTGACAGTATTTTGCGGTACTTTATAAGGGAAAAGAGGCGGGACTATATACAATAAACCGCAATCAGAAATTGATTTTTTTTTTGTGAAAAATACTGCCAATAGCAGATTTTTTTGGAATTAAAATTTAAATATCCATAAAGCTACGAATTTATGATAAAATAAACGTAAAATAGTGAAAATGCAACCAAAAATGGCTGATGGATGGTGCAAAATTTTTCTGGTTTCCAGTTCGAAGTCCTGAAAAAAACATAGTCACCCTCAGGTACCCTTTCACCAAAAAAGTTGCCCCCAAAGTCTAAAAGTCCCCCCCCCCCCCATTTAGATATTTCATATGTAACTTTATTCAAGATATCATTTACAATTTCATCATTTCCTCACACTTTTCCCTTCTTTATAGATTTAATTGCATGTTTCATTTCTTCATTTAAAAATCTAGGTAATTCAGAAAATATAGTAGTTATAGGAGATACTTTTTTTTTTACTATATAATTCTTGATAGAACTCTTCTACACATTTCATGATATCTTCTCTCTTTGTAGTAATAATTTCTTTTTTTTTTCTTATTGCAGAAATGAATTTCCTAACAATACCAAGATGCTGCATTGTTTTTTTTTAAATTTTTATTCTCTTCTGCAACTTTCCTTGCTAATTCACAATTATCATCATCATCAACTATTATCAATCCACTGCAGGATGAAGGTCTCTCCAAGTTCAATCCATCTTTTCCTATCTTTAGCTTCTCTTCTCCACATCACTCCTGCACACTTTCTTATTTCATCCATCCATCTCACATGTGGTCTCTTTCTGGGTCTTTTACAATCTCTTGGAATCCAGCTTAAAATTTCTAATGTCCATCTATTATCATCTCTTCTAGCAATATTCCCAGCCCAACTCCACTTCAGTCTTTTAATTTTTTCAATGAGGTCAGTAACACCTGTTTGTTCTCTTACCCATACATTGCGTTTTTGATCTCTTCTTGTTACTCCCAACATGCATCTCTCCATACTTCTTTGAGTGGTCTGAAGTCTCTGTATTGCTCTTCTATTAAGTGTCCAAGTCTCAGATCCATAAGTAAGAACTGGCAAAACACATTTATTAAAAACCTTCCTTTTCAAACACATAGGCATATTTCCTTTTAGTATCAAGTTATTTCTACCAAAAGCACTCCAACCAAGTTTAATTCTATGATTAATTTCATCCATTATGTTTCCATCTGTATTAATAATCTGACCAAGGTATTTGTAACTGTTAACTTCTTCTAACTCATCATAATCAATCTTTATTTTCATATTTTGAGCAAATCTATTAAACATTACTTTAGTCTTTTTAACATTTATCTTTAGTCCTACTTTCATCTGATAATTCCTGCAACATTTCCTGTAACTCCAAAGCATTATTTGCAAAAACAACTACATCATCTGCAAAATCTAAATGACTTAAATAATCTCCATTTACTTTCACTCCTTTAACTTCCCATTTTAATCCACAAAATACTTCTTGCAGCACTGCTGTAAAAAGTTTTGGAGATATAGAGACACCCTGTCTTACATCCTTTTCAATGTTGATTTTCCTACTATCATTATGTAATCTAATTGTTGCTGTTGCATTTTTATAAATATTCTTTAAAATATGACAATATCCTGGATCTACACCTTGATGATCCAATGCTTTAATCACTGAAGAAATGTTTATAGAATCAAATGCCTTTTCATAATCTACAAATCCTAAGCATAATGGCAACTCATATTCATTTGTCCTTTCTATAACTTCTCTCAATACCTGGATATGATCTACTGTACTAAAACCACTTTTAAATCCAGCTTGTTCTCTTGGTTGGTGGAAATCCAGTGTTTTCTGTAGACGAGTTGTAATTATCTTAGTAAAAATTTTGTATAACACTTATAAAAGACTGATAGGTCTGTAATTTCTAATATCTTCTTTATCACCTTTTTTAAATATTAATATTATTACTGCATTCTTCCAATCATCTGGTACATCTTTATCATTTAGACATTTGGTATATAACTTTGCTAAAAAAATATCTATTTCTTCAGCTGCTTCTTTTAATATATCAATTATAATTCCATCATTGCCTGGAGCCTTCCCTTTCGTCATAAATTTAATTGCATGTCTCACTTCCTCATTCAAAATTCTGGGCAATTCGGAAGATATAATAGGTATAGGAGGCACTTGTTCTTTATTACTATATAATTCTTGATAGAAGTCTTCTACACATTTCATGATGTCATCTCTCTTTTTAGTAATAATGCCATATTTTTTTCTTATTGCAGATATAAATTTCCTACCAATACCAAAATGTTGTTTTACACTCTTTAGACTTTTATTCTCTTCTACAGCTTTCCTTGCTAGTTCACAATTATACTTTCTTATATCATTTTCAACTCTTTTCTGCACCATTTTACAAAATTCGAGATATTCAATCTTTTTTAATGCATCATTATTGTATATCCTCATATTCCTTCTTTTCTTCATAAATTCTCTAGTCTCAGTAGAAATTTTATTGGTCAATTGCTGCTTTTTTCTACCAGCTATCTTTGTTGCAGTTTTTAAAAGTGTATCAGTTATTTTCCTGTTAATGTCATTCAAATCTGAATCATGTTCAAAATCTACTAATACTTGAAACCGATTTGTAAGTTCTAATTTAAATTCATTAGAATGTTTCTGAAGATTAGGAATATCAACTGTAAATATTGTTTTTCTTAATAATTTTTGTCTCTCTACTTTTGCATTAACATGTATCTTACATCTTACTAATCGATGATCACTTCCTGTGTTAAATTTATTAAGAACATTACAATCTTGAAATATGTATTTTCTGTTAGTCAAAATATAATCCAATTCTGCTGTACCTTCATTTGGATGCTTCCATGTCCATTTCCTTTTAACATTTTTCTCAAAAAAAGAATTCATAATATAAAGTTTTTCTTTTTCTGCAAACTCCACAAGTCTATGTCCTCTCTCATTTCTATTACCATAACCAAAATTACCTACAGCATTTTCATCTTTCATTTGTTTACCAATTCTAGCATTAAAGTCTCCCATAACAATTTTAAAATGTTGTTTACTCTGATCAAAAGCCTTTTGTACATCCATATAAAAATCTTCTACTACTTCATCACTATGAGAACTTGTTGGGGCATAAACCTGAATTATCTGCATTTGGTATCTGCTATTAAGTTGTAAAACTAATCTTGCCACTCTGTCTGATACACCATCAATCTCCACAATGTTATTCTTCCATTTTTTATTTATAATGAATCCTACTCCACTTGTATTTCCAATATTTGTGCCTTTATAATAGAGTACATGTCCACTTTTTAAATCAATTGTCTCTTCACCTTTTCTTCTAACTTCACAAAGTCCAATAATGTCCCATTTAATATAAGACAGTTCTTCTTCTAACTCTTGCAATCTTCCTTCACTTGAAAGTGATCTGCAGTTGTAAGTACCTAAATAAAAAGTCATCATCAAATGGCAGCCTGAGTCCGCAATCAGGGGATTCTTAGCACCCTCCGCCTTCGGCCACCAACCGCTGCCTTGGTTGGTGACTTTACAGCCTCCTGGGAATAAGGGCCATGATTTATTTTTGTCTGTCATAATTGTATATATTGGAAAAAAAATATTCTTAAACTCAGATGTAAAAAGCCAATAAACTCACCACGCTGGCTAATGCGTGTTGGTGAGCAGCCCATCCATGTTCGTATACTATATGAATAATCACATAGTAATAACAGCTGCAACGACAAGAATGTATGGAGTGGACATTAGGAATTTGCCCTGCTCGGTTTCTTTAAGGCCTCCAAGAGGAATCAAAGGGTCTCCCTTTCAGTTAATAGCAAACTCCCTTATTTTTAATTCTTTTTCACACCATTTTACAAAATTTTAGATATTCAGTTCTTGTTAATGCATCATTTTTATATATTTACATATTTCTTTCTTTGTTCATAAATTTTCTTGTCTCAATAGTAATTTTATTGGTCAATTGTTGCTTTTTTGTACCAGTTATCTTTAAAAGTGTATCATTTATCTTCCTATTGAATTTGTTCAAATCTAAATCATGTTCAAAATCTGTTAATATTTGAAAACGATTTGCAAGTTATAATTTAAATTCATTGGAATGTTTCTAAAGGTTAGTTATATCAATTATGAATATTGTTCAACAATTTGCCATTTAATAATAGGTTGTTCTTTAAAATTGTACAATCTTTATTTCAAAGTAATCTGTAGATTTAGATACCTAAATAAAAAAGTGTCATTGAATGACAGTCTGTGTCAACAATCATGACATTCTTAGCAATCTGTCTTTGATGCCAATTGCTACTTTACAGCTAATCTGCTAAGATTGTAAATATTTACACATATTAAATCATTCAGCCACACATTCATTCTACTTCAAGAAAATTCAACTGATATTTCAGTCAAGAATTATCAGGCAACATAAAAGAAAGACTGGTATTTTTGATTTTAAAAAGCTAATAAACTCTCCACACTGTTTGATATATATTGGGGAACACCTTATTTATATTCATTACAATATAGAATGATCCTTAGGCATCTACTTTTGTTCTTTTAAGGGCATAAAGAAGAATCAACAGAGTTTTTTTTTTATTAAGAGTAAATCATTTCTTAATAATTTCAAGTTTGAAATTGTATTTTATAATTTTGGTGAAATCTGAAGTGGAATATTAAAGAAGTTAGAAAAGGAATTGCTAGTAAGTCAAAAAATATGGAAAAGAATATAATTATCATCAATATTCTCAAAAAGACAAATTTAACATATCAATTCAAAACATTTTTTTTTGTTCTTAATAGCTCATAACTACATCCTTTCTTTAGTCATTTATCAGTCTCTAATTTTATATCCAAATTCCTTTTTTTCTACTTAGAAATCTTTAGTCACTTATTCTATTAACATTTTCAAACCTTGCTATTCCAAGCTGTTGTTGTTGTTGTTTTCAAATCTTGTTAAGATTTTTTAATCTCATTGCTCAGTTATATAAAAGAATATTCCAAATCAAACATTTTTCACATCTTAATTCTAACTCTAGAGCTTCATAATAACTTATGATCAGTATTAAAAATGATTTAGTCATTGTGATTCTCACTATAATTTATAAGTAGTATTAATAATTTTAAGCATGTTATCATTCTCAAAAGACATTATCTAATTTAGATATGTCTCTTTAATCAAAATTGTAAAAATATATTTAATAATCTTTAACATTATGTATAATCACATCATTATCAAATCTATACAATAAATTTTTGTAACCATAAAATAATTTATTTTTTTCTTGAATTTTCTAGTCTGGTCAAAGTTTCAAAATTTTTTCAAGTTCCAAACAACTTTAGAATTTTTCAAATAGCTGATTCATAAAGCAATCAATTCAATTATTGGTCAGTAAATATATATATATCTGTTTCTAAGTAGAATATAAAACAAGGATGGAAAAGCACTAAAACTTTAATTATCCAGAAATTGCCAAATCTGTAAGTAATGCCTTGTACTAATTCCGATTGCCCTGCAGTGGGCTCTTTAAAGATTTTGTCTTCCATCATCAATTAGCTAATTTCTTAAATGATTAAGATTATACTTTTCTCCATATCTTCCTGTACATCTTTCACTTTTAATTGCATTTATTCTTATCCTCATTATCTATTAGAATTGCTATATTATCAATTGAAACCTAATAAAAATTAACCTTCCCCCTATTATTAATTTCATTATTATCAAAACAATTACTTAATATCTAAATATAGTGTGACTATCTTATCTATATATAGGATTTGATTTCCAAAATGATAATATATATCATATAAAACAGCTCAGGTTTTTAATCTTTAATAACTTATTAAATATTCTTAATAATATTAATCAAAACAATAATTTACTTACTGTTTAATCCCCCCTCCCCCTTTTTCAATTTAAATGCAGGTCGGTTTATTTGATTTTTTCTTTTCTCCATTTAGCAATATATTGCAATCTATTAATGATCCTGAAAACTTTGAAAAACTTAGTTACTGTTTTTTAGGGACTAATTTTTTTGAAAAGCAATATTCAGAAAAACTCAGCTTTCTCTCTTCTGACTCTCCCACGTTCTCTTAGCAAATGAATGTAATCTTTTTAAAGATCATTGACCATAAATTAAATAAAACTATTAAAATAAGATTGGCCAGATAAAATATGTAGCTTATTTCAATTAGGCCTATTAATTTATTTTTTTATTACTATTTCAAAATTAAATAGCATTGGTGGCCGAGAGGTCAGCACACCATCTCACAAGCAGTTGCCCCGGGTTTGCGGGTTCGCTTCCCACCCGATGCTTTGTCACATAAAAAAAAAAAATATTTGTTCAGTCAATTGTATCTCATTCAAAGATAATAGTCAATCTGTTGTGAAAGTTAAAGGGATCTGTGTAATTTTGCCTGGATAATAGACATTTTTGAAGTAGAATCCAAAAAAAAAAAAAAAAGAAATGATTTCGAATTCTAATTGGCATCAGTAAAGATAGCAACGTCTAATCTATCTGATCCAAATAAAAATCTGAAATACATATATCAAAATTTTAAGATCATGTGGAATAGAAAAAAAATACTCTGCCAATACATGCATAATTTGAGAGGTTTTTGATGAATATTCTGTTGGTTATGGCAGATGATGTATATAATGATTCTTTTAACCCATTGAAAGCTAATTTTTTAATATTTAAAAATGTTGATTTCAAATTTATGTGTATTAATATTTGTTTTTCGAATATTAAAATACTGTTTAAGTAGAATAAATTATGTTAAGGAAGTAGCAGACACTGGTTAATCAATTTACTTGACAATTTTAATCAATGATATTATTTAAAATGAGTTTTTTTTATCATTACTGAAAAAAAGGAATATAAAATGATTTTAAGTTATCCTTCTTAAAATGTGGGAATATTAAAGTTTGGGATGCAACTCTAAAGGTGAAATGCTGGTATAAATTATATTTAAATGTCAAGCAGTGGCAGATTACCACACCTGTT
This sequence comes from Epiperipatus broadwayi, assembly GCA_028023455.1. NCBI lineage: Eukaryota > Metazoa > Onychophora > Udeonychophora > Euonychophora > Peripatidae > Epiperipatus > Epiperipatus broadwayi. The sequence continues at coordinate 4,055,569 of JAQFVV010012440.1, read as the reverse complement.
ATTTAAGCACTATTTTTCATTGTAATACTTTGGCCCAGTTATTCAACTTGACTTCAGATAGAGAACATATATTTAGTGATGTTTTGATTATGGAAATATTTTTGCAATAGTAAGATCTAAGGGTAATTATTTTAATTGAAGACTAATATGTTATTCAAAAAATGCCAGAGGAAATGGATGTTAAATTGTCTTTTTTATGTTAAAAAAAATATCAGTGATATGCTGAAAAGTATGCAAAACTAAATTATATTCAAAATTATCTATTTGACTTTATTCAGAGAGCTAAAGTGCTTTGAAATAATTTACATTGGAGATATATTTTGTTTGTAGATCAAAACTATATTCTCTATGTCAACTTTTGAAGAGAAAGTCCAGAAACATTTATTTTTGTAGGAATGTTCAAATTTGAGTTTTACAATGTTTTGAAACCCTTTTCATGAAATGGCCTCTTTTTAATTTTTATTTTTGTGCAGTTTTCTTTAAGCATTTATAATATGAAATTAGTTTAAAATAAATTAGTTGTATGTTCGAATCATCAGACTATAATTTTAAAATGCCTAAATGAGAGGAAGGCATCTAAGACTGAAGATTTAAATCTAAAGACGTATGCGCAATAATATGAAATGACACATGATTTTTCTTTATTTTTTTAGTCACTCACAAGTTTCTGATGCAGTAATGATCAAATACTGAGTACATTTTTTAATATTAAACAGTCATTATTTTATTTGTTTTTAATGAAGGTTATAGATCAGAAAAATCAAATTTTACATAAAGAAATATGAGAAAATGTTTCCATTTCTTTCATTCGTTCATTCATTTTTTTATTATATATATATTTCAACTAAAGTTCATAAACCCATTCATGTAAAGACATTGTGGCCCTAGGACTCACATAATACAGGTTAAGAATCAAGATGCTTGATGATTGCTTTTTCAAATGTGAGTAATGAATTTTTTTTTTTTTTAATATAATCAGATTTGTGTGATTGATGAATAAAAGATTCCTACATGTATATATTTTTAGAAAAGTTGATGAAAAGGGATGGTTTGTTTGGCCAATAGAATGGAATTTTTATATTCTGATTTTGGTGCTTAAACATCATTTGATCTCATGATCAACTGTTTACATTCGTGGATTTATGAAATTTTCAAAAATGGGCAGTCATTAAGAGGTGTTTATGATTAACATAATATATTCACATCATTTAAATGTAACTTATTTGTGAATAATTAATTTAATAAAAAATAAAGTAAATTTAAATTAATTATTTATATTTACTTGAAAAAGAATATATATATCTAGATAGTGGAATTGATAAATAATAAAGGTAGATCCTTATAAAGTGATCAGTGAAAATGTTTGAAAAGTATAATAGTGTGTACAGTACTTGTTTTTTATTGTAGTGAATATTGCTTTAGAAAATTTAATCATTATTTACATTTTGTTTAATATGAAAATTTTTTGCTTTTAAAAATGATGCTTTGAAAAAATGACCAGTGTAAATACTTAAAAAAGTGCCATTTAATAATGTAATTGTTTTTAAATTTATTACTATTGCATAATGAATATTGCTTTAAAAAGTGATTCAATGAAAAAAAAAAAAGATAATTTTTAATTCATTATCTACTTGCATTCATTTGATTATGAAAAAATTTTGTATTAATACCTATAAATTTATACTGATAACTATATTTAAAAAAGGGATTTCATAGTTTCAAGGTTGTGCATGTGTGTGCAATGCCTATGACCTAGTTTGAATCCAAATAAGATAAAACACATTTTTTAATGTTTTAATCAGTTTTAGTGCTTTTGTTCAGGTTGCCAGTCCACAGAAAACCATCTGACATTGAGTAGTAAAGGGTTACCTAGCTATTTTTAGCTAAAAGAAAAAATGACAGGAATAACAACTTTATTGCTTCTGTATGATGAATTATTGGAGAATCCTTTGGTCAGGAGTGGACTATTTAAAAGGTGTTTTCTATTACATACATTAAAATATTCCTACTTAGCCATCTCAGCCACTTTATTATCCCAATATTTCACAATTTAATTAAACATTTGTCCAAATAAATCCACATTATTTCAGAACTCTATCCTAACTCTATGGTTCCCTTCCTTAAAATATTCCCTTCTGATTAACCTTAAATCCATATCCACAATTCCATTCTTTATTAAAACTGAAACTTATAAATATAAAATTCAGTCACTACTTCTCCCTTCATTATTGAAATTCCAATTTGCAAAAAAAAGATTAATCTACTTCATCAACTGCTATTCTATTTAAAATAATAAACCACATCAATTAATGTAGGAAACAGGGCCCATTGCTGTGCAATTGGATATAAGGTTGCATTTGACTCAATTTTTATATCTAATCTATTCTAATTACTTCAAGAATATAATATATCAACCCCACTTTATGTATTGGCAAATCTACTTATAAATAGAGAAGAGTTGACACCCTCAATGGAAATATACTGCCTGGATTTTATTTATATAATTTTATTTCTCAAGGCTTCCCTCTTAGCTCTCTTCTCTTTGCCACTTATGTCAACCCTCATCTTTTAGAAATAGAAAGGAAAATTCCAGGAATAAATATTCCAATAATGAAATAAACATTTGATCACATCTCTTATATGGATGACATGATTACTTGATACTGTACTTAATAACTATACTGACAAATTTTCACTTTACTGTAACAAAAAAAAAAAATCTACTTTAAAATATTTTCAAAGTAATACTTTTCCTTCCAATTTTTTCTCTACACCACATAAGTTTTAGGTTTACCAATTGGTATTCAAAATCAGCTTACTACTTTAATAGAAAACACCATCAATGCATAATCTAATGCATATCTTTCAGTATATGCAAAGATATCACTAGCCTATATCTTAATTTTTTCTAAAATTATTTTCTATCCATTATTAAATTTCACTTCTTCATTCAAAAAAAAAAAACTCTTATTAATACCAAACTAATCGGAAACAAAAAGGAGTAGCACTTAGCATAAGAAATATGCAAAAATATAAAATTCAGTGCTCTTTTTATCTCACGTTATTTCTACCTTTTATCTTCAGAATCATTCATGAAATATCTAAACTGATTAATTTCTTCCTAAATATTGATAATTTAAATTCCCATTAATCCAATTGACACTCTACCATCCATTAACAGTAATTTTATCAAAATCTTTATTATTCTCATAAGGAAACACATAACTTTCTCTCTCACTTAACATATATCTAAATAAAATTAGCTATTGGCAAACACATGAAATAGAAACTGATGATAATATTTCTAATAGTATTCATTCTTTCTTATTATATAATAATAGATATATTATAAAAATATTCAAATATTGGTACCTAGAACCCAAATATCTGGACTTTTTAAAATTAATGTCAAAGCTTTTACTATTGTAATATAATCTTCAATACTTTTGCTTTAAAGTGTAAGAAGAGTGAAATATTGTTATTATATGTTAGCTCTTACTATTCTTTTCTTTCCTATAAACTATACTTTATAAATATAGATCCATTATATGCCCTCTGTCATAGAGATGAAGAAATCTTGAAACATTTTCTTCTGGATTGGTTCTCCCTTTTTACTTGTCACACTCTTATCACTAACATTACTCATTCAAATTCACATGCTCATTAATATCATGCAGAAAAACCTTTTTCCCAATATAAGAATTATCATCATCATTTTTTTCACACTCTGGTTTATAAGATATTACTTAAGCTTCAACTCCATATCTTACAATAGTAAAACTTATCATACCATTTACACCTTTCTTAAACACTTTATCAGTACTCTTTATTTATAAAGAGTACTGATAAAGTGTTTAAGAAAGGTGTAAATGGTATATGTTAAAGTAGAAATCAATACATAGGAAAAGGAAGAAGTAGAAAATTATATTACTTCCATAAGTAGTAAAACTTAATAAAAAATTAGATAACATTAAAAGCACTAACTGTTATTTTTGAAGCTAGTTGGAAATGTATTTCATTCACAACAACACAGTGACTTGATATTGTGTCTATAAATATACACTGTATACAGTGATTATTGATCAAATATGACCAATATTTTGTATATAATCTCTATTTTGCTTTCCTATTCTTGAGTTTCTTTTTTTAAACAATATATGTAAATAATCTTTAATGTCAATGTAGTTTTATTTTGTATCTCATAAAAATAAAATATAAATAATAAAACAAATAAAGTTAATTTAAAACTAAAATATATATAACAAGGCATTTATTTTTAATTGTGAATTTTAATCCAGTAATAATAGCTTCAAAACAATTGAGTTTTTTTTTTGAGTATTTGTTTATTGTTAGAAAAATTTTAACTATTTTTGATTATTGTAAAAAGTTCTTTTATTTCTGTTATTATTCTTATATATATTTAGAGTATTGAACTTAATACAAATAAAAACTTGTTTTATTGATGCAATTATATCTATTGTTTTTTTATTATTATTTTTGTGTTATTTTTAACAAAAATATTTTGAAGCTAATTAAGTGATTAAAAATAATGTACTTTATTTTAAAATGTGTTCTTGCATCTAACTATAATTCTAATTTTAAATTTTTTTAAGAATTCAAAAAATTGTCTTATATTATTAATAATTTGAACATTATTATAAAACATTATCTCAAGGGATTGGGCATTTTGTCATACTTCAAATGTATGAATATTTTAATCAGGATTTCTGCTCAATTCATATATATAAAACATTGTCATAGTTTGTAGAGAGGCAAGCTCTCTGCCTAAAGGTAGTTAGAGTTTTTATTTAATAAGAATACCTGTATTATGTTTGCCAACTTGTCAATATAATTTATCTTAAGTTATCAATTTTAGAATTAAAGTTTAAGGAGGCTTACATGTTAACAAAACAAAATATTAAGTTTTTAAATATAAAGGAAAATAAATGTATTTTTGTAAATTTATTTTATTTCACAAATTGGTAAAATATTTTATCATAAACTATGTTTGCAAATGCTAAATATAATAGACTGGCTAACTAGTAATAGCTTTCATTGGGAGAATATGATTGAGAATAGAATTTAGTGAAGTCTTAAAAAGAAAAGTTATCAATAAAATTCATTTTATATCTTTTTTTTTTTGCTTCTGCGGAAAGCATTTATAAAAAAGAGAACTTTGTACAAAAAAAGAAAAATAAATGTATAAGATTATCAGCTTAAACATTCTGATAATAATATGTGCAAAAATTTCAAAACTGGTAGAGGGGTATAAAAACCAAATAACTTTGAGGGTTTTTGTCTTGTGCTGGCAGTTTCCATAGGTCCAGGATGCAGAATGTATCCCAGACTATTCCATGCTGAACTGAATTGTCATGTGGGAGTAGGACTAGAGCTTTTTCAGAAACTTCTTTCATCACGAAGAGGTCACTTCAAAAATGCCTTCGAGACCAGTCTTAAAACAGACCAGGAATGAGAAAAAAATGTCAGCAGGAGAAATCAATTAACTTCCATTGAGCTCAGGATCCTAAGAAATACATGTATACTATAAGAATCTGCACAAACTTACTGGTAAGCTACTAAGATTATTCATACCCTAAATTGTGGTTAAAAATGTTCGCAAACTAACATAAACTATAAGCTTATAATACCAGTAGAGACATTTGCTGTTCTACTCTCTGATGAACTGTTTTGATTATTCAAATGTAAACTGTTGGAATTTATTAATTGGTGTACATTTATATCTGGATTATTATGCATGTTCTTTCCAATTTTATTTAATAATTTATCATTTAAATATTTTAATTTCTTATAATTAAATATTTACCTTTAATATAACTTTCATTTATACATTCTTAATTTTAGTTTATTTTATTAGTAAGTTTTAAATGTATAAATTACCTTTGCCAATATGCTTATTTGGTACCTTGGTATTAGAGCTGTAATGTAGGGGAGATAGTAAGCCTTTTCATACCCACAATAAAGGTGTAATGTCATGATGACATCAAATTGAAAGGAAATAAACCCTGCAAGTATACATGTGGAAATATGTTTCTATCTTTATCAACGCAATCTTTTTTTGCAATACTTTGACATTTTTCAGTTATTGTCCAGATTTCTTTCTGCCATACTTAACGATATAAAAGAAATAGTTCCGTCTGGATAAAAATCTAATAACAATCTCGTAATTAATATGTTTTTTTTTTTTGTGGGTTTTTTTTTTTTTTTGGTTTAAGTTGTTTATAAAAAAAAATATGTTTATTAGCATTTCTGTTTAAAATTCCATCATAATCTGCAATCATATGCTACATTTTTGGAGGGGAAATTTTTAGTAGATATCTTCATTTTCTATGATAATATTAAATGTTTTGTTTCAAGATGACAATTCCTGTTTATATTATATGGTAAATATTGTATGAATATATGTAATGTGTTTTTATAAATATTATTTAAAAACCAAAATCATTTACTGTTTGCTTATTAACAAATTTTTTGTGTAATGACATCATTTCATTAAAATGGCAAATCACATTTTGTTTTTTGATTGGGAATGTCCTTCAAAGTAGTTAATATGAAAGTTGTACCTATAGTTGTCTTTTTATAAATATTTAAAAACCAAAATCATTTACTGTTTGTTTAGATCTTATTTAAACTAACATTTTTTTTGTATGTTATGCTGTCATTTCATTAAGATTGCAAATCATATTTTTTTTTTTATTTCAAATGTTCTTAAAAGTTGTTACTGTCTAAGTCATACATATTTGAATGTCTCGTTCAAAATCATACATTTTTTATTGAATAGGATAAATATGTTTATTATGTTTTTACTTTTAGTTATTTTTACTCCTCCAACATGGAGCATGCATTAGACCTACTGCACCTGTTTCACATTCGTATCAAACCCCCTGATAACTTTGTAAATCTTGCCAAAATATCATGTACAAGATCCATGTACACATTTTGTTTTGCCAAAAAAAAATCATGTACAAGATCCATGTACACATTATTTTGATCAGATCCTACGATTACAAAGTTATCAGTGAATTGATATGAATGTGAACAGGTACAGTAGGTGCAATACATGCTCCATGTTGCAGCTCTAATACTAAGCCCCGGGAAAAATTCATATAAAAGCTTTAAAATGACAAGAAACGTAATTCCCGATTTTTTAAATAATTTGCTTCATAAATGGTGAAGTGACATGGCCAATCAGTGAATTCTTGTACAAAATTCTGGTGCTCTGATCTAAATAAATAAAAAATTTATTCCATCGGTAGTGTATATTGTAATAAATAGTAGACCAGTTAGTTAATCAGGAAATATAGCTATGTTCTTGAGATACACAGACTCATAAATGATCTGAATATATTTTCTTTTTCACAGCTTGATTAACTTACACTTACATTCTATAAAATAAGGGCCTACTAATAAAACATAAAATGTATAAAAATGTTACAATGATGTGAAGCTTCAAAAAAAACCATTATCTGAGATAAGTAGTAATTCTTTAATCCTGATTATTCAACTATATTTATATATTTAATATGTCTATTAAAAACACGATTGTGGCTGATGTAGGCTTTAAATCACAAGTAGTTGTCATGTAGGTGGATACTGAAGAGGGAAAAAGCATAGCCCTGAATCCTTATATGCCTATATGTAACAAGACCATCCTTATATGCCTGTCAGACTTATAAGAGCAGGGTCTGAGAAATGGGAGGGCGAACCAAGCACCATTAGCTGATAAGTCTCAAAAGATTGAGCAACGCTTGTGTGTGCTTAGACTTGGGCTTCTTATCATTAGTTTTACACGTGAGAGGAAAAAACACAGGTGAATGGGGAAATATTTCTCATTCCCACCACGTTAGATCCTTAAAAAAATGTGATATTTAAAGTTGCATGCCACTTGTGAATAAGTCTACATAAATATATCAGTAATGCTAATACATAAAAAAAAAATCACAGAATACAGACTTAAAACTTAATAAGAATAAAATAGGTTCAATCCCATATTTTATTCTTGATTATTTAGCCTGGAGATATTGAACCGTTTTACATATATATAGTTCAAATATATTGGCATTTGGTAATATTTTAAAAAAAAGTAAAATTTAAAAATCTTAAAAGATGCAATTTGGTTTTTTTTTTAATATGATTTATTTTTAGATAACGTGCAATGAAAGTTATTTTTGTTTCAAATTATTTATTCAATTAAAAATAAAATTAAAATTGGAGGGAATAAAAAAGACATGCAGATTACTAATTCAAATAAATAAAAGAAAGACTACACTAATTAAAGATGGCCGAAAGCATTTATAAAAAAGAGAACTTTGTAGCAAAAAAGAAAAATAAACATATAAGATTATCAACTTACACATTCTGATAACAATAATATGCACAGAAACCTCAAAACTGGTAGAGGGATATACAAATCAAATAACTATGAGCATTCTGTCTTGTGCTGGCAATTTTATAGGTCTGGGATGCGGAATGTATCCTGGATCACTCGATGCTGAACTGAATTGTCATGCAGGAATGGGACCGGAACTTTTGGGGGGCAACTTCTTTCATCACAAGGAGATCACGCCTTAAATGCCTTTAGAACCAGCCTTAAAGCAGACCAGGAATGAAAAAAATGCCAGCAGGAGGAATCAATTAACTTCTGATGAGCTCAGGATCCCTAGAAATATATGTATACTACAAGAATCTACACAAACTTACCAACAAGCTACTAAGATTATTCATACATTAAATTGTGGTTAAAAATGTTTGCAAACTAATATAAACTATAAGCTTATAATACCAATAGACATTTGCTGTTCTACTCTCTGATGAACTGTTTTGATTATTCAAATGTGAACTGTTGGAATTTATTAATTGATGTACATTTATATCTGGATTAGCATGCATGTTCTTTCCAATTTTATTTAATAATTTATCATTTAAATATTTTAACTTATTATAATAAAATATTTCCCTTTAATATAACTCTTTCATTTGTACATTCTTAATTTTAGTCGTTTATTTTATTAGTAAGTTTTAAATTTATAAATTACCTTTGCCAATATGCTTGTTTAGTTAAGCCCTGGAAAAAATTTATATAAAAGTTTTAAAATATCAAGAATCATAATTCCCAATTTTTTTAATAATTTGTTTTGTAAATGGCAATGCGACACCCCAGATCAGTGAATTCTTGTACAGATTTCTGGCAACCTATTTTAAATAAATGAAAAACTGATTCCACCGGCAATGTACATCATAATAAATAGTAGACAAGTTAATCAGGAAATATAACTATGTTCTTGAGATACCCAGACTCATAAATTACTTGAATATATATATATTTTTTATAGCTTGATTAACTTGCACTTATAGTGTATAAAATAAGGGCCTACTACTAATAAAACAAAAATGTTACAATATATTGTATATTAAACATATACTGTAATGCTAGTGAGATATATATTATAAAATTTACATATATCTGTGTTATATTTTTCATAATTTAAAATATATATGATCAAATTTATTTGAAAAAATAGTTAAAGAAATAATTATTTCAGAAGTAGTTTTAAAATGTAATTTTGTAAAAGTAAAAGATTGTGTTATACTGTGCTTTAAAAATAGAATCAAACTATTGGGGAAAAGAATTAGAAAAAAAAAAAGATTTAAAAACTTACACTCCTTTTTTATAAGTTAAAAGAATAAAGTGTTAAAAAAAATCTTAGCAAAAATCTAAAATAAAAATAATTAGTGAAAGTAAACTTTTGAATGGCAGTAAAAATAATGATATATTGAAATTGTAATAATTAAAAACTATGTAAGCTGTCTCTTTGGGATAAAAGTGATGAGATAGTCGATTAATCTAAAAAAAGATTACATTAAGGAAAAATGTAAAAATCAATTAGATTAAAGAAAAATATAAAATTTAATTTAAAAAATAGAATTAAAGTATGACAAAAATTAAAGCTATGACAAGGAAAAGAACAATGGGAGAGAAAGAGTATAAAAATTGCAACCGTCTATTGTTATATTATTTTACTCTTGAGTGTAAATCATTCCGGTCTTCATACTGTCATTGATTCATTGCTCCAGAGATTCAGAAATCTGAGTACTGGATAGATCCAGTCATTGCTGCTGTGGAAAATATTGCAGAAGCCACAGAAGTGGAAACATGCATTGCTAAACTATCTTAGAAGTGTTCTACTGGGCTTCAGGCCCAAAGTTGTCCAAAATATCAATTGTCTTTGCCTAAACCCTCACTGGAAACAAGCCAAAATGGAGTAGATGTTACCACAAACTCTCTCTCCCAATATCAGATTGCAGAGTGGAAGACAAGCCCTCGATAGAGACCAAAAAGCCAACTGGTTGGAAAATAATACTAAAGAAAACCAACTCATAGGAACTGTGTCATTTCAATATTACAAATAATGAAAACGTAGGTAAATATATTTTCCATAGAAATAGACACTTTATTTTTAAGTGAAATGAACTTTAATGAAGGACTGTTATAAAATTTAGCCGGAACTAATCATTTATATTTTTCTATGTAAAATTTTATTACGTTATGTTATATTACGATGTGTGTGCATGAATAAATACTAATATTAGCTTAATTATTATTTGGTCTATTTTTTCTCTCTCTTGTCACTGAATCTTCATTTATTTAAAGATACAAATGTTTATATGTGTTAAGTTAATGTTCTGGACCCCCTAATTAAGAGTAGGAGCTATCTTGGAATATTTTAAGCACTGGTTGGTGTGCCTGCCAACTGAGCATGCCAAATATATAATATATGATCGGCTGGCAAGCCTCAAAACAAATAAAAATGCTTTGGATGACAGGTTTTTGTTCCAGCAGTCAAGGTGAACCATGGTCAGGAAATGTGGTCTTGTTATGCTTCATATAACCCGATCTGGCTGTGGGTATTGTTGATGATTATGCTATCAATGGTATTATTTCCTCTGTTTGAAGAGCCGGTCCTTTCCCATAATATTAAGGAGGTAAAATAATAATTACCAAGAAGTTATGTATTAATCATGATAGTAAGTTTTGGTAAAGTCAAGAAATATTAAAGTAAATGTTAAAACTTATTAAAGTTTTAGAAGTTAAAAGATATTAAAGTTATTTTAAAAGTATTTAAAACTAGTAATAATATGATAAGTTCAGGGAATCGGGTTCAATATAATGAGTTATTTATTTATATAGCACTGTTCTAATCTGTAACAATCATTAGAGATCACCTAGTAATACTTGCACTGTAAACTAATAAACACTTTTAAGGAATACTCCCTTTTCCAAACATAAGATAAAGTCATTGAAAAGATAGAATAAGTTGACTATCTTTTTAAACTAAATGTATATGTATAGATGAATCTTAAGCATTTGGAGATGAGAACATGAAGATATTAATAATTCCATTTGCTATGTTTTTAATTATTGATGTCTGTAAAATGTTTACAATTTACGACTTATCAATATTAGATGTAGTATTAAACATATATATAATGTTTATTTATATAGCGCTATGTTCTGATCTGTAACAATCATTAGTGATCACCCACTAAACATGCGCTGTAAACTAATAAACACTTTTAAGGAATACTCTCCTTTCCAAACACAAGATAAAATTTTTTCAAAAGATAGAATGAATCCACTCCACCTTTTTGTTTAAAATATGTCTTTAAAACCTTTTTTTTTATTTCACTAGTTCAATTTATATCGTATAACTTTTTTTTCTTCTTACAAATAAAAATATAAGATTTTTCTGAGTTTATGTATTGAAAATTTAAAAAAATCTCACCAATGAACTAAAAATTCTGTTAAGAAAAAAAAATCTTTTCATGTCAATATACTATATCTAAAAAATCATTTGATAATATTAACACTTTCGCCTACAATTTAAGCATAAGAGAGCATAACTCTTCCACTGTAGAACTTTAATTTAATATAGAGGAGTTAAAGGTTCATAGATTAATTCCCATAAAATATAATCCATCATTTTAGTCATGTTTATTAACTAGCATCTTTCTTCAACATTTGAGCTTCCTGCCAATCTTGGAGTTTGATTTGTCTGACTTTTGAGGAAATGTATGTGGCTATTAAATTAGCATTATTTTTCAAAAACTATTTTTTTTAACAAAGATTAAAATAATCAATGCTATAATGTATTTATGAATTTCTTATTTCCTAAAGATTGTAATCTATAGACCTTTATTAGTCTATGAAGTAATCCAGCATTTCAGTATATATCTGGAACAAGTATTATCTACAGATTTTTCATTTTCTATCTTGCAAATTTATCTCTTGCTTACTCCAATTTTTTTAGACTTGTGTAAATTAAATTTATTGTTAAAATAGTAATACATTTATACAGTTTGCAGAAATTTGTTTTTAGAACTCCAAATCCTTTTCTGCAGGAAATCTGTTATTCTGTTCTATGTTCATGAGAATTTTGCCCATTTTCTGCACTGGGTAATTATAAAAATATTTTTAAAAAAAGAAAATTATAAATTACTTTATATCTAAAGTTGCCTTTATAAGATATGTAGATTTCTGATAAATAATAGCTTGATCAATCGTTAACAAATATTTTTTAATGTGAGGCAAATGGAAATTTAAAGTTTTTTTTTTTTTTTAGTTCTATTGTGAATTAGTGTATAGATGTATTTGATAATTGTCACAACTTTCTCAAATACTAAGCTAATTTATGTGAAAGACAAAATATTTCACTAATCAATGCAATAAAGCAGGTTTGGATATTGAGTATGCTTGTCCATGCTTCTAACTATTTTTGTATCTTTCTTATTTATTATTTCTGATTTGTATCACTTTTTTCGCTCCTCTGGTAAATCATCCCATTTAAATGTTCCATTATCTATACATTAGCTTTCTAATTTTTTTTGTTTTTTGGTCAGTTTTTAATCTTTTTGATAAATAGAGATTGAATTATCTTTTATTTAAAATCAGTCTTTTTAAATAACAAAATAAATAATTATTGAGCTTTTTTCTATTTGTATCTGGCATTTAATTTTTCTTCAATTTGCTTTTCTGCAGCTTTTCAGGTCATAATCATTCTCTAAATGTTTAAGACAATTTAATGTAAGCACTTTTTTTTTCAGATTGTTAATTTATTAACTTACTAATTCATTTTAATATGTAATTAAATATTTTTTAAAGAAATTCTAAAATGTATATATTTTTTTTTTTAGCCACTCGTATCAATACCCCTATTCAATTTCATAATACTCATGGAGAAAATATCCAACTTTCTCCTTGTCGAACAATAGCCAAACGTGTGGAAAGTTTCTGTAAAGGTATAGTTTTTAGTAATCGGCCAATTTTGATTAACGAAAAAATTTATATACGTTTTGTAGAAACTTCTACAAACTGGAGTGGAGTAATTCGGTTTGGATTTAGTAGCATTGATCCAAGCGAGATAAATGTACGTCCCAATTTGCCAAAGTATGCCTGTCCAGATTTAACTTGTAAACCAGGATATTGGGCAAAAGCTTTAGCTGAGCGTTTAATGACTCTTAATTCTGTTCTTTATTATTACTACAATGAATTAGGGGAGGTACACTTTGGTATTAATGGAGTTGAAAAAGGACTATTTTTTTGTGGTGTGGACATTAATGGCCCTTTATGGTCTTTAATTGATGTTTATGGAAATTCTATTGCTATAGAGATTGTAGGTAAGTATTTGCTGATAATTTTAATTTTATTTTTATGCTGATAATTTTAATTTCATTTTTATCTTTAAAAAAAATTAATGTAGAGAAAATGTGAGATTTTTGACTTTTTCAAACTTTAATCTTATATGAATACATATATATAATTCTATAATTTACATTTATCTGTTTTTATATACACATTGAAAAGATAGCTGATTCTATCTGTCCAAGTTGCCTGCAATGCCATCCTGAACTACTGCACATCTTACTTAGTGATATAGTTTAGCTATTCATTACAAAAATTTTGCACTTTAACCCACAATGGAACATTGAATTCCATTCTAAATTGAGCAAGTTATTTGAAACATTTTAAACTGTGTATGACAATAATGCCATGAATCATAAAGTTTTCAAGTGATTTGCATGATTTCGGGATGGCAGGGTCAGTATAGAAGACAATCTACAAAGATATGAAGCATACTGTCACATTTCATATAGCATAATCCAGTGATGCTAGCATCTTAAAATTTTTATGGAAAATAACTAAACTATATTGCTATGTAACACATATATTCAGAGATAACAATATAGGCAATTTGGAGAGAGATAACCAGTCACCTTTTCACTGGGACAAACTATATATATATAGAAATGGTAAATTCTTCAATAGATCTCATTACTATTGCTTGTTTAATATAAATAATTTTATTTATTTATTTATTTAACATCAAAAAACAAAAAATTAAATGTTTTTGCTCAGGAGTTTGTAAGAAGTTTGAGTACTGGAAGTGACAGGGCTGGAAACAATCTATAGACCTTCATTTCCAGAATCTTTCCTCTACCACTGCACTATATCACAACAGAGCATTTCATGTCAATTACTGTTCTGAACATAAATAGTATTGAGTTTTTTTATTTATAAATTACAAATCAGTGAAGCTTATAATTTTAAAAATATTCTTGTCATAAATCCTGTAATTAAGTAAAATAACTTTTTACGTTTAAAGCCAATATGCTGATATATCAACTATGCTAAATAATGTAATTTTAAAATGTAAATTTTGAAATATGTATAGTTTAGTAATGTTAGTTAAATTAAATTATTTTTAAAATTGAATTCTCAAAGATCTAGAGAAATTTCTAAAGTTTGAAAAGATATGTTCATAATGTGAAAATTGAAGGTGAAATATACTTGATTCTTAAATACAAACAGAATCATTTGTAATTTAAAACAAATAAATGAACTTTTAAAATAAAAAAAATTCATTTTTCTTAAAATTTGTATCTGTTTATAAAATAAAACACCAAAAATAAAAATTGAAACACTAAATTAAAATTAATAAATATAATTTCTGAAACTCCTTCATTAATAGTAATTTATGCCAATTTACAATAATTATTTTTAATATTGATTCAAATTATTCTATAATATTTTCTATTATATAAGAAACAAATTCATGATTGGGTCCCGGATATTATTAAGAAATTGGTCTAATGTCCTAAATTTATTAATAATGTTATACAGATTCTTATAGAATGTGATTTTGAATTGTGTAAAATACTTTTATCTCGAGAAAAAATAGAACTTTATCATTATAAATTATTCATAAAAATGTACAGTAATGATTAAAATAAACAAACATCCTCAGTTAATTGAAAGCATATATGATTCTGTTAATTTTTTTACAAGGTTTTTTCTTTGTTTAGTTATTGCTAAATTTATTTCACTAATGAACTTTTAATTGAAAATATTTTTCCTCAGTGTTGTGGAAATAAGTTGTGAGTTTCTTGAATTTTTTAACAAAAATTAATATGCCCAGATAAATTTTTAAAAAATCCACAAAAATTAAAATATCTTTTGATAAAATCAAATACATTTTTAATGACAATATATTTGGGTAAGCTTACACATTTTTTCTTTTTTTTTTTTTGAGTTTGACAAGCTGCCGATTATCTTATATTGTTTACTCTAAAAATTGTTCTTTTTTGAATACTCAGAAACTGACAAAAACACTAATATTTTGCTGGTATTGTATGACTTTAGACATTTGTAGTAGGTGGAATTAATAATTATCAGGTTAGAGTCACAGTTATATTATACACACATACAATAACATTTATTATATGAATTTATTTGTCCTGCAGATTATAATAAATACCATTATAACTAGCAGAAATAGTATATAAAAAACTTACATTGGTTTATAATGTTACTGGGCCTTGGAACTCAATCTACATCATATGAGAATGAAAAACACTTATGACATATGGGGAATGACAAAATCCCTAAACTGAATTCATATCAGTGGAATTTTGCAAAGAAAATAAGTTTATTTTGAAGCAAATTTAGTCAAGTAAATATCCAATGTTTCTATTTATATCAAAAATTGTACAAACTAACAACTTCGGAATCTGTGTATCATTTGAAAAATTTATATCTTCAATTAACGAAGGAATTCTTATTTATTTGGAAAATAATTCTTTAGGTCCTATAGTTTTCAGAAGAATAAATGCTTATCAGAAATTGTGAACAAAATGAAACATACAAGGGAATTCAGAAAAGTTATCATCTAATTTTTAGCAATTTCAAGTAACAATGAATTAATGGTAATCATTTAATATATGTTCTGGGACTTTTTTGTGAATCTGAATGAACCACTGAACTGTCTCCAAACATTACTGAAAGTACTAAGTAATAAATTTGATGCCTATTTTTAAATTAAATATTGTTTTGCAAATTTTGGTTAAACAATAGTCGGAAAGTAATCACTTCTTTTCAATAAAATTCATGCTACTTTTGAATTAAGACACTGTTTTACAGATTTCAGTGAGACATCAGTCAGAAAAAAAAAGATCATTTCTTTTCAGTTTTTTTTTTTTCCTATTAAAAAAATAGTAGTAGTTGTTTGGTTTAATGTATTATTTATTTTAAGAATACTCACACCCAAACTTATTATCTTGATTTTATTTGTTTTTTAAAAAAAAACCTTTACCTAACACTCATTACCTTTTTTTTTTTTTTTTTATGAAAGAAAAATCAAATTATTATTTTTAAATTGTCAATATTTTTTTGGCATCTCTTCAATGTAGTATTGTTTTGATTAAAATACACAGAAAACTCTTATTTTCATTTCATTTTGATCAAACAATAATAGTACAAAAAAACTTATTGCCCCCCCCCCCCGCTAAAATCTCGCAAAAAAAAAACCCATGCCAAAAAATAGTGATGATAAACCCTAAAAAAAAAAAAGATCAGTTCTACAAATTAACAAAATCTCGATTGACTTGAATATGGTGATAAACCTGTAAAATAAAAGTTCTGCAAAGTAGCATTCTGTGATCTATATGTAATCAAAAAAACTATTTGTATTTATATATTGGACTATTTCCATCATCTAACATTAAGTATTGAATGTCTTGAGAGAAATTTAACTTTATTTACATTTTCCAATAGCACAATATTTCAAGGGCTATTATTCTCTCCTCTTCTTCAAATATTGTTTGCCTGACAATATGGAACAGAGCAAAAAAAGTTTTTTCAAAAACCAGCAATTTGGAAAAAGAAAATATCTATATAGAACAAACTCTTAAGAAAAATGAGTATCCATCAGCTGTTATTAAGAAAACCTTAAATAGAGAACAAAAAGAACCATCAAAAGAAAAAACAGTTATTGGTACCATAATGTATCCATACATAACAAAAATAGCAGACAAATTAAAGAAAATTTGCAATCACTATAACTTCAGAACAGCTTTCCAGAGCCATATTGCACTACAAGGAATTCTAATGTTTATAAAGCTCAAACTTGAAATACTGAAAAACAAAAAACTGCATCTATGAAATATTGTGTGAATGTGGAAAATTGTTTATTGGTGAAACCAGTTGCCCTATTGAAAAGCTATTACAAGAGCACAAACTGATGATTAGAAGAGAGAAAACAAATGTATTTAAGATAGTAAGTAGCTCATGTATGTACCAAAGAACATGTTCACTTGGGAAAATACAAAAATATTGGATAGAGAGGAAAAGGTACAAAGAAGAAAATTAAAAAAAAACTGCATGCATGCCAATGGTGAATAAGCTCATAAGTCAACCTAGTGTGACTATACATAATGTATGGAAACCATTAATCAGCTTTGCTCTTAAGAAAAAGTGGATATGTCAGGAAGAATCTCATAGATAAGTATTATGAAATTTCTATTATTGTCTTTGGCAGGATTGCTCAGTTGGTTAGTCTTGCTTTAGCAACTTGGCTCTGAACAGCTTGTCAATTGCACATTGTAGCTGATTGGTTGAAATTTCATTTTATTTTTTAAATTACATAAAAACTATAAGCACGACGTCAACAGAAATATGAGCATTCGATCCGTCGTAAAAATATCTTTTAAATGCCATCTTTTTGATTGAAATCTGAAGAAATTTGAATTTTTTATTAATTTTTTTTAAAACAGGCGGATTTAATTTTTTTCTATTTTGGTCAATTTTTTAGTTTACAAGAAGCGATAAAGGCAGAAAATTGTAAACAGTTTGATTATATAGTGAAAATGGATTAAAAATATGTTGGTCATTCGCATTTAAGGCCTATAATGGGACATGAATGTAATTGCAGAATATGTATCGTAAGTAGAATTTTTTAAAAATATTTAAAATTTATTAATATAATTTATTTGTATAATTTATTAATTTGCATTTATATTGGTGTGTGTGTAATATATAAATTATAAATAATATAATATTAAAATCATTTATGCTCTTTATTATACGGTATATAAATTATTCATATGTACAATAATTTTGTGTCTTTGATATTAATAATTTATTATGTTTATATGGTGTGTTTGTGTTTACTCTTACTTTTGTATAACAAGTAATGATTTACATATATAGAGCAGTGCAATGTAAATTTTGAAATCTGATAATCAAATGTACAGAAAGGTTGTATAACAAGTAATGATTTACATATATAGAGCAGTGCAATGTAAATTTTGAAATCTGATAATCAAATGTACAGAAAGGTTGTATAACAAGTAATGATTTACATATATAGAGCAGTGCAATGTAAATTTTAAAAACTGATAAATATACAGAAAGGTTGCAGTTAATAAAGCATTCACAAAATTTACTGAGCATAGTATCATGTGAAAATATAATCACTTAAAACCAATAAAAGAGATTTCAAATGATATTTGTGTAGTAATAACCACAATAGTTATGCATACACCACATGGAATTGTATGCAGGCAAAAAATCATTCGGATTCTTGCCTATGCCTTAATACTCATGCTGTGGAGTCAGTAGTTTTGCCATATCTTGCATCACATTATTTTCAAGTCTACAGCTAGCAAGTGAGCTATATGCAAATAAATTATATCTTTGTGGGACAATAAATATAACAAGATAGCATCACTGGTGTGCATAAAGAATACAAACATCACTGTGGTACACAAAAAAATAAAGAGATGAAACTCATTTTATCAGTGATACAGATAGTATCCTACAATTTTTAGTTTTAGATAGACAAGAAGCCAATTGCTATGATGACAAATGCATATCTATCTTCTGGAAATGATTTGTTTTGTATCTTTTATTATGATGAATCTTTTTCTTATAGTCGCCTTAGAGATTTGGTAACTTGAGGTGCAAGATAAAAATGAAGAAATCATATGTGACTTGTTTTGGAGATTCTGAAGCTATGGATTATCTCAGGTAAGAAATATTATACATGATTTGAAAGATAATTTTGTGAGGAATAAAAAGAAATTATCACTGAAGATGTAGAGATTTGGTAACTTGAGGTGCAAGATAAAAATGAAGAAATCATATGCGACTTGTTTTGGAGATTCTGAAGCTATGGATTATTTTAGGTAAGAAGTATTATACATGATTTGAAAGATAATTTTGTGAGGAATAAAAAGAAATTATCACTGAAGATGTAATTTAAACTTAGTTAATGATAAATTAGAGATTATGAACAAACAATAAAGTAATAATTATGCCGGATGTTGAAATTTCTTTTTTTTTTCTTATTTTTTAAATGATTATCACTATTTGTCCTCGACTTATTGTTTTCCTTTGTTTTTCTAGTTTCTATTAATATAAATTTTTTTGCTCTAACATTATTAAAACTGAAGTTATTTTGAAAATTGTGTCTCAGGTCAGTTTTTTAAAAAGTTCAATATGGCGCCTACAAACTCAACTAATTAAAATTCAGTATTCAAGAATCTAAGGGTCCAAGTTTGATTCCCATGCTAGTACTGTCACTGATCAGGTCAGCAGCATCTGAAGAAGAGAGGAGAATAATACCTCTTGAAATCTTGTACATATACTAACCTGTATGCTATTACTAACAGTAAAATGTAATTAGAAAATGTAAAGCATCTGAAGAAGAGAGGAGAATAATACCTCTTGAAATCTTGTACATATACTAACCTGTATGCTATTACTAACAGTAAAATGTAATTAGAAAATGTAAATAAAAATTAAAATTTTTCTAAAGACATTCAATACTTTATATTAGATGATTGAAATAGTCCAATATATAAATACAACTAAAATACCATCATCACAAACCTTAACATCACATGATCACCATTTCATCACAAACCTTCAGGAAAACACTATTATTATTTGTTTATTAAAATTGTCTTAAGTTTTTTTATTGCCTATTTGATGGAATAGTACATAAGTCTTTGTCCTATATGTGTTTTTGTTAACAGCCAAAAAACTACTGTTATTTGTTCATTAAAATGGTCTAGTTTTTTTTCGTACATAATTTGGTTTCCAAAAAAACATCATTCATATGATACAGTCATTAACTATTTTTCTTGCTTGTAATTCCAAAACTGGGGAAAAGACACCCATTTTATGGAATTGTCTAAAGTTTTTAGTTGCAAAAAAGATGTATACGTAATACACATTACTTTTTTGTTTATTTATCGAATAAAAAAATTTAACTTAATATTTTCTCTAATGATCAATGGCCCTTTCTTTAATTAAAGCATATAAAAGAAATCCCAGAGTGCATATTAAATGATTGTCTGATTTATTTATTTTCAGTTTAATTTTTGCTATAATTGAGAAAAATCAACCATCAAAATAAAATAAATGAAGTTTTTAATTAGTAATTTATTTATTTTTTAATTTTAAAAAATTATTTTTAAAATATTTAAATGCATCAGCTTTCTTAATCAGAAACAAAAAATATATACAGATGGAATGATTTGTTATTTGAATTTAAGAATTAATTCACCTTATATCACACAATTTGTGTTCATCTATGTAACAAATCAATAGTCAGTGGAGGTAATACTATCAATCTATATAATTATATGTTGAACCTATTTCTATCATCTAATATTAATTATTAAATGCTTTAAGAAAAATTCAAACTATATTTAAACTTTCCAAAATTATTCAACTATTAGTAATAGTACACAGATTAGTGTATAACACAATTTGAGTAGTATTATTTTCTCTTCTTCAGTTGTTGCTGGCCTAAACAGTGAATCAAACTTGGCACTTTTAGATTTATAAATATTGAAATTTAAATAATCAGATTATTCTGTCAAAGTTAACAAATAGTAGAAATTTCATATACTTATCTATGAGAGTCTTCCAATTTCTCTACTTTTTTTTGAGGGCAAGATTAATAAATGTTTTCAAAACAATCAATTATTAATCTTTCCCTCAAGATAAAAATGGAGAAATCATTAAGACCCTCATAGATAGTGAAATTTCTACTGATTGTTGTCTTTGACAGAATAGCCTAATTGATATTCATGAATTTAAAGATTGTAGGTTTGATTTCCTTACTAGTAGTGACACTGGGTAGGCTGCAACATGTGAAGAAGAGAGAATAATATCACTCGAAACGTTATGAAATATACTAATCTGTGAATTATTACTAATAGTTGAATGTATTTAGAAAATTTAAATAAAGTTTGAATTTTTCCAAAAACATTTAACAATTAATATTACATGATGGAAATAGTGCAACATATAATTACAACCACAATACCATCATCACAAACTTTCAGACCAATTTGATGTGTTTTGTTTGCTTTATTTTTCATTAAAGTGTTTTTGGTTATACTATTTATTTTTTTATTTAAAGGTTTTTTTTTTTTTATACTGATAATAATAAAATTATTCAAATACTGAAAATTTCTTAAATGATATGATAGTTTCCAAATATTGTTTTTTAAATAATAATGTGAATATTATTATAATTTATTATGAGTTGTAAAAGAGAAAGAAAAGTATAAGATCAAATAAGTATTTTTAAAAAAAATACTGATTTTTTTTTCTTTAATAAGTTATTAAAAAATTGTAATTTTAACTTTTAACTACTTTAGTGTCATGCGCCATATTGAATTTTTAAAAAAACTGACCTGAGACACAATTTTCACAATAATTTCAGTTTTAATTATGTTAGAGCAAAAAAATTTTACATTGATAGAAATTAGACAAACTAAGGAAAACAATAAGCATAAGATAAATAATGATAACTATATAAAAAATAAGGAAAAAAAGAAATTTTCACATCTGAAATAATTATTATTTTATTGTTTGTTCATAATTTGGAATTTATCATTAAGTAAAATTCAAATTACATCTTCATGTATTCCTCACAAAATTATCTTTAAAAACATATATAATATATCTTATCTGAGATAATCCATAGCTTCAGAACTTGCAATAATATGAAGATAAGAAGTGTTCATTTTTTTTTTGCACCCCACAGTTGAAAATGTTCAAAGCGTCTGGAAGAAAAAAGGTTCTCCCTAATAAAAGATAAGAAAAAAATTAGAATTCTATCAGAATGTAAAAATAATAAAACAAGTGTAGATATTAGTACTTATCTCTATAAATTATTTTGATTTTAGACTGGATAAATCAACCTTGTTCATAACATCATCATACTGAATAATCATTGCCAATACAGAAAACAATTTACAAATTTAGAATATGAGAAGTCAAAGATTACTAAAAAGATTCTAAAGGCACATATTTATATATAAAAAAATGTTTATATTCGACCTCTTTCAGGATATGTCTTCCAGAGAAGCATACCTGTTCATATTATCTAATATAAATGTACAAAATATTAAATATTTCATATTATTCAATATTATTATTAATAAAAGATAAATCATTTCATATCTTGTTTACCAATTGGCAAAAGTAATCAGTAAAACAAAAACAATAAAAACTAAGTTAGTAAAACAAAAATAATAAAAACTAAGTTAGTAAAACAAAAATAATAAAAACTAAGTTAGTAAAACAAAAATAATAAAAACTAAGTTTGTAAAACAAAAAGAATAAAAACTGCAATCTCTCTGTGCATCTGGTATGCAGCTTTGAAATTAACATTGCATTTTTTTATAGTAGGTCGAATTTTATAAATACATTTTTTCAATCACGCATACATTTCTTCTTAGTGGCATATTTATTCGTTTCTTCAATAATTTTTACACATAACATATAAAAGAAATCTAAGATAGAATACTCACCACAGTCGAAAACTTCAAACCTGGAGTCTTTGTGAAATTCTCTACATTGACTGGTCCTATAGTAATGTTCGAAGGTATATTAGAAGCACTAGTTGATGGGCCTGCTCTACTGCTATCGTCCAGAATAACATTTGTATTTTTTCTTCGCCTTTTCGCTGGTAAAGTGGTTACTTCTTCTTTGGATGATGATGTGAAGTATTCCTGTAGATCACTGTATGTAATACTGTTGTCAGAATCAAATAGTTTAGGAATTTCAAATTTGTCGAGACTGAAAGAATCCGTTTCTGAATCCATAGTTGCCGATTAATTTTTTTGCGTCATTTTGTTTCCGTGTAATCTAAAAAACTGAGAAAAAATTAATAAAAATAATTGACCTTCCTTGGAAAAAAATTAATAAAAACTTTATTTTTGTCTTAGAAAAAAATGGCAACTACCTATAGAAAGAACGAAAAAAGATACAGAGAATTGTGGTATTCACCCATGCGTAGTCCTCTTTTTCTGTAATTTCGAAAAGAAAACCGAACTTCAACGAATCGCAGATGGTTTGCCCAAAACACCGAAACAGTTAAAAGATGATAAGAGAGATAAATAGGCAAGATTTGGAAATATATTCTTTTTTGCAATTTTTCTAATTAATTTATCAGTTTATTAAATAATTGTTAAAAAAATAAGTTTAATGTCTTTATATCTGGTTTATGATTAGGCAGTGTGAGTCACGTGATTTCATAATAGATTTGTAAATTATCCTAATAAGACTATTTCAATTATAGTAGAATAAGCTTATACATTTTACTTTTTTTTGTTCATAGTCACATTCTCTAGGGTTCTTGCTTCCTGGGCTAGTTTAGAGCAATAATGGTTAATTCATTTCAGTGTTTGGACATTTGGATAGCCCAAGAATTGATGATGATTATCATATATCAGGATTCCAACATTATTTTTTATTATGAGTGATAGATTACTACTTTTTGGCAATGGCTGGATAATTAGCCTGTTTATAGGGTATCTCTTTTAGATCCAGTCACAAGGCAGACTGGTGATTGATTGTTGATGAATTAAATGTTTATATGTAATGCTAGGTAGTTTGTAGTTTTTAACTTAGTATTAGTATAACTACTTATATAACTATCTTCAGTGCTGATTCATTGCTTTTATTTATTGATATTTTGATTATTCAATGGGAATGGTGATGGTTTTCTATTATCCCATTACTTCTGTAGCATTACAAATGGCCCCAACATAGGTGCCATTTATAAGAATTGATTCTTCTTTTGGCAGAAAAGAAATAAAAATTTAAATGAAAATTAAATTTAATAAAATCTTATTAATCAACTAAAAAGAGCGAATTACAAATTATTTGTCAAACAATCTGTGCATTTCTAGTTGGAAATACTTTTCAGTCCTATGAATTTAATTACAATTGTTGCTAAGTTTAATGGAGATACTTCAAGGCCACATAGCAAAAACTTTTTCTATAAAAATAATGGGATTGTAAAATTTACTAGACACTATAGAACATAATCATCATATAAACTCAGATCTCATTGTAATTTTGGATATGTTAATCTGTGAATTGGTAGATTTTTTTCATAGTTTGAAGAACTGTACCAAATATACTTTCATTTGTCATTACTTAGTGATTTTATTCTATATACTTTTTGTATTTAGAAGTTTGATGATTGCATGAGTAGAACTTTTTATATTATTGACGTAAGCTTTTTGTTATGTTGGTCAAAACTAACAGAGGGATTGGTAACCAGTGTGTGATACTAACTATAGATATTAATGATATTTTTGGTTTTTTTTTAATTGAAATTTTGACTTATAAATTAATAAATACTTGAGCTGTTGGAAAAGTAAAGTAACATTTGCCATGATTATAGAGAATTCTTTAATATAAAGATTTGTTAGTAAGCCCTTCTTTTTTTTTTTTTTTTGTAATTGTTTAATTTGCAATTTTTTATCAAAAATTGTTTTCTGAAATTATACATATAAAAATTATGTTGAATCAGATTAACATCATGAGAATAAATAGGATAAAAATAAATGTCTTTCAATATGATAGAGGATAAAATATTAGAAGGCTGAAAAAAACTTTTAAGATACATCTAATTTTCAGAGCACTATCTCCAAATAGGTAAAGCAGTTTGTTTTTTTTTTTTATAAAGAATTTTAGCAATCTGCATAAAGTTGAATGAGTCTTTTGGTTAATATGGATAATTTCTATGGAAACAATAGCAAATAAAAGTGGTATTAGACAACACAGTTTTTTTATTTACTATTATTAATCTACAATATCTATATTAATTGAGTATATAATATACTATACTTTATTAGAGGCTATTAATGAGCTGGAATGGCTTAAATAATGTTTGAATCTTAGCAATTGAACTTGATCATTAAGAAAGATGAAAGGGTTTAATACTCTGTTAAATGAACTTATTCTAGAAAATTATTTTTCCAAAATTTATTTGGAAAGTTACTTTTAAGAATACTATATGTAACTTCATATTACTATCATACCACTATCATTGGCAATACTGGGAGATTCTGAAACTTCAGAGAAGTGTAATGTCCATATATTATTAAAATTAAATTGATTTTTGATATTTTTAAATTAATACCAAGTTAGATTTTGTGGTAAATTTAACTTATTTAACAAAACATCTGTTAAAAATTATTTTTGCTTCTCCTCACAATTTTCTGTAATTAATGCAGTGATACAGAGATTATTCTTGTCTTCAGTCACTTTAGCCACATATAATTATTGAGTGACTTTAGAGAAAAATTACTTGTTAATTCCTTTATTTAGAAAAAGTGACTAATATTATAATCTATATTGATGACGTGATTATCTTTTGTAAAGAAGTAAAATATTTCAAAGGAATTAAAGGCCACTTTAGGGATTTTGCTGCAATAAAATTTTCCTTTTTGAATGATAAATTAGCAACATAGCTGATGCATACAAGACTATCATTATTCTCAGATCATTACGAAAAATTTCTGGAAATCTTTTTGTTTATTTCAGCTATCAAGCCAATATAATTATCAGTGATTGGATAATTAATAAATTATAAGTTCTTAATGATATTGATTACCTATAAATTTATTTTCTGAGCAAATTAAAGTTAGTTTGTGTAGTTATTTAGGAATTATTTTTTTTTTACCTTTTATGGTGTGTTGTGATTTTAACTGTTTTTGCTTGCCTTTGGAATACATTAAATATTAACAGTTTATTTCACATATATATTGGTGCTAATGATAAGAATTTCCTGAAAATTTCAGAATGTTTTTATAATAGTACAGCATATCAGCAATTTTTTAAATATACTTTAATACTAAAAGATATTAATGTCTTAAGTTTGTTTTATTTTGAGTCAATTTAATTACTTCTAATGATTGACTTACTACAAAAATCAAAATACATATTTTGTATTTAGAAGTAGACTTGGTTTAATGACTTGTTCACTGATTAGTCTAGGATAGCTTGATTTAATTATGTAATTTGAACCTCTTGTGTGGCTTAGCTGATGGAAACATTGATGATTGTTTAAGAGGATTTGAAGTATTTAAATAAATTATATATAGAACATCTGAATATAATTGGTGATATATAATGCATTGAATTTATATATTGAATATTTAGAATTATGGAGGGAAGACAGAAATTAAAAATGAATAAATGACAGAACTGAAAAACAAACTAAGAAACATAGACATTGAAAAATTGTTTATTGTATTAATTTTTTATCTAAAGAGCCAAGTATTTATGGCTTCAGATGATTATTACATTAGTGCAAAATGTGTTTCAGCAAATCCGATCTTGTTTTGAATTGCTGATCAAATAGGGTAGTAAGATTTAAGAGAATTATTTATGCCTATGCTAAAAGTCACAAGCTCGTAAATTAAATTGTTGGGGAAATTAAACAGATCAGTTGAAATAATTTTTTTAGTGCAATTGTCTCTATAAGGATGTCTTTCATTAATAAAACATATAATATAGATGTTTTGAAATATATTAAATAATATTATTTATCTGTTTGTGATAATCTTTATGAATTGTTCTTATGAATTTTTAATATCATTATACATCCATTTTTATATATGTATAAATTTATATAGTTTTCCTCTGCTTCTCTGCAAGCCAATCGCATGCAGTTTTCATAGATTTCATATTCGCCCACCCTATGGACACTTATGAATCATCTTAATCAATGATTTCTTTAATTCTCAGTCATATGTTTGTTTTCACTATGACCTATATAATTAAAAAGTAGGTCGAAGATAAGTGTGGCGGCTTTTGTCTTTTAAAATCGTTAATCTTGTGTTAAAGATTTGTAGAGGTTCCTATTATCGTATTTAGGCACATAGTCTTAAGGTTATAACCTTAATATATATTGCTTAGGTAATGAGTATGTGTTTAACAAATTATTAGTTACAATTCTCAAGCATTATCATTCTTAAATAAAAATTAATTTAAATGTTCCCAATACATGAATTTAATAATGATGACAGTTCTATGTGATTAAATAAAAATAATTGATTTAATAGTGATTTATTAAATATGTAATCACTTTTTTAGATTTGAATATGTATATGTGGAATGTACTCTCAAATTATTATTGCATTCTTATTTTCATTTTATTTTTTTATCATTATTTATTTTGGTTATGTCTTAATATATAGAATATTTTAATTAAATTGTATCATATATCTCTGGCTTTAAAAATGTATATAATTAGTTATATTTGCAGATTCAAGCATTTGTATAGTTGATTGGAATCAAATGGTCACAGATATAAATGTACAATTATATTTGTAAATAAACTTTTAATACAATCGAATTTTAAGACAATAATTTTGAAAAGCATTAATAAAAATATTAATTTGTGAAATTTAATAATTATCTTATTAAACAAATTGATTAATTGAATATTCAAAAGAGAAGTTTGTTAAATATTTTAAAATATAATATGTGCAAAGAATTGGGCAATTAAAAAAAAAGGAGAAAATATTGGCAGCTTTAAATTTAGGAATTTAGAAAAGACACATTGAAAATAGTAACATATATTTTAAAAAGTTAATGTTTTTTGTTTAATGGAAATCATAAATTGAAATGAAATGGAATTGGATTGAACATAAACTTAAAGTTAGAATTATGAAGGGTGTATTAAGATTGTGGAAAATTGGTTAGATAATCATAAATACGATAGTAGTTATCAGTTTTTGAACAGAAAAAATAGAAATTAAAAAAAAAGTGTTCTGGATTGAAGTATAGAATTTGCTTTTGACAGACAATGTGTTTTTATATTAATTAATATTTATTTTGATACAAAATTGCTTATTCAGTGCATTGTGGCAATAGTTTTCTGATTATGTATACAGTAATACAATTAGATTAAATGAATATCATGTTTGTTTATTATATTGTTTTTTGTTATAATTCTTCTGTAGTAATATTACATTATAATTTGTAAACTGTATTTTGTAAATATAACTTTTATTATGTCCTGCATGATTGATTGCAGTGGTATAATGACTGGAGTGGGAGATCCTTGGTTTGATTCCAGTTCTGGCACATCCAGCACTTATTCTTATGAATTCTTGAGCACCTTTTAATTATTTATTTTTATTTATTTGATTATGTGTTATATATGTTTATATAATATAAATTTATTTCATTTCAGATCCTCAAACTTTAGAGAACAATAGTGAGATTCGAAGTGCACCGGTAGATGCACTTTTATCACAGATCAATTCTATTCATATAGACAATCTGGAAAATTCTCCACCTCTTAGATTCTATTCATCACAAGTACTTTCTCTTTTACATTTCCATTCTGTACATGCTAAAAATATTAAATTATCCTGTAATAAACAGGTTGCTTCCAGGTTAGATTCTGAATTTTCTAATGCATATGTTTTTACTTCACGACCACTTGTTCCTGGGGAAAAAATTATTCTTCAAATATTAAATATTGATTCATTGTACGTTGGAGGTTTAGCTTTTGGATTAACATCATGTGATCCTTTAACCATTGACATAGACACTTTGCCTGCAGATTCTGATTATTTATTGGATCGTCCAGAATATTGGGTTGTTTCAAAAGATGTAGCTGGAGCACCTAGAAGTAAAGATGAACTTTGTTTTATGGTGTCTGAAAGAGGTAAAATATTTTTAAGTGTAATGTACACATATATATTCAAATTAAAGATTATTATAGACATTTAAAAAATTTTAAATTCCATTTTAAACAAATGAAGTTGTAATATAAAACTTTAGTAATTTTTCAAAGAGTGCTAATTTATATGCTAATAAATCTACATGTGTATGTAATAAAGATATATATGAAAGATGATGACCTAGCCCAACTGATGAGTGCTGGTTCAGCATGAAATGCATCCTGGGGGTTATTTGTCTTTTATTGTATCTTTATATGAAATCATTTATGAAATAAAAAAGAATGGAGAAATATGGAAGTTGTCTATCTATAAAAAAGATATTACGCATGGGAGGAGAAACGTAAATAGCCATGTGTGTGTGCTAAAAATCAGATATATTAATCTTTAATTTGGATTAAAGTTTATATCTGTGCTAGAGAAAATCTCTAGTTTAATAAATGATTAATAATAATCATTACGTATTTATCAAAAAGTTGATAACTTAAAAGTTGGGAGTTGAGTAAATTGACGCTTGAAAATAAAAATGAGACAATTTGCTCTACATAAATAATCTTCATGTAATAAAGATATATATGAGAGATGATGACTTGGCCCAACTGATGAGTGCTGGTTCAGCACGAAATGCATCTTGGGGGTTATTTATCTTTTATTGTATCTTTATTTATATGAAATTATTTATGAAATATAAAAGAATGGAGAAATATGGAAGTTGTCTATCTATATATTAGTTATAGATTTATCTCTCATCACAGATTATCTTTTCAAGTCATCCTTTCTTACATTATATTTGATTTGTATTGATAGTTGCTATGCTATTTATTTATTTTTTTAGTATTATATCATCTGTTATTTATTTATTTTCAATTACTATTTAATTTCAACATTTTTTTTTTATTGTTAATGTTATACCAATTCATTTTTTATTCTAATTTTTAATTTCCTCAGTAAGTGATTTTTTTTTATTTACTTTTTTCAAATTTTTTAAATTATTATCTTAACTTTTCATCTTTTCCTTCCATTTTTCTACAAAAGCTTTCAGTCATTTTTTCTGTTCAAATTTTATACAAATGTTTACAAAACCAATCTTCTTAGCTTACATTTAAAATGTTCAATGACAGCAGTAACTCATTTTATATCACTGCTTTTAATGCTAAGCCAATCAGTTTTGGCACCTGAAGCAAACTTAAAAAAATTCATCTTTTAAAATTATTGAAAAGACTATTAGTACTTATTTAGAAGAGCCTCATGATGTAGAAATAGCACATTCAAATTTGTGCCAAATAAAAAAATTCTCAAGAGGCTTAGAGCTTTTTATCTAAAATATTTGAAAATGGCTATCTAGCTAGCATAATTGGCATATAAAACAATGATGGATCAATATTTAAACTTCACTACCCGACATTTGGTAAGCCTAGTGAGTGCTATCTAAAAGGCCACCCATTCATTTTCAGGTTTAATTTTAACCCTTCAAAGAATGTATAACATAGTTTTCTATTTCTTTTCTTCTTTTTTTTTAGTTTAATTAATATTGAATAATAGATTTCTAGGTTATTTTTTTTATCACTATTTCTCACTGAGGTGCTTTTGAGAATCTCTGTGTGCTTTTTATTACAAAGAGATGTTTAACCTATTTATTTAGAAATCACTCATCATCAAGTTTTGAATCTGCTCTAATACTAGTGAACACCAAAAATTAATCAGGGAATCTAATTGGCGATATTATCTGACGTCCATTGATTACTCATGCTTATATAGTTAGTTTTAAAATAATCAGGTCTAGTCAAAAATTTAAGAAAAAATGGATTTATGGGCATTTTTTAATGGAAAGAATAACTCTTTTCTTCTCTTTAATCAAAAATTCTTCAATTCTCTAAAAAAATTCACTCTTAAATTTTTTAAAATAATTTTTTAATTAAGTATGCATTATTTAATAGTGTTATTTTGATTCTTCATTTAATATTTCGGAATAAATTAGATTAACAGATGTTTGTGTGTGTGTGGGTGTGTGTATTACACCAAGAAACTTTGATTGATAGAAAAGTTTATAGCTCTTGAACAGTTTATTTGGAACAACATTCCTCTCTTACTATGTTTGTCTTTACACAAATAAAAAAAAAAAATCTGCATATATTCTTATTTGATAATTATCTTGTTCTTTTATTACAAATATAAAAGGACAGATATAAGCTATTTCTCTCAGCTTGACAGATTTCAAGAGAATTGAATGGTTGAAAATCCAGATTATCATACTATAAGTTTTTTATTTTGAATGCATATTTCTAAACATTGTTGTGAGCTATAGTTACATTAACATACCTGTAACTACTATAATAGCAGATGAATACAGATTTTTTTTAAACT
Source organism: Epiperipatus broadwayi (assembly GCA_028023455.1). Classification (NCBI taxonomy): domain Eukaryota; kingdom Metazoa; phylum Onychophora; class Udeonychophora; order Euonychophora; family Peripatidae; genus Epiperipatus; species Epiperipatus broadwayi. Next base: position 4,023,841 of record JAQFVV010012440.1, on the reverse strand, counting down.
GAAAATTTTAAAATATGTATATAGCAACCAAGATCAATTAAATGATCCGGAGAAAAAAATTATAAAAAAAGCTTTATCTCAGTCAATAAATTATAAAGAAATTATTTAATATGTTATGATTTATTTATTTTAATTTATTAATTTTGTATTATTTATTATATTTTATTTTATTTTGTTTCAATTTTCCATATTTTTTAGTTTTATAATTTTTTTATTTTTTTTAATCGATGTTTTTTTAATAAATATATTTCCTTTTATTTAATATCTATTTTTTATTTACTACATCCATTGCGTTAATAAATGGTTCTAGAATAGAGTGATATAAAGTATGATTACTGCTATTGATCTTTTTTTTTTTTGTATAAATTCATTTTCTAACTGATAAGTGCCATTGTAATCCATATTTTTATGCCTTAAAGAATAACATTTTAATTGTTAAACATTTATTTGGTTATTACTATTTTCATTTTAATATCTTTTTCATTATGATATAAAAAATTAATTTCCTTTTCCAAACATTATAAAACACCAACTTGTTTTGCAGTTTTTTTTCTACTTTTCATCTTTAATTTTTTTATCTTTAATTTACTTGATTTAAACCAATTATAAATTCAATTTTATGATTTTTACTTTTAGGTTTTGTTTTCATTAATATTGCTTTTTCATTGTATACTGAATCCTTACCTCCATTGCTAACTTTTTTTTTCAAAAAAAAACTCATTTATCATGCTATTTAACAAATGTTAAATCACTAGGTTATATTTCCATCTACTTCTTTTTTTTATCATTAAACTGTTTAATTTTTTTTATTGAATAGGCTACCATAATGAATATTTTGGTGATGTTGGTTCAGGATACAATTTTTACAATAACTTCGGTTCACATAATGCAAAGATAAAATATATGTTGCAGTAATTAAACAATTCATGAAAAGCAATAAAACTGAGAAAATATGATCATTATCATAAAATAAAAATACAAAGAATTTACACATTTTTTAAATTATAGATTTTATATTTATAAATTATGGATTTTGATAAATAAGTTTTAAATTTGTTTTAAAAACCATTTACTACATTCCTTATATAATTATGAATAAAATGATGTATCATATTTAGCTCTATTAATTTAGGTTGCCAATAAGTAAAAAATGAAAATGCTTATTTATTTTATTTTTTTATGCAACATTCACATGTTCACAAATAATATGTAAAGAAAATCATTTTTTACCTAACACAGAAAATAAAATAAATATTAGATTATGTAATAGATTATTCATAAATATTTGAAATTGCAAATATATATCATTGTGTTTATGTGTTATTTACATATACACATAATCATGCTTATGAATAGCAGTTATACTTGCACAGATTGGCAATTAATTTGTTTTTTGAAGAAAATAAAAGAGTTTAAAATTTTTATCTTTATAAATTGTTAAATGATCATTTCTTGATTATTGTTGCAAGTATTTAATTTGCAAAAAAGATTCACAAACAATATAATATCTTGAATGCTAAATAAACATGGTTTCCACAATTATAAAGCTTATTAAATAATCTATATAAAGATAAATCAATTACTTGCAATGTTTGTACCAATATTATGACAATTTGAATAGAAGATAAACTTCTTAATTTAAATGAAGCTGAAAGTTTAGGAAAGGTTTTGATGCAAGCAACTTTTTAATCTTGCAAATATTTTTGTTTCTGCATATAAATTATCTTACCCCCCCCCCCTTCCCCTGAGTAACATATGTTTATCAAATAGTTTTATTCATCCTGTTAAATATAATTTCAAAGTCAATCAACAATTATTATCTTCCTTCTTGTTAAATATTCAGTAGATTTATTTGTATTTCATTACTCATTATTTAAATCCTTAACTGCAAATGAAGTTGGCTTAAGTGGTTAAAAATTCTTATAATACTTTATATTTAGCATTTTTAGAAGAATCATAATTTTTAGAAGAAAACATTAACATATGATGTCTTTTGTAATCTTACTCAGAATAAGATTTTTATTTTATATAAATTTAACAATATCAGTTGTTTATTTTGCTATAAAATGGTAATTATTAAATTGAAAATTGATTTAAAGTCAAAAAGTTGAGAAAAATTAAGAGATAAAATTTCTAATTTTTAAGGAAATAGTACAATCGGGAATGATAAATAGCAATATAATATTATTGGTAAAGAGATTCTAAGTAACAAATATTAAATTTGAAGATGAAAGAATATACAGAAAGATTATACCAGAAAGTTAAGGAAGATTTTTATTTTTGATGAGGTATTCTATATTGAAGATGAGATTATATTGGTCTTGAAATCATTGCTAAAAATATAATCTCTAGAATTGATGGCAGTGGAAATTTTACCAGAGAACTGAAGAAGAATCAAACTCTTAATCAGATTATATCAATTAATGTGCACATCTAACTATTTATTGGCAATATATTGGAAGAAATTATGATGGGATGCAAAAACTATTGAATAATATCTTATTACATTCAAATATCAGCCTTTCAAGCTAATTGTGCATACGCTTTTGCGAGTGTTAATAATAATAAATGAATACTTTCTCTCCAATACAAGATATAATATTTATCTTGTATACTACATGACAGTAAGATGTTGTCATATATTAAAAGAAAAACAGTTGTCCAATATGGTTTCAGAAAGATGCTGTTATTGATGTACATTGGATAATACAAATGGTCGGGAAAATTCAAACAGAAATTTGTATGTGTTTTATTGATAACATTGATGTTTTTCATTTAGTTAACCATATTAAATTGTGGTATTTTTTAGAAAAAGTTTATATCAGAACATTTCTTATTTTTTGTGAGAAATCTTTACATATGACTAGAAGTTACATTTAAAATGAGCTGCAATAAACAGATTATTTTTACATTGTTGCATTAACTAGTCAATTTGTGTATCAAAGGTGTAATGAGAATAATCAGATTAGACAAAAACAAATGTGGATTTTGAATTGCTGGAAAAAATAACAATCTTAAATATGCTAATGTAAATGTATTTTCAACTGAAAATAGGAAAGTGAAAGAATATAGTAAAAAGATAGGTTTATAAAAAAAAAGTAAGGAAGATGATGATTATGATATGAGTCAGCAGATGATTTTAAAATTGACAATGAAAGTATAGACAAAGTTAATGTTTTTTGCCTTCTTAGATCATTAATAATAAAAGATACCTAAACACTAAGTTGCAATGAAAAACCTGGAAAAGATTTTTAGAACTAGGGATATTTAAGATCAGAATTGTTCAAGCCCTGGCATTTCCTATGATTCTGTGGATATTGTGATGATTGGATGCTGAAAAGGAAAGAACTTTTGAACTGTAATGGTGGTGAAAACTTTTAGGAATTCCATAATAGCAAGAAAAATGAGGTTGGATATTGATTAGATTTCTTTCTGATCAATTATCTTATTTTGATCATATTGTGAGCAGATTTACTTTATTAGAAAATTATAATGATTGGAAAGGGTTGATGGTGGAAAAAAATGATAAAGGCTGACAATGAAGTAAGATTTCATCACAATAACAAAGCATTGAATAATATGAAAAATGTATCAATAGATTTGATTTTTTATAAGAGCTAAAAAGTTCCTATGGTATTGATGGGAGCAAAATTTTTCATAATAAAAGTTGTGAACACTAATTGTCTTACTTATATAAACATTGTCTATGAACACTTATTAAATGAATTAGTAAAATACATTGAAGTCCTAACAGTTAATCAATGTAATTTGGATGATTCCTACTAATAATAGTTAATTTAATATCTTTATAAGCTTAATATAGTCTGAAATGAATAAATTATTATTAAAATAGGCTCCAGATTCTGATACAGTATTATAGAAATTGTGCTCTGAAATAAAATGTAATTTTTAAATACTGATATTCCAGGGACATTGAAATTTTATGAAATCTGATAGATATTTATGAATTTTTTATTAAGTGAAATTAATAAGTTCCTCTGTCAAATTATTTAATAATAAGGTGAAAACTTGGATTATTTATAAGTTTTTGTAAAATAGGAATATTTGTGTTATAAACAAAGACTAGAATTCTTCTGGTAAAGAACTTAATCTAGAAATGGATGAGCTGGGTATTTTTTTGAGAAAGAGGATGTTGAAAGAACTAAAATAAAAAAGCATTTGTGGTCGAGAGGTCAGCGACAGCTGCTTTACAAGCAGCTGTCCCAGGTTAGCGGGTTCGCTTCCCGGCTGATGCTATGACACAGAGAAAAAAATAAAAAAGGAAAGATTTCCTAATGATCTGCAGTAGTCATCTAGATAGAACTGAGTTTGGATATATATTTATTGATCTTGTTAAGAGAATATTACAAATGAAGAATAAATGGGTAACATAAATTTATATAAATATTCTTAAACAAATTAGACATAAAAATATAAAAGAATGTTCATTTTGTTTGTTGAATATAAATACTATGCAAATCTGTTCTTTAGAAAATTTAAATAGCAGAATTAAATTGTTGATATAGAATATATATATATTGTTGTTGTTTTCTACATAGAAATTTTTAATAGGCTCTAGTATTTTTATACTAGTTTTAATATGCCTATTGTATGAATTTTTGATTTAGAGACTGAGGCATATATTCAATTGGAAGTTTTGAAACTGTTTTGGAGAGGATTTAAGTCTGCTTTCCTACTAAAATTCTTTCATCTACTTTTATGGTTACTGATAAAAACAAAATTATAATGTTTCACATGTATTTTATTTTGTATATCAGATACAAACATATTCATCATGGATTAGGGGGAATTACTACTATTACTTATTTCAATAAATTGTTGTTGTAGTATTGTATAAGCAAATTTTAATTTTCAGTATTAGATTTCTCCCTCATTTGAAGGAATTATAATTTAGAGATTAGTATATAGCAGAGGTAATATAATATATAATGATATATAAAAGAGTTTTGTCAAAATTGGTACTTATGCAAAAGAAACAAAAATTGTAACATTAATTAATTATATATTGCTTTTAGGATATCATTAAAGAGACATGGATTATGTAAAACAGGAAAGATACGTATTTGTTAATAAAGTAAGATTAAATGTGAAATAAGTGTTCATTGGCAATTTTAGAGAGTAGTGTTCACAACTTCTACCTTTGTTTTTATGAAATAAGATTAGTTTTTTTATAAAGAAAGTTACAAGGCAATTACTTAAGAAATATATTCTTATAATGAATCTTCATTTTATGTAAATGTATTCTTAAATTTTAAAAAATCATGTTTTTTTTTTTAAAATGATTGTCTGATGTTATGAAAAATAGTATAATTTCTTTAACATATAAATATTTGGCTGATTTGGAAGGGAAGCAGTAATTTAAATTGGTTCTTATATTCATTTATTTTCAAACATATTGATAGTGATTTAAAATACACATATAGACAAATTTGTTTATTAGTATACCAACTTTAAATTAAACATAGTTAGATGTATATGTAAAAAAAAAAATTACCCTTCCCACATGCTATGTATTAAACTCTTAAATGTTGAACAAAGGATTAAGAATAGAATGAATCCGCCTATTCTTGGGAACTGATATTTATAAACATACTTTAGTTTTAGAAGAAAATTTATTCAAGGAAATATATATCTACAGATATTTCAGTTTAAAAGGATAAAAAAAAAATTTATATGAGTATTTTCAATTATTAAGAACATTACAATAAAATAGGAAACGGAAAATACATCTCACTAGATGTTAGAGCAATGGACAAATGATCAAGTGGCTACAAAAATGTCTGATGGGGTGGTTTTATTGTCTCTAATTTTTTTTATAAGTATTAAAATTTCTTGCATTACTATTGTAAAGGTAAGTGCATCTTGTGCATCATAACACATATAGTATAAATGTACTTCTTATTTCTGTGAAACAGGCATTTGGAAAAGTCTCTATAATTGAACTTACAATAGCATTCTTTTTCCGATAATTTTTTGTTATATAAGATCAAGTGTACTGTAGGCTATCTGTGGCACAACTCACATATGGTGTCAATGTTAAGCATGTTTCTTTTATATCTCATTAAATATAATATTGGTAAAGACCATGTTCATTTTAAGTAGAAAATTAAAATATTTGGGCTCGAATGTCCAATATTTAAATCTTTGTATTAGCTACTTATTATTAATGCTTAGCATTTGCAAGTCTTAAGTTATAATTTATGTTTGTGTGTAGAAGTACATATGTATTCTAATAGCACCATTTGTCTTGTGGGAACGTTATGTTAGGTTTAGATATTGATTTAATGTGTTCTAAGATTGTATGCAGGTATTTGTGTATGGAGGAGGTTGTGTAGATGTTATTTTAAGAATGTCTTCTAATTGTGGGTATATTCTTGTCATGGATGATATAAGATTAATAGTTTTTTGTATTGTGAATACATGAATAGAATGTAGTCCTAGTCTATTTAGGTTACTATGATACTGCATTTGCCTGAGTAAGATTGCCACTATTTTTCTTCCCCATAAAAGTTTTCTACACAGTAAATAAATCATTGATTTAAAGGATTTTGTGAAGATTATAATCAGTGTGTAGTAAGTAATTTTTGTAATAATCAACATGTTTGTGATACTTTTGAGTATAAAGATATGCTTTTGAGGAAGATATGATCCATTCTGTTGTTTGAATTAGTTTTGTATTTGTATTCGTATAGCCATGTAACTCAAGTAAAAGGGGAATCCTAAATAGGCTGTAGATTTATCTTGAAATACATTTGTGTTTTGCCTGTATATACACCATGCACATGTTTTATCAAGATTAAATTCTAGTTTATAGGTGCAAGTGTATTCATGTAATATATCAGTTAATGTTTGTATTTATTTTTAGTTCTTAGAAAAACTTATATCATCCATGTAGATTATGCAGGCTTCGTGGGAGCCATTTTCAATGTTATTAAGTAATGGATTTATACACTAAGTGGAGACCCTTGTGAGATTGATTGATGTGGATTAAAAGGAAAAGCCTTTTTCCCATTTAGAGTTATGTATTATTTCTCTATTAATAAGTTTGTGAGCAAATATAATATTGATTTTGGTATTGGGTTTTCTATTGTTTTTATGAGTACATCAATTGATACTGAATCAAAAGCAGTTCTTATACCTTTGTCAATAATTTTGGTAATTCATAGTGAAATTAATTTATCAGCCAGATGGAATATGGCTCTTAAGAGTTATTAAACTTGTAATCAATTATACCAGTGTTTCCCAATCTGTGGTACGCGTACCACTGGTGGTACGCGAGTTGCTGGTTGGTGGTACACAAAAAAATAATCAATAATGGCGAACATAAAAAAAAAAAAAAATCATAAAAATATAGAAACGTTTTTTCCTATAATTCATAAAAATTATTTTAATTAATAATATTATACAGTAAAGTTGTTTATATGTACAGTCGATAACGATCTTTAATGTTAATGATAAAATTGAAAGTATGATTAAGAAATTAATTTTTGGAAACAGTAATATATATAAGTATCGAAAACAATCAACTGGAAGTATTCAAAACTCTACATATTTTTTTGTTTGAAAATAAGGTTAGTCTGTCTCAAGACATACGAGAAAATATAATAGCACATTTAACAGGATTAAAAACATCTTTCATAAAATATTTTCCAAAACCCGAAAACACAAATGATAATTGGATTTCAAACCCCTTTTATGCAGAAAATTTAGAAAAAGCTACATCATTATCAATAAAGGATAAAGAAAATTTAATAGAATTATCATGTGATAGAACTTTACAAGTAGAATTCAAACGACACAATCTAATTAATTTTTGGTTAAACATTAAAGAATATGAACAACTTTCTGAGAAAGCTCTTAAATTATTATTACCGTTTACTAGTACAGAATTAATAGAAAGAGCTTTTTCTTCATATATTTTTTTAAAAAATAAGTATTGAAACAGATTGAATGCAGCTGTAGACTTAAGGGTATACCTCGCATCTTTTGAAAAAATTATGTTGTTCGAAACAAGCACTACAAGAAAATATACTAATTGGTTTTTTATAATTTTGTGTTTTTATTAAAACCATTTATTAGTTAGTAAACAAAATCATGACAAAATAGTAGATAAAGAATGAGTCGGATCAAGGCAAATCAATTTAAATTATTTAATTTGAAAGAATGTATCAGAAAAGGATCATATCCAGAAATTAGACTCATTAATTCTTGATCATCTATTGTGGATTACTAGATGTAAGCTAGTATTTCATCATCAAAATTTTAATCCTATTAACTTCATGCTGAACAATATAAAGAAAACAAGAACTAGAGATAGCCTGATAACCCCTGAGGTTATTTTTACCATGACTTGGAACATGCTGGATTTATCCTCTCCATGGCCCAACCAATAGCAAGATGCTCCGAAAAATAGAAAACAGACTCAAATTCGGGAAAACCAAATGAAGGAATGAGAAAACACTTGGAACAAAATATGTACCAAATAACCTTTAATGTAATAATGTAATCTTTAATAAATTATTTTGGAAAAAATATGAAACTTTGAACAAACACATACATATAAATATGTTATAGGGTGTTTATAATTTCAGTGAGTTTATAATCTGGCTTGACGTTTAGGCATGTTTCAATGTAATTTGTCTCATTATGAGATGTGAATACATACATGGTCACCCTATAATATTTATAATGCAAATAAAATAACACACTTGCAATAACAAATTTCACGAAATACAATCATTTTTACAAAGTGGTACAATTTAGCGTGATGTACTACCAAGTGATACTCGAGCCAAAAAAGGTTGGGAAACACTGAATTATACAAAGCTAGGGATAGCATCTCACCTTTAACACTTTGATTATAATAATTAAATGAAATTTAATATGTAAACTTTAAATTAAGTATAGCTCAATATATATGCAAACAAAGGGAATAAATCATCAATAACCCTCCCCACGGGCTATGAATTGAAAGCAATCTAATGTTGGAATGTTGACAAAGCTATGTTTATAAAAATCAAAGCTCCCAAGAATTCATTCTATTCTTGATTCTTTCTTCAACATTTAGAGTGCTTTTAATTCACAGCTGTATTCACTTTATTTACATGTACATTGACCTCAAGGTGTTAAAAGTGAGATGCTGTCTCCAACTTTATATAATTGATTATGAGTTTTTAAGTGCCAAATTCCAGCTGGCTGATTTATAAATTTCAAAGCATCCTAGAATAGGTGGATTTATTATATTCTTGATCCTTCATTCAACACTTAAGAGCGCTTTTAATTCATAGCCCTTTGTTTATTAGTACATATACTGTAAGTAATGAAGCCAAATTTATTTTATCTCTATTTATACTCTTGTTTTTCATAGTAAATTTAAATAAATTTAAAGTATATATTTTAAGAATAAAGGACTAGAGCTATTTTAGATATTTTCGTAGCATATGGTTAAATATGCTAAGACCTAATATAATTGTGGCCTAAAACTATTATAATGTTAGAAGTTTTCAAATTCAAAGATTTTGAAATAAAAGTATTCAACCTGCAATTACTCCATCAGCTTTAAAAAAACAACATAATAAAGATGTCAATGATGACATAATGATGTGATGCTGCTCTATTTTTAATGTTTAAATTGCATAAGAACTATAATATAATAAATATTTATATAAAAGAAAATGTTTTTTTTAAAAAAAAAACAAAAAACTTGCATAGAATTAATAAGGATTCTTTCCTATAAAATTTATACTTTTTGAGGTGGGTTGTTAAAAATTATTACTGTAAATATATTTTTTTTAAATGTAAAAACCAGTCTATTATATATATATTGATGTGTAAAACTTTTTCTTACATTAATCAGGTTGAATACTGTTATTCTTAAATTCTTGATTTTTAGTCTTTTGCAATAATTTTTTTTATGAATTTGAATGAAATCACTCATAATTATAATAATAAAAATATAAAATGCTTTAAAAATATATCTTTATTATGAATAGCGAAAGGAATTAGTAACAAATAATTTTAAATATTTTATTGAGTGTATCTATATTGATATATTGATGGTTTTAATATTGAGATCAATATTTCTTAAAATAAAGCTAGTAAAAAATAAAAATAATTTTTTCCCATATATTAAATAATCTTTGTTTTTCAATTATATACTTAATTTTTTTTTTTTAATTTGCTGTAAAACTGAAATTTCTTTAAAAAAATTAATCATTAGCCGCTTATTAATACAGTGAATATATTTAAATAAAAATAAAGCAGGTTAAAAAAGCAATTATCATAAAATATATTTATTTCTGTAGCACTTTATTATGTGTTCAGAATTTTTTTTAATTATATAATGAGAATAATTGCAATTTATTATTTTAAAGATATTTTTATAAACTTATTATAATCGAGTATTATGAAACAGTAAACATTTTAGTGGAGTATACTACTCTAAAGCAGTAAAGAAATTGAAGACATAATGTGTGGAGAAAATTTTTAAAAAAATGAAAATCAATAACTACAGGTTAGCATCATTAGATATATAAGAACACTGTTCCTCATGACCTATCAATTAACATAATTCAAATCACTTTGCAACAAATCAATTACAATCCAAATAAAAAAAATTTTATAATACCTAGTGTTAAAATGGATTGATGAGGAAATAATAGCATTAGCCAATGGAGAATTATATAAAATGGAGAGCGGATGGCCTTTAAGTTTCCATTAAATGGAATAGCTTGAAGCATTATGCTTTCAAAATTTGAGAATATTTTACCTAAATATTAAGAGCTTGCTTTGAATGACATCTACACGAGATATGTTGATAATGTGTTTATATGTGCATCAGAAAATCAGATCAACAATATATGCTGTATTTTATAAAAGCATCACCTTTACAATGGACTGTGGAAATTGAGGACAAAAATCACAGGATTAATTTTCTGGTCATATCAAGAAAAATAATTATGAGCTTAACTTAAAAAATGAATTTAAAATCCAAATAAGAGGAGCCATTTATCCCAAAACAAGAATTCTTTTAGAACACAAACTCGCAGGTATCAAAGGTTTCTTATATAGAAACAAGAATTTATGCAAGTACGAGGCTGATAGGAAGAACATCAATGTTTATATCAATGATCTCAAGTCTCAGAAATAATTGTACCATGCTAATAAAGAAATAATAAGCTAAAAGCATGGATCAATCTTCCATATGTCACCAGGATTGCAAAAAATCTCAGGAATATATGTACTAACACTTACAGAGTAAGCTTTTAGATCACCTCCATTACTAAAAAATTCAAAAAGGCAAAATACCAGCTGAGTTCAAATCATCTATAAAATCATTTGCAGTGTCCCATCCTATAGTTATGTATATTATTGGTGAATCTTGAGCAAATAGATCCACGAGAATTGTCCAGAAAACATACCTGTACAACAGAGCCAAACAGAATAATAAATACAAATCAATCTTGCTCAATTACGAGCTCACTATGGGCCACACTTTCACTCCAACCAATGTGAGAACAATATGTACCCAAAAGAAATGACTGAAAAAGAAAATATAAAGAGGCTCAGGCAATTGCAAAGGATCCACATTCTATCAACAGAAAGGATTCATGCATTCCATTGCCGAAAAAGATGGAACATTTAAATGCTGAATTTACATATTAAGCCTCATTTATATAGCAAATTACATCAATAAATATAAACATAATTCTAACTACTAAACTTAAAACAGCACTATGATTCCGGCAGTAATCTGCCAAAAGCATGCTTAGTGCATTATAAAACTAATAAATTTGAATTTTTACTTTTTCATAATATTGGATTATAATGAGTTTATGAGAATTACATAAATATGATGAAAAGAGAAGTAAACATTTAGAATTATTATAAAGATATTAACTTAAAAATAAGATAAATAAAATTGTACTTTAATTAATGTATTATCCATATTTTTAAATTTATTTTTAGTGCAGTTTATTACTATTTGTGATCAGTGGATTTTTTTTTTTAATTACATAATAATTAAAATTTATTCTTTTTTGGGGAGGTTGCAAGAATATTCCATATTACAAGAATACATATTGTAAGCTTCCTCGCCGGTTATTTAGTATCAGAGATCAGGTAAATTATTCGAACCTCATACACTAAATGACAATACTACTCTATTTATACAAATGTCTGAATTATTTCACAGTTCGATATTAAAACTCTTTATTTCTCAATTTTATTTAATGACGATAACTGAACTAATGTTATTTAGTTATTTTTCACAGCCAATTTACATGTACATAATATACGGAACCTAAGTTCATATTTCACTCTCTCAAAGCATATTTATAAGTGCTGATATTAATCATTAGTCTTAAGCATCAACTCTTATGCAATGAGTAAAGAATTGTGCAATGAGAGAGGATATATAAAGAGTATGAATAGACTACTAGTATAGCAATTCCCTATACTAGCTCAGCATTATCTGTGTAAAATGATAACTTGGGAAGTGGTATTTAGATTTCATTAGAAATAGACACAATCGTGCTCAACCACTATGAAAACCAAATTATGCCCAAATACTACAATAACACACCTAATATAGTCTGCACTTGATATAATATAACCATATAATGGTCAGAATCATGTGTTCAAACAAAAAGATTCAGAGACCTAGAAAAAGCACATCAACCCAGCATGTTTGGGATATGATAGTCGCAGAACAGTACTAAGCTTTAATCTATTTGCCAGTGTTCCAAAATCTCCATTATCTGACCAACGCTTTGATGCTACTAATAGAAATCATTTTCTTTCGGTCCCAGTGATCAGGGTGAAACAAGGACTCTACGGATTCGAACTCGGTCTCAGTCATGAATTAGTTACTAAATTAATTGATCAGATACTCACCACCTCCCATAAGAACCTAATACTTTGACAATGCTTAGAATACCATTTTTATCTACTTCAGGGGTTTTGAATAGACTCATAGATCACTTAATTAAGTGTGGATATAGTTGGGTGGATGTGGTGAACTAGGGAAAGACTTGACCAATGTATAAACATAAATATACATAATTTATTAAGAATAACATATAGGATAACAATGTTATTATTTGGATCTCATTATGATCCATGTATGAGCATTACAAATGAATTAGAAATTAATAATCACAACAATATTTAAATATCAGTATGACATGTGAATAAGCATTACAAAGGAACTGGGTGTTAATAATAATAACAATATTTGGTTATCAGTGTGATATGTATATGAGCATTACAAATGAACTATATGTTAATAATGATAACAGTTGTATATTACTATGATACGTGTATGAGCATTACAAATGAACTAGAAGTTAATAATAACAACAATATTTTTAGATATCAGTGTGATACATGTATGAGCATTACAAAAGAACTTTATATTGATAATGATAACATTTGTATATCAGTATGATACGTGTATGAGCATTACAAGGGAACTGTATTTTAATAATGATAACCATATTTAGATATCAGGGTGATATGTGTATGAGCATTAACAAAGAACAGTGTTAATAATAACAATATTTGGGTATCAGTATGATACGTATATGAGCATTACAAAGGAACTGTGTTTTAATAATGATAACATTTGTGCATCAGTATTATACGTGTGTGAGCATTACAAATGAACTATATGCTAATTTGATCAAGAAATATGCCACTATAAAATTAATATGCCAATTGTCAAGAGTAGGGGAAATTAAGTATTTTTTATTATTATAAGCAGGAGTTATGGAACCAAGCATAATTCTAGCTTCCTTTATTATTAACAATTACATTATAGACATGGTTTATCCATCCTACACAACATTACTAACAGGCATGATTAATAAACTTAATTACAGAAGACAGTGGTATCTGGGGTTGAATTCTGGGCTGACTACATTATTATAGGCATTGGCTGGATAGGCCAATCTTCATTACTGAGAAATAAGAAATATATATATGTTCCTTTGTAGACACGTCCGCCGTTGGCGTGGTACATGCAGGAAACTGGAACGTGGATTATGAATCACTATTGTAGACACGTCCGCCGTTGGCGTGGTACATGCAGGAAACTGGAACGTGGGTTATGAATCACTATTGTTGTAGAGTACCCATTTATTGGCTCAAAACACAGTTATCTCCAGTACCTGTAAAATATCTGTCTGGCAGCTCGCATAGTATTACTCGACATCTATTCATTTATTGGAAGTATGTAAGCACAGATTATTCTACTAAGTAACACTGATATACTTGCCAAAAGGCACTAACTTATACCTGGATAGATATTTAAGCCTGTATTTAAAATTTAATAAGACAAGCAATGATGTGGAAATCAGTTATAACCATATTTTATGAGCTATAAAATGCCCGTGAGCTTAAGTATAAAGCTTAATTATGAATTATCATGGTAAATGGCTAAGGAGGCAATAAGATACGCTTGCTGAGACAGTACTTTTCCCCTAGATGTATGTGTCATTAAATAAATATAGCGGAATGAAAACATACTTTCATAATAAATAACATTGCCAGTTTTACATTTAAAAAAAAAAAAACATGATTATTTCTTTTAACTCATAAATAAACGCACATATAGATTATTTCATTTAATTGTCATAAAGAATTTTAACCAAATATAAACTAAATAGATGTGGACTTAAATAATGATTTTAGCACTCATTTATTCTTAATTATGTTAACGAGGTATTGGTTTAATTACATATATATGAGTAGATCGTAAGTTTTAATTCAGGTATTTGATTTTCTCTCTTTTTTTTTAAATAAACAAATGACAACATTTAACTAACAAGGATTTGGACAAATGATCTAAAGAATTCAAGCTTACGCTTGTTACCTTAAAGTTATAAAATAATTATTACTCTCCACCCTAAAGATAGGAGACAAAACAAACAATTTATGCATTAATTGATCTAATAGTAAAATATGCCTCCAATGCTTGAGTCAGGCATATCAATATAATATAGATAAAGTTAATCAATAAAATGTATATTTTTATAACTAAAAAAAGATGATGTGGCATATTTCAAAATAAATAATAAAAAATTGTATTTATAAAGTTTATAGAATTTTGTACCATTAACAATTAGAAATTAAGTTCTGACATAGAGTGATTTGTTATAAAAGAGTTACTACACTTATATATAGATTAATGTCTTTTTTTTTTAAATTATGTCTTCCTTTGGAATCAAGTCTTTTTTTACTGAGTAGTTATGAATCTGAGGGATTTAAATCTAGACATTATAGAGTCTTATATAGAAGGCACTTTAAATATTTTATCTTTAAAAACTAAAAATTTATACTTGCATGGGAGGCTGTTTGATGATTACTTTGTTGAGGCAGGATGGTACAACTGTCTTCTTATAAGTTAAAACTTAGTTCTGGGCAGGCTTTTGGTTTATTGGACACAGTAAAGGACTGGATTTGAAGCTGGTACATTCTCCCTTTCTTTGAAGCAGCACCATGGAATCAAAGGTTTCTCCACAACAAAGATGCACTCTCTTCCTCCGAAAATCGTCAGACACAGGATGGCTTAACTTGCTTCTACCCCGAAACCATGGTGATACGTGAAAACCAGCATAAGGTACATGAGAGAGAGTAATATATATATAACCCAGTATTTATATGCCTACAAATCTAAAAAAATCTTACTCAGCAAAAAAAATAAACAAGAAATAATATTTAACTATCCTTCCAGCTCTTATGTCTAGAGTTTTTTTTTATTCTTCTTATTTTTTTTTTAAAAAATATTTTAAATAATTCCCCAGACTCACTTTTACTGGAAAAGAAAATACATCAGTTGATTAATTCTTAATTTGCACCACTCTGCCAAACCTTATCAAGATTAAAATAAGGTAAGAAAACTTAACTGCCCCCAAAGACAAGAAATAATTTACATCCCAATGGAACTGTATTTTTTTTTTTTCATATGTCATAGCATCTGCCGGGACGCGAACCCACACCCGTCTGCAACCAACTACTTGCTTGCATGGCGGTTGCGATACCTCTCGGCTAACAACGCAAGACTTGCAAATGTTTTATAAAAGTCTTACAGAAATTCTTGCTTTTAGCTGAATGTTTGGCTATCAATTAGTAGAATCTATTAATTGCAAAAAAAAACCCCAAGTCAACTTAATTTTTCCATTTTTTTTTTTTTAGAAAAACATACAAAACAAAAAAAAAATACATTTTCTTTTCCAAATATATAATTGAAATGCACTTTAGTGTTAATAATATATATACACACACCATCATTTAATTATACACACACCTGCATATATATATTATTTTGTTAATGATGATAAAGAATTAGCTATTGGATCTATCACCCTATGTTAATATTACATTTGAATAAATACCATGAAGCTCTGTGAATGCATACACACAGACTGCTTCAGTAGATAATATATTTTTATTGTCTCTGGAAAACAACATTCACAATGACCTCCATATTGCTACAAAATTAATCTTGAATGTTATATGGGAAGAAGAAAAGCATAAGATCAGATATCTTGAGATTCAAAGGATTTAACTACAGCTGGACTATAGAATGATACTTAAAGTACCGGAAATAAAAAGCCACTTTCACCCTAGTTCGATTGCACCACAGGCTCACAAGTTGGCAGCTGTGTCTTCATTTCTTTTTAGAAATCACTTATGTAAATTCAAGGCTGACAAGAAAGATAATTTGATGCAATTTGTGGCAGACCTGGAGAACATGGGATACAAATGCGGACTTATCGATAGAAAGGTTAAACAATTTTACCACAAGCTTAGATTCAACCTAGTTATAGAAAATAAACCATGGATTCTGCTACCATATATACCTTCCATAGCTAAACTTTTAGCCAAAAAACTTTCCAATGACTTCGAAGTAGATTTTCATTCGCCACCAAGTACTAATAGATTACTCAACAATGCAAAGGACATAATTACACCTGAACTAACCTCCCATGTTATGTACAAGATGACTTGCCCCCAATGAGGGTGGCAAGCAACATACTACATGAAACTAAAGCAAATATTGCACTAGAGTATCATAACATCAATACGTATACCACAGAATGCGAACTAAAGCCGAAGGCAGCTCAATATTAGAGCATAAAAGAGTCACTGGCCACACTTTCCAGCCAGCTTCAGACGAGATAATGTTCACAAAATGCAACGACGTGAAATGCAAAGTGAAGGAGGCTTATTTTATTGCAGATGATCCCAAAGCAATCAACCAAAGAGAGGCCTGCTTTACTATCTCTAAAAAGTGGGCTGTTTAAACATTATTCAATAAATTTGCATACATTATTGTGGCATTCACTAACTATTAATGAAAATAGCTATGAATATGGAAACATAGAATTCCTGAAAGCGCTTAACTTGTTAATTGTTATGTATATCTTTATTAATTGTGTTTAAAATGCAAGCTTAGTGTTATTAATTTTGTTAATGTTCACATTATTTTTACAAAATCAATTTAATGAAATGATTGACTGCTAACTAGGTAATTTTAAAAACAAATCAATTTATTTTAGATAAGCGAAATAATATATCACAAAATTGATCCTTTTTTTCGTAACATATTATAAATTTCCGTCCACCAAATACGAATAATAAGAATACAAACAAGAAAAGCTATCTATATAATTAATCCCATAGAGTTCCATTTTGCCATTACTTGGCCATGGGTTAAGTCTAATCTTTATACAATTTAATTAATTATATACTTCCCTTTATTCATTTGCCTTTCACAATTAGGCATCTGTATCTGTGAATCATGATATACTTGCAAATACATGGATGTGCCCTGTCACATCTATTAATAATAAGAAAGAAAGTCAAAAGTTTATAACTGGTTATAAAATAAATACTACAAAAACATTAAAAAAATTGCAATTGAAATAAAATAAAAAACAAAACAAATTGTTTACCTTATTTCCCAGGAATATAATAAAATAAATAAGCTTACTGATATGTATAAATTTAAAATATCTTGTCCTCTGTTATATTCTCATCAAACTTTCAGGCACAGGCAATTTATATGTGAAATATTGTACTTTGAATCAGTACAAGATTTATTTTTCTTTGATTAGATAAAATATATATAATTAATCCATTCTCAGATATTTATATGCTTTTTTCTTTCAGAAAAAAACATCGTATTATTTATTAATATTCCACATATTACTTGACAAAGAAAAATCTTATGTAATTACCAGTACTAATTAATAAATTGATAATGTAATTACATGTAGTACTTGACCTAATGACCTTTCTAAAAATAATAAATTAAAAGAAAAAATTGCATCATCTTCCCTTTCTTTTTTTTAAAAAAATTCAAATCTTAATTTTGAACGATTGTTTTGTTTTACATTAATATAAAAAAAATATAATTTATATAATGTGTATATACCTCTTTGATCTACAGACATATTTATACTTATTTTAAATTCTTTTTTCATTTCTTTTTTATTAAGGTTTATTCATCCTACGTATTTTGACCTTTTTAAATTTTAGTCCCTGTGACATTATTGATTTATAATTGTAAGTATTAAAGTACTGATTTAGAGTGCACTCATATCCATTTTGAATTCTAAGGACTGCACATAATCACCGCTGACATATCCAAGTGATAAATGACCTCAAATAATCCACATGTGGTCACGATATGACCATTCATTACAAAATCACAATTTACATCAATAATTAAAAATTTAAAGTGCAAATTTTGTAAAGACCTCATGTAATCAAGTGTAGATCAGATATTCATGTCAGAAGGTCAAATGTGAACAATGCTATTTTTTCTTATCTCCACTTTTTTCTTGCAACATCAAAGTTTCTTTCTGGTAAGAAAAAAAATGATTAATTATAAAATTAATATTCTTTATTTCACCTTATGGTTATAGGCATATATTATAATAAAATTCGTATTTTAGAAGTTATAAGCTCTTAATACTTTGAAATTATAAGTTTGTTTTGATCAATTTAACATTATTTCAACATGTGGTTATAGGCATTTATTGTAATTAAATTCATATTTTGGAAGTTATAAGTTTTTAGTATTTCGAAATTATAAGCTTAGTTTGTTCGGGCTTCTTCATTTTTTGGATAATACTTTGTATCGTCAAAAACATCTTTTCCCTCTCTGCACACCTCAGTACTTGGCACTGTTGTTATTGCAATAAAATTCGTATTTTAGGAGTTATAAACTTTTAGTATTTTGAAATTATAAGTTTGGTTAGATCGCACTTCTGCATTTTTTGAACGATACTTTGTATTGTCGAAAACATCTTTCCCACTCCCTGCATACTTGAGCACTTTGTGTCATGATTATTGTAATAAAATTAGTATTTTAGAAGTTATAAACTTTTAGTATTTAGACTATGCTCACTGCCATTTTGAATTCTAAGGACCATCTAAAACCACAGCTGATTTTTCCAAGCAACCCCATGTGGATTATTCGATGTCATTTATTCCTTGGATGTGTCGGCTATGATTTTGGTTAGTCCTTAGAAATCAAAATGGCAGTGAGCGTAGTTAAATCATCATCAAAAAATGTTTATAGAAAAATTAAATTTAAATCTTATTAACTTATGAGACCTAGCAGAGAGTAATTAATCCATTAATTCTAATTATTTTCACTAATCTTCATATAGATTTTAAATAGCTTTCTTACGTGAACAATTATATGTTGAATGTTAATCCACAGTTTGTACAAAGTTTCTAACATTCATTAAATCCATAAGTAGAGGCAAGTTATTTCAAATAAGTTATTCCAACTTCAAATAAAAGATGAATGATTTCTGAAAATATTTTATATGCAACACCATCCTATAAATGATTTTATAAATTTCATTGGTGGCTCAAAACATGTAAGTTTGATTTTCTTTTAAATAATATTCAAGATAATTCTTATTGTTGTAATATATCTATTTAAGCTGATGAGATTATACATTTTGCCATCTAGGTAAAATGTCTAGTAATTTCCACTACTCTTCCATGTTTTGGAAAACATGAACAAGATGGCTATTTTTAAAATTTACTTGAATATAGTTCTTGATGCATTGTAATTCAATAAAGGCATTAAATTTTGACAGGGATGATATTTATAGCTTTTTATCATGTGGTCTGTGATATCCAATATTGGCAAACTTGAGAATGTTTGGGATTTCCAAAAGCATGAATTTTAAGAGATTTTATTAAATGAAAATTAAAATATTACAAATTTAATATTAAAAATTTACTGTTATACCTTAATTTAGATTATTATTGTACAAATAAAATATACAATTGTCTATTTTACATATAATAATTTATAATATCCTAATATTATACAATAATGATTTTTGGTAATATTTTAAAGTTCTCAAAATTTTATTAATAAATGTATTTGATAATAACCTACTAGCTGAATTTTAATTAAATTATAAGTGC
Organism: Epiperipatus broadwayi; assembly: GCA_028023455.1. Classification (NCBI taxonomy): domain Eukaryota; kingdom Metazoa; phylum Onychophora; class Udeonychophora; order Euonychophora; family Peripatidae; genus Epiperipatus; species Epiperipatus broadwayi. Next base: position 4,003,360 of record JAQFVV010012440.1, on the reverse strand, counting down.
CAAGAATGCTAAATAAAAAAAGCTTAAATGTAAAAGTTTATTATAATGTTATACTAAGCTGCCTTTGATATCTTGGTCTTGATATCATCTTCATAGCATAAGATTATAATAAACTTTTACACTTAGGTTTTTTTATTTAGTGTTGTTAGTGCTTATAATTTAATTACAATTTGACTAAGAAAAGTTAACCAATGTATATATAATTAGCTGAATTTTAATAATCGATAAAACAAATTTCATTTAATCATTTTACATTAGTAACTTTCTAAATTGACTAAGTTTTTAAATATAAAGTTTTCACATATGGAAATTCACATTTAAAAGCAATGTTAAATTTTTCTATCCTGGTTGAATGTAATGTTGGCTGTATAATCCTCATAATTATTAAATTAATACTTCAAACATTGTTTTGTTGTAGTTGGGTTAATATCTCCTAATTTGCATATTTTCCACAAATATTAAATTTAGGTGTATTTTTATATTGGACTATTTCCATCATCTAATATGTGTGTTGAATGTCTTTAGAAAAGTTTAATTTTTAGTTAAATATTCCAAATGCATTCAACTGTTAGTAATATCACAGCAAACAGGTTAGTATATGCACCAACTGTTAGTAATATCACAGCAAACAAATGTCAATAATATCACAGCAAACAGGTTAGTATGGCTCAGTTGGTTAGAGCGTTACCTTAAATTTCAATAATCAAGAATCTAAGGACCCAGGTTCGAATCCCATGCTAGTACTGTCACTGGTCAGGCCAGCAACACCTGAAGAAGAGGGGAGAAAAATACCTCTCGAAATGTTGTGCGTATACTAACCTGTTTGCTGTGATATTACTAACAGTTAGTGAATATACTAACCTGTTTGCTGTGATATTATTGACATTTGTTTGCTGTGATATTACTAACAGTTGAATGCATTTGGAATATTTAACTAAAAATTAAACTTTTCTAAAGACATTCAACACACATATTAGATGATGGAAATAGTCCAATATAAAAATACAGCTAGAACACCATCATCACAAACCTTCAGAAAAACATTAAATTTAGGTGTGTGTGATTTCTGTTTGCACATTTATAAAAAATCAACTGTGCTTTTTGAAAAGTAAAAAAAATTGAGACACTATGAATTTTTGCTATGCCTTTGTTGATAAACTCTGTTTGGAAGACATTTTGGATCACTTTCTGCTACTTTATTATAATAGGTAGAGATTTTATAGAATGACTTAGTCATATCGTGCCATTTTACCAATAATAGTGATTGATTTATTTTATTTAATACTAAAAGAATGTCAATAATTTTTTTTTTTTTTACAGATTATAGCTATATTTTATTAATACCATTAGCAAAATATAAGGTTACAATATATAAATATCTAGTAGATAGTAATTCTCTTTTTATATATATATGTTATTTTACTTTTTAAGTTCTTGTCTTCATTCACTTAGATTAGTATTTGATCTGATAGTCACGAATCTCTCATGTCTTCCATCATTGATAACTATAATATTGCAATTGTATTTTTGCTCAACCACATTTCCAGATTTTAATAATTTGCACACTTTTCTGATTCCAATGTGTTTTTTTTTACGTTAATTTTTATTTTCCTTTTACAAGGCACTACTAATTATAGTATGATTTGCACTCATGTATATATACAATAGTTAATTTTGTTCATGTTTATTTTACAGGATAATAAAATATTTGTTCTCATTTTATTGTTATACTTGGGGAACAGTTTTTTTTTTTTTGAAAACTTTTTTTAAAAAAAAGAAAGAAAATATATTCATGCAATTTTTAAAAAAAAAAACCACTTATAAATTAAAATTACTGTCATCTTTAGCAATAAATAAAAATATTATTTAAGCAGTTTTTTTGTTTGTTTTCTTTTTTTTATTAAAATAAAATTTTATATATTTTATGTTTTTAATGAGAAAAAATTTTCTAAATTAAAATTTTTCAATAGACTTTATATCAATAAAATATAAGATAACTATATGAGAATACAATGTTAAAAAAAATTGTGGTAGTTAAATATTAGTTATTTCTTGCTAGATAAATAGAAATTTTAATTCGGAACTTATTGTCAAAGGAATTAGATGATAGGTATTTTTTATATATTAATTAGTACAGTATTTAAGAAACAATCATAGTAGTGTAAACTAATTGGTTTTATCTTTAAAAAATCTGGAAGCATGAAAATGTAGATAACTTGTTGCTTTGACAAATAGATCTAAAAGTTAAAAATCTTGTTCTCTGTCTTTATTGTTAAAATGTGGGTAATTTTTTTTTTCAATAAATTAAACAGGGACAAAATATATTGTAGACCACTGCCTATAAACTGAATTTTCTTATGGTACAAGGGTATATTTGCTTACCATATGAATTCAAATCTGACTCAGTAAATTTTGATAAAATTATTTACAGATTTATGATTTTTTTTATTTTTTAGAGATAGCTGGCCTGTTAACAATTCAACTTACCATTTAATATTGATCAATAACTGAAATCTAGTTATTTTTATTTAGAAAGTAAAACAAAAATGAAAATTACATAAATCTTCATCATTTTATTAAGCCTAGTGAGTACTCCCTTTTTTTTCACCATGTCTTATAATGGGCGTTAGAAAGCTCTTTGCCTTGCAATGAGTTATTTAAAAACATTTTTATTATTATCATTTTTACTTATGTAATATGTATGATAATACTTATAGAATAAAATAAAAAATGAATTATTTATATATACAATGAAATCTTGATCCATCATTTTTGAAAGGAACATAAAAAAATGCTATATGTAGAAAACAGTAGAACTGAAAAACCATTATAAATAGAAACCAATTAGTTATTATTATTCACTGAAATATATGTAAAATACAGCTCTCATTTTGGAATTCAAAACATTTCTCATCTATTATTTATAAATGTATATGTGTATATACATAACTGTAGTATCGCAATTCTATATATTTAAAAAATTGTTACCCTGCATCTTCTAGTTATTTGCTTTATCATAATACTTGGGAAAATGTTATGTCTCTGGTAATTTTATTGAATGTCATCCTTTATTATACAGTTTATATATATATATATTTGGTGTGTGTGTGTGTGTGGGGGGGTAGATTAGCATTTTGTAACTTTATAGATCAAAGTGACAAAATTCCTAAGTAAATAATTCTTACCATTAAAGCTGTAACTATTTTTTTTTTTTGTAAATTAATACAAGTATATATTTTTACATTGAATAGCTGTAACTATTTTTTTTTTGTAAATTAATACAAGTCTATATTTTTACATTGAATAAAATTTTCATTAGTTGAATAGTTGCAAATATGTGATTTTTAAAATATTTAGTTTTTAAAATATTTCTGTTTTCAATTTAATACATCATCAAAGAAATTACTTTATACAATTAAGAGTTATAATGCCCCCTCCCCCGAATTATTTTACTTTCAGTCATTGTTGATATTCATGATTGTAGACTTCTTTCTCCTACTTGATTTAGGCTTTTGATTTTATTTCTAACTATTATTAATGTTTAGTAGAAGCAATTTGTTTTTGAGAAATACTCTTTATTTGTATATTTATTAATTTTTTACAATTTTTTTTCACCAGCATTTAAATAAAACAATTCTCAATTTTGTATTGAATGCTTTAAAAGTTTTGTTTTACTTAATTATAAAATACTTATTATCTTTTTGCATTTATTTGTGTATCAGGAATACAGAAGAAAAGATCTGTTTAATAATAAGCTAGGTGGATTGCTCGAATAATTTAGGATAGCATCAAGAGTTTAGACAAGACATGTTTTTATTTAAAACTTATAATAGAGCTTGACATCAGTATGTGATTTATTAATGTATAACTATTATATTGATTTTATTCTACACTTATAGATAATTATTGCTCAATATTTCATAAGTTTGCATACTAGAAGTCTTGAAATGAAGTTGCATTCCATGGAGTTTGATTTCCGTAGCCCACCATTTGAACACTGCATTAAACCATGCTATTTTGATGATGTATGATTTATCATCACCTTTTATTGATTTTTTTTTTAAGCCTATGAATTATTATGAAATTAAGAATATTTGAAAAATTATATATATACAGTATATATGTTGTATCAATACTCAGCTGTAAGTCTAGTTAAAGAGAAAAGTAAATTTATAATAAAGAATCAAATATTTTAAATTTAGCACAGTGACTTTCAAATTATTTAAAATAAATAATTTTAATAAATTCTTAATCTGCTCATAAAATAGATATGTTTCATTAAGGTGAATAATTGTTTATTTTGGAGAAAAAAAAAAAAAAATGTATAATTCATGTCAAACAAAATAAATGAGACTAATGCAGGGGTCCCCAACCTTTTTGCACTTAAGAGCACATTCTATAATACCGGCCAGGTGGCGGGCACCATTTATTTTTTCAATGTAAATTTATAGTTGGATATTGTTAATAATACACATAATGTACAAAGAAATATTTATTTCAAAAATAAAATTTTAACATATAATTAACGTTTATATTTTTACGCTGTAAAAGTATAGTATGCCCTACAATTTGATTACAATATACAATAATTTATAAGAAATTTTAAAAATTAAATTTATTTGTATCAGATAAATAATTTTTTATCGTGTTCGGATAGCGGCGGGCACACGTAAAATGGTCTGTAGGTGCCATGGTGCCCGCGGGCATAGGGTTGGGGACCCCTGGACTAATGCAACATTTAATAGTTTGGTAGTTGAATATTAATGAACATCTTGTGAGTATTAAAAATCTAAACTTAATTTATGCACCATAATGTACTTTTTTTAAAAAAAAATTGGTTGAATTTTTGACATTGCTCATAATATATGAATAACATTGTGCTTCATTTATTTGCCATATTTATTGTTGTATTGTCTATAATACAATTAATTGAATTAGTCAGAAAAGATAAAAAAAATTATTTCTAAATAATTTTGTTAAAGAAATTGGATTTTAAATCTTCTATTTTAATATTCAGTAAGGAATCAGATGGAAAAATAATAAAACTCTTTTATAGATTTTGATTTTAAAGTAATTTTTTAAAATGTTCTAATAAAAAAATAAAACTAATACTTCATAATATATATTATATTTTGTTTTTTGCTTAATGTTTTATTTACATTTTCAAAATTTACTTTTATAGGTGAAGTTCATTATGGTAAAAATGGAAATCCTACAACAATTTTTATGCATGTTGACCACACACTTGCGCTCTGGGCATTTTTTGATGTTTATGGTAGTACTCAAAAAATAAAACTTGCAGGTAATAAATTATTATTATTATTATTAATTTTGTTAAAATATCAAATCACTAATTTTATTTTTTATATTCTACAAATTAAAGACGTCATATTCTTTATATTATCTAAATAAAGTGAATATATATATACACTGTACTGGCAAAATAATATATGGATAAATCACTAAAAATAGAGTATAAATATTGTAAAAACTATAACAAGGCTTTGGACATATTAAAAAAAAGACATTTATTTTCTAATATAATTTCCACTGACACTGTTTGTCCATTAAAATTTTAATTCAATCACTTGCATTGTGGGCTTGGGGATACAAACATTTTTTAGTATAAACAAAAGTTTACGCTATCCTTTAGTAATTTGCTTCTCAAATATGGTCGCTGTTTTAACTATTAAAATTAATCAATGATGTGATTATGTGGTATGATATGAAATAACTTCTTATATGAATTTGTTAAATTAAATATTCCCTTCTTTCTGGAATCTTTTTTTAATCTTTGTAAACCCATGGTATTATTTTCTTCTATTACTCCTATCTACAGTCAACAATCATTCTACCAATACTAATACTTTCTTCTTTTTTTTAATCTTATTTTTACATTTGCCTCATTCATAAAGCCCTAAACAAAAGACCAAAAAAATTATCTTTTATTCCTATACCTTAAATATTTTTCCATTCTTTGTACAATTTATATTGATTCTTTTTCAACATCCTATATTGCAAATATAAGTATTTACCACTCTCTATCTCATTTTTGTATATACAATTCAAATTCCTATATTTGCAGATATTTATTGCATTGCTATCCAATGATCGTTAACTTGATGTCTATACATATTTGTGATTAAGAGTGAGTGTCCTATGTGAAATTATATACGTTTTTTTTTCTTTCAGATTCATCTCTGAAATATAAAAATTACATAAAAACAAAATACTTTTTTTTTTGATTTGTATATTTTTATTGCTTTTTATTTTTTATTACATTTTCTACTTTTATAAATAGCAGTATTGACAATATTTTAAGCCACTAAACATATACATGCTGTGCTGCCATCTATTGATACATATACAAAATCTTTTACCACATATTATAACACAATAAATATACAATCACTTTTTTTTTAAAAAAAATATATTTGTTTTTCAATAATATCAACAAATACACAATTCTTGTCTTTTCAAAAACTTTATTTTCTTATATTAACAATGAACATACATATATATTTATATAATACAAACTTCAACGTTTCAACTCCGGTTCAAGTACTCTACTTTTATATCAAATCTATTTATTGATTTTCTCTAATTTAAATAAGATGAATAAACTAAAAATTTAATTTTTTTTTTTTTTAATTCTTTGCTTAGTTTTTTTTTTACTATATTTTTTTTGCTGATATAAACATTTTTGAGATACTACTTTATTCATTTATTAATTGTTTTAATACTTTACTTTCTAATATAGGTCTATGTATTTACACTTTGTTAAATTATATTCATTTTAAAATAATTTGGATTATAATGATTCTTAATATAATAATCAATCTTAATAAAATTGAAACAAACAACTAATTATATTTACAGTTATTTAATTCATCTCATATTAAGACCTTTTCAAGATTCAAAATATAAAGTTTTATATATCACATGACTTATTAACAACATTTACTCCACCTATTAGACATTATTTTACTTTCAACAATATAATTAACATTACACATATAAATACATAAACAAATGACATAAAATATAAAATAAAATTACATAAAAAAATTTAAACTTATATAAATACATATATTTTAATATACCTATATAAATAAATTTTCAACTTCCCCTTCCATTTTATAAACCCTCATTCACAATTCAATCCTAGCTTTTTATCATAATTTTTATTAAATCTTCCAATTATCTAATAATGCCCATTTTCCACCTTATCTTGCTGGACCTTTAACTATATTTTCACATCTATCCAAATTTTTCTGAATGTGTTAAGTTTCATAACATATCCTTTTCCTATAATTTTTCACGTTTTATAACTAATATTTTTCTCACACTCCATTTTATGACCAGTATCTAAATAATGTATATATGGACCTGACCTAATATCTTTCCTATTAAACATCACATTAATCGCTCTATCATGTTCCTTCCCTCTATCACTTCTCATTCATCCTGTCTGTCCTATATATACTTTATTACAACTCCCACGTTCAATTTTATAAACCATTCCTCCCTTACTATTCATACTATCTATCTTATTTGTATTACATAACCATCTACCCAAAGATTTACTATTTTTCCAAGCTATTCTTATATCATCTGGTAACTTCTCTCTTACTAACTTTTTATACACATCCCTTGAATACGGAATAGACATCCACTTACAATGTTTATATTTATTCTTATCGTACTTATTTCTACTATTTATATTTTGATTTCCAAAAATTGTTTTAATTACCTTTTATATCCTATTTTAACATAATCATTCTCTACTTCTAATTTTTGCTCATATGCCTCTTTCTTATTTAATGTAAGTTTATCATTCTTTAATTTAAATCCTTTTAAAACTCCTACTTTTTGACATCATGGCTGATATGATAAGTATTTTAATACATTTATCTCTTTCTCCACTGTATACCTAATTTTATATTTATTATTATTCAATTCATTAAAAATCTTGTCAATACTTATACCGTTTCCAATAACAAATCTCACCCACATATCTATTGCGATATCTACATATAATATAGTCTCGCATGTATATATATTATTGATCCTCAATAATAATAATAAAGAAAAAGGGTTTCGTTAAAAGAAATAGAAAACCAATAAAAAAAAAGAAAAAAAAAAAAGTTAGTTAAAAGGATTCTAAAAACTTATTTTAAAAGAAATTAGAAAAAACTAAATAAAGATTGAAGATTAGAAAGGAAAGGGGAGGGGTGTATAATGAACGCGTCTCTTTCTTTCTTTGTCAGATAAGAAAATCACGTATCAAAAGAATGAAAGAAAATAATTGTAATTGTAAAATTAAAAATGTAAAACTTGGACCAAATTTCTAGATAGATTGGTACAAGATAAAGTAATGTAAAGAAATGTTGCAATTAGTAACATTCAATATTTAAATGTATCAAAAGAATGAAAGAAAATAATTGTAATTATAAAATTGAAAAAATGTAAAACTAGTACAAAAAATTCCAGATAGATTGGTATAAGATAAAGAATGAAAAGGAAGGATGCAATTAGTAACATTCTATAGAACGATAGCAGAAATAAGCAGAGTGATTTAGAAGTAACTGGTTGTGTCTTTGTGGCTAAAACTAACAAAAAAAAATAATAGAAGGGAAGAAACTGTCTAGAGAATAGGAGGAATATTCAAATGTTAAGAACTTAGTGGGACACTAACATGGAGGGCTAGTGGCAATAACGGGCGTTGTCGGTCATCTCCGTCCAACCATTCGCCACTACCTATAACATCTAAAATGCTGCCGATAAGAGACCGCCGTTATGGAACCAGATCTGCCTGAAGATTCGTAATAGGATATTTAAAGAGATGAATACATACTGAAATTCGGAATTAGAAAGAAATCAAACCCAGCCAAAAGATTATAACCACTCCACTAACTGGGACGTCGGAAAGCGACAACATCTCTGCAAAAGAAGGGAAATTTTCCCACTCGATGGTTGATCCTTCATTGAGGACTCCATACCTAGGTAACTATTATTAATAATGCATGTCAGAATTAATTTGTGAACAAAGAAATCAGTCAGAAACTAAAACTATTAAAATTTGCGCAATACTTCGGACAAATATAATTAAAAGAACTTATGATTTTACTATAATAATGTATAAGAAAGTAACAATTGGGTTACGCTAGTTTATTTAATGTTTAATTTGAATTATATTCTTTACTATTTTATTTATGTGTATATTATGTTGGTGTGTGATAGGTATATGTGTGTTTTATGATTTTGTTATGTATTATAAATAACGAATTGAAAATTAAAAGTTTATTTATAAAAGGAAGTAAATAGTCATTTGCTTTTCTTTTTTTACAAGCGAATAAATATTTAGAGTGAATTAAATCTAGGTCATTCGAGCTAACAAGTTTATTAAGTGAGGAGTAATAATAATAAAGCAATCGAAATGGATAAATAAGTCCTTTCGTATCTTAAATAAAGGGAAAGAAGAAGGGCTATAATTGATATTCCTGCTGTACCGTGATAATTCCGGGAATAAATTTATAAATATTCCAAGCGCTGGGCAGAACAAATTATTCGATTCAAATAATTTGCCCAGCAGAGAAGAAGCGTTTAATTGGGAAATATAATGCTGGGATGATATTTTATATTATGTCAGTGTTCAATTAAGAATATATACTCAATTTTGGGGGTGTATATTGGCTTCTTGCTTGTGGTAATCATCATCGATGGTGAAACGGTCGATCACATAATTATAAGTGCGGCTGGTGTTTAACCGGACGGTGGTTGTATTACACTATAATATTCCATAATTCCTTTATTCTTTATAAACTCATCTACTACACCCTCCTCTATACTACTTACAACTACTGATGATAATATCCCACTTATTGAACACCCCATAACCCATCCCTTTTCTACCATCCAAAATTCTTCCTTATATTTAAAATACAAAGCCTCATCTACCATTAGTAATGTTTCATAAATAACATATATCCAATCTTCTGACAAAACATTACATATTTTCGATTTAGTCATAACTACTTCTATACTATCCTTTCTAGGTATACTTTGGTACATTTTCTCAATATCAAATGATGCAATCATTCCATTTCTATTTAACTTAATATTGCTTAACTTATTAAAATAATTTGCTCAGAATTTTTTATACAATATTTATAAAATCCAATTACTTCAACAATCTTTTTATATACCAAATTACATATACTTTTAAGTATATAATTATTAAAATCCAAAATTACTCTTATTGGCATATTCTCTTTGTGTGTCTTAATCTTCCTTACTATACACAGATGCTTAAAACTTGTAGGAAATAAACATTTATATTCCTTTTCATTAATTGAATTCTTAATTTTCATATAATTCAACAATAATTTATATCTTGTTTTAATCTTATTTCCAGGATCTTTAGTTAATCTTTTATATCCTTGTTTAACCATATCTTCATGTATTTTTCTCTCATAGTCCAACTCATTTAAAATTACAAATCGTGAATCTTTATCTTATTTTATTACTGTTAAATTTTCTTTCTTTATCTTCTCGGCAATTTTATATATTGTAGCCTTTTCTTTCCATTCCTTCTTATTATATTTAACTCTTTTATTTACAACATTATTAATTTTTGACTGTAATTCAACTTTTAAATCACTCTTTATATTTTCTGCTTCTACACTTACAATAGTTGCCTTTTAAACATCACTATTTACGAACGGTACATACTTAAACTCCTTTATTTAAAACATTTGACTCTTCATTATCAAATTCCACATTAGACAGATTTATAAAATTACTCTCTCCTTTTTTCTCCATTCACTTTTAGTATACATATTACTTAATTCACAATTTGTAATTTTAAATGAGTTGGACTATGAGAGAAAAATACATGAAGATATGGTTAAACAAGAATATAAAAGGTTAGCTAAAGATTTGCACTATAAATTCATCAATACTCCTTCAACACTTTAAGCAAATAACTTTATTTATATATTTTACAGTTTCGACTGTACTAGCAGTCTTCATCAGAACTACAACATAAAAAATTAGACAAATATTATATCAATACAACCAAAATTATTATTCTTCATATTTCCATATAAAAGTAAAATAAAACAAAATAATATAAAGCAAAAACAACTCAATCCAAACCCTTTCAACCAAAAACCTCCCAAATCTTTCAAAAACCCAACACATAAAAATTAAACTACAAAAAATATAATATTAAAATATATATATATAATAATAATAACAAACTAATAATAAAAAATAACAATAAAAATAAAAAATAACAAAACATTTTAAAATCATTTTTAAATTATTCTTCAAATTGACAAACAAATAAATGTATTAAAACAATTCAAATTTTATCATCAAACCATTAAAAACAAAACCCTTAAAACCCATTAAACCAATAATCTAAAATTTAATATCAAAAATTATCATTTTTATCATAACTAATTACATATATAAGACCAAAAACCCAAATACCCAAAAAACAAAAATTAAAATTAAAAAATAAACTTAAAAATAAAAATAAAAAATTAAAAAATAAAAAATTAAAAATCAAAATATTAAAAATCAAAAAATTAAAAATCAAAAAATTAAAAATCAAAAAACAAAATATTAAAAATCAATAAACAAAATATTAAAAATCATATACCAATATTCTAATAAAATCAAAAAACAAAATATTAAAAATCAAAAACCAATATACTAAAATAATTTCCCCCCTTTTTTTATACACTCCCATTTCCACACTACTTACTTCATTCTACACCTTCATACCTTCCCCTTAATTCCCTTCCCTCATATATATCCTAATACTCCCTACCATTTTTTCCTATTTAACTACCATCTTACAATATTTAATATCAATACAAACTTAACTATGTTACCTTAACATTCCTTCTACCTTCACCTTTCCACCATCTTTTATTAACCACTTCCCAACTTCCTCTCTTTCCCATCAACTAACTCCCCCTATTAACCACTTCTACTACTAAATTACTTTAACTTTTAATTCTTTATTAACCACTTCTCAACTTCCTTCTCTTTCCCCATCACCTAGCTCTCTCTATTACCCACTTCTATTATTTAATTACCCCAAACTTTAATTCTTTACCCTATCAACCTTTATATTTCCCTTCACTTATTCTAAACTTTCTTACTATTTAATTTCACACTACCAAAGTCCTTATCCCTTTCTCTCTATTAATACTAGGCCTTATCCTCTCAATTAACAATGACTCTCTTATCTTCCTGTCCCTTCTACTAAAGATCCTGGAAATAAGATTAAAACAAGATATAAATTATTGTTGAATTATATGAAAATTAAGAATTTAATTAATGAAAAGGAATATAAATGTTTATTTCCTACAAGTTTTGAGCATCTGTGTATAGTAGGGAAGATTAAGACACACAAAGAGAATATGCCAATAAGAGTAATTTTTGATTTTAATAATTATATACTTAAAAGTATATGTAATTTGGTATATAAAAAGATTGTTGAAGTAATTGGATTTTATAAATATTGTATAAAAAATTCTGAGCAAATTATTAATAAGTTAAGCAATACTAAGTTAAATAGAAATGGAATGATTGCATCATTTGATATTGAGAAAATGTACCAAAGTATACCTAGAAAGGATAGTATAGAAGTAGTTATGACTAAATCGAAAATATGTAATGTTTTGTCAGAGGATTGGATATATGTTATTTATGAAACCTTACTAATGGTAGATGAGGCTTTGTATTTTAAATATGAGGAAGAATTTTGGATGGTAGAAAAGGGATGGGTTATGGGATGTTCAATAAGTGGGATATTATTATCAGTAGTTCTGAGTAGTATAGAGGAGGGTGTAGTAGATAAGTTTATAAAGAATAAAGGAATTATAGAATATTATAGGTATGTGGATGATATTATTGTTATTGGAAATGGTAGAAATATTAACAAGATTTTTAATGAATTGAATAATAATAAATATAAAATTAGGTATATAGTGGAGAAAGAGATAAATGGATTAAAATACTTAGATATTTTTGTGAAGAGAGGAATGAGCATTATATTAAAGATAGAAAAATTAGAGGTTTAATTCATCCAAAATCATATAAGCCATGGTGTCAAAAAGTAGGGGTTTTAAAGGAAGTTAAGTTAAAGAATGATAAACTTACATTAGATAATAAAGGGGCATATGAGCAAAAATTAGAAATAGAGAATGATTATGTTAAAATAGGATATAAAAGAAAGGTAATTAAAACAATTTTTAGAAATCAAAATATAAATAATATGATAAGAATAAATATTAACATTGTAAGTGGATGTCTATTCCGTATTCAAGGGATGTGTATAAAACGTTAGTAAGAGGGAAGTTACCAGATCATATAAGAATAGCTTGGTAAAATAGTAACTATTTGGTAGATGGTTATGTAATACAAATAAAATAGATGGTATGAATAGTAAGGGAGGAATAGTTTATAAAATTGAATGTGGGAATTGTAATAAGGTATATATAGGACAGACATGATGAATGATAAGTGGTAGAGGGAAGGAGCATGATAGAGTGATTAATAGGAAAGATATTAGGTCAAGTCCATATATGCATTATTTAGATACTAGTCGCAAAATGGAGTGTGAGAAGAATATTAGAGTTATAAAACATGTGAATAATTATCGGAAAAGTATATGTTATGAAACTTTATACATTCAGAAAAATTTGGATAGATGTGTAAATATAGTTAAAGGTCCAGCAAGATTAGGTGGGAAATCGGCATTATTAGATAAATGGAAGATTTAATAAAAATTATAGTAAAAAGGTAGGATTGAATTGTGAATGAGGGTTTATAAAAGGGAAGGGGAAGTTGAATATTTATTTATTTATATAGGTATATTAAAATATATGTATTTATATAAGTTTAAAGTTTTTTTTTTACAATCGTTAACTTTAAAGTTATTATTGTTATTTTTTTATGTAATTTTATTTTATGTCATTGTTGAAAGTAAAATAATGTCTAGTAGGTGGAGTAAATGTAATTAATAAGTCGTGTAATGTATAAAACTTTACATCTTGAAGAGATGAAAGTAGGGTTGATAATTAAATAACTGTAAATATAATTAGTTGTTTGTTTCAATTTTATTAAGATTGATTATTATATTAATTATATATCAATAACAACATTGTGGACAAATAATAATTTTTATATTGGATATTTGACCATTGTATATATATATAATGATTCTTATTGTACTGATATGATTGATTCCAGCAAAATAATATAATGGATATATATATGAGATGAACAAGGAAGAGGATTCCCATAAAAATAATTTTAATAACATTTAATTGCATCTATAGCATTATAAAACTGCTGTACTTTGTTTTGTATATTGACATATATAAATGTAAGAGCAATTTGTGAATATTAAAATTACACATTGCTGTATATATATATTTAGTTAAAAATAAAAATTATGATATGGATTAAATAAACATAAGGATCAAGTTTTATGTAAAAAATAATAGTAACACAAATTATGAATTGAAAAATCATTTATAAAATTAATATTCACTTTTTCCATTTTTTTTTGTAAAAGAAAAGAAAACTATCTTGTGCTCCAGTTAAATTATTCAGATAAAATATTTTTCTCTTTATAGTAATTTTACATTCATATTTGCATCTACACTTATAAAATGGATTCACCTAGATAAACTTTTCTTACATTATGTTTTTTTGCATTGTATTTTTTTTTTAATATTTACTTTTTAAATGTAGTCATTGCTTCATTGTGACTCTAGCAATGAATTGTATTTTCAAATGTTAATTATAATAACAACGTAGCTTAAACCATGGCACATGCACTTTACAGATTGAACGATATTTATAATGAATAGTCTCCTTTCCAAACACAAGATAAAGTCTTTTTAAAAGATAGAATGAATTCACTCTATCCTTTATCACCCAAGCTATATGTATGGGCCAATTTAAAGCATTTGGAACTGAGAGCGGGAAGATTGTAATTATCACTTTAAATTACTTATTATATGATTTTAGTTAATGATGCTTGCGAAATTTTTACAATTTACGATACATCATTATTAGATGAAAACTTAAACATATGTAAATATTCTTATTTGTATAGCTCTCAGTTCCAAATGCTTCAGATTGGCCCATACCTATAGCTTGGGTAATAAAGAATTGAGTGAATTTATTCTATCTTTTAAAAAGACTTTATCTTGTGTTTGGAAAGGAGACTATTCATTATAAATATTGTTTCATCTGTAAAGCGCATGTGCCATGGTTTAAGCTACGTTGTTATAATTTATAAAAAACAAATGTTAAGTAATTTTATATTTTATTTGCCTCTGATAATTTCTAATTTTACATTTAAATTATTAATATAGCATTTCCTTTTAAGTATAGATAATATTTATGATAGATTGTAATTATAGAAAAAATATTACTATACATGTTTATAAATATATAATTTGATAATACTGAAAAATTCATATTTTTAAATTAGTTTTTTTTTTTTTGTGAGCTTATTTATTTTATAAAAGGAGTTGTTATTTTCTGATTTTAAGTGCAAAAACTTTTAGCAATTTATTCTATAAATACTGAATTGTGATAGTGTGAAACTGTTGACAAAAATTTTTTTTTTTATAAAACATGGGAGAATTTTTTTTATTCTGCATCAAGATTTCGAGAAGTCATATTTAGATCAGACTAATAATCTACCCAACATCTTTGCAAATATTTTTTTAAGAACCTCATGAAATTATAACATTTTTTTTCATTTGGAAGATTGAAAATAAATGCATGTTATCTTTGCTCTATGCTTAAACAGAAGACTTTAAGCCATGATTTAAATTTTTCATGATGTTTTTCTTGATGATATCTTTAGAATTTAGAAATGTTCCAATTGATTATGAAATCTTTCTCTTGTTTTTCTCAACTGTCCAGGAATAACTTCCATTTACTGCTGTAAATTCAACTTTTTGGATTTTTTTCTATATTGCCTTTTAAGAAAAGTGTTACCATTAATCTTAACAAAGCAAGTAACTAAATTCCAATCCAAATTATTTCTAAATTCTACAAAAGTTATATAGTTTTAAATAAATATTTAAAATAATAAATGCGATCTTGCAATAAATTTTTTATTTACTACTGTCCATGATATAATAATTATTCTTAATTGAAACAAAAAATATATATCAGAAATGTTGCCTCTAAATTTTTGAATGATAACTCTTGGAAAATTTAAATAGATGATGGGTTAGGCTACATTTATCTAATTTCAACTTATTTATAAAAACTAAAAGCTTTAAATTTTTGTGAAGCTATAACATCTTTATTATCATTGTTTTTTCTTCACATTTTTGTACATTATGCATTTTTGTTTAGAGATATTCATTAACATCTAATAAAAAAGATATTTTGTTCTGGAAATAAAATCAATAACTAGTAGCTAAATTCTAATTACTTGGATGTGGAATTAGATTCTGATATTAGCTACATGTCACTGTTTTTTTTTCTACGAAGATTCTGAAAGTGATTTCTCAGACAATCTATAAGATTAAAATTATATTTAGTTTCTTAGTTATCAAACAGCCAATAGATAATTTTATAAAATGTTTGAATAAGACTTCTAAATCGTTTAAAGATTTCTGGGGCAAAAGCAAGAAAATATTTATTCATACAAATCAAGAAAAGATGAGGTATTACCAACAAAATATTAGAGAATTAAATTCTAAAATTAATATAGAAAATTGATATCTTTTCTGAAAGAAAACAAGAAAAAAAGGGGAGGGGGATGACTGGGCAATAACCAAAATAGAAATTTTAAATAATATTGGAAACATTCTGGTATTTGACATATATTTAAGTATTATATTAACTAATTTGAGTTGATTTACTGATTAACCTATAATTAATTTCTGGAAATATTAATGGTGTGATATACAGAACATGTTTCTAAAGTCCTTACTTGTTTGTTACTGGGTAGATAATTATTTTAGGTTTTTTCCAGTCATATATATGATGTTTTATTTGCTGATAGTATAAAATCTTATAGACCAGGCAATCCTCGAATCTGCAGTATGCTTTTATTTAATATATTCCTGTCTTAGGTATCTTATGAAATAAAATTACTCTCTACTATTGTTTTATTGATGAAGATGGGCTAAGAAGGCTTAACTTTACCATTGGCCAAAAAGCCATTATCAGAGTAAATATTGGGTTTAAAATTTTTCTTTTTGTATTATATATAACAAGGCATGAAATTTTAGCATATTCAATACTAGTGTGCTTCATTTTTTTTCTCACAAAAATTAACAAGATCTGTCAATCATAAAACTAATATATTCAATGTTTTTGAAAGTTAACATTATTACATTAAATCTTTATTGTCTTCAGGAGAAATCTTGATGCTTTGTACATTCATTAATACCATATTCTTAATGTTAATTACAACATAAATTAAAAATGCAATAAATTGTTTTTATATGATATGATGTAAAATGTCTTTTGTGATGAAGTCAGAAGTTTCTGTTCCAAGACTATATATACAGAGAGACCCTTTTATTCAAATTAAGCATTCACTTTCTTTAAAACATTTTGATATTGTCTTTTTTTATTTAAAATATAGCTAGCATCTTTTATATAGTATATAAACTTTAAAAAAAAATTAATATAAATCTGTTAATTTGCTTCTTAAATATATTATCGGAATGATAAATCATTCTTGAAATATAATAAGTTTACAGTACTTGATTTTGTTTTTAAAATTAAATTTATATGTTAAATTTATTAAATGTTGCTATTTGACAAGATTCCTATAATTATTTATAATGGTAATATGTATAAAATATATTTTATAGTAAAAATTACAAACTTATTTTGTTAAATTTAATAATTAATATTAAGTTATAAGCATTAGCAATAAACATTTAGAATTGTAAATATTTTTTTGGTTACTTATTTGTTTAAAATATATTTTTATAAAATTGAAAATAAAATGAATAAATATAAATTTAGTTGCTAGGAATTGCTTTCTTAATTAGAAAGAATGATGTTAGATAATTTATAGTAATATTCAAATTATATTATTTTACTTATATGTTAGTCTGCCAAATTTATAATGGTAAATTCATTTTTTATTCCTTCTATCAAAATTTTTATAATGTTGCTCTTTTGCTTTGCATAAAGTATCATGAGTTGCTGTTAGAGAGCTATTTACTATGTTTGTTAAATTATATATACAGTATCTAGATTATTTTTATTTATTTAATAATTCATTTATGTAAAAGTAGTAATAATTTTGTTCGCTGTAACTCTTATTTCAAAATTTTATTTCCTAGATTTACTCATATTTTGGTCTGCTATACAATTATATTTTGTTTATTTTCTCTTTTTTTATTTTGTCAGATAATTTTTTTAAAAAATAAAGTAATGTATTGTTGTGCATAGTGAAAGATTTTTTTGGTTTGTATGATTAGTGAGTATGTTCATTATATAATTTCTATGAAGGTTTTTTTAATTATTATTCAAACACCAAATGGTAAAAATACATCTTTTTTTTTAATAGGATTTTTATTATGAGATGAAATGACAAATATATGTTATAAATAGAAGTTTAGTTATAAAATGTTTAATTCAGTTTAGTTCTAAAACCAATAACTTATCACTCACTATGTTAGAAATAAAGATTTTTTATGATGCTAGTCACAAGTGATGTTTTTCATATCCTAGTATTTGATTTTATTATAAAAAATATATATTTTAACTAATCCATAACATTTCTAATGATAAATAATTTTTATGATTTTTTAAAGCACAAGAAAATTATCATTGCCCAATTGCCTCTTCATATAAAATAACTATTAAGAGACATAATAAAATAAATTACATGCATAATAAATATCTGAAAGTCTTCTTCAGTGTCTTTCAAGAAGATATTGTAAATCAGAGTGTGCAAAAGTGCACCAATAGATGCTTCTATAACTAATGTGGCTAGTGATGTTTAATAAGGATTGAAAGTTAAATAGAATAATTAAATAAACAATACTCAACTGTATGATATTACTGAGAATTTGATAGGACTACTATCACTTTTGCACTTGCTTGCAATTATCTGTAGCACATTTTTGCCGATTACACATTCATTTCATGGTAGAAACTAGAATTAAAGTAAATATTGATTTATTAATTTCAATAAAAATCTGAAAATCTTAGTATTCTACAGAAAAAGTACTATAAACTAACTGACAATGGTGCTGATTGGTAGATTTTTTAAATCTCTGGCTTCAAGAACAGATGTGGACTACTTATGTCTCTTCTATATTAGCAGTGAGCAAAAAAAACTTAAATATTTTCCATAAATTATTTATATGTTTATGATTATTTTTATAAAATATTTGTATAGTTATTATTAAAAATATTTTCATGGTTACATGTAGGTTTTATTTGAATATATTTAATTTTTAAAAATACAAGTTAAGAAATTTATAGTAATGATACAAATAAAACTACAATCAATAATGTTGTACCAAACACTGAAGTACAGAACTTCTGTGATATTTTTTTAATAGTTATAAAATTCAATTTTAAATTTTAGAACAGAATTTTATAGCTGTAGGAGGACTTGGTAATTTGTTCAGATTTTAGAATTAAAATTCAATTGACTAAGATTTCATTATTTTTTTAATTATTATTAAGCATCATCCAGTAAGAAAAAAGGAATTGTTTTCATTACATATTTCATCTTTTTTTTTTCTATGTTTGTAAATTCCAAATATGATTTTTTAGGTTGTCTTTCATGTGTAATCTTATATTTCTAATAAATCAAGCCACTAGGGAATGATACCCAAAATAGGTGGAAGAGATTAAAAATGGTTCAAAAAAGCTAAATACATATTTGGGGAAAGATTTGTAGATATGAAGAATATAAGGGATCAAATTTAAAATCAGTCTAAATAATATTCTGAGCTGTAATAACTTATATAGAATGGTGTTGAAATATATAGATTGTGCTTTGGTTATTAATTGTTGGAAGAGCTTTTTTTTTTGTCCAGAATTTTATAATAAACAAGTTTGTTTTTTGTTTTTTTAAAAAGGTAGAGTTAGTACTTTCTGTCATGATCCTGTAAGATCTATATTGCTATTTAAACCCTTCTCTATTCAACAAACTAATGCTTTTTTGAAAAGGAAAAAAACTCATTTCTTACTCTCAAACTTAAAACCTACCTGAATTTTTAAAAGTTTCAGCAGTATATTACACTGAATAATAATTCTTTTCAAATTGACATTGTTTATAATTTTATTAATAAGCTTCTATTAGAAATATAGTTGTTGGATCTTTTATTAGGAAAATACACTAGCAGATATTATTATCAGTATTTAATAAAAATCTGATTATTCTAGATGAGAAATACGAGTTTTTCACATCTTATTTTTAATCAAAAAAGTTTATTAAAGTTATTGCAGCTGTTGATGATATAATGATTTTTTACCTTTATTTAATTAAATCTCTATTCAGGGTTATCCTTTTATCCCATGGGATTTCAATTTATATAATAAATCAATAACATGGCAAAGTGGCTATGGAGGGGGGGGGGGGTTACTTTCTATATTAAAATTTTCTTCTAACATTTCCATAATCACTGCAGCATGTCTATGGCAAAACAAATTCTAGAATTAATTAGATAATAACAAAAAACCTGACATATAAAATGAGATCTTTATTTTTTTTTAAATTACATAACTGGGAATGCAATTATAAATTCTTACAAGTGGTACTTAATTTTTATGCACCTTGATAAAATTTAATTAATGGAGCAATTTTGTCTATTCATAAAATTAAAATTAGTTGTTAATCAAAAGTTCATACATTTTATCCTATGAATACTTACCTTAAGAAATTGTGTAAGAATAGAGAGGATCCAAGACCTTTGGGATATATTTTAAGACTGAGTTTATTTGCTGTTGTTTTTTTGAAAATTAATATGTAGTCTCATTATAAATATATATATTTATTGTTCAGAATCTTAAAATTACATCTTTATAAGATGTGGAAGTGTTGAATTTGGTGAATTGCTGAATCTTTAAATATATATATATATTGGTACATTAAATCACAAATAATATTATAAAGTATAAATTTCAATTCATCAAATCTGAAGATGTTTTAACATAAAAACTTCATTGTTCTTAATGGGAAAATCTATTTTACACTCTTGAATTGCTAATACAAGTTCCTCCTTTTAAGCTTTTTCACTTTTTTTTTTTTCAATTGTGAATTCTGTTATTCATTAGACAAGAAAAAAAAAAGATCAGAACAGGATTATTTTCAAGTAGCTTTCTGTGGTGCAACAATTAATATTAAAATTGTATGGTCAATTGTCTAAGAAATCAAGTGATTTGGAGCATTAGATTAACAGATTGACTCAAAATTTTCATTCTGTTTAATCTAGTTTTTTTTTTTTTCACAGCCTTGAGATTTTGAATTAGCTATTGTCACTGCTATGCTGAAAGTGATAGATCAGGAAATAATCATATAACTGATTATTTAAGAAATTTAAAAATATTTGAATACCAAAGTGACAAAATGACTTCAATAGTTTCATTTATTTTGGCTAAACTGAGATTTTTTTTTCATCTGGCAATTAATTGAGGATTTTTGTATTCTCATCACTGCACTAAAGTATGCATAACTAAGTTTTGGTGATAGCAGTGCAATAGAGATGTGAATTTTTCATTTATATGTTTACCCTAGTATATATTTTTTTCATTTTCCTAAATTCTTAATTAGTGAACAGTTAGCAGAATTTATTATTCTATGGATATTGATTTGATTTTTTATTAAACTATAATAATTTTTCATAAATTACTGATGTTGACTATTAGAATAGGTCAACAAGGCACATTATATATTGTAACGGTATGCACTCTTTCAACAAGATAAGTTAAGGCAGTCGCATCTCACTATAGTCAGATTTAAGGTCTTCATATAGGATGCGACGAATGATGTGATTTAATTTTGATATAAAAGTATATCTGTTCCCAATAAATAATATATTATTAATAAATTATTATATTTAAACCACATCAAATCAATTTTCACCTTAATTGACTTAACCGTTATGTTCAGATTTCGAATTCAGGGAAGTTTAACAATTGACTCTCTTCAGGGATTCCTACCATTATACTACAGTAATGATAATAATAAACTTCACTAGTTCTTATCTTATAAAATCAAATAAATAAAAAAAATAAAATTGAAGACTTCATTTAGTTTAATATAAAAAACATAATAATTATTTATTTAACAAATAAATAACTTAAACTTTATAATATATAAAAATTATTTATATATCTACTTCCTTATATAAAAAATATAAATATCTTATTTACTTACGGTAGATATATTTTCTGACTTATAACACTACATGATTTTATAACATATATAAAATATAAGTATCTAAATATTAAGACTTCTATATTAACACTATTATATAATAATTAGATTATACAAATAATAATCCAATTATTTGTATATAATATTTTCATTCATTAAATGTTTATACGTAATTTATGTTTATTAATAGAGACATATATATTTCATATCAATATTAGTCATTTATCCACTTATCATACATAATAGTTATTAGACTATTTGGATTAGTACAAAGTAGTGTCATGTCATAAAAAATAATAGTATGTGAATTGAATAATAATTTTATTTCTTACCTCTAAGTTCACTTTATATCTTTACATGCCTTTACCATATTAATATTTCTTAACCTATATCTAAATTTTTATTAATCATAAGTAAAAACAAAAATATTTTAAATTATTAATTCTCTCTTACTATTCATTTCTTTAATGAAATTAATTCGATAATAAAGGAAATGAAATTTATGTTTCCCAATTATAATTTTTAAAAATTTAAATGGTATTTATAAAAGTTAATGCAATAGTCTTAGATGTTCCTGGAATTCGCGAATGAAAATCCTTCGAAGATGCAATTTTTAATTCCTTCGTTGTTATACATTGAAGAAAATAAATCTCAAGTTGATGTTTGGTTTCCTCCTTGCATGTAGTTGTCATCTTTGTTAATACACAGTTCTTTTATTTACAATTATAATTCCATTTTGAAGATATAGCTTCTATATAATTTTATAGGCATTTAGCAAAAGATGTTATTCACACATATATATTTGATTAGACAAGCACATTTTATATATCCCATGATAAATCGATGTTCTACTCACTCTGCATTTTCCTTATAATGTAAAGTACATTAAATTTAGTTGAAGTTTTTATACACATGTTCTTTTTAAAACGAAGTTTACAATTAGAACTCCAATTAGAACGATTTTTATAGAATACAAAAATATATTCCAAATTAAGTAATTTAGAAATTACTTTCTTTACAAAAATATTAGAAATTTTATCCTATACATTGTTCTTTTAAATTGAACATGGTGTAAGTCTTTGTGAGGATATAGCTGAAAGAATAGAATCCGTAATCTTCTAATAAAATTTTATATATATATAGCTGCATGAGCTTGCTGAAGCATATCGTATTTTATATTGTTACTATACAATTCGATATTAAATCACTAAGTTAACTTCATTCCCTTTAATTCGATAAAGTGCATGTGAACCCAGAGGTCATCACCTTGTCAACTGTCTTCTCAACAATGATTTTTCATTTTAAAGAATGAAAAATATTAACTTACTAAATTATATATTTATTTTCATAAATATAATAGGAATACAAATATAATGTATTATAACGTTTTGCTAGGCCTCTACATGCTAATATAAATTGCGCGTGAGTTGATCAAGCTATGTCAAAAAGAAGAAAGTTGTATTTCGATTTCTATTAAAAACATAGCTATATTTCCTGATCAACTCGGCCTTGTAATTGTTGAGAATTATGCTATCGACGAAATCAGCTTTTAATTTATTTGAAAGGCGCCAGAGTTCTGCAAGAACCCACTGAACCGTCACATAGCATCTCGCAAATTAAAAAGAAAAGATATTTTTAAACTAATCGGTATTACATCATACCATAACGAGAATTATTTTTTTAAGATTATTATTCCTGGGCTTATTGAAACATATTGGCAAAGGTAAATTACGTTTTAAATCTCATTAGACTAATAATAAAAAATAATAATTATTATTAATAACACACAAATGAAAATTGGTATTAAAAATATTTTTTTATTCTAATAGATTAAAAAATAAAATTTGAAAGGCAATTGTTTATCAAATAAATTGGAGAGAACACAATTCAGATGTGAATCAATTAATAAAGAACAATTTTACAATTACAGCTCACTTCCAAATTTCTTCTAGAAAGTTACTAAAAAAATGAATGTCTCTTGCACAAGAAATTTAATGTCTCTATCGGGATTGTTTGAACATACTTTTAGAAATTGTTTGAAAACGTTTAATTTGGTCACAATCAGGAGTAATGAAGCATTACTTACCGGTAAGTTTTGTGAATTCAGTAGTAGATAACTATGCATAGTTTTTTTGGGTAGAATGAGCTCGGCCTTTTGGTTATTATTTGATCTTGTGGTCCATTCTCCTAGTCGGTCACGAAGGCTTTTCCTGGTGTACATCTTCAGGCACGATGTTCGCAGAAGCTCCGGTTCACTCCGACATGCTGAATTATTTCAGTGTAGGGCGATCCTGGATGTATTATTGTTATCCAGGACCAACTAGAGAAACTAACAGAACAAGATGTTCTTCCAACCGAATCCCTCCTTTTTATACCAGAGGTCCAGTTTTCAGACTTCTGCGCATGCTATTATCATGGCGTTTTTTGGTTCATAATCTTGTAGATTCTTTATAAAATTTACGTTATAAAGTTCTCTTTTCTTATCAAGTTTTTCGTCCATCTTTAATTAGCCAAAATATTTTTACTTTCTCTTATCTTTTTTATTTTACTTTTGGAATTTTTTTTTGTTCTCTCCAATTCTACTTTTATTTCTACTTACATAAAAAAAAAAAACCGAAAGAATAATTTAACTTTCATTGTACGTTTTTTTTTTTTAAAAAAAAAAATTAGTCAAAAAAAAAAATCTAAATTTACTTTTATTTTTTTAGCTTTTACCAAATGCCAATATATTTGCAACGTAAATAAACGTTACAGTATACATATTGATTATATATATGAGTATATATATACTCCTACAATATGGTAACCAAAATGGCAATTAGAGACAAGTTCATCCACTTTGAAAACTAAAGTTCCCTTCCCTTTTCTTCAGATGAAATTCATTCCAGAAATTTTTACTCTTGAGTCTTCTACTCTCACTAATGGACTAACCTTGTCAGAATGGTTACAAATCATTCACTTAAAAATTATGTTTAGGAATAGCTAAATTATATAAATATTCTAGTATAGTCATTTCAAAGAAGAAAATTTAAGAAGACCAATCAAATGTCTATAGATATAAATATTGAAAATATAATAGGAATTTCCATGTATTTCATCAGCATCATTTTTAGCCATTATCAATCCAATGCATAATAGGCTCTCCAAATTTAATTCAGTTTTCTTGATACACAGCATCTTTTTCTAGGTCGTTTACAATGTTTTAGGATCCAATTTTCCTGATTTCTAACATCTCTTTCTAGGTCCTCTACAGTATCTTACTGTCTAATTTAAAATTGTAACTGTCCATTTAGTATCTCTAATCCATGTATTTTGGTTTCGATCTTATTCCTGATCTACATCTCTCTTTAACTCATTTGGATAGTCTAAAGTATCTGTATTGATTTTGTGTTAAATGTCCAAATCTCAAAACCATAAATAAGAAATGGTAAAATACATTTATTAAAAATCTTTCTTTTCAAACACATAGGCATATTTCCTTTTACTATTAATTACAAAAAGCTTTACATCCAAATTTAATTCTGTGATTAATTTTATCCATTATATTTCCAATTGTATTAGAAATCTGACCAAAGTATTTATTGTTGTTAACTTCATATTCATGGTTACCAATCTATTAATAAGCTAAGGAATTTTGTAGTTATTAACTTCTTCTAGTTCATGATTACCATTATTTATTTTCTTTTTCCATGAAAATCCATTGAATAGTAAGCATTTATTTTTAATCCTGATAACTATTGCAACATTTTCTGGCACTCTGAATCATTATTTTCACACACAAAAAAAACAATCACTATCTGCAAAATCTAGATGGTTTAAATAATCTTCATTTATTTTTACTCTCTTAGCTTTCCATTTTAATCCATAAATTATTTTTTGTAAAATTGCTTTAAAAAGTTCTGTAGAAATGGAATCATTCTGTTGCATACCCTTCTTAATTTTAAATCTTTTTAGTATCACCATATAAACTAATGACAGTTGTTGCATTTTGATAAATATTCTTCAGAATATGACTATTCTGAATCTTTGTTTTAGTGATCCAAAACTACTTAGCAAATCAAATGAGTTTTCCTAATCTACAAATCTATAACTTATCAATACTTGTGCTGAAACCACTTTTAAATTTAACTTGTTCTTCAAAGTTGATTAGAATCCAAAGTTCACTGTAAATGACCATATATTTGTCTACATATATTTTATCTATCATATAATTAGACAAACAAGCAATCAAAAATTGATATTGCAAGCTGAAAACCATACTGTCTAGTATAGTAATTTTGTCTAAACTATTTTTAAACAAAAAATGAACCTGTATATACATAAAATAAAAATTGTTTTGCAATAAGAAATGCATGAACAAAAGGCAGAATATTTTTTTTGCTAATCTCGATAATTATAAAATAATTCAAAGCAACTTCATAGCCAATAGAGCAATATTGTATCAGAATAATTCAAATCATATCCTCTGTTAGGATTAACTCAGGCTATCAGTTACTTTAAAATAGTAAATATATGTTATATATAAAAATATACAAGTAGCAATGCTATTTACTATTCAAAACCATGGAGGATATCAATATGAATGTTTCATTCATTAATCTTAGTTGTAATTTCAAGCAAATAATAATGTTGCAAAGTGAATCCAATTACATGATTCATTTTTATTGACCTCACATCAAAATATTAATAAATTGATGCATTATGTGTATATATTTAATATAGGGAGCATACCAGTAGCTCTGACAAACTTTTATTGATAAGTGTTGCAAGAGAAAGCATTTAAAATATCTATCTAGAATTATCCATATCTTCAGACTGATCAGTTTCGAGCTTTTGGCTCACCTTTTCAGATACTAGATCTAAAATACCAACTCAAAAGCCAGCACTTATCTAATACATAACTATTAAGTAGAAAATCAGAAATTTTCAGAAATGTAAATGTGTTTAAATACAACTAACTTAAATAGCTATATGGGTCTGAAAACACTTCACCCTCACCATATATTAATAGCCTTAGCAATATAACATCACCAAAGTCTCAAGGGCAAAATTATAATAATCAATAAAGCAAGTCTATCACGTGACTTGTTTAATTTTTGTATTACAAATATGTAATATAGGGAACATACCAATAGCTCTAACAAGCTTTTATTGATAAGTGCCGCAAGAGAAAGCATTTAAAATATCTAGAATTATTCCTATCTTTAGACTGATCGTTTTTGAGCTTTTGGCTCATCTCAATGAAGAGCTAGGACATTCAGACACTAGATCTACAATACCAACTCAAAATCCAGCACTTATCTAATAAGTAACTATTAAATAGAAAATCTGAAAATTTCAGACACATAAATGTCTTTAAATCCAGCTATCTAACTTAAATAGCTATATGGGCCTGAAAACATTTCGGCCTTACCATATATTAATAGCCTCAGCAATATAACATTGCCAAAGTATCAAGGTTTTTAGTTATTTAAGTTAAATAGCTGGATTTAAAGACATTTATGTGTCTGAAAATTTTAGATTTTCTATTTAATAGTTATATATTAGATAAGTGCTGCCTTTTTGAGTTGGTATTTTAGATCTAGTGTCTGAATGTCCTAGCTCCTTCACTAAGGTGAGCCAAAAGCTAGAAACCGATCAGTCTAAGGATAGGAATAATTTTAGATAGAGATTTTAAATACTTTTTCTTGCAGCACTTATCAATAAAAGCTTTTTAGAACTATTGGTATGCTTCCTATATTACATATCTGTAATACAAGCTTAAAACCAGTCACACAATATATGACTTGTTTTATTGATTTTATATATATATATTACATTAAGATAAGTGTAAACAAAACATGGAATGTTTCTCTTATTAATCTCAGAAGTGCTAAATAATTTAAGTAGCTTTCACATCTG
This sequence comes from Epiperipatus broadwayi, assembly GCA_028023455.1. Lineage (NCBI taxonomy): Eukaryota > Metazoa > Onychophora > Udeonychophora > Euonychophora > Peripatidae > Epiperipatus > Epiperipatus broadwayi. The sequence goes on along the minus strand of JAQFVV010012440.1, from coordinate 3,975,039 downwards.
ATGCTTCTATTCATAGCAACATTGTTCCAAAAGAGATCCAATTCCTTATAATATATGTTTAACTAGTCAAACCATTGTGTTGCCAATAGTATTTAAAATAATAACTAATATTTTATACATGGAACAGAATCAGTTGATGATCTGGCAGTTTAGTCTACTACTGAGATCAATAAGAGAATTTATTTTTATATATATTTTAATTATTATTATAAATTGATGTGCTTCTTTAATGTAAGGTTGATAACAATAGATCCCTATTTTATTTGTTCATATCTTGTGTAACATTATTTTATTTTTAACTAAGATTTGTGACTGTAGTATGTAAAATGGTATCTTTCCTGCTCTCACTAATGTACTAGCATTGCTACTTGTGTGTCTGTTATATGGAATATGACTATATTAATTACTTTAGCATAATTGATCATCTGACTGTTTAACTTAATGAAACATAGTATTAGATTTTATTCTGCTTTATGTAATGTTGCTCTTAGTGGAAAATGTTGGATGCAAAACTACTTTTAATTATTTAGCACTACTCAAATTAATAAGAGGAAATCTTCTGTCTTTTGTTTATATATATAGATTGGATTGGTGTGTGTGTGTGTTATTAATTAATCAAGCTGACTATTTTTACAGTTTACTGATCACAAATAGATTACTATTAAAATTTAGTAGTTTTAAATTTTTTTCACAATATTTTACTGTAGATTTCTCTTTCTAATGAGCATTGAGTCTTTTGATATGATTTTAAAAGTACAAAATGCAGTTAATGTAAACTTTTTATCAAGGCTGTTTTATTATCTTTTTCCTAGTAGTCTTTTTTATAGCAATAAATGACAATATATTGTTTTAATGTTTTATGAGAATCTATTTGTAATAAAAAAAAATTTAATATTTTTAATTTTTAAATTATTAACATATAAATAAACCCTTATATTCCTATTAAACATACGCATGCATTTGTATATCATAAATAATTTTTTGCACAATAATATAGTGTATATGTTTGTATAATTAGATATCTAAGAGTTATCGCATATATACACATTTAAAAAATTAGTATATAATAATAAGAGATATATAAAAAAGTGTTATAAGTGAATAGTTTAAATTAACAGACCAATGTGTTTATCATCATCATCAACCATTATCAATTCACTGCAGGATGAAGGTCTCTCCAAGTTCAATCCATCTTTTCCTATCTTTAGCTTCTCTTCTCCACATCACCCCTGCACACTTTCTTATTTCATCCATCCATCTCACATGTGGTCTCTTTCTGAGTCTTTTACAATCTCTTGGAATCCTGTTTAAAATTTCAATTGTCCATCTATTATCATCTCTTCTAGCAATATGTCCAGCCCAACTCCACTTCAGTCTTTTAATTTTTTCAATGAGGTCAGTAACACCTGTTTGTTCTCTTACCCATACATTGCATTTTCGATCTCTTCTTGTTACTCCCAACATGCATCTCTCCATACTTCTTTGAGTGGTCTGAAGTCTCTGTATTGCTCTTCTATTAAGTGTCCAAGTCTCAGATCCATAAGTAAGAACTGGCAAAACACATTTATTAAAAACCTTCCTTTTCAAACACATAGGCATATTTCCTTTTAGTATCAAGTTATTTCTACCAAAAGCACTCCAACCAAGTTTAATTCTATGATTAATTTCATCCATTATGTTTCCATCTGTATTAATAATCTGACCAAGGTATTTGTAACTGTTAACTTCTTCTAACTCATCATAATCAATCTTTATTTTCATATTTTGAGAAAATCTATTAAACATTACTTTAGTCTTTTTAACATTTATCTTTAGTCCTACTTTCCTACTTTCATCTGATAACTCCTGCAACATTTCCTGTAACTCCAAAGCATTATTTGCAAAAACAACTACATCATCTGCAAAATCTAAATGACTTAAATAATCTCCATTTACTTTCACTCCTTTAACTTCCCATTTTAATCCACAAAATACTTCTTGCAGCACTGCTGTAAAAAGTTTTGGAGATATAGAGTCCCCCTGTCTTACACCCTTTTCAATGTTGATTTTCCTACTATCATTATGTAATCTAATTGTTGCTGTTGCATTTTTATAAATATTCTTTAAAATATGACAATATCCTGGATCTACACCTTGATGATCCAATGCTTTAATCACTGAAGAAATGTTTATAGAATCAAATGCCTTTTCATAATCTACAAATCCTAAGCATAATGGCAACTCATATTCATTTGTCCTTTCTATAACTTCTCTCAATACCTGGATATGATCTACTGTACTAAAACCACTTTTAAATCCAGCTTGTTTCTCTTGGTTGATGGAAATCCAGTGTTTTCTGTAGACGAGTTGTAATTATCTTAGTAAAAATTTTGTATAACACTGATAAAAGACTGATAGGTTTGTAATTTCTAATATCTTCTTTATCACCTTTTTTAAATATTAATATTATTACTGCATTCTTCCAATCATCTGGTACATCTTTATCATTTAGACATTTGGTATATAACTTTGCTAAAAAAAATTCTATTTCTTCACCTGCTTCTTTTAATATATCAATTATAATTCCATCATTGCCTGGAGCCTTCCCTTTCTTCATAAATTTAATTGCATGTCTCACTTCCTCATTCAAAATTCTGGGCAATTTGGAAGATATAATAGGTATAGGAGGCACTTGTTCTTTATTACTATATAATTCTTGATAGAAGTCTTCTACACATTTCATGATGTCATCTCTCTTTTTAGTAATAATGCCATCTTTTTTTCTTATTGCAGATATAAATTTCCTACCAATACCAAAATGTTGTTTTACACTCTTTAGACTTTTATTCTCTTCTACAGCTTTCCTTGCTAGTTCACAATTATACTTTCTTATATCATTTTCAACTCTTTTCTGCACCATTTTACAAAATTCGAGATATTCAATCTTTTTTAATGCATCATTATTGTATATCCTCATATTCCTTCTTTTCTTCATAAATTCTCTAGTCTCAGTAGAAATTTTATTGGTCAATTGCTGCTTTTTTCTACCAGCTATCTTTGTTGCAGTTTTTAAAAGTGTATCAGTTATTTTCCTATTAATGTCATTCAAATCTGAATCATGTTCAAAATCTACTAATACTTGAAACCGATTTGTAAGTTCTAATTTAAATTCATTAGAATGTTTCTGAAGATTAGGAATATCAACTGTAAATATTGTTTTTCTTAATAATTTTTGTCTCTCTACTTTTGCATTAACATGTATCTTACATCTTACTAATCGATGATCACTTCCTGTGTTAAATTTATTAAGAACATTACAATCTTGAAATATGTATTTTCTGTTAGTCAAAATATAATCCAATTCTGCTGTACCTTCATTTGGATGCTTCCATGTCCATTTCCTTTTAACATTTTTCTCAAGAAAAGAATTCATAATATAAAGTTTTTCTTTTTCTGCAAACTCCACAAGTCTATGTCCTCTCTCATTTCTATTACCATAACCAAAATTACCTACAGCATTTTCATCTTTCATTTGTTTACCAATTCTAGCATTAAAGTCTCCCATAACAATTTTAAAATGTTGTTTACTCTGATCAAAAGCCTTTTGTACATCCATATAAAAATCTTCTACTACTTCATCACTATGAGAACTTGTTGGGGCATAAACCTGAATTATCTGCATTTGGTATCTGCTATTAAGTTGTAAAACTAATCTTGCCACTCTGTCCGATACACCATCAATCTCCACAATGTTATTCTTCCATTTTTTATTTATAATGAATCCTACTCCACTTGTATTTCCAATATTTGTGTCTTTATAATAGAGTACATGTCCACTTTTTAAATCAATTGTCTCTTCACCTTTCCTTCTAACTTCACAAAGTCCAATAATGTCCCATTTAATATAAGACAGTTCTTCTTCTAACTCTTGCAATCTTTCTTCACTTGAAAGTGATCTGCAGTTTTGAAAGTGATCTGCAGTTGTAAGTACCTAAATAAAAAGTCGTCATCAAATGACAGCCTGAGTCCGCAATCAGGGGATTCTTAGCACCCTCCACTTCGCCACCAATTGCTGCTTGGTTGGTGACTTTACAGCTTCCTGGGAATAAGGGCCATGATTTATTTTCGTCTGTCATAATTGTATATATTGGAAAAAATATTCTTAAACTCTGAGGTAAAAAGCCAATAAACTCACCATGCTGGCTAATGTGTGTTGTTGAGCAGCCCATCCATGTTTGTATACTATATGACATAGTAATAACAGCCCCAACGACAAGAACGTATGGAGTGGACATTAGGAATTTGCCCTGCTTGGTTCCTTTAAGGCCTCCAAGAGGAATCAAAGGGTCTCCTTTCAGTTAATAGCAAACTCCTTTCTGCAGCCATGTGTTTATATAAACATGTATATTCTTGTATATAAAATTATAAGTAGATTCAAGAGAGACATTTTAAAATAATAAAATTAGAATATAGAAAGATAAACAAAAAGGTATAGTTGTATATCTATTTTTATGTTAATGATTAAATTCATACATATTTAAAAAGATTTTATTACAAAAATTATTTCTCATAAAACATTAAGGAAAAGTAGGTATTGTTATTTAATGAAATGAAAAAAACTACCAAGATAATTGAAAAATAGAAGGAAAATAATTAAACATCATTGATAAAAGTGTAAATTGTTTTGCCTGCTGCATGTGTAAAAGTTTTGTTCTAAATTTATCACTTTAAATGTAATGGTTGTGGAGAAATGCTTTGCATGCTACAGATTTTTCTTATTAAAATTCCTGCCTTCTGTGTAACATATCATTAGGAAATGATAGAAACTTATTTATGCAATTTTTTTCTGGATTATTCTGATATTGACTTATATTTCAAACAATGATCAGCTGTCTTGCTTTTGATGAAATGGTGATTTTCACCCATTTATGAGAGAAATTTGACTAGTAATTTGTTCTGAATGATTTATAATTATTATTCTAAAATAAATCAGTTTATTTTGCTGTGGTAATATGTATTTTGATGAACTATCTTAGTAATTAGAAAATAGTAAAATGTATAGAGTTTTGAAATATAATAAATTCTTTTAAAAAATACTTAACTGGTAGTTGCTATAATTGGCTAAATATAGTTTATTTTCATTTTAGAAAAAATCTGTTCTTCTAAACAGTGTTTCATCTTTTAAAACCTGTTATTGAGTGAGTATAATATTAGATACAATTCCATGAAATGGGGCTGAATGAACTGATTATTGTAAATACAAATAATCCCAAATTTATATTAGGTTGTAATTTTTAGTAATCTTCATACTAGTCTTTTTAGGGAGAGGCTTTTCTCTGATTAGTCACTGATTAAAATAGCAGTTTTTGAAATGAAATGATTTCATTGATTCTGCATCATTTAAATACATTGGGGTGGGAAAATGCTGGAGTTACTATGTTTGAAGTTTGGAGAAGGTGTAATCAGTTTAAAGGATGCTTAACACATAATTGATTCTTTTTAGTGAAGATTTTATTATTTATATATGCAAGCTTAATAGCAGAATTTGTGACTAATAAGAGGAAGTTAAGAATACTTTTTGGGTTGTTGTTTTATTTTGCTGTAGTTTTTATTAAAAATTGAATATTTTACTTTGATTTTTTTTTTTTTTTGCATGAAATCTTTAAAATACTTATTTTCTGATATTATAAAATGAAATATGTTGTAATTATATTACACTAATTTTGATCTTCAAATTTCTTTTGATTGTGTAATATCATTATCATAGTTTTATAATTGTGTTTTATTATAAATAAACAAATTTTTAAAGTAAAAATTATATTATATATTGTTTAATTTGAATGATTACATCAAGAATATTTAATTTAATCTTATTTAATTATTTTCCATGTGTAGGTTCAGTTGCTGCACCTGAGTCATCCTTTAATTCTGGTAGATTGGTAGCTTCAGATTTACAATCTGTTCCTGTAACTTTGACTCATGCCTCATCTAGTTCACATCAACCGTTACGATCTATTTCTTTGACAACTTTACAACAACCATTTTCATCTGTCGATTCACATCGACGGATTAGTGTACCAAATCCTCAGGAACTTACATCAAATATTAGAACTTCATATAGAGTATGTCTTCCACCAGTTGGATCTTCTGTATTAACTCAATCACCACAGGGTGTTCTTACAGTAAATCTTCCGCCAATTGATGCACCTCGACGACAGATTCCCACTGCTCAAGAAAATCAGTTGAATTCTATGTTAGGTCATGATGGTATAATAGACAACTCACTCAATGAATGTGTCATCTGCTACGAACGATCAGTTGACAGTGTTTTATATACATGTGGGCACATGTGCATGTGTTATGACTGTGCTAAACTCCAGTGGAAGGGAGATGGAGGTGGACAGTGTCCCATTTGTCGGGCAATGATTAAAGATGTTATAAGAGCATACCGTTCCTAAAAAAAAGCATTTTAGCAGTTTTTTTTCTGACTGGCTGTGGATAGTTCTCATCACCTTATAAAATTAAATTTAAAAGTAATATTAATAATTATTCTGCATTGCAGATCTTTTACAGCTTTGGGTAAAATCAAAAGGGTTTTTTTAAAAATATGATTACTTATATATACATATAATTTAAATTGAATGGTACTTAAGAAAAAAATTAATTTACAAATTTTAAATCTTGGGTATAATTAAGAGTCATGTATGCAATTTAATTCTCAAAATTTATCTGTTCATATATATATTTACTATACATGTTTTTATAAAATTATTGAATTTTATATAAGAATAGACACATTGTTTGGGTATTGTGCATACACTTTTTTAGTCATTTTTTATAAAAATGATTTAAAGAATTTTTTGTGTAATTGATATTGAAATTTAATAGTGTAATATTTGTATATTCTGTATATATAAGGGTATTAAAATAATACTAAGGCAGTCTTAAAAGTGTACATGTATGTGTGATATATGTACACATATGCATATAGATGTTAACATATTAGTTTTAGATATGACAAAATAGATGTAGTTGTAAAATTTATTGATTTTTATATTAAATAGAAAATTATAATTTTTATTTAACAAAAACTTTACATCCATTACCATTAAATTTTTTATTGATTGTTGAGTCATTTTGATGTATACAATAATTATGAAAGTATTAAATGATTAATAATTGTGATTGATAAACATATTTTCTTATTATTAAGGATAAAAATTTTTGTTTAAATATACTTTTTATAAACAAAATTTCAAATTCAGTATCTTTTTTTTTTTTTTTTGTAGCTTTAAAATTTTCACAGTATTTTTGATATATATTGCAATGTATTTTTTCATTTATTTTAAATTATTAGCATTTGGGGGGGGGGGGGGGATTGATGAAATAAACAAATATTTGATTGTAATAATGTTAAATTTTTTATATTAAGTGTTTTTGTTTAAGATTTTAAAAAAAAAAATTACAAAAAAAAAAACACAAACAGTTTTGTCATTTTCTAACATAAACTATATAATCTATTATATATTTTTACTTATCCAAGAATCATTTTGAAAGTTATGATAAAACCATACTAATTGATAGATTTTTCAGATTTTCTATGTCTTGCTTATCAACTTTTGTAAATGTGTGCTCTGTTTTTGCTCTCAGCACATATACATATAATGTACACATCTATAACAATAGCAAATTCTGGGGAAAAATTTGATAATAAACATTATATATAAATACACTTCCATATCTGCTGATTTTATTGTCTACGGTTTTAATAATTCATGATTTGAAAAATATTAAATAAGAAATTAAAAAAATTAGACTTTTCTATATTGGAATTCATAAATTTTACATGTATCCTCCTGAATTATTTCTCAGATAGCCATTTTCTCATCTTGTACACTTAGTCATATGTCGCTTTTTTGTTGCTCAATTGATTACTGTGCTGCCTTTTTCATAACTGTTTTATTGTATTTTTTATCAAGTATTTTTGTTGATGTCTTATAATGTGTATATTTTTTTATTAAATTATATCATATCACATATATTAAACACATATTATCCAGAGTTGTAGATATCCATGGGACAGCTTGGAACCAAATGTAGTAAATGGGGGGGGCTGATATAATTTACTTAAAATATATTTTTGTTTGTAATTTTTGCTAGCTTAGCAAGTCTTTGCAAAGAATTCATTAGAGATATATGTATTTTTAAAACTATTTGTTAAAAAGCTGTGAATGGATTTTATTATACTGCTATGGTTATTAATAACAACACATTATTTAATTACTATAATTAATATTACTTTGAAGAAAACCTATATTGAACTTTTTTTTCACAATATTCTTAAGTAATTATTTTATTCTATTAGAAAGGATTATTTATTAATTTAAAAAAAAACTGAATTTAGAGTAAATTAAAGCTAAGGATTATTAAATCTAATATATAAACTTTTTTTTTTTTAACTAATATTTAATTGGAAAATTTGTATGCTTACATATCTATATTTATTTATAGTTAGATGAAAAAATGATGGTGTTGCTATAAAAATTAATAATTATTATTATTATGAATATTGTGACTAAATGCACAGAGCTTTCAGTATATTAAAAACTCAAGCAAATTGCTTTAAATTTGTTGCTTCATTAACAAAATATTAACAATTATGAAAAGTGTTATTTTATTCATTAGAGTAATTTGCATAACTATTATGTCAGACTCTTCAAAATATTTAAAATTATAAATTAAATGTATTGCAATATCCTGATAATTCATTATGATTTTTAATGATAAATTTCTGCAGAATAATAAATTCTTTGTTTTTATAAAATATAAAAAATGTTAATTAAATACTATTGATTAATATTATAGGATATATGTAAAGATTGGAAAAACATATCAAAATCATAAATAGAATGCTATCATAAGTACATAAAATGGATATCCAGGCGTACTTAATAGTTAATTTATATTTATTTATTAGTTTATGGAATATATGCATTTATATATAACATATGTTTACTTCATATGCAAAGCATATTATAATAATCATAATTTAAAAATCAAAACAAATACTTTTGTTGAAATGTTGTATTTTAGATTGAAAAATTTTGATTTTATCTATCTAATATTACAAAGTTTTAGAAATTCAAAACTTAGTTATATATATATACAGGGACAGTTTGCATTAGAATGCAAGGTATTCAAGGCATTTGGATGGCAAGATTTAGAGGATATTTGTAGGTGCATAAAGATAAGAAAAATATTTTACTGATTAATTTTATCTTATCACTTTGTTTAAATGAATCCATTATTTGGTAAGTTACTGATAATGAGGAATATATATTATTAATAAAATAAATTCATTATTTAAGCACCAATAAACATTCTGGTATGATTAATTCATCATGTAGTAAGAACACAGACTATGTAACATGACGTGCATTAGTATCTCTCAAGTTATTGAATTAGAAAGTAGTTAGTTTAATTTTCTTACAAAATGGTGTTAGAAATTGTGAAATGTTGTGAATTTTGTTATATTTAAATGTACTGTTTCCAAATTTAACAATAGCATTAAATTTTTTCTAGTATTATCATTAATCATTGCTTCAGCAGAAAGATTTCTAAATTAAAATTAATTTTAAAAAAAATCATTTACGTTCAAGCATGACACAAGAGCGACTTGCAAATTGGCTGTTATAATTATAGAAAATGAAATATATAAAGATTTAGATTTTAATGATATTGTGAAAGAATTTTCATGTATGAAAGTAAGAAAATAAATTTATAAGCATAGGTATTGTAAATATTTATATATAATTTTTTTTTTTACATTTTCATCTTTTGTTATGATAGATTATTCAAAATAATTTGGAGAGAAGGGCAAAAAATCTTTGCACCCAAGTGGCATAAACTTATGAATGAACTCTGTATATATTGTAACAAAGTATATAAGTACAAATATGAATTATATATATAATATACTTTTATATACAGAGAGAAATGATGTATATAGAAGCATGATTTATTGCTCAGAAATTCTTAAGAAATTCAAGTTCTGGAAGTAAGAAGAGCTAGAGCCATGATCCATAATCTTTGAGTTCCAGAGTTTGCCATTTTACCACTGCATTAAGCATGCAAAAATATATAAACAAATATATATTACAAAAAAATCAAGGCAGATCACATAACTTAATTTAATGAGCTTGTGTTTATAAATGTTATATATAGAGCTTGCAAAACAAACTCTTAACAAGCTTTGTAGAATACCCCCAACCTCAGACTGGTTTCTGCTACTGGCATCCTCAGTGAGGTGCTAGGATATTCCTGGTAGTTTCAATCTAATGATTGAATATCCTATCACCTCATTGAGGACACCAGTAGCAGAAACCGGTCTGAGGTTGGGGGTATCTACAAAGCTTGTTAAAAGTTTGTTTTGTGAGCTCTATATATAACAAATATATATATACTTAGACAAATTTATATGTACAAATGCAATATATACAATATATTAAATGTAGGTAAAATTATATACATTAATCTATTTTCTTGTGCATATATATATAATTTTATATATTAAATACACATAAGTTAATGATATATAAATTAGAACTAACTACATTTCTGTTAGTTCTGAATAAACACTACTTTGACATATTAAAAATAGATTCATTTATGGATTCATCATTCTTTACATTGATTGATATAAGAATGCTGTTTATTCGTAGCTCTCAGAAATGTAGTTATTCCTGTTTTATATATAATTTCATTTTATATTTTCATTTTGGTATATTTACTATTAATTACTTCCAGAAAAACAGATTGTGGTGTAAATTCATGTTCATTATAAGCCAAATTCTTTTAGGAATAATATTAGTAATATTTAATTGATACTAAATCACAATGAAAATGCTGCATTTTCAAAAAATTTATATATTAACATTAATATATATGTGCATATATTTTTTAGAAACATGAAAATACAATTAAATAAGCAAAAAATTAAAGTTTTGTGTAAAAAAATAATTAAAAAACCAGCCATGATTTTTTTTTTTAAAAAAAAAGCAAGCAACTAATTCCCCCCCCCCCCCTGTAATTTTGATGTTAGCATTTTCATTCTAAAATTTATAAATATAAAATGATTTTTTTTTTTAGAAAAATGAACACTCATTTTTGTTAGATTTCCAAATATCTGGTAATGAAAATTTTGGAATATTTTTTCTGGATTTTATTTTTATAAGTTAAAAATAATTTTTTCTTTAGCTCTTGGTCAATACTAAAGTTTGTTTAGAATGTAATCTCTTTAGCAGTCAAAAGTTTGTTACACTCAATGATGATCTCAAGTTTGATATTATATTTTCAAATGGCAAATAATATCTACATACAATTTGCCTTTTATTTCATGTTTAAATCATAAATGTAACATATTTTTAAAATTTAAATGGCATTGTTTTTAAATGCACTACAATACTTATATTTTAATATTATACTGAAGATAGCCATCATATTTTCAAATTATTTGCCCTTTTTTTTGTGTTTTGTTTTCATATTGTGAAAATGTTTTACTATGTGAGCTTCCCAATCTGTGAAGCAGCAAAACTTTATCACATTCTATAATTATTCAATCATATCATTCAGATTTGAAGAATTAAGCATCACATAATGTATGCTTTAAAATTTTTTTATTTGTGATGATCATAGAAATAGGCAAAATATTTCAAAATATATTAATATTTTATAAAGGTGTTATAATTATCTGATTAGTTAATTTCTGTGTGTGTACAAATGTACATGAAGATTGTATTGCTTGATAAAGTAGATCGTGAAGTATTGGAAAAAATAAAATATTTGTGTCTATATAAAATGAGTATGTGTGTGCTGAAAGTCAAGTTTTATGACTTCAAAGAACTTTTTAGCAAATGGCATTGAAATTATTTCATCATCTTCAATGTCAACTTATCATTGTCTTTTATTTTCAATATGCATTTTATTTTTACTTTGATTTTTTTTCTCTCTATTAAGGTACAAAAGTTAAATATTTAGAAAAAAAGTTTATAAAAAGTAATATTAGTGAACCATTTTATTATTTGAAGAATGAATTTAGAGTTTCATTTGAACAAAACAATTCAGTCATAAGTTAAATTTTATTAAGAAATTTGAAAGGATTCATCAGTTAAGGCCTTGTTTGCAAGCCAAATTTTAGAAGATAAAAGTCCGTAATATACATATTTAAATTATTTGTGATAAATTTTTAATACCATTTGATATAACTAAAATAACCATTAATTCAAAACCATAATAAATCCTGCTTAAGATGGTAAACCATTTAAATGTCATTAAAAAAACAATTAAATTTAAAATAGTTTTTGAATTTTCAAAATTATAGAGGGTGAACTTAGCTTCTTCTTTTATTACAACTTTATGCTTCTATAATATATAGGTTTGAATATCAAATGATCACAGATTGCAAGTAATAGAAATCAGAATAAAGTTAATATGAGTTTTTTAATGCTACTCACATCAATATTTACCCTTGGATTATTAATAATTTGTGCTAAAGTATAGGTGATTCATTTGCCAGTCTACCTCTATTTTGTTATATAAAAAAAATCATATGTGGTGAAAAGAACTTTAATGGACCAAGACAGAAGAATGAAAAAAGCTTCCAAATAATTGAAATATAATCAACATTTTTCCACAGTGATCTATCATCTGTTTTCTGTCTACCAAATATACATTGATTATTATGATGGAGTTCATTTCATTACTGGCTACCTTTTTTTTTTTTTTCACCATTACTTTTTTTTTAAGCACTATATCTGTTTTTAATGAATTATTTTATATTAATTTCATATATGACTTCTTTTTTTTGCTATTATTTTTTTTATATTCAGAAATAATAATTTCTATAAGTAGGATTGTTAATTCCATATGTCAAAGTATACTTTTTAACTTATTTAAGTTACTAATTGAAATATTTTTAAAATCCTCAAGTATTGAAATATAATAAATTGATTAATTTTTATGGATTTGCAACTGTTTTAAAAATTATATTTTAAAAATTCAATTTTGGATTAGGACTTTTTAGAAAAATTTAACATTAAATATAAAAGGAAAAGTATTAAAATGTCATAAATCCAACAAGCTTATAAAATAGAGCATAATATAGGTTAATAGATTGACAATACAGTAATCAATGGTTGTAGATACTTCAATGAATTTTTGATCATTTATCCATCATTTCCAAATTTAGTAGTTCCCTGATATTTGCAAACTCACTATCCATGATTTGAAAAATAAAAAGATTAGAATTTTGAATTCATAAATCTCAATATGCATTCAATCATATGATTAAATTCTTAATATTGTTGTTTTATAATAGCATTAATATCTCTTTTTTGTTGATTATATTTGTAATGTCTTAATGTATACACTTTTTTAAATAATATATATGCATGTGCATAGGTATTCACATGAAATCTTGGAACAAAATGCAGTGTATATATAGAGAGACTATTATAATAGCTATTAAAGATTGCTTATTTCTTTTATCCAAATAAGATTATGATTCTTTTATTTAAATAGTTTAAAATTTTGAATTTAAGTCATTGACGTGATTATTAATATGTCTGAATATACTTCTGAATAGCTGTTATTAGCAATAACTAATATCACATAGATACACATTTATAATTTTTTTTAAAAGGATTAATCAAAGATTAATACATATAAATCAACAATGAAGTTATTTAATTCTTTTTTTGTTTTTTTAAGTTAGTTTATTATATATAATCATTGTATGTAGCATAAATTTAATAATCTATAAATACTGTGGCTAAAAAAATATTTTTTATCTTTGGAAGGACTTATTTCTTAAGTCAATTTCTGATTACTGTACACAAAATAAAAATATTCAATCTCAGTATATTAAGCCTACTAGATTCAATTTTTCTTTCAGTTTCTGCTTTTTACTCACTGTATGAGCCACTGAAACCATACTATGAATATTAGCCATTTGCTAATTGAATGAAAATTCTTACAAGCAGAAAGGGTACAAACAATAAAGTTGGGTTCTTGATTTTTATGCTGGGTTTGGAAAAAGATATTGGAGATCTAGATATAAAGGCTATAAGGGATGGAGCAAGATAGAGAAGAATATGGGAAAAACTTAGGGTGAGGGATGGAAAAGGAAGGTAAGGTGGCTAACAGGTTTTTCTGGGCACAGTGGCTGAGAGATTCCTGATTTCAATAAAGGAAAAGCCATATCACATCTCATAAATTGAACATTTTTTTGAAATTTTGATTCTTATAAAAGTATATAATACTAAAGTACAAATTAATTGTAAATTATATTTTTTTAAATCTTCTTACCAATTGTAAATTACATTTTTTAAAAATAATTTTCTTATCCTTTACATTTTTAATTTTCTTATTTGTCTTGCAAAACTAAGAAAAAATAAGGTCAAATGTAAATGTTGAGTTTTATGAAATATATTAGAAAAGAATAATCAGTATTTATGTATTAATCCAGTACTGAGATGTTATATACATATTAGTCAGGCAATAATGTTCTAATCTTGCAATCTCAGAAAATATCTACATGGGAGCTTCTAACAAACTTGATCGATCTATTTGGGAAAATGACTCCTTTAAGTTTATTTTCTGCAAAATGGTGACATAACTTTATTTAGTGGAAATGAAACAAACACATAGTTATGTTTTTTGCTAGAAATGTTGTTCTAACAAACAAACTGTTAACAATATGCATTTTTTCCAAGTGGTAATGGAACCAAAAAAATAAACTTATATATATTGCACAATTCTGTCCATTTACCAAATGGTTCTTAGCAACATTCAGTGGACTAAAGTTTATGTGATGCAAAATACACACAAAAGCATAATCTTTGTGTAGTCTCTACTACAAATTTAGCCAAATATGAATCTAGGTGCTGGTGCACTGTCCCCTGTTGATTTTTATTATGCCATTTAGCCTCATCCCAAAGGGTTTCAATGTACTGGATGTGGACCCCAGTTTTAGGATCTACAAACTTGTAGGTGTGATTTCATATCCAGCAACTCGCAATCCCTCAGTTTTGTATGACTTCCAACAATCGGATTTGTATTTTTCTCATGCGAAAATGCTAGACATGCAAGCCTTTCGTAGACAGTTATTCCAGTCTATCACCATCTTGTCTGCCATATGCAGCTGTTCTTTGTCCCATTCAATAGATGTTAACTGTTTTGACCAGCTATAAATAAATATGATCGTGGTCACAAATGTAATTCTGGAGCCCTCAAACTATATTGCCATATGAATTTTCTTTTGACAATCCTGAATGAAACAGTGCTATTATTTTTCTGAACTAGGGACATAGTTTTGAAAATAATGGACTGCATCATCCTCAGTAGCGAGTAATTCCCAAATTTTAATCATTTAATTTTGAAAAAAATATTATGCACATTCATTTTGGCAAAAATTAAAGGTACTTTCATATTAGACCTGCTATGCCTTTTCACATTTGTATCAATCTGCTGATAACTTTCTAATCTTGTGATCTGACTAAATAACATGTATCCTTGGATCTTGTACAAACTTAAAATGATAAATTTGTCAAAAATGGACCACTTATGCATGATATTTTTCACACTATTTACAAAATTATTGGAAGTCTCAATACGTTTGTGAAATGGTATAGCAGTTCTAGTATGTGATAGTAATTGCACCAGACTAAATCTGACAATACTAAAAATAAATCTGAAAAAGTTACTTTAAATATGGAGAAAACAATTACAAAATGCTTAAAATATACACATATGATGCTTGTCGTGTAATATATAATAGGAATTGTCATGTTGAAACAATTAATTTGTCTGTTATCTACTTTATTTTAAGTGGATACAATTTTGTTTCAAAATGTAGACTAAAAGTAAAATATTTTATTTTTCCCAAAAGGGAGACTTACTTACTATGTGATTTTTCAATATAATGCCTGAACAGGATCTTCACCAGAAATGTTAATAAGCAGTAAATGTATTTTTTTTTCCAAAAAACAAAACAAATTTAAATTAGTACACTTTTATTTCTTCAATGTAGTGGACTAGTTTTTTGATGTCATCCAGTATGATTCACATGAAAATGGTCTGTAACCGGCAGCTCATAATTCAGCACTTATAGGCTTTCCAACAGTCCAAATAAATTGTCGATTCCTCTTCTATATTTTGTTTGATGGCTTCCATCAGAATGCACTGTTCTAACATGAATTCTCATGATGAAACACTCGTTGGTATCCCTGCTCAAGCCATCAATCATCCATTGTTCTGGAAGAATTAGTCTGGTTTGGTTTTTTGTGTGTGTGCAAAAGGCTCTCATCAATTTTAAATTTTTCTCTGCCAAACCAAACTCTGTTTCCCCAATTCTATGGATGTTAATTTGCAAGCCCAACTGTAAATAAACCTGATCGCCATCAAAAATGGAATTCTGGAACCTTCCAACCACATTCCCTTATGAAGACCTATTTTATTATTACATCCTTGAACATCACAACACCATTGCTTGTCTGAAATGTAGATGTACTCGACCACATCGATCTCGGTAGCAGGCAAATTCTAAATATTCATCATTTTCTACTGTTTAAAAAAGAAAAAAATTATAGTATTAATCAGAAAATTGGAAAAAAGTAAATCAGCATTGAAGTAAAAAACACTTTGAGAAGAACTTGTCCAAATGAAATCTGGACAATAAATGAAAGTAAATTTATCACATTTTTGGTAGAGATTGGATGAGATCGCAGGGTTAGACATTTATCATGAATGTGAAAAGGCATACTATCTCCTATGTTGCGTGACTAATATGTAAATTACCGAATTAAAGATAGACAATAAATTGTGTACATGTTACTTTCACCAGATAATTGATTACTTATGCCAGCATTCTTTCATGATATCATAGCCTAGTTTAAATTGTAAAATGATGAACAAAACCAACATTTTGATTAATTACTTTTTCTTCATCGGAATATTATTTAATTCACTTACAAAATTAAGTAGTTTTATTTTAAAAAGATTTTAAATATGTTTAATTCAGTCTTTATATACATATTTGTGCCAGTGACTTTCATCAGTACCTGACTAATATATGTTTCTGAGAAATCAATTGTAAATTACATATTTTTTTAAAAAAGAAAATGTGTTTCTTAGTATTAAAAAAAAATGAAGAATAGTGAAATGATTTTTTTATTTTGAATACTAGAGCTAAACAGAATGTCCTATACGATCCAGATGAGTTTAATAGTTCAGGATGTGTAATTTTCTTCAGAATTTAACTTCAACCTATGAATGATTAATCACTTGGTTCATTGTAGTCACTGGATCAATATAATGCTTTTCACGATTGGTAATCAAATATCCAGTTGATGTTATAGAAAAATGTTTTTATTTTTCAGTAATGAATTACATGTGTACAAAGAATATTTTATTATTATACAAATACAATTTTAGATTACTTTGTAAAACTAAAAAAAAATATTTTACTTTATGGGGAAATATTTTAATTTCATTTAAGAAATACACGTAAATGTTCAATTTTTGAAACATTTTTAGTTTACTTCATAAAAATTCAAGTAAAAAAAACTTTTATTTAAATAAACGTAAATGTAACTTTCCACTATTTATGTATTTAATTTTATATTACTTTATATAAAATCTAAGTTCTGCTATTTACGTCTTTAAATATGCATCCTATAAATTACGCTTAATCTTCAATTTATTGATTAGTTTTTACAATATGGCTTCAATCACACTATGCAGGTAAAGGCAAAAACTGAAAAGAAAATCGAATGAAATATGCCTATTATACTAGTAGCAAATATTTTTTTATATATATACACTCTGAGATTTTAATAATATAATTAAGAACTACTGATATTCAAATTTAAATATTTTGTTTTTGATGCAGTCTTAAAAACTTTCATCAAAGTTAATTATTGTTAATATTAAATCATTTTACCAAATCAGTTGTTAGGTATTTACTAATATATTTTCAAACCTTAAATATGTTTTTGGGTCAGTGTGTATGTATAGTAATAAAGATAATCTTTGAGTAACTTATTTCAGGGTGAATGCCTCTTTAATATTCATCTGAAAAATTAGAATGAAGGTGAAGATATTTATCAACTTACTAAATGGTGTGGATTTAAGATATTTCTTCTTTGTTTTATCCTATATCTATAGTAGTGTAGTAAGACTTAAAGCAAACTAAAAATAACTGATCATTAATTAATTATAGAAATTTGGTTATTAACTAGTTTTTGAAAACTTTCAATCAACTAATCTTTAACTTAAATGATAAAAGAAAAAGTAGTTAATCTTTATTTTCATTTTTTTATCATATAACCAAATATGGTTATCATAACTGTTTATTTCATAATTAGGATTATTATTTTAGTGCGTTATTGCATTAAATATGATGGTTTAATATTTTTGTGAAAATTTATTGTTTTACATCGCTGCTAATTTAACATATTTGTTACAATTTAGTGCTATTTTAGTCCCTTTAAAATACATAAGAACTAATTAATAATTTTACATTAAAAATTCAGATTTCATATCATGTAAAACATTTATTTAACATTTTTCATAATAAAAATGTTTTATTTCTGTGTTCTGTATCTTTGTTGTAATTCTGGCAGTCCTAAATTAGCTAATTTTGATGCCATATAGCAGCAATTTTCAATCTATGGTACTTGATGGACTTTATAGATTGTACCCTAAAGATTACCTTTAAATAATTTATTCAAATAATGTAAAACTGGTATTAAAAAATTAAAACTATATCTCCATCACATTGATTACTGCTTTTATCAGTTGACATATAATACCCTAGGTTGTATGCCATTTTAATGCCATACTGCATAATTGTTTTATTTTATATAGTTTTTTTATATAATAATTTTGAAAGTGATAGTAATAATAATAGATATTTTATTTCTAAATAAATTAAGTATTTAACTTTTATTATGGTAATATATTTTGGCTACCAAAAAACAAATATTTTTTATTTATGTATGTATTTTGATATTCTTTGAGTGGTACATGGAAACCAAAAGTTTGAGGGTCACTGCCATATAGTATTTGAAAATGTTTACAATGCATAAATAAATTATCTAATTTATCAATCGTACTTCTTCGGTTGCAGTTTTGCTGATTGTTGTTCACTAAAATGGTAAATGTATTAAGGGTTCTCGTAGAATAGCTGCTAAATCCCACTCGATGGCGCAGTTATCACGCTAAAATTATAAAATATGATCATTCACGGGCCGTTAATTATAATCATTTTGATGTGTTTTTTGTAATGCGAAAATAAAAACAAAAAGAAAATTGTCTTTTTTAAATATTACTTAATTTTAAATATTATTTTTTATTAACGTATACAAATTAAATGATAATAATAAATGTAAAATAAAATAAACAAATTACAATTTGATTCGTCTTTTTTAGTTTTCTTTTTATTAGAAAAAATCAATTTTCTATCGGAGATTTTTTTTACTGGGGTTACGGCTTTTGTTTTTTGTTGTTTACCGCTAGTTTTTATTTCAAATAGAATGATAACTAAAAGTAAAACTTGTTACGTTTAGGGTTAGTTTTAGGGTTAGGTTTACGGTTAAAATAAAAAATATTAAAATCGTATTTTTGTAAATATTTTTTTTTACTAACATCTATAAAATAAATGATAACAATAAATGTAAACTATATTCGACAAAGAATAACAGTAGTCGGAGAAAAAGAAAGAAACTAAAACTTTTTTAAACAACGACAAATATATATATAATGTTTATAATATATGCTTTTTATGACATTTAAAAAAACTGTACAATTGTACTTTTCTTACTGGATATTTTTGTGTTAACACTTTTTTTTTATTTCGAAAATATATACACAGGTACAATCTTAAAATGTCTCGTGGAATGTTACGAACAGTACGTTACTTGTCTCGTTACCTAATTCCAAATAACTTTATACATATATCTCGTCAACATTTACTACTTAAAACTTCAATACACTATGGTGTAAAAAGTCTGTTAATTATTACTTTACAAAATCTGAACATTTCAATACTTTAAAATAGAAAAAAATCCAATGAAAACATTTCCATCCAATTCAAAAAAACACACCCTCTCCCCAAGCCATAATCATTTTATAAACTGCGAATTCTGAAAATGTATTTGCTGTGTAAAACATACATGCTGTACTGCGACGCGACATAGCGGCCTGCAATCTGTAGCACAACAAAAAAGTTGTATTATAGAAAATGCAGGTTCGAAGGTGTTGGCCATGGAAACGGCATTTTTATGTGTTTTAGTGCGAAAACAGCGCCATCCAGTGGGGAGATATATCTGCTCATCGACGACAACCGTATTATGTTTTTTGAAAGATTATTTTTAATATATATATATATACGATTGAATTGAGAATCAAATATTAAAAGTGAGTGGTTAATCACATTGCTATAAGATTTGTCTATCAATTGTGAAATATAAAGTTGTGGTTTATATTTTTATTTTTGCAATAATTGTAGCTTATTAAATAAAATGAAAAAGTATTATTTCATATGCAATAAATATTGTTAAAAAAAGATTTTATTTTTTCTGTCATAAATCCATCTTAGTTTTATGAAAATATGTTGATATAACTTTTTAATGAAAATTACAGGTTATTAATCTGTTATATATTTTCTGATTAATTTTAAACTTTGCTATCTGCTCATTTAGTGGCTGAAAGAAAAATTCTAAGCCTGCTTGTAACTTAAAAAAAAAAAAAAATCTAAGTTTCAGTTTATCTGAATTTGAATTGCACATTATGGACATGATAGTCAGATGTGCTAACCTAAAAAGGCCATTTTGGAAAGTAGGTTTATAGTGATAGCAAAAAGAACTGTAATTAATCAAGCTTATACATATTTTTAATGAAAATCATTGTAGTATTGCACATTAAAAATTCATTTTAAACTAATGATCTTTATTATGATATATGATGAGTAAAAAAGATAATTTATATGTAGTAAATAATAATTTTCTATCAAAGCTTTAATTTCTATTAAAAGAAAAAAAGGTAAACCAAAATTACATTGTGTTTGTCTGAAGGTTTGTGATGCAGGAAATAGTCCAATGGAATTATATAGATTTGTTTTTATTTTATATTTTTTCCAACAAAATTACAGCTAATTTATATATATTTAAATTTTATATAAATTGATGTGATGATAGTATTTCGGGAATAATACTGGGAAAGGGATTAATATAGTTTAATAAATCTGAAGCAAGTTTTGAAAAATAATATTCTTTTTTGACTATTATTTTTACTAAAAAATATTTTTTTTTTTTAATTTTAAAGGTGATTTCTAAATGCAGCCTTGTAATTATAAATTATTAATGTAATTTCTTAAAGTTGTGTGTATTCTTATGAGCGATATTTATACAATTTATGGTTTGACTGTTATACTTTTTGAGAATTAAACATGTTGATAAACTTTTTAAAATCATTATATATATATAATGAAATATTTTTTTGGTTTATATTCTGAATTTTGACCATATTTGCAGCTTCCTATGACCATTTGTTTGATTTTATATAAAAGAAAATGTGTTTTTTATTACAGCATTTGTAGTTAAGTAAAACATTTATGTATATAATAATTCATTTTTTAAACGATTAACTCTCAATGCCCAATCAGCATGTATTAAGTGGTGTTTTACAGCAAATGTCAATTGTAAATTAAAATTTGTAAATTTCTAAATTGTTAAATAAAATACCTTTAATTTCTCATTTATTCTTTTGTAGTTTTTTTTTTTTTGTATCTGGATGTGTACATGCATGCATGTAGATTTTTTAAAGTTTAACGTGATTTAAGAAAAGAGTAATACAGTATGTAATTTCAAATATAGTTAGAATATTTTCACCATAAATAATGGGAAAATTGACTTAAAATACATAGTAATGATGGTAATATTTACACATTAAATTTATGACCTTTGTGATCACTGGGTATAAATAATCTTTTTTTATTTTTATAATTGTGCTATCTGACTTTAATGTAATGAAAATATAACTTTTTACTGTTTGTATTTTAAATGCTTTAATTGATTTTAGAAAATCTGTTGTTAACTTTTGATGTTTTTCAAGTTAGAATGAAATTTTAAAATTGAGGTTTAATATATTTAAATTCAATAGAATTGCTTGAAAATTGATATATAACTAAATATTTGTAGAAAATGTATTTTTTCTTTCGTTAAAGGTGCATTAGCACATATATAATTTACCAAAGGGAATATTCGCACACAAAAGCACTTTTGCTAAAAATTTTATCAATTTATAACAAATGGAAGATTTTTAACTTCTATTAAAGAAAGATCTTGCTTACGATCTATAAAAATCTCAACATTTCCCAAGTGCCTTTTGAAATAAAAGTGTATAAACACTTGGGGAAAATGTATTGTCTTTATTCTTGTACTTATTTTGCTATTTTCATTCAATCCAGTACATCGAGGTCATCAAATATGAATAGCAAACCTATTTAAAATGTATAGGTATGCTAGATTTTAGCATTTAAGAATCGAACAATTTGTTAGTAATAATATACAAATAGACAATGCAGGTTAGTAATTATCTGTAACTTTTATTTTTAAAAAGTTTATCCCCTTTTTAAAAAAATACGATTAAATAATTAAATAGAATGCTAAACAGCTAAAAGATTTTTTTTTTCCAACTTCTGTCATCTGTTTCTAAAAGATTTTCCTTTTCTGTTTAAAGATAAATTAATCAGGCATTACCAGTTGAAACTTTTTAAAAAAAAATTATTTTATAATTACCAAACTTAGGTATTCTTGTAAACAACTTCGAAATAACTAAATGAATAATAAATTTAGTTGATTTGAAAAACTAATAATGCTAAGATTAAAAAAATATTTTCAACTTTAAAGATGATGAAATATATATGAATGTCAATTTTTTTTATTCTCAATTATTTTCTTTATTCTTCACGCTAGCTTCGTAAATGCTGTAATAATAAAAGATATAATTCATTGAGTATAAGCTATCAACCTGACCAATTGTTCAAATTAAGCATGGTGTTCAGAAATTAATTAAGTCAATGTCTTTTTTTATAACAAGGGATTGACTTAATTAGTTTCTGGACCCTCCCCCCTCCATGCTTTTCATCATCATCAACCATTATCAATCCACTGCAGGATGAAGATCTCTCCAAGTTCAATCCATTTTTTCCTATCTTTAGCTTCTCTTCTCCATTTCAATTTAAATCTAAAAACTCCAGTTGTAGTTTAAGAAACAATTATTTTATTTCTTTTTAATG
The DNA here is from genome assembly GCA_028023455.1 of Epiperipatus broadwayi. Classification (NCBI taxonomy): domain Eukaryota; kingdom Metazoa; phylum Onychophora; class Udeonychophora; order Euonychophora; family Peripatidae; genus Epiperipatus; species Epiperipatus broadwayi. The sequence goes on along the minus strand of JAQFVV010012440.1, from coordinate 3,951,704 downwards.
CACAGACAATAAAAGCATTTAATATTAGAAATTACATTACTATTTTATGATATGTTATTAATTAGCCATTTAGTATATGATGAAGCATATTTGTGAAGTGAAATTTATATTATCAGCTATTAGTAGTATTGTTTATAAGTCAATAAACATTTAAAGTTTTCAGTGGGCAGAAAAAAAAAGAACAGCAATAAAAGAAGTCACATTAGCAAGAAGCCATAAAATTCTTAAGTAGCAAAAAAACTGAAAAGGCAAAACTGGATACAAAACAAACATGTTTAGTTATATTTACATTGGGGATGGGATTATTGTTTAAATTTGAAGTTTGATATATGTAAACAATTTGTTTCTTTACAAAGTTTATTATAATAGCTAATGCCATTCTATTGAATTTGTAAAATGATAATAAGATATAGAAGCTTTTAGTTATATCTTAACCAATGAAGAAAATTAGTACTGTTGCATTACAAAATTAAATATCTAAGAAAAAAAGAGGTGCTAAAATAAATTGTTTTAAGGAGATGGCAAGAATTGGTTAAATAATGATTTAAAGCTGTTGGGCTCCTTTGCATAAATATTTCAAACTAATTCTAGTTAGATATGCAAACAGGTTGGAGTGAGTAGACAGAAGAGTATTGCAATCAAGTGATAATTCAATCATCATTGACAACAGTTTGCAAGCCTTTTAATATAATTCATGTATTTCAAGCTATATCATAAAATAGGAAGCCTCGTATTAAGATGCTTATTTTAAAAAACAAATGCTTCATACATTTTTCATAATTTAAATTTCTTAAGACAGATAGTACACAAATTATATATTATCACTAATGTAAATTGTATACCCATTTACTTTTCAGAAGTATTAATGGAGGGTTTTGATACTGCATACCATAAATTACAAATTTGCATGCAGACTTTGTATATGAAAAAGAATGAAATGGCTTTCAATAAATATAGTATATTCCAATGAAAGATGGCTGGTTCTTTTTAAATAGTTTGCAGTGCCATCAATGTGTCACATAATGATATATTTAGCTTCTCATCATTAAAATATTAAAACAAAATGTCTGGATTCCATGTGATAATGTGTTTTATATCTTTATAGTTTTCAATGCTCTTCCTGCTATTGCAGAATCTTACAAATCATTTGAATTATTTTTTTTTTTTTTACAAGTTGTGGTTTTACTGCCATACACAATTTGAATCATTTCAAATGTTTTAATAGCAATTTTACTTTATTGCACTGTTCTATCTTGGATTAAATAGAAACTTCATGCATTGACTTAGGATCTAGATATGGAAACATTTTAAAGTTTTTGTAGTTAATACCTAAACTGTGTTGCTACAGGCAGCTTGGAAAGAGAACTAGTCACTTTTCACTCAGATGTATTATTGAGCCAAATAATCTATAGTCTTAGTTGTTGTTTTTTAAACATATTGGTGTCATGCACAGATTATTATTTGCGATTTGTGTGGTGATGTATTTGTCATTTGATAATGATGGCCCATCAAGATGCCCTACACAAATATATTAATCACAAATACAAATTATATCATGAACTGAATGAAGTTAGGTTGCTACAAGTATGTAGTTAATGAAAGGTATTTAACCATATATATTTTGTATTGATCTTTTATAGAAATAAATTTTTATTATCTTAATATCAAGTTCAGTTATCCTTAGTATTTATTTATAGGTTCTAATCATGTACACAGGGCCTTGTAGTACTTAAATCGTTGTATGTGTATATATATATACCTATGACTAATTTGTCACTAACATTGTAAATACTATTTTTAAAGACAGTTATAATGGTGTAGTCTTTTTAAAAAAACTATATAATAATAGAGTCTTTAAAAAATACTTTAATATATTTATTATATTTTTTAATAAAAGTGGAAAAGTATACAAATATTCTAGTCTGCTAAATCAAATAATACTGTGCCAACTATATTGCAAGGTGAAGGCCTCTCCAATAATAAAGAACAGTGAATAAGGCATTATTCATCAAGCTTGCCAATTGTCAGTTGCTGAGAGCTTGAACAGTTTTCTACCCTTGTTTTATGTTCTAGTTAAGAATAACTAGATACCCATTTATTGACCAATGCTGGATAAATAGATGGGTTGGCTATAAGACACAAATTTTAGCATAATTTGAACCTGAAAAAATGTTCATTTTTTACCTAATCTGGAAATGTGCTATTGCATCTCAAGGCTCATGCTTCGAATTTAAACTCACGTATATTTAAATTTATTTATAAAACCAGCTTTAATATTCAAAACTTTTGATCATGTAAGCTAATAAAAATTTTATAATACCATTGAAAGGTATATAATGTATTTCTCATACAGTCAGTTGTTGGTATGAGTAGTGTTTGAGTACCAGAGTTTATGGGATTATATTTATCAAAAATTTAAGTCAAGAATTGAGCCCATTCTGTAAAAAATTATAATCTGTTTTTTTTTTTGTTAACCCTACCCCTCTTGATGAAATTATTATTTAAAAATATATTTATAAACAAATAATATACAAACAAATTATTATCATTATAATTTATTACTACTATTGTACTTTAAATGACAGTGCAGAATATCAATATGCTATTTTAATACATTGTACGGGCTTAAACCTGTATTTATATATGTAATATATTCAGGATTCGAACTCAGACTTTCACAAGACCCACTACTCTCAGTGCCATCTTATATTGCTGACCTGCCTGATCACACACATGTTGAAAAGATAAATAATCACACTGAGAGTAGTGGGTCGTGTGAAAGTCTGAGTTTGAATCCCGAATATATTACATATATAAATGCAGGTTTAAACCTGTACAATGTATTAATTTATATAAATAGTGTGTAAAAGATCTGCCCATTCCTTGCACATGTATGTATAAATGGATAATTCTCCTGTACATGAGGGGTCAGAATGACTAATATGTCAACATGGGTAGGATGACAACCTTGGCACTAACAAGGGCTTTGAACGTTCCATCATCAGATTTTCAATGAAATGGAAGGCTGAAGAGTTGGAATAGTTTGAAGCCTGTCCATTAAAGTATGAAGATTGGCTATCTTAATATAAAGCTGAACACTAATTATATATATGTGTGAGGATAGTAATCTAGACCAATTGATGATTTCCGGTTTAGCATGAAATATGTATATTGGTGATTATTTATCTTTTCAACATGTGGGTGATCAGGCGGGTCAGCAATATGAGATGGCACTGAGAGTAGTGGGTCATGTGAAAGTCTGAGTTCGAATCCCGAATATGCTATTTTAAAAATGTTTGGCTGAAGTCTAAAAATCTCTGAATCAATTTCTAACTGATGAAAGCAGGGAGAAAAGGAATTAATCAGTGTGGCCACTGGAATAAAAATATTTTCTGCTAGTCCTCAAATAAAACATTTGGCTATATAATAGATAAATATTCTTTATTTGGAGTCATTTTAAATTGATGTTGATAATAAAAATTGATTAAGTTTTAGTTTACGTTAAACATTAAAACGCAGCTGTATAAGTATCTGGAGAAGATCTTGCTGTAAGAAAAAGCATACTTGTTCTGTAAAAGGTTTTTAAAATCAGATTTAATTTACATTTTGCTAAGGAAAAATTATCCAAATATTATACAGAAAAGTTCATATTTTATGTTTCTTCATTCAATTGAATCATTTTGTAGAAATTTTCCTTTATGGTTTTCTTTCCAATACAATTATTTTACTTTCAGATTATAATCTGATCATGAGTAAAAGATTTGAAAGTGGTGCTTACAAACAAGAATAAGAGATTTTAAAATAAGACAGAAACTGTAGTTTTAAATGCCTCAGCAGTTTAATATATATATTTTTAGAAATTAGTGAAAATATAAAACATTTTTACTGGCAAAAGTGCACCACCTTACATAATGTATATATTTAATTCAAATACTGAAATAGGGATTCATTTTTATCAATGGTGTAGACAGATTAACAATCTTAGCGTATTGAATGTTAGTTAATCTTTGTGTTTCTGGGTCTGCGCTTTGTCAAATCAACAAAATTTAATTTGCATTACACCTTTAAATACCTGGCACTGAGAGCTGCAAAAAAATTAGCTTAAGACCCTGAATAAATTTAAATTTTGTTCTGTTGATGAACTACATTTTGCTGGCAACAAACTCGTTCACAAGAACATGTAATGGAGATAATAAAAATTTTCTTAAACAATTGCTTGGCTTTTTCACAAATGATTTGCCTTATTATTGCTATCATTTACCATTTGCTTTTAATAAATTCACACTAGCAAGAGAGTTTTCATGATGTTAAACAGAAGTTTCACAAAATGTGAAAAATATCTAGTACTCTACTCAAAGTTTAAATACTCTGAAAAGTTTAGTGAAATAAACATGATTGCTATATTACTCAGTAGTGTTCATTATAATATTTTCTATTTTAGCCAAAGTATTAGTCAATTTAGTAATTTCTTATTTAGCATGTAATTTCCATTTTTTGCTGTATGTTCATTTTGAAATTTTTTTACATCAATCTGTTTTAGTTTCAGTTCTCTTCATATTTAAAGACCTTAGTGAGAACTTTGTTTATATTTGCAATAATTTATTTTTACAATTGGATCTTTTTATATATCATATATTGATAATCTTTATAATATTTATTACAAATGTAAGCTTTCAAATGTACACATTCTAAAAGTTAGTACTTGATCTTTAAACCAAAGTTCTTAACTATAATAATGGTGCTTTTCTTATTGGATGTAATGTTGTCTATTCATAAAAATTGTTGAACAAAATATTTATTTGAAATCCATTTTAAAATACAAATGAATTTTAATTAAATTTTACAAGAGTTTTTTTTACCAGTCTTCATAAAAGCCATTCTTATTAGCCAATAAAAACTGCTTCTGCTTTGCCATAAGTAAGTTTTTACAACTTATCTTCTTAAAAAGAAATATTTTCAAATAAAATCTAATTGTAGTCACATAATTTTTTTGGTTTAAAATATTTCATAAATATATTGCATAAATAAGCTTAAATATGCAAATAAATTACTGAAAATTACAATTTCTTTATTAAAAAGAAATAGCCTTGAAGCCAAACAATCTACCAATCAGAAATTTTCACTTGCATTGAGATCAAAATAGAGTATCTGTTGTCTTATTTTATATGCAAATTTATGTTCTAATTTTCTAGATATATGTATGATACTGACATCTTCAGATTTTTTTCAACTAATAATTTTGATGATTTTTATGCAAAAAAAATTTATATTGTAAACTAATGTTATAAAACCATCTAAAAAAATTGTAGCTACTAAATTAATACATGTCAAAATTAATCAGCTTTCAAAATTGTTGCAGTGTATAAACCTAGAAGAAAACTTTTGAAAAATATGTATCAAACTTTCACAGCTAAAGATTTAGTAATTTCATATTTTAGCATTTAGATTTTCATACTTTTTAATGATAAGTTTACTTCAGTTTTTTGGATATCAACATTAGTCAGCTTGTAAATTTTGTGTTTATGGTGTATGGATAAAATTATTTCAGTATACATACCTAAAAAATAGTTTTAAATCATCAATAGAGATAGCAAAAAGATAAATTAAATTCATAATTAAGTCTTACAAGACAAGACAGACATTCTAGCATTCATTATATGTATCTGCATTTTGTTTTATAAATCTTAATTTAGTAAAAAAGATATTTGTATTATTTATTCACTATATAAGCCTTCATTATATCAGGCCTCACTGTATATTATCTGAAACTGAGATGATATTAAAACTTGAACTTGTTTAATCAGAATTTTGCTACCTTAATTTGATCAAATCTAGTGAAAAAAGTTTATCACTATTTCAAACAAACTTATTAAGAGAAAAAACATTTGCTAGCATAAAATCTATATTTATTAATGTAACATGTTGCATACATTATTCTAGAATAGCATTCACCTTCATTGTACTTGTGCATTTTCCTATTTACTAAGCTCTGCAGCCCACATTTTTTATTAATATACAGTTTCGGAAGCATACAATAAAAATGTATTTAATATTTACATTTTTTTTTTCATTAATGATATTTTAAAAAAATAAAAACTTCCAAAATTAATTACAATATTGACACTTTTTTTTTATTAAATCAACTTGTGTATCATAATTTTCATTAACGCTGTCTTCTATTTATTAATCTAAAAATAAATATATATGACACCTCTTTACAAAAAAATCAAGTCAGATGCCATATTCTTTCATTTAAACAAGCTTGTATTATAAATGTTATATAAAGAGCTTGCAAATAAACTCTTAACAAGCTTTGCAGAATATCCGTAACTCCAGACTGGTTTCTGCTACTGGCTTCCTCAGTTGAGCCTTAGATTAAAAATACCAGGACAAGCCCAGCACTTGACATGGATGTCTGCAGATTTTCTAGTTAATAGTTGTCCATTAGATAAAGTGTTAGGCTTGTCCTGGTATTTTTAATCTAATAGTTGAATATCCTAGCATCTCACTGAGGAAGCCAGTAGCAGAAACTGGTCTGGGGTTAGGGATATTCTGCAAAACTTGTTAAGAGCTTATTTGCGAGCTCTTTATATAACATTTGTAATACAAGCTTGTTTAAATTAGATCATGTGACATCTGACTTGGATTTTTTTGTAATTTTATTTTTTTGTTATTAAGGTTTGATGATTTTATATTGCTAAAGCTATTAATATATGCTGTATTAGAACTTAGTTCAGTCCCGTATGGTTATTTAAGTTAGATAGCTGGATTGGAAGGCATATGGATGTCTGAAAATTTCAGATTTTCTACTTAATAGTTATCCATTAGATAAAGTGCTGGGCTTGTCCTGATATTTTTAATCTAATGCTTAAATACTCTAGCACCTCACTGAGGAAGCCCATAGCAGAAACCGGTCTGGGTTTAGGGATATTTTACAAAGCTTGTTAAGAGCTTATTTGCCAGCTCTTTATATAACATGAAACGTCTTTATATGCATTATTTATAAAGAAGGGTGATTATATTTGATTAACTTATTAATCTAAAAATAATAAAAAAACTGAAACATCTTTATTATAGACATGGCATTTGCACATTATAATATTTATCTTTTATTTATTATCGTTAATTGTAATTAACAACTAACACATATTCGGTAATAATAAATATTGTAATTAATTTTTGGACAAGTTTTTATTTTTTAAAATAACACTAATGGAAAAAAAAAAGTAAATATTAAATACAATGCTTCCGATCAGCCATTTTTTTTGTAAGGATTTATTATATGCCCTGAAACAATATTTTTATCAAACATATAAGCTACTATGCTGGAATACAGGAAAACACACAAATACTATTTATATTTTATGTTTATCAAATATGATGACCATTTTTATTTCTGGATATCAAATTTGATGGTGAATGTGATTTCAGAAAAATATTTATAAAATGCAGAATTAAACATTGAATGATCACCATTTTTTCTGCTTGCTCAAGCAGTTAAAACAAGCAAAACTCTCCATAAAGTAGTGCCCACTCAGTGGATGCAAAAGGTTTGATAGGTCTAGTGCCTCATCCAATATCCCCAGACTAGTTTCTGGCTTGAGTCACTCATCAGTGAGGAGTCTTGGATCTGAGAATACTGCACTTAAATCTTAGGATCTAATGCAACCCTCCGGAAGCCACTTTTTATCTCTACTTAACTACAAAATCCTCTTGCATCCATTGATTACTCTGGCTTGTACTGAGTGGCACTACTGTATGGAGATTTTTTTCTGTTTTAATAGTCTGAACATGCATAAAAAATAGTGATCATATGATGTGTAATGTTTTGGCTATGGTTATTAAAAATCAAGGACACCAAAATGTTTGGGTACTGAACTAAATTCAGACCTATGTGACTATATAAGCTAATGAGCTTAGATTGAAAATATTATGTTTTCAATTTTAGACTCATTGTTTGTAATTGAGATAAAAGGTGGCTGCTGGAAGGTTACATTCGATCCTAAGATCTAGGTGCAGTGCTCTCAGATCCAAGACTCCTCACTGATGAAAGTCACAAGCTAGAAACTAGTCTGGAGATATTGGTTGAGTAGGCACTAGATAGGGATTTTATGCACAAATCTCCATTGATTACTCTGACTTGCACTGAGTGACACTACTGTATGAAGAGTTTTGCCTGTTTTAAAATGCAGTAAGAATGGAATTTGGATTTTTTTAAAAATACTCATAGTTTATTTTTTTGAATTTGATCATGGCACAAATGATATTTCATGAAGTTTGAGCATTGGAATGGCAGAATTAGCTGTGGGTTATGGGCCTTGAACTCTAGAGAAACCACTATAAACCTGCAGGAAATCTGTGGCTAACACAACCTTTTTTTGCAACTTTAATAGTAAATTAATTCAATTTTATACCTTTCTAATCATTATACCCTCTAACACTATTACCTTTGTCATCTGTAATGATTTCTCATTTTTATTTCTCTCACAAAATTCTTATAATACCCGTATTAAAAGTTATGTATAACTTTATCAGGGTATTCATATGCCCAGATGATAATTTACTAAAGAGTATGCTTAACTTTGAAATTAGCTAAATTGTTTCTTATGGGTATTATTTCTGAATTAATTACATATCTTATCTCCTGATTGTTTATTAGTTGCACAGGACTGGAGCTAACTTGAGTATATTTTATCTTGCATGTAAAATATTATTGTACTTCAACATTATTCAGTTATTAGATTTAAGCTCATATGGCTGATTTAAAATCACAGCTTAATCTTTATTTTAATGTTAAGTTTAATTTTTTGAAAAAATTACAACAACAAAAAAGCAAAACGTTAGTGATCGATTTGAATAGGTTATACGAAGATATATCAAAATTAGATTTTGGAAGCTTATATTAATAACAATTATACCATGTTTTGTTTTTGGAATATCACAATCAAATGGAAAGAAAGAGAATGAAGTTGCCAGATCTGAGTTGGTTTTCTATTCTTAAAAAAAAATAAAAAATTCACATTGTAAGACAGTAAATATGCCTATTTATTTAGAAATATATATATATTTTATAATAGGATCAAATCAAGTACTGTATTAGTAGTTGATTATAAGCAAATACAAAAATTTTCTTTATTCCAGCCTTAATTATGCTTATAGCCAAATACTTCAACTTCACCTAATTCATTAATTTTATTTAGTAAGAATTGCATAAACATCTAATTTCAAGTGAAGCATGATCTGTTCTAAAAATCTTTGCTCATATTGTCTTTAACAATCACAATGTGAAATGTATAATCTGTCTTCAACATAGAATTTTATTAATAAAAGATGCTATTTCATATGCAGAGCATCAGAAGATCACTGGTTGTATTATAAACCAGATTGGAACTCTCTTCTGGCCTCGCAAATGATACTATAGTGGAATATGCAGCACTCCTTCTATTTGGGGAAGGGGGTGTCTTATTCTTAACTTCTCTGAGATTCCTGAATTTCATATCCTAATATTTCTATAATGCATTGGAGAATCACACATTATTGATCTTGTGTATTTCATTATGCCACTTCCTTATTTCTGAATTCTGGGAATCTATCATGCTGAGAAACTTAGTTACAATCATGACTATAAATATGCATCTCAGACAAAGAAAATGGAACTGGAGTTCTCATTTGCATAAAACTTTCATATTGATCTAGTCAGTCCCTTTCTTGGAACATCTAATATTGTATTATATCCTGCACTTCCTCTCTTCAAGATTCTATATGACCTAGTTGGTACCTTTTTTTGGAACTCCTGTTAGTATATTGCATTCTATTTTTCCTCCCAAAAATTTCTATAAGATCAGGTAACAAAACTTTTCATATATATATATTGTAACGTTTATTTATATACGTTGCAAATATATTGGCATTTGGTAAAAGCTAAAAAATAAAAGTAAATTTAGATTTTTTTTTTGACTAATTTTTTTTTTAAAAAAAAAAAACGTACAATGAAAGTTAAATTATTCTTTCGTTTTTTTTTTTTTATGTAATTAGAAATAAAAGTTAGAATTGGAGAGAACAAAAGACACAAATTACCAATCTAGATAAGAGAGAGTAAAAATATTTCAACTAATTAAACATGGCAGAATTATGCTGAAAAAAATAAAGACTTTGTAACATAAATTTTATAAAGAATATATAAGATTATTAACATATATTTTGACAAACAAAAGATATGCGCAGAAGTCTGAAAACTGGACCTCTAGTATAAAAAGGAGGGATTCGGTTGGAGGAAGGTCTTGTTCGTTGGTTTCTCTAGTTGGTCTTGGATAACAATAATATATCCAAGATCGCTCTATGCTGAAGTAATTCAGCATGGCGGAGTGAACCGGAGCATGTGAAGACATCTTGCTTGAAGATGTATACCAGAAAAGCTTTCGTGACCGACTAGGAGAATGGACCGCAAGATCAACTAATAATCAAAGGCCGTGAGCTCAATTCAACTCCGAAAAACTATGCATAGTTATCTACAATCATCGTGAATTCACTAAAACTTACCGGTAAGTTATGCTTCATTATCCTGATTGTGACAAAGTTAATCATTTTAAAAACTACTCGTAAAAAAATAAGCTTATAATAGGATCCCAATAGAGACTTTAATTTAATTGATCAAGAGACTCTTATTTAACCAAGAACTTTGTAATTAATTATTCAGCAGTTATTTTTTTATTTTTATTAATGTTTCACGTCAGAATTAAGTGTGTTCTCTCCAATTTATTAGATAAATAATTTATTTCAAACATTTTTTTAATCTATTAGAATAAAAATATTTCTAATACCAATTTTCATTTGTACGTTATTAATAATAGTTATTATTTTTTATTATTAAATTTATTATTAGTTTAAGAAGATTTAAGAATGTAATTTACCTTTGCCAATATGTTTGAATAAGCCCAGGAATAAATAATTTTCGTGACGGTATGATGTAATACCGATTAGTTTAAAATTTTTTTTTTTTTTTAATTTTCGAGATGGTATGTGACGGTTCAGTGGGTTCTTGCAGAATTCTGGCGCCTTTCAAATAAATTAAAAGCTGATGTCATCAATAGCATAATTCTCAACAATTACAAGGCTGAGTTGATCAGGAAATATAGCTATGTTTTTAATAGAAATCGAAATACAACTTTCTTCTTTTTGACATAGCTTGATCAACTTGCGCGCAATTTATATTAGCGTGTAGAGGCCTAGCAAAATGGAAAACATTATAATATATATATAATGAAGCAGTCGGATCTGAGTTTGATCCTAGCTTCATGACATCTAGCCATAAGCCCACTTCAAACCCTAGTACTAACCTTAAATTTCCGATGCAGTGGGGCTTTATATGTTCAATCCACGCTGATTTCCATAAAGAAAAACTTACTTCATAAATGGGTATTCAAATAATTAGTTTCAGATTTAAATTGATCAATTCTATTAATAAATTCATGATAGAATTATTCATGAATTTATATATTATAACTGCGTGGATTGTGCGTATATATTTGTAAATATTTAAATATATATAATTGTTTAAAAGTTTCATTGCGTCGGGAATGTTTAATTTTATTTTTAAATAATTTGTTAAAGTTTTATTGATTAAAAGCTACATTCTTTCGATAAGCTTTCAGATTTTCCCTTTTCAAAAACAACAGTTAAAGTTTTATTAATTAGAAAAAAGATAAGAATTTCCTAATTAAAATCATTTTCTGATTTTAAGAATTCATTTTCTAATTAGAAAATGAATTCAAGTTAATGAGCTTGAAAGCCTTATCGAAGGAATGTATCTAAAAACAACCAATGTATCTAAAAACATTGATAATGAAAGAAGCGCTAGCCTGAAGGCATCAGAGAGGACAGTACATATAGCTCTGAAAAGTTTGGAGAAGAAAAAAAGAGAAGCCATCTTTGTTGTAGAGAAGTGCAGTGAACTCTATTCGTTTAAAAATGATAAGTTTAAATAGTGTTTCGATCATGGTGAAGAGCTAAAACATCAGGAATCTGGCTGCATTTCCTGAAGTTCCCTGAAGTCTTCAATGAAGCTGCTAAATTCTTTCCAGACAAATCATGCTGCCAAAATCAAATAAAATGCTGTTCAAGTAATCGACCGAATGCATGCCTATGTTTTTTTACCAACCTGGACGTGTAAAATAAGAACCAGCCTCGGAAGAAATGGGTAATATGTTTCCAAATGAACCTTAAACCTTCTGGCCAGTTTCGAACTTCACTTTACACTCCCTTTTAGAGCTCTTTTATTCTTTAATGTAACAATCTTTATAAAACCTTTTATTCATGCTACTGTAAATTTATATTGTAGTTCTCTCAGCCTCTAGTCTTTAAACTTTCTCTTTTCTTACTTGGCGGTTCATTTATTATATTATATATATATTTGTGTGCTTTATTAATGTTGCTATTTTTAATTATATGCAAATAATCCTTCGACTCGATGATCTCCCTCATTTCCTTTGCCTTATACAAGTAATATTAATTAAATTCTGATAGTTAATTCTCGCCCATTAGAACTAGATTAATACAGTTCTATCAATCATCGAGTCGAAAGAAATTATTAATGATTGTTATTTTTATCATTGGCTAATAATAAATTATTAGCTCCATTTTTAATCTATGCCACTGCTATTTTCTCGTTTCACTAATATTTATTTATTATTCAAATATAATCTTAAAATGTTTTTTGCAAAAGGGTCGATAAAGGAATCAACTAAATATACTCTAATTCAAATTTCAGTTAAATGCTATTTAGATTCAGAAAGGGCACGATGATTGGGGCATAATTAATATGATTTGCAAATACTTTAAAATAGTTTTTGTTAAAAGCTCATTTGACGTTAATTAATTGATCAAATCATCACATAGAGCATTCTATATGGGTTTTATTTTTCAAACGATGACTGTCCAGTCATCATCTTCAACATTGCTGGTGTAAGACTATCGTTTGTTTTGCATGCTGGTAGGTAGTAATATCTCTGTTATTTCAAATAATTGAGGAAGAAAGCACCTCCTCCCCTGTTCATGTTATAATTGGAACACCAAGGGCTCATAGATACGACTCGGCCTGGTTTCCCTCATAATCCACATCTCAAAAGGGCAGTAAGACTTGTGAAAGACAAGCCTCCATGAGACTTAAACTACCGACCAACGATTATCTTTCATTTTCTAGCTCATAATTCGTCAGCACCGTTGCCTCTCTGTTCCGGTAAAGCCCACTCTGATGCTCGTAATTCGTGATGAAGTGATTTCAATTAAAGTCGAACAAATTATCAGTTATATTTAATTAAATAAGTTTTCCAATAAAGATTAAAGTTATGCCCTAAAATACATATCTTGCTCTTCATGAATGGAGTTGCGAATGTGAAAATAAATATCACATTCTTTTGTATAAAATTAGAGTAATAATTCCCTTTACTAATGAATACCTTTATCTGCCTTTTATTTCTTGTTGGGAGCATAGACATAGACTTTCAAATATTGCGTAATATTCATTGGCATATAATAAGGACCGCCACTCGTATTATAATTTTAAACTTTGTTTAAGGACTAGAATTAATTAATTTAATCTTTATTTAAAATTCAAACAAAACAAATTATTTTTATTAAATATTTTCTAAACACACTTGGTTTCTTAGTTCTTAATTCTTTTATGATTATTTTAATGTTAATACTCGCTGTCTGTGTTGGCAACCCGAACATATACATATGATTCGATTTAAAATTATTTTAGTCAGTTTATTATCAGATATTAATGTCAGTTCAGGGGTCTCTGATCCTCACCAACCATTGAGCTAGTTTCTTGGCGCATAGCACTGTGCCGTCGATTTAGATTTTTACTAATCTGAGCTGGTGAGTTGGGTTTGCTTGGTTCAGCTGAGTTTGGATCCAACTTGCAGTTTAGGTGGTGGGTTTTTCGACTGGTACATGCTTATGTTTTTGGCTGCCCAACTGTTGTGGTTTCGATTTAATAAACCCCACACCCTGTAGACAGTAATTATGATCTTAGTTACTCAGTCAATTGAGATCTCGATAAATTAAATGTTCCAGTAGAAAGTGACATTTTTGTAGAATGTCATATATATTTGAAGGAAAGTTGTGCGATTTATAACATGTAACTGAGATGATTTAATAAATTAAAATGTTATTTTGTAATTTTCTTTCTTATAATTAAATGTTTTCAAGATTATTTTTTAAATGTTCATCAGTAAAAGATTCGTTAGTCAGAATAATTATTTAAAGAAAAGTAATAAGAGAGAATATATATAAATTAATTATATGTGTACTATATCACTATATATATTATACGTTTGTGTTATACGCGTTCATGACAGTAGGAAAATTATCGTTAGAAAAGTAGTAAGAGCAGATCAAAGCAAGGGGTAAAATAAATGAAATATTTTGTCTGTGTCAAAATTAATTATATGTATCTCAGTTTTATAATTAAAAATATCCAGTATATCATGTTAAACATTTTAAATTTCAAAGTATTGCTTGCTAGCACATATATTTAATGTTCACTCCGCATTCTTAGTAGCCTCAAAGCAAGACAAAGACCAAACTGGAAATTATCTGTCAAACAGTCTGATGCAGTGCGACATTACGCTTTAATGACAATAATTTCTAGAGTAACCTCAAAGCAGGTGAAGACCTTTTGTGTAACACCAAGCAGCCAGATGCAGTTGGCAAAATGCTTAAATGGTTTACATGCTTTTATGCTAGCAAGATTAAAAATGATATCAACAAATAAAAGTCTTGTGTAATATTAATTTTGACATTTTTTTTTGTGTGTGAAAGCCTCATGGTTAGTAAAAATGAAGTAGTGAACTCCTATGTTTGAACTCAGGTCAGGAACACGTCAGTTGTTATTAAATAATAAAATAATCATCAATAAAATTGTTTTATCAAAAATTAAGTCAGTCATATGTGGTTTGGGGGTCAATGGGTTATATCACAGGCCCTATTGATCTCATTTTGCTCACTGGCGCCCATATAAATAAATTTGTCAGAAAATTTGATTGTCAGCACAGTAGTGGGTCAGTTGTCTAAATAATGAAAACCAAATGTGTCCAATACAATTACTTGTACTACCTGCTAATATATATATATATATATGAATGTTTGTATATCACTAATTATTTGTATAGTTTTTTTTTCAGACATGGTAAAACAGTTGAACAGAGGGAAAGTGAGTAAGGTTTGTTTTTCTTATCTTTCATAGTTTTTTTCTAAATAAAATACATGTCTCATTCAAAGAATTAATAGAAGAGCTAACCAAGAAAACGTAGGCAAACCAAAACTAAACTAAAAAAGGCAGATTACATAGATTGGGGAAATAATACACAGCAGCTAATGAAGATAGGGACAATGGGACCAGTAGTCAGAGATCTAATTAAATGTACTGAAGAAAAAAATATTATTTAAGTATACAGAGAGTGCCATAAGTTTGATTCACATTGTTTTTTATATTAATTATTCACTTTCAAAGATGGAAGAACAATTAGATAAAGGATTGACTGACGATAGTGATGCGCCTTCAACCACCTCCAGTGAACGAGAGATCACTTTTTAAAAATCAAATCAATAGAAAAAGTGCAACCATCAAAGCAGAAAGATGGCTAAAGATCATGATGATCGAGAGACTTTTCATACGATCCTCAGAGAAATGAGAGAAGACAGAAAGCTAATGATGATGATGATGGAAAGGATTTTAAAGCTTGAGGAAACACGAGGGACCCAAACCAACCCAGAGATTGCAAAGCATCCTCAAGCAATGGACACTTACAAAGCTCCAAGAGGAGATGATGATCAGACCACACCAAAAAAAGTTGTGGACAGCAAAGAAGATGACAGTGAAGAAGATGGGTCAAATCAAGAAACATTGGAAGAAGCTGATTTAAATACAGACAGGGAAAAAGAAGATGTTCAGACCACTAGTAAGATAAAACCAAAAGTAGAGATGGAACAGACAATAAACCCCGAAATGAGTCTAAGGAACTTGCAGAGACCATCTCTTATATCTTCTGTAGAAATTCAAATTTTTAGGGGTAACCCAGGAGAAAAGCCCTTAGATCATCTAGACAGCATTAAAGAATTTTTCTGTCTGCGCTCTGTAGCAGAAAAGGAAAAGGTTATCCTAGCCAGCCACTACTTAAGAGAAGCTGCCAAGGCATGGTGGAAGCTATTAAAAAAACCACCTACCACAATCCAAGGATATGAAAATGCCATTTTAAAAAAATATTGGAGTGAAGAAAGGCAGGAGGGCATTTTGCATAGACTGAACACTCAGAAGTATCAAGAAAACTGCAGATAGGGATATGCAGCCTACTTCATCCAGCAAGTAACCACATTCAAATCCCTAACAGCCTTCAAATATGAGGACCAACACATCATCTGGACGATCAGACATCATTTACCCCCATGGATCCAAAGAATCATGCTTGGGATGACTGCAATAGACTATGGGAACTTGACACCAACCAGAAAAGACCAAGACTACAACTATTATCAAAAGTTAAAACCATATGCGCCACCTGATCCAGGGAAACAATAAGACAAACATTAAATGACAGATATATATACAGACACCCGACTGACACGACCATAGGGAAAATGAGACTTGATTATCGGACCGATTTATTATAAGCTAGATAATATTAAAAAAAAATGATCGCAGTGAGACATGTATAATTTTGTAGTTTGTACAGATGATATTATTCACACTCATGCTGTTCTCCCAGGGTCTAGCAACTAGTCGAGTACACTTATGCGAATGTATCATGCATAAGTAAAGAGATTTTTTTTTTCATTGTTTTTTTTGAAGTGAAAAGAAATGAAGCAGTCGGATCTGAGTTCGATCCTAGCTTCATGACATCTAGCCATAAGCCCACTTCAAATCCTAGTACTAACCTTAAATTTCCGATGCAGTGGGGCTTTATATGTTCAATCCATGCTGATTTCCATAAAGAAAAACTTACTTCATAAATGGGTATTCAAATAATTAGTTTCAGATTTAAATTGATCAATTCTATTAATAAATTCATGATAGAATTATTCATGAATTTATATATTATAACTGCATGGATTGTGCGTATATATTTGTAAATATTTAAATATATATAATTGTTTAAAAGTTTCATTGCATCGGGAATGTTTGATTTTATTTTTAAATAATTTGTTAAAGTTTTATTGATTAAAAGCTACATTCTTTCGATAAGCTTTCAGATTTTCCCTTTTCAAAAACAACAGTTAAAGTTTTATTAATTAGAAAAAAGATAAGGATTTCCTAATTAAAATCATTTTCTGATTTTAAGAATTTATTTTCTAATTAGAAAATGAATTCAAGTTAATGAGCTTGAAAGCCTTATCGAAGGAATGTATCTAAAAACAACCAATGTATCTAAAAACATTGATAATGAAAGAAGCACTAGCCTGAAGGCATCAGAGAGGATAGTACATATAGCTCTGAAAAGTTTGGAGAAGAAAAAAAGAGAAGCCATCTTTGTTGTAGAGAAGTGCAGTGAACTCTATTCATTTAAAAATGATAAGTTTAAATAGTGTTTCGATCATGGTGAAGCGCTAAAACATCAGGAATCTGGCTGCATTTCCTGAAGTCCCCTGAAATCTTCAATGAAGCTGCTAAATTCTTTCCAGACAAATCATGCTGCCAAAATCAAATAAAATGCTGTTCAAGTAATCGACCGAATGCATGCCTATGTTTTTTTACCAACCTGGATGTGTAAAATAAGAACCAGCCCCAGAAGAAATGGGTAATATGTTTCCAAATGAACCTTAAACCTTTTGGCCAGTTTCGAACTTTACTTTACACTCCCTTTTAGAGCTCTTTTATTTTTTAATGTAACAATCTTTATAAAACCTTTTATTCATGCTACTGTAAATTTATATCATAGTTCTCTCACCCTCTAGTCTTTAAACTTTCTCTTTTCTTACTTGGCAGTTCATTTATTATATTATATATATATATATTTGTGTGCTTTATTAATGTTGCTATTTTTAATTATATGCCAATAATCCTTCGAATCGATGATCTCCCTCATTTCCTTTGCCTTATACAAGTAATATTAATTAAATTCTGATAGTTAATTTTCACCCATTAGAACTAGATTAATACAGTTCTATCAATCATCGAGTCGAAAGAAATTATTAATGATTGTTATTTTTATCATTGGCTAATAATAAATTATTAGCTCCATTTTTAATCTATGCCGCTGCTATTTTCTCGTTTCACTAATATTTATTTATTATTCAAATATAATCTTAAAATGTTTTTTGCAAAAGGGTCGATAAAGGAATCAACTAAATATACTCTAATTCAAATTTCAGTTAATTGCTATTTAGATTAGGAAGGGCACGATGATTGGGGCATAATTAATATGATTTGCAAATACTTTAAAATAGTTTTTGTTAAAAGCTCATTTGACTTTAATTAATTGATCAAATCATCACGTAGAGCATTCTATATGGGTTTTATTTTTCAAATGATGACTGTCCAGTCATCATCTTCAACGTTGCTGGTGTAAGGCTATCGTTCGTTTCACATGCTTGTCGGTAGTAATATCTCTGTTATTTCAAATAATTGAGGAAGAAAGCACCTCCTCCCCTGTTCATGTTATAATTGGAACACCAAGGGCTCATAGTTACGACTCGGCCTGGTTTCCCTCGTAATCCACATCTCAAAAGGGCAGTAAGACTTGTGAAAGACAAGCCGCCATGAGACTTAAACTACCGACCAGCGATTATCTTTCATTTTCTAGCTCATAATTCATCAGCACCATTGCCTCTCTGTTCCGGTAAAGCCCGCTCTGATGCTCGTAATTCATGACAAAGTGATTTCCATTAAAGTCAAACAAATTATCAGTTATATTTAATTAAATAAGTTTTCCAATAAAGATTAAAGTTATGCCCTAAAATACGTATCTTGCTCTTCATGAATGGAGTTGCGAATGTGAAAATAAATATCACATTCTTTCGTATAAAATTAGAGTAATAATTCCCTTTACTAATGAATACCTTTATCTGCCTTTTATTTCTTGTTGGGAACATAGACATAGACTTTCAAATATTGCGTAATATTCATTGGCATATAATAAGGACCACCATTCATATTATAATTATAAACTTTGTTTAAGGACTAGAATTAATTAATTTAATCTTTATTTAAAATTCAAACAAAACAAATTATTATTATTAAATATTTTCTAAACACACTTGGTTTCTTAGTTCTTAATTCTTTTATGATTATTTTAATGTTAATACTCGCTGTCTGTGTTGGCAACCCAAACATAGACATATGATTCGATTTAAAATTATTTTAGTCAGTTTATTATCAGATATTAATGTCAGTTCAGGGGTCTCTGATCCTCACCAACCATTGAGCTAGTTTCTTGGCGCATAGCACTGTGCCATCAATTTAGATTTCTACTAGTTTGAGCTGGTGAGTTGGGTTTGAATTCAGTCTTGGTTCAGCTAAGTTTGGATCCAACTTGCAGTTTAGGTGGTGGGTTTTTCGACTGGTACAATATATATATCCCAGATTAGCTTTAGGCACTATTTCGCTTATTATTTCTAAATAATACAGGGGCAATTTAAAAGTATAGCAGTTTGTAATGTTATAATTGACTATTTATTAGTCTGCATTACAGTGACATGTTTATTTCATGTTTAAAGAGGTTTATTTAAACTTCATTGTATCAATATTTCATACTCTGTACTCAAGTTGCAATCTTTTAAATGTCCATATATATTCAATGGACCATTAGTAAGAATGGGATTTCCATTCTTGCTATTAAAAGGTGTGAAGGTTGTCTTGACAGCAGTGAGAAATATTGATTACTATATTTTACTGTGAATGTTTAGGTGGTTACTGGTTGGTATCTAATTATATATATATATAACTGAATATTTGTAAATACAGTAACTAAATAATTAAAAATTTTATCCACTTAGGAGCGCTTTCGATTATCCCAGTAATCTTTGTCAACTAAAGCTTTGAAATGCTAACTTTCAAAGCTTTAGTTGACAAAGATTACTGGGATAACCGAAAGCGCTCCTAAGCAGATAAAATTTTTAATTATTTAGTTACTGTATTTACAAATATTCAGTTATATAATTACGTATATTGCTTTAAAAATACAGACATCGAATAATAATATTATATATATATTGAGCCTATTACAAAATGAGGACTATCAATCTTTGATGGCCAAGTTATTGCAATACTTCCTATCGCCTAATCATAAAGTTCTTATATATTCGGTGGGGGTTTAACCTATAGCACCATGAAATTTTGTAATCCTAGTAAATTTATTAATTAACTTATATCTCAAGTTAATTCCTACAAAATTATCTTGATTTTTATTTCCCTTCTAGATCATAATTTTATTAATTTCTTTTGGGATAGATATTTCTCTTATTTTAAAAAAAGATGGAATAGGAGTGTGGAATCTACTAATCTCTTATCAATATATTTTCTTTTATTATGTAATGTCTTTCATTTGAATTTTTTTCATTCTATATAATGATAATATTACTATTCCTTTTCACCAACAGATTGATTAGGATATTTCTATATCTTTCATTTGACTTTTATTCACACTGAAAATAGAGTTGTTTTGTTTTAAAATACTTAATTCATGGCCTATTCAATTTCTATCTTTAATAAATAATCCCCTGATCTTACATCATCTTTTGTTTATTCATTATAGCATTTACTTTTTTATATCATTTTGACTATTTTTGATATTTGAAACATTTCTTTCTTTGTGATATTTATCTTTTGCTTTCTGTTATTGAGTATTTCATCGACTCTTTCTTACTATCATTTGTATGCTTCTCTAAACACTCCTTCACTTCAAATATATAAAATTTTAGAGATTTTGTTTAAAGTGATTTTTCATCTTTTTAAATGTCTCATTTAAACCATCTATTTTTCTTTGTATATTTTCTTCTATTTTCATTTCTAGATCCATTTTAATTAATCTGCTCACTATTCATTTCCATATTCTCAAATTTCCTTTTCATATTATCTCTTATATTTTCAAATTTCTTCTGTTCCATGTTGTTTTTCATACTCATTCAATTCTGTTTTATATTTTTCTTCTGCATTTGGCATAAATGCATACTTCTCTCTATATTCATTTGACTTTGTTTTTAGTTTTTGTTCCATAATCTCTTTTATTCCTTTCCATAAATTCCATTCACGGTTGTAATTTCCCTCCAAATTTACTATTTTATAGTACTTTATAAAAACAAAACAAAACAATAATTGTTTTTATCAAAACTATCTTCTATTGAACTTTTAAGACCTGTGAAGAGGAATAGCATCATGTCATTATTATTATTATGTCCTGACTTTCTCTATATCTTTTAGTCTGAATGTACTTCCTCCCTCCACCTTCTGCTTATCAGTTATTATATGGTTATTTATCAATTATTTGCTTGATATATTTGCTCTATTTTAAAAGTAAGATTTGTTCCATTAATAAAATGGTTTGTGTCCAGTTCTAATGCCAAAATGATTTAATCAAGTCCCTATTTAGGAAAAATGTTATGTAGAAAACCTTATATCATATATCTGTAGAATGTAGTAAATATAGCTTTACTTCTCACTATATGTAAAATGTATAATTGTTAATTAGAGAAGATATTAATTAGTATTAAAGTTTATCGGCTTAACGTTTTCGAGGATCCATGCCTCATATTCATAGCCTTCATAAAATGTATAATAAAATATGCAAATACAAATATTCAAATAAGCTAGTATTACATAGCCCATTTCTTTGAGATCTCGAAGCAAGTGTCCTTTCTATTAATGGCATGGATGTTTCCATTGATGTAAAATGCCTCCTTTATTTTTCTTTTGTGATCATTTGATTCTGAGCACAATATTATGGGATTGGCATGTGTGAAGTTGTGTCCAGATTGTTTAGCCTACTCCAAGAATACAGAGGACGTGTTGCTGTTTTTCTGAGCTCTGTTAAATGTGTAAATATGTTGACCCAGTCTAGTATTGATTGTAGCTTTCGTTTCACCATAATATATAGCGTGGCATCCAGCCTGAGGGCAGGCAATAGAGTACACCACATGTGGGGTGAACGATCGATCAATGTGGTCTTTAGAGTTGTTAAGCAATCTATTAGAATTAGGTGGAGTTCTAACTGCTATGTTAAATTTATTGTTTAATGCTTTCATTAGTTTGTTAGATATTTTAAGAATGTAGGGGATTGTTATTCTAGGTAGATTGGTGCGAGGTACATTATCGTTTATTGTATTATTAAATTTTATGATTTTATTTTTAATAGCTTTGAATTTGAACCCTGCTGCTAATAGATCTTTAATATAGTTGTTTATGTTTTCTTTCCTGTCTGCTTCATATTTACATAAATAAAAGTTTCTAAACAAAAATGCATTAAAGGACACTTGCTTCGAGATCTTGAAGAAATGGGCTACGTAATACTAGCTTATTTGAATATCTGTAGAATGTAGATAAATCTTTACAATCATCTAATTTTGTAACAGTCAGACTATGTATATTTCAATGATTTACATTTATCTTTATTTATATAATCTATATGGGCATCATCTGACTTTAACTATTGGGAATTAAACCTGTATATTTAAAACAATATTTTATTTCACCAAATAATGATGACCATCACATACAATTTTTATCTGTAATACCTGGCTAGATCGTGAAGAACACAAGTTACCCTTGATGAATGAATATAGACTATGCAATTTTACATTTAAAGAAGTTAACAAATCATATAACAATAATTTGATTACAAAATATAATTCTTAATTGATATACAATTTATTGTCTTTTAACAAATTCTTTCTTTAATTTTATATATTACTGTCTTATTCCATATGCATGCAGGAAAAATTATTACATATAAATGTTCAATGTTTCCTTGCTAAGTATAATTTTAATCTTGAATTATGTTACTGTATTAGTATAGTTGTAGATAATAGAGTACATTTGCCATACAGTGAACTCCAATTTCAATAAACTTAAAATATAATTCTATGTATGTATGAACCCTATAAATATAAAATATTTCTTTGACTCATATATTTCCTAGTTTGAACATCTACATATATTTTATACGAAATAGACTAACCATTATCTTTATATAACAATAATTATAAGGAGTGGCCTTTTCTAGGTCCTAATCCTAATTCAATAAAAAAAATCATTTCAATATATTCTATATGGGAAAACATAACCTCTATCTTTATATAACAATAACTATAAGGAGTGGCATTTCTAGGTTCTAATCCTAATTCAATAAACTACAACTTATATAGGAGTAACTAATTCGGATATCAATTTTTAATTTATTAAAATTAGATAGGAATGTAATCTATATGAATATGAATATGTGTAAATTATTTCATAATGAACAAGCAATTGTATATAGACATTATAAATTCATCTACACAAAATCTAATTCTCAATAATCAAATGTATGGTTAACTATGAGCAAATGAACCCAATGGATACAATTACCTTATTAACTATAATTATTTAACACTTGGATAATTTATGCCCAAATGTTGTATTTTACATTTCTCCTTTCTTTTAAACTGACCATTTATACAAAGAAACAAATGCTTACATGTATTAGAAAAAGTTCTTACAAAGGGTTAACATAACATATATAATAACAAATTGATTTTTTTTTCCTTTTTAAAATTGAAATTGTCTAAAACACACCATCTGGTTTAATAGGCCCTAAACACAAATTCAAAATAATCAAGACAAAGTTAAATTAGTCCTTCTGATAAATATTAGAAATAGTTCATGTAGGACTATATGATTTTGCAAGCTTCAGAAAAGCCATTTGAAACAAGCATTTTTTCTTCATTTTTCACTGGAGCTATTCAAAGTACCATGCTGAACTTTCCAGATTACATTAGTGGCCAGTGGTTTTCCTTTTTTTATTTTTTATTCACTAAGCATTCTGTAAGTGTGATTGGTTTTAATGAAGTATGAGTGAGAGAAGTGATTTATATAAAATAGTTTCTTTTTTTTTTGCACAATTCATTCCAATTCTTTTTTTAAAATAAATTTGCATATCACTTTGATTGCTTAAGGAAAAAAAAAAACATGAATTTTTTTTTAAATGAATAATACATTGTTCATTTCAATATCATGGCATTACCATTAAAAGAAACACCTGAATATGTAAGATTAGGTATTACTATATACCAGTGGTCTTCAATCTTTTCACACCTGTGGACCGGCAGAAATAAGAATAAGATTTTGTGGACCCATAGAAGTTTACAGATAAATTTTCTTAAAGATGTAACCTGCTTAGCCATAGATAAGTATAATTGTTATAACTGACCAAAACAGCACACTAGTTATTGTGTATTGTAATGGTGTTGCTTACCTTCACATGCTGAACACTTTCTCAAGTTGCGCAGTCATATTGCTACAGAAAACAGTACAATAACACTTGTTCTCATTAATGTGCTTGCATTTCTACGTTTATTATTTCATTGTTAAAACATGCAAGAATAAAATGTGTCTGGAAAAATTAAGAATATTCATTTATAATTTATCTTTAAAGCGCATGTGCATTGGCTTAATCGCTAATATTACTATCACCTGAATGTTGAAAAAGTCAAAAGTTTTGATCTTATTTTAATTGGGGGGGGGGGGTAAAAATACTTTATCATCACTGAGACAAAAGATAAAGACCAAAGTTGTTTTTTTTTTATTTTTTAAAAAAAGGTAACAGAAATTGGTTTTAAAAATAAAAGTTTTAGTATTTTAGCGGTATACAAATAAAGGCAAAAAAAATGTCGCCTTATAAGCTAAAAAAAAAGTGACAATATTTTTCAACAAAAAACAAACAAACTGGAACTTGAAAAAGTCAAAAGTTTTGATCTTACTTTATTTTTAGGGGTGTATTGAGAAATACTTTGTAAAAGTTAGAGACAGAACTTATTTTTTGGTTTTTATTTTTAAAAAAAGGTAATAAAAATTGATTTCAAAAATAAAAGTTAAAGCCAAAAAAAAAAAAAAAAATCGCTGTATAGCCATAAAAAAAAACACTAAAAATAAAATATTAAAAGAGAGAGTAGAAAAAATTTGAGATAAAAAAAAGTCACGTTACATTTTATTGTTTTAACAATGCTGACAAGTGCCCATGATTGGCTATCAAAAGACAACCGGAGTTTGTATAATAAAAGACTTTTTTCTACCCCCCCCCCCAAACATCTGTGATAAATAGAAAAACAAATTAATTTATGTATGATTGATTAGATTTTGTTTTTGTTCTGTTTCTTTTTTTTTAATTGGGTAAAAATGTGATGAAAAAATAAATAAAAATTGTTTATATTAATTAAAAGTTTAAAATCTTATTATTTTATTATTACAAACTTTCTTGCCAGTTTAGCATGGACCGGTATAAAATTTCTGTGGCCCGGTGGTTGAAGGCCACTGCTCTATACAATGTTAATAAAATGTTAGATGAAGTATTCTTCAAAATTGATAATGTTGATGTTAGATATTAAAATAGATTATTGTAGTCATAAGGCCAAAATAGTTATAATTATAAAAGTATTTAACAAAATTTTATAAGATTTCTACATTAATGAGTAATAAAAATATGATCACCAGTAGATGTGATTATAGCTACAATATAAATAAGAAAGGAAGGATTCTCCTTGAGTGACAAATCATAAAAATATAATTAAGATATCTCCAGAACAAATTATATATATCATTCTTAAATGACATCTGAGATTCTCATACTTAATTATGAACTGCTAACACTTTTCTTAATAAATAAAATCAAATGTACTTAGTGGTATGAATATTTAAATATGTTAGATGATTTGATGCCACTAAATTCCACTTGCAAAATATTTAATATTATAACAGATGCAGTAATCTTTATATTATATTAATATAGAGACTATCAAATAAAAATACATAAATGAAGATGCAAACCACTTGTTTTAACAATTTACTTTTCATCCATTAATCAATAAGCTTTACAGGTTACATAAATGAGATATAATTTAGATCAATGGTCTTCAACCTTTTCACACCTGCAGACCGGTAAAAATAAGGATAAGGTTTCGCGGACCGGCAAAAATAAGGATAAGGTTTCATGGACCAGCAGAAGTCTATAGATAAATTTTCTTAAAGATATAAACAGCTTAGCCTTAGATGAAGTTATATATATATATATATGGAGTTTGTATAATAAAAAACTTTTTTTTTTTAATTTTGATTTTTTTTAGAAAAGTAATAAAAATTTAATTCTATCCCCCTCCCCCAAAACATCTGTGATAACTAGAAAAACAAATTAATTTATGTATGATTGATTAGATTTTGTTCTGTTTTTTTTAATCAGGTAAAAGTGCGATGAAAAAATAAATAAAAATTGTTTATGTTAATTAAAAGTTTAAAATCTTATTATTTTGTTATTAAAAACTTTCTTGCCAGTCTAGCACAGACCAGCAAAAAACTTCTACGGACCGGTGCCGGCCACGAACCAGTGGTTGAAGACCACTGATTTAGATTTAAAACTAAATACTGTTTTAATGTTTCGATCATCAAAACTCAGAAAGCACTCTTATGTCATACTTTAAAATGACAGATAGCTGAAATTCCCTTTTTAACTGAATTTTTTTAAATAGGTAATTTAATCAAATTATTCAAATAAAACACACACACACAAAATGCAAGCAATAAAAATAATTCAAATTGTTACAATTTCCAGAAACAGAATTTATTGATCAGTAGCAAATCCATGTCAATAATCATAATAATCAGAAAAAAATTATTTATTATTTTCTTGGCACAAATAAACAAAATACATAATCTGTAGCTTAAGCATATATATATATAGGTTAGTGGTATAAAGAGATATTTAAGTCATAGAATTTAATATATCAACCATACAGTTCTTTCCAAAACAGTTCATAAATAATATTCAATATATAAATAACAAAACAAACTCCTTTTAAAAACATGCTTTTTATATGACTATAATCATCAATAAAAATCCAATGTTTTGACTACTTTATATAGTCTTTTTCAAGGCACACTAATATATATATATCTAATAATAATAAATATCATATATTCCAAAAAAAAAATTGTTTTAATAAAAATTACAAAATATATTCACAATCAAGATTCACTTTATCTCATTCCCCTTTCCCATTGCAAACAATCACAACATAATCACAAAAACTTCTTTTTTAAATAAAATAAAAAATCTACATATATATATATATCCTTTAAAACATTCAATTAATAGCCTATTATTTTATTTTCTCATTTTCCATTAACATTATATTTAACTCTGGTTTTATTTCATTAATGTACATATCTTCCTTTATCATTCTTTCATTATATAACTTAACACATTCCAAAGGCTTTATTTCAAAATCCCCATCACCTAAATGCTATTTTAATCCAGTTTTTAATTTATTCTTATTAGTCCCAACATATGCCATTCCTACATTCATTCTAAAACAATCCAAACATTTTATCAAATAAACTGAATTCATAATCTTTAACCTATTATAGTTCCCATTATTATTAATTAAAAAATCTAAACTTGCTTTCTTTTTATAAACTGGACAAATTGAAACATTATATTTCCTTGTTAATCATTTTAACTAATTTATTAACTTTAATATCCAAAAATTTATTTATTAAAGTTAAGAAATTAATTAAAATGATTAATAGAAAATATGTTTCAATTTGTCCAGTTTATAAAAAGAAAGCAAATTTAGATTTTTTAATTAATAATAATGGGGACTATAATAGGTTAGAGATTATGTATTCAGTAGTAAGAATAAATTAAAAACTAGATTAAAACAGCATTTAGATGATAAAAATTCTCCTGTTTACATTCATATGAATAAATTTAGGCATGGGGATTTAAATAAAGCATTTGAAATATGTTAAGTTATACAATGAAAGAATGATAAAGGGAGGTATGTAATTAATGAAATAAAACCAGAGTTAAATAGAATGTTAATGGAAAAAGAGAAAATAAGATAATAGGTTATTAATTGAATGTTTTAAAGGATATATATATATTATTTTATTTAAAAAAAGAGGTTTTTGTGATTATGTTATGATTGTTTGCAATGGGAAAGGGGAATGAGATAAAGTGAATTTTGATTGTGAATATATTTTGTAATTTTTATTAAAACATTTTTTTGGAATATATGACATTTATTATTATTATATATATATCTTAGTGTGCCTTGAAAAAGACTATATAAAATAGTCAAATTTTTTATTGATGGTTATAGTCATATAAAAAGCAAGTTTTTAAAAGAAGGAGTTTGTATTGTTTATTTATATATTTAAGTCAATATTAATTTCATATATACACATATGTATGTTATATCTAATTCTTGCATATCTAATGTCCTTTTATTAAAAAACCAAAACAAAAATGTCAGTAACAATATTTTCTCTTATTTATTTCATTATTACTTTTTTAATAATGCAAACATAATCATAACTATAAGTTTAATAATATTTTACAAGATAATATTCAAGAAAATTAAGTTTTTTTTTTTCATGTTAAAACATAGCACTAGTTTTACATATTTATAAATCAGTGAATGCTTTCTTAAAATATTCTTTTGGTCATCAAGATTTTAATATATACACTTGCATTTGAAACATTCCAATAAGTTCACATTCAAACCTTTATTCGTGCAATTAAAACTCAAGAATTATTCATTGGGAAGCTCTTCATATTTTGAGTAGCAAGTTTTCATATATTATTTCTTTTTTATTTACATTAGTTTATAGCCAATTTGGATATTTTGTTTTAGATATGAGTATATTGTTGTTTTTTTCGATCATAAATCATTCCGTAAATGCTGGATTTTCTACTCTTTTTTTAAAAAATGTTATAATGAAATTCATTATCTAATTATAAATTTATTTGCTATATATATATATAACCTTTATTTAACAAATTTAATTTTGAAATATTTATTCCAAAGGATAACACAATATTCCCAGACATTTCCTTTATATAGTGGTGATAATGGGCTTTCTGCCTTCTAGAAAGTTTAATTCCTTAGAGTTTTGTTTTATTTGGTATAGCATATTAGATATCAAAACAGATAAGAGCAAGCATAAGAAATAGTGATCGTGTGATAATAGATATTACAAGAGACATTGATAAAGTAATATAATTCAACAGTTTTAAAAAAAAATCGAAATAAATAATATTTCATAACTATAATTATTTTTTAAAATTCAATCTTCAGATATCTTTCTATAAAGATTACAAAATCCTCTTCTTTTTAAAACAATAACTGATATTGACAAAAAAAAAATTCCTTATTTTTTAACTAATTATTATCTTTCGCTATGATTTTAAAGAAAAGAAAATGTTTGATTAAAAAAGAAAACTGGAACACACTTAAAGTCGTTAATATTGTGTTTAGATTTGTAGAGGTCCCTACTGTCGCATTTTAGGCGCTTTTTTATATAGTCTGTTGAAAATCAAGAAATGATGAAAATGGTTATCAGAATATCATGAGAAATCCAAAAACACTGTAAGCACAATTTTCTCTGGTGGTCGTGTAATCTTAACCTTTTTAATGCTGATGAATTAGGATGTTTTGATTTAAGTTGATATTGATTCAAATTAATTAGGTACACCTTTTCTTTTATTCCCACGTCAAAGAAATGTTTCAAGTAAAGAGACATTTGTTTTACTTTTTGTTAATATTCGGATTTTTTAAGCATCCACTACGCTTATAGTTTATGGAAAACCAATGAACATGAATTACGATACAGGTTAAAAAAAAACGTCCTATTATAATTGTTGCATAGTTTATTGTTATTGCCTTATTAAATTAAACTATTTCATCCGTCTATTTTACAATTGATTCTATTGCAATTACAGGAAAACCAGGTTAACTTAATCAAAAGACATTTGAGTCTCTATGAAAGAATTTTAAAACTATTTGTGAATAGCTTGATATTACAAACTTTTCTATTATAAATATATAAAAATTCTTTATCAATATGTTTTGCAGGATATTCTTTTGCAGATAAAAATATTAAATCCAGCCAGTTGCATGCTTGTTATTTAAATTAAGATGAAAATAAATGTTTCTAATTACAGAAGCAAAAATATGTTAGCTAGGTTAAACATTCTCTCTCACTGAAATTTTATATTACTGTAATTTCCATCTTCCTACCCATTACCACTTTGAAATCATTATAGTAGAATTTATATATGTTCTCCAATCTCATTTTAGTAAAAGCTGATTTTTTTACATTCAATATTCTTTCATCATATTTACCAGCTCTGTTATAAAGATTAAAAAACAACAACTATCTTTTTGTTTCTTTTAAGCTGATTTTTCTCCCACATTCTACATAGAATTTCCATTTCTATTTTACCATTCTTCATTCAAAAAGTAAATGTTCCAAATTTTCTCTACTATTGTTACATCTACAATCAAATTTTTATTACATTTAAATTTTTTTTTTTAGTGTTTTTAAAGCTTTTTTTCTTGAATCAAAACTTTTTCATACTTTTATTATTATTATTTATTCTTATATGACTTTAAACTATATTCTTATTTTATAATGCTATTTCATTAACTAATTGCCTTGTGTAGCTTAGTGCAATGGTAAAATAGCAGATTCTGGAGTTTAAGATCCAAAAATTTTGTCCAGTTCTGATGCTTCTGGTACTCAAACTTGTGAGCAATAAAATTATTGATAATTTTTTACTAATTAATTTATCTGCTCTATTTCCCTGCCCTTCAAAATTATGGACCTTTAATATATTTATGACTTTTACATATTGTAAAACTTTTCCAATCTAACTGTATTTATTATCCTCTCTAAATCATTTTTACTAATCTGTTTTCATTCATATTTTGTAGTTATCCAAACATTTCTAATTTGCTTTCAATTTCTTTTATTAAAAAAGAAATCCTCGCATTTTATCTTGAATAACTTTCTTGCTATCCACATACAATTAACCATTTAATATATATCCTTATATATATATTTCTGAACCTTCTGGTCAATACAAAATATCTTATTTCCAAATATTATATCAGCTAGCACCATCACTTTCTATATTATTCTACATAAACAGTGGGAAAACAATAATTTTTGGACCCTTATGCAAAATTTTAAAAAGATTCTTTTTAATATTTACAGCATAGACTATAATAGGTTAAATTATAGATTATATATTTATTATAATCTTTTAATTTAATGATCAACTATAAAAGACTTGCTGAGGTCAACAGTCTCAAATGTATTATCTTGGTTTGCTTTTCTATACTATATACTTTACATATATATGTAGCATGCCAGCTTTTTAATCGTTCTCATTTATGTCTGAACTCCCAATTTTTAGATTAATAATGATGTGATGTAAAAATGACATTTTTTTAAATATCAGAAATTTCTGTGCTTAATGACCCTAATTGGTTTATGTCACTAGCTATTAATGCATATAGACATCATATAAACATATTGTTTTCATTTGTAATTTATTGAATTTTCTTCTTATATATCTTGTTTACGCTGAAATAATTCTTCATGCTGGAGTAGATCGAAGCTTTTGTCATCATGAAGACTGTCAACCCCAGAAAAGCTTTCGTGACTAGCCTTTAGAACGAACAAAAAAAAAAAAAACAAGTTCAATACTAATGGCCACAAGCTCATTCTACCTCTCATAAACAAAACATGCATAGTAATCAACCATCTACAGAAATTTGCTAAACTTATTGGTAAGCTAAGATTAACTATTCCCGATTGTGACTTAAATTAAGCATTTGCAAAACATTCTCCAATAAGCTTATAATTCTGATAGACATTAAATTTTATTATGGCCAATAAATCTAAGTGTAATGTGAACCGTTTTAATTAATTGATTCATGTCTGGATTAGCGTACGTGTAATCTATCCAACTTATTAGTAATTTGTGTTTTTAATATTTGAATTTGTTAGAATAAAATATTTATTTCTAGTATCAGCTATGCGTTGTGCATTATTAATGATAGTTATTAAATTTATTAAGGTTAGTTTATTAGGATTGGAGTATAATTTACCTTTGCCAATAGTTATTAACTAAGCCTCGAGTGTATTATTCTCTGAAAAAAATAAATAAGTTATGGGAAATCAAAACCCTGATCCTTTAAATTATTTTATTCTTAATTTATGATGTGTGATGTTACGGATTTCAGTGGATTCTTGTATAAAACCTGGCACCCTTATAAAAATAAATAAAAAGATGATTCTGCCGGTAGTATAGGTCATAATAATTTGTAGGTCAGTTAATAGCAAATATAGCTATGTTTTTGGAAATAGGAACAAGATATTTTCTTATCCATAGCTTGATTAATTTTCACTTAATAGTGGGTAAAAAAAAAGGCCCCTACCAGAATCTATCAAAATGTATAAAATGTTACAATATATATATTGTAATGGTATGGAGAGAATCAGGAGTGAATCTTGGATGATAGAAAATCATCATTATCAACCCCACTCAATGAATCAAATCAAATATACAATGAATATGATGAACATGAGAGATCAGCAAAAATAAAGACTAACTATAAGTTCCCCAACATTGCAGAGAAGAAGAATCATTAATCATTCAAGAATGATCAAAAAAATAAAATCAACAGTCAACCTTGTGACTGGATTTGAAAGTGGTCTCCTATAGACCAGGATAATTATTTAGCCCCTGCCAAGCTTGGGGCAGATTAAACAATAAGAATATAACAAAAAAATGTTGGGATACTAAAACATGCTGAGAATCATCAATTCCCTCTGGACACTTAATACCATTAATGTACTGGCCAATTATAAACTTAATTTCTAATAATAAAAACAATTAAATGTAGTGTATGACTTTAAAGGATATATTTTTGTGCCAATCAGGATCATTATCATCTGGATGTCCATAATACTAAACACAAACCCTAATCTATATTGACTTATGCACAAATCTAGCTCAATGAGCAAGAGCTCTATAATTGTTACTGTGAGCAAGAGATAATACTAACAATGTTTTAAACCTAGTCTAGGATTAAATGAATTCATTGGAATAACTTAATGAAATATAAACTTAATAATAACAATAAAATTAAATTAAGGTCTGTTGAATAAAATTAAATTAAGGTCTGTTGAGTACACTATAAATTGAGCATTCTGATTTTGTTTAGGATACAAAAAATGCTACTGCATTATGATTTACATATAACCCAATAGGTTTAAATAAAACATACCTACATATAAGCACTCAGGATGCCATATAATATAACATCTTTAAATTGTTATAAACCAATAATAAAATTCATTTTCATAATGCATAATAATTTTAACATATATGTGACTGATTTTATTATATATGGGTTTCCATTCTAGTTTGTGCATATACTTATGTTTATCTCCTAATGATATTTCATTAATTTATAAATAAACTTAAATCTGTATTGCCATGTTTTTACAAGACAATTAATTCGATGTAAAAAATATATACATAAACCACACATGTATGTGTGTATTATTATTACCCCCGTCAGATCAATATTGTTAATTCCCATTATTCCTAATGATAAATAAAAGTTTTCCTTTTTAAAAAAAAACATCACTAGATCTAGTTTGGAAAGTTTATTAAAATTCAGGCTTTTGTGGCTTCATTTCCAATATTTAAGAAATATTCCTGAGGTGTTTTTTTAATATAAAAAATGAAAATGTCATTTATTATTTCTTTCACTATTTTAGTTTTAGTTGAATAATTTAGACAAAAGTTATTTGCTTTTAAATCTTGTAAATTAAATATTTTACTCATGAAACTAATCTGTTTGTGAAGTGAATCTTCTGTATGCATACTATATACATACAGCTGTAATAACTTGGTTTGTACTTCCTTTCATTTTAGATTAATCTGCATATGTATAAAGTCATATCACAATATTCCTTTAGCTAGCACCAGAATCTCTCTGTAAGCTGGCCTATTGGCATCCTTGAGAAAGTTATAATCAAATAACTTAGTCATACAGTCAGCCCCATTCAGTCTTTATCATTTGATGGACTTCAGGCAAGCCACTTGTATAATACACATTATGGGCTATGGAACATAGAAAAGCAGGTCCTTTACTTTCATGTGAATCTAAATTCTATTGTTTTGACACTAGCAGCAGTCAACTGATTTGTACTCTGCACCTTCAGTTATAACTTCATAGTAATACCCTTTCTCTTTTAAATCCACCTTTTTATCATGGAATTTGAAAAATCACAGTTTTCTTTATCTTGATTTTTAAAAAATGAATCTTTTTTTTAATTCACCTTAATTAAATACCAAATTTTTATCTAAAAACATTTTTTAATCCTTTCAACAATATCTTTGTAGGATTTTTTAGCAAAATATGTTATACAAGATTTAATTTTTTTAAAAATCTAATTAAAACAGATAGGGTAATTTTATAATTAACAATATATCTATTGTAACATAAAAACATGCTTGTTTGAATTATCAAAATCAGATTAAACATTAATAGACCATTTTAAATATTTAATTTATAATATTTTTTTTAATTCAAACTTACTATTTAACTCTTAACTGTTATTCCAGTGTAATATAGTAAATATTCACAAAAAAATTTTCTTCCTGCTTTTTTTTTCAACTTATATATATATATACACACACTACTATTATTGTACACCATGAGATCCATAACTGTCTCAATATATATTACACACACAGACATATATTTGACTATATATTATAAAAGCCTTTTCACTTTTTAGTGGTTGATTTTTGTGTTTGCGATCAGGATTGTCAATTTGATAAACTATTATATTGGTTCTACTCGGTAGCAAACTCAAGAGTGAAGGTTCCTAGATTGATTACAGCTGTGGAAAGTAAAACAAAAAATCTAGTTTTGGTCATCTGAGTGAAACTTTTGTGTTCACCCATTACCTCAATACTCAAATTTCTGGATCATATTATTGTTTATTATTTTATATTCTAGTTCTGGTTTCTTATCCCAGATTTAGTGATTTCTTCAGATTTTCTTTTATTTGGAAAAAAACTATATAATAATTGTGGGGGGGGGGATATTCTGATTTTTTGCACTTTTTAATTATAAAGTACATTCTTTAAAAAATTCTAATATAGATCCAACTCTTTCATTGTTTTGCTTGCAGTAAATTCTTGAGATCATATAACTTTTTCTTTTGGGTATTATTTATAAATATCTCATGAATCTTCTAATATTAGATTCATTTCTTAATATTTCTTTTTTTTTCTTTGAATAATATATATATATCCATTTTAAAACATCTTATATGTTCATGTATATTTGAGGTATAGTAGAAATTATTTCCAAATAATAAAAAATAAGAATGACACAACATTTAAGTAAAAAATTTATTTTATAATTTTAAAACAATTTGATATATTACAGTAAATATATTTTTTTAGAGTTATTGGAATAATGAGCAAACAGAAGACGTTAAAAATTGTAAATGTTTAGCATATTCTATCATGATTGTTAAAAATATTCTAGCAAAAAAAAATAAAATCAAAATAACAGCATAACTTAACATCATTGAAGTATATATATGGTTGAGTTTGCCATATTTTTTAAATATAACTATTTTTTTATATAAATAAGAAAATATTAAAAATTTATTAATTTATTATAATTTTGGCAAAAATAGTACTTTTAAAATTACAGTTTTTCAATTAGAAGGAAAAAATATTAACATTTTTGTCAAGCGTTGTTAGCCGTGAAGTCAGTGCAGTGGCCTTGCAAGCAAGCAGTTGGTTGCAGATAGTTGTTGCAGGTTCGCCTCCCAGCCAATGCTATGACATATGGAAAAAATAGATATATTAACATTTTAATGACTTTTCTCTATTTTAACCTTTATAGATGTAAACAAAAAAAAAAATACAATCTATAGAAAATAAGAAATAGCAGATATTGAAATCTTATAATTTTAAAAATATTATAAAGTTACATTTTAAATAGCATTGAGAACCATACTAAAATAGTGATATATATTAATCAGTAACAATTATTTTATAAACAAATGACAAACTTTACTAATACCTATATCAGTTTATATATAATTATGATAGTATGAGTATTTATATATATATATATATATAGAGAGAGAGAGAGAAATAGATAATTGAATATTCAATTGTTTGAATATGTATGCATAAATTTCTGTTCATGTGTGCAATGGTGATGTATGAGTGCACAAATATACATATTTCCAGCAGTTAATTATAATTGTTCCAATGCAGCTTTCACTTAGCTCAATCCTATCATAACTATCCATCAGCCCAAAAATCAGATCAACCTCTCTCACACATTTGCTGCATTTTTTGAAACACTCAGTTCACGTCTTTTTTTTTCCAAGTGAATAAGTCAAATATATCTCATATTGTAATTTTTTTTAAGTACATATACTCTATTATTATTTTTGTAGATATACTTAACTTCATATATATAATTTACATATTTCAAATGTCTATTTTATCACAATATCCTGAAACATGTGAAAAGGTATATATAAAGATAAAAGATCATATATATATATATATATATGTGTGTGTGTGGGTGTGTATTTTAAAGTATTCAGTAGACACACTTATGTATATAGTATAGCTACAGTATATATACACCCAAAAATAAGTAGTTGAATATCTAAACTATTATAGTATAAATGCTTATTTTTTCATGCACCCCTGCATACTTTTCTATTTATATGTGCAAGTGCATTGATACATATATGAGCATATATATATTTATAGATGCATATCATATGATAACAGATTAAGCTTAAATAAACCATATAATCTACTATTTGCTGCCAAAGCATGTCCAGGTATTTATGAAAATATTTTTTACAAATTTATATATATTTAGAATTATATAAATAAAATACAAATATATAGAAATGTAAATATATATTTCTTCAAAATATATATATATTTATTTAAAAATAAAAAATAGATGAATGAGAGCGCAGTTATGAGATTGTACAATTATAAACTTGAATAGAGTTTCAATTGTTGCACAGAAAAAAAACAAATACTGAAAAAGAAAACATGTGGCAACTCATAAATTTATTTATACATGAGAAATTCACTTTAATTTTATATTAATTATTAATGTTTTTGTTTAATATTCACAATGAGTTTAGCCATATTTAATAAGTAATAGATGATTATCACTAGTCATCTGGCTATGATATTAATGTATACTATATGTAATCATTACTTTCAATTGCTATTAAAACATTATACATAAAATGAAATATGTTGTGATATCAATTGCTATTAAAACATTATACATAAAATGAAATATGTTGTGATATAAATTGATTTCACTTAATCTACTAACAATGATTTTAAATGTCATAATATTTTACTACTTTACACTGATTTTAAAGCGACTATTTCAGAGTGTTCTTAAATATTAACAGTAATGAATCCTATAGAAAATTTATCCATAATATTATGTATGGTGTGAAGATATGTATGAAAAACCATAAATCTATGTCTTTTCATCTGAAATTATTTCTTCCTATTTGAAAAAGTAATCACAATATAAAGTTGAAATTTTAACAGAATCTACTCAAACATCAATGCAAAATTCATTTATACATAATTATTTATATTTTTAAAATCTAAAGTATAGACAAAAATAATTTACACTTTTTAAATATTATTAATATATTAATTTTAAAAAACTTGCTTATTGTTAGGTAATTTGCTTATATTATGATCAAGTGACATTCTAGAAAAAAAGTGGCAAAGCATATTAGTTCCTTCAGTTAACTATCCTGAGATTTTTCTGTCTTTTTCCTATTTCCTCAGTCAGGAATTGATCTAGAAATTTATACTTTTCAAGTGAAACAATCACTCATATGACTATGTTAAATTGTACAGGATAATTAAAAAATATCGGTATATTTTTTTTCTCCAAAATCTCTTATTTCAAGTTTAAGTTTAAAAACAATTGAGAAAATCACAAAAAACAAATTTGTATAATGTGTATGCATTTGTGTACATACATATATCTGAGAGATATTGATAAACCTGGTACAAGACTGAAAATTGCACTTATTTTAATCTTAATTTCATTTTTTATCTTAACTGAATAATGAACATTGTTTTCAATTAATGATAAGTATCTACTAATAGTTGGTAAATGAGTATCTAAATATTATTAGCTAAGGAACAAAGAGTTTAGATTGATATGGGTTGATCAAATGAGGTTAATGAAATGAATGTAAAATTTCCCCCCTGCCCTTCTGGACATTATAAATCCAACCATTTATTGTAATAATTTGAACCTTTGAGATTCATGAATGGAAAGGTCTCTTTAAAGAGTGACAGTGAAGAAGACATCACTTTGATAATTGTTGAATAGTGTAAATTTAAAAACATGATTTAATGTAGTAAATGAGGACAAGACTGGAACTGCAGGTCCTTGGATTAATTAGTTATGGAACTTGTGGCATTCAAACTTCTTATGAACTCTTGAGCAATAAAGCCGTTAACTTATTTAGGTAAGAACTTTTCCATCTTTGTTTAATTTCTACCAAAAAATATATAAATATCCATTTACTGATCAACAATTGGATGGTTAGCTGAGTTGGTAATGACCTGATTATCTGACATATCTTAAATTTTACTGTAGAACGTAAAAAATTTCCCAAGCATAATCATCTCTATCTTCCTTTTTCAAATGTTTCTTATACTTTTGTCTCTTTTATTTCTTATTATCTTTTCATAATAATGTATATCATCTACTTTTGTGCTCAGTGCTTTCATAATTCAAAAAGCTTTTTTTATAATCTAATGCTTATTATAATAAAAAAATTATATTATTTCTCCCTGCAATCAAATTTATATACACTTGTGTGTTTGTAAATTGCATGATACAGCATGCATGCCTAAATAAATGAATAGAATATAAACAATTTGTTGTCATGGTAATATCATAATTGCATAGAAAGATTTTGTGATCTAATTGCAATGTTTATTTAACAATAGATTGTTTATACAATGGAATATAATTTATATGTGATAGCCAATTAGTTGTTAGTATTTATATTTTTTATATGCAGTCATTGCATTGTCACTTTAATTCAAATTAATTTGAAACTCTTGCTATTTAGCTAATAATATTTCATTTACCAAACAATATGGAAAGGTTTAGTGGGCTACAGCTGTTATCTAAAGAAAATAAATTTAAGTCTTGATAAAAATTGCAAAACTGATTTGGACTGAACTTAAATTCCAGGTCATAATCATGACAAATGGATGTGCTAATCATTAGACTATGAACCCATTATTTTTTATATTATCTAAGAATGCAGTTTGTTTGTACTTAGATTAAATTCTCTTGTTTCTCTGTAAATTTGATTACTTAAACGTTTTTTGATAAAAAGCAATAGAACTTTGAACATAAGTGAAGATAATCTGATCTTGGTGACTAACTTCTTGATGCAACTGGTTTTATTTTTACTGTAACAGTTTTGAATTCAAATGAACTAATTACTTCTTTCAATTTTTTCTAGGTTTATTTTTTTATATGTATGTGGTCATGTTTAAATGGTCTATAAGTGGAATACTAAATTTTCTCATATATTACTTTTTTTTACAAAATTAATTTATTCAATTACATTAATAATTCAAATAGATGAAAAAAATAATCCAACATATAATTAAAATAAAATATTATTTTAACAAATCCATCCTTAATGGTGCTAAAATTGAGATATTAGAATAAACTACATCAGGGGTCCCCAACCTTTTTGCACTTAAGAGCACATTCTTTAATACCGGCCAGGTGGTGGGCACCATTTATTTTTTCAATGTAAATTTATAGTTGGATATTATTAATAATACACATAATGTACAAAAAAAATATTTATTTCAAAAATAAAATTTTAACATGTAATTAATGTTTATATTTTTACACTGTAAAAGTATAGTATGCCCTACAATTTGATTACAATATAATACAATAATTTATAAGAAATTTTAAAAATTAAATTTATTTGTATCAGATAAATAATTTTTTATCCAGTGCGGATAGCGGTGGGCACACGTAAAATGGTGCCCGCGGGCATAGAGTTGGGGACCCCTGAACTACATTAAGGGTGCACCAAACAATAAGTGAATTAGTATTGATAATGGTCAAGTATTATTGCTTAGTTAAAGTATTCATTTAATTATCTGCATTTGGGAAGAAAAATTGACATACATTCATAAAGATAAATATCTGAAATTGAAATAAATAAAAATATTGAATTTTTAAAAAGAAAATATGATCAGTTTATGCAGGAAAATTTTTAATGCACATCAGACATATTATCAACAGTTAGATCAATCTATAGTATAATATGCTAAACATCCATATTCCATACTAAAAGTATTAAATATGTGTTGGAAAAGTAAGGAAACAATAAAAATTGATTCAATATTATATCAGAATATGGAAATTAAATTGCAGCAGCTATTTGTTTTTAAAAAGAGATCTCATAATGTAATGGTTAGTGTATGCTATGCCAGTTTCAGGTCTGGACTAGATGAACCATGTAATTTTTTTTAGGTCATAAACAGGCTGAGGATTTTTCTTTCAAATAGATAGTCCATAATAAATGTATCTAGATATACAATAGATATCTGTGCTGATTATTAAAAAAAAAAATTGTAATATAATGCATCCCTCAATATTGATGAAAGACATACCATATCCTCTCGGGTTCTGAACCTATGACTATTTTTATTTTATTGTTTTTCCCAATAAAAATACATTAATAAACAAATGGCACATATTACAATATTTTGCATACACAACACTTTGAATATTTAATGATTTCCTTAAATTACCATCAGATTAGTCTTTCCTTCAAGATATGTATGTAAATATCCATATCTAGTTTTCACCAACTCAAATCAGTATTATTAAAAGAACTCATTTTAAAAGTATGATCTAGAGTACACCTGGAGGAAATAAGGCTTGTAGTTGAAATTGTCTCAAGATTTATTTTTCTTTCCCTGGAAAAAGTTTTGCGTTTGCTTTAGCTAAAGCCATGAAGCCTAGATTTCAATAAAAGCCAACAAGAAAGCATTTAAGGTCTATGACAGTGTTGGAAAAATTAAAATAATTAGCTGAAAAAATAAATGAATTGTGAAGATTATTAATGTCCACAAGTTCCTCTAAAAAGTTTTTGAGATTGTTTGTCAGTTTGGCTTTCAATGACTAAACAAAATCAGCATCTTATTAGAATGATTCTAAGTAAAATAAGAGATATATTAGGAGTGTTTAACTAGAATAATTTTCACATTGGCAAAAAATTGAAATTAGCTGTGCATTTGGGAAACATCATGAGTTAAAATTAATGGAAATGACATTATATAGCCAATTTAATTAAATGCAAACTTATGTCAGAAGGCTACAAGTAACACTTATTTCATTGTAATTATTTGATTAGATAGAACTAGCCAAAAAATATAGTATTTGATGTAAGGTGAGTGGTTGTATAGAGAATATAATAATAGGTTTAATACAACCAGTCTATGTAGAATTTAGTTTTGTTACTTTCAGAATAAAAAAATAACACTATAAATAAAGTCAATCACATGACAAGCACAATTATAAAATTCATTACATCACTTTTCTATCAAAAATATTTAGTCCCAATGGGTTTATGAAAACTATGATTTTCTTCTTATTTTAAATTCATAAAATAATAATAATATCTGCTTTTCCATCAGTAAACAATGAAATAATAGAGAACTGTTTTTTGATTCAATCTGTTTGACTTTCCAGATATATATTTGTTTTCAAAGCAGAAATCAATGACATATTTAACAATCACCAGAAAAAGAATTTTACAAACATTTGAAATATTTCCTAGACCAATTTAAAATTCCAAATGATTACAACAACTCACTTGAATTATGATCACTAAAGAGAAAGGAATTATCAACACTTTGTGTTTTGAACTATGCAAATTTTATTTGAACAAACAGTATAAATTCACAATTAGGAACATAATCAAATATATTCCATTTGTTAGGAGATTATTGTTATGGCAATTTTTTTTATTTTTATAATGTTTGCTGCTTTGATTGAGATTTTAACTAACTATTAATAATAAATTACCGGAGTTGTTGATTTCAGAGCTAGTATACTTGTATTTACTAAATCACTTTTTTAAAAATACAGCAAATGTTACAATAACTCAACTATTATTTAACTATATTCACTTGATAATTTTACTCTATATCATCATTCAAGAAAAGATATGAGCCGCAAATTGATAGATTAAGCTTATATAATTCCCTGGACTTATTTGGGAATGACTAACTTATCTCAATTTAAAAATAAAGTTAACCATATAAAATATTAATCAACAATATTAAAATTTTATACTGGGTTTTTTTAAAGACATCTTATAATATTAAGAGAATATATATATATATATATATATATATATATATATATATATTAACTGACTATTATGAAGTCACATTACTATTAAATTAGGTATGATTTTTGTATACTCATAACTGTTCAGAACAAATAATGTGATGTATACAACTTGTAATAACATTTCATAATCTTATATTTCCATTTATGTACAGAAAAATAATATTTAAAACTGAATGGGTTATATAAAGTTTATGATATTGAAAGCATAATTGCATATGGAGTTGTAATTTTAAGCAAGTTTTACAATGATATATTTTTCTTTTTTTATGTAATAATAATTGGATTTCCTTTAGCTTATCAATATATTTTAGTTTAAATTAATATTTTTTTAAAAAATGAAGATATGTTTTAGTTATACTTTACTGAAACCACAGTTTCTATGATCACACACAATATATCTATAATTTTGCGTCAACACTGATTATAGTAATTATATGATTTTCAACACTATTTTTCTTTAGTTTATTTACTATAGAATTAATGTGGGGACTTTTTTGCCCTAAATTCATCATTCTACCACTATGTTAAACTGCACCAGTATTCATTTCAATTTAGTTTTGAAGAGAAAAAATAATTACAAATTAACAATAAGCAAAGTTCTGGGAAGTTGAACAGAATACGATGCTACTATATTATTAGAAAGATAAAACTCACAAACAATAATGCAGGAAATAAAGCATTATCTTCCAAAGATAATCAATTCTTAGTAATAAATCATTATGAAATGCTAAT
This sequence comes from Epiperipatus broadwayi, assembly GCA_028023455.1. Taxonomy (NCBI): domain Eukaryota; kingdom Metazoa; phylum Onychophora; class Udeonychophora; order Euonychophora; family Peripatidae; genus Epiperipatus; species Epiperipatus broadwayi. The sequence continues at coordinate 3,908,405 of JAQFVV010012440.1, read as the reverse complement.
CAGAGATCAATGCTTTATAATGAAATGTGAATGCCATAATTAAAACTGAGTGGAAGCTAATACTAATGTTAATAAAGTGTTTGTGCATTTGGTCAAAAATTGTTTTGAAATCATCATGTCCAGTTTTCGGAAGATCATCATTTTAAATTTAAATAGACTTAGTGTTAATCAAATAGTGATTGAATACATGAAAAAATTCCTAATCAAAATAGATCAGTCATCTGGGGGAGAAAAAATTACAACATAAAAAATTAATAAATTTAAGGACACTTTTTCAGATATGTAGTAGGCTTTTATCATTGCCCAAATAAAAATTCTTTTTTTTTTAAAATTCAAACATATAACATAATCAATTATGTAATTAATACATTACAGATAATATATTGTAAATGAGAGCAATTAAGCACCCTTTATTAGCTCATTACTATCACAGTTTGTCTCAAGAGACTCAGTTTTAAGAAAATTCCCATCATCAATTGTGCCAAGCCCCAGCATCATTAAACACGAGAACAGGCTTGAATATTATTTAATTCATTTGCTTTATTTTGAAAAATGAATATTAAATTTAATACTCTTTATTATTAATACGCATATATATAATTATATACTGGCTACTATATAACATCCTCTAGCTTATTTAAACAAAGAGAGTACTTAAAGGGTATCAGTTACAAAATTAATTCTATAAATATATTTTTTATTGATATTTTAAATATATATATTACGAATGTCTAAAATGATCAGAATTCATGAGCCAAAATTATTATCTAGAAAATAATGGTTAAAGATAATCTAAGTCAATTATATGGTTTTGACACATTAACTATAAATGACAAATACAATAGTAATATGATGCAACTATGATGATGGTCAAGAAAATGTCACCTATATACTTTGACCTATGATATACCATTAATGCAAATATATAATACAAAAAAAATGTTTTTCCATAAGCGTGCATATTATTAGGTGACAATCAATTGTAAATTATTATAATGAGAAAATCAAATTTATAAAATATAGAATATCTAAGTGTCTCTAAAAATTAAAAGTTAGCTATGCTATAATAACTAATATTTTCTTTCTTTCTAGAGAGAGCTTTGTAAGCTATATTATTAGATCAATTAGTATCAATCAATTAAATCAGTGTTTCCCTACGCGTACCACTGGTGGTACACGAGTACCACTGGTGGTACACGAATTGCTGGTTGGTGGTACACGAAAAATAATCAATAATGGCGGACATAAAAAAAAAAATTAAATCATAAAAATATCATAGAAACGTTTTTTCCTATAATTCATAAAAATTATTTTAATTAATAATATTATACAGTAAAGTTGTTATTATGTACAGTCGATAACGATCTTTAATGTTAATGATAAAATTGAAAGTATGATTAAGAAATTAGATTTTTGGACCAGTAATATATATAAGTATCGAAAACAATCAACTGGAAGTATTCGAAACTCTACATATTTTTTTTGTTTAAAAATAAGATTAGTCTGTCTCAAGATATATGAGAAAATATAATACCACATTTAACAGGATTAAAATTGTCTTACATGGAATATTTTCCAAAACCCGAAAACACAAATGATAATTGGATTTCAAACCCCTTCTATGCAGAAAATTTAGAAAAATCTACATCATTACCAATAAAGGATAAAGAAAATTTAATAGAATTATCATGTGACAGAACTTTACAAGTAGAATTCAAATGACACAATCTAATTATTTTTTGGTTAAACATTAAAGAATATGAACAACTTTCTGAGAAAGCTCTTAAATTATTATTACCGTTTACTAGTATGGAATTAGTAGGAAGAGCTTTTTTATATATATATTTTTTTAAAAAATAAGTATCGAAACAGATTAAACGCAGCTGTAGACTTAAGGGTATACCTCGCATCTTTTGAACCAAATTTCAAAAAATTATGTTGTTCAAAATAAGCACAAAGATCGCATTAAATTTATTTTATAAAACTATTTGATTATGATAAGAAAATATATTAAATGGTTTTTTATAATTTTGTGTTTTTATTAAAACCATTTATTAGTAAATGAAATATGATAAAATAGTAGATAAATAATGAGTCGGATCAAGGCAAATCAATCTAAATTATTTAATTTGAAAGAATGTATCAGAAAAGGATCATACCCAGAAATTAGATTCTCATTAATTCTTGATCATCTATTGTGGATTACTAGATGTAAGCTAGTATTTAATCATCAAAATTTTAATCCTATTAACTTCATGCTGAACAATATAAAGAAAACAAGAACAAGAGATAGCCTGATAACCCCTGAGGTTATTTTTACCATGACTTGGGACATGCTGGATTTATCCTCTTCATGGTCCAACCAATAGCAAGATACTCCGAAAAAGAGAAAACAGACTCAAATTCGGGAAAACCAAATTAAGGAATGAGAAAACACTTTGAACAAAATATGTAACAAATAACCTTTAATGTAATAATGTAATCTTTAATAAATTATTTTGGAAAAAATGTGAAACTTTGAACAAACACATACATATAAATGTGTTACAGTGAGTTTATAATTTCAGTGAATTTATAACCTTGTGTGATGTTTAGGCGTGTTTCAATGTAATTTGTCTCATTATGAGATGTGAATACATACAAGGTCACCCTATAATATTTATAATGCAAGTAAAATAACACACTTGCAATAACAAATTTCACGAAATACAATCATTTTTATGAAGTGGTACAATTTAGCCTGATGTACTACCAAGTGGTACGTGAGCCAAAAAAGGTTGGGAAACACTGAATTAAATAATTATTTTTAATATTATTGAAAATGTTGAAAATTTTAGTCAACTTTAATGAAGCCCATAAAAAATAATTATCTGAAACATAATCAAAATCGTATTTTCAGCAAAAAATTGTTATACATAAATGTGAAACTTTATTTTAAAACAGATTATTATAAATTAAATTTGTTTAATAAACAATTTTTTTTGTTAAAAATGCAAAAATAAGCTGTTATAATGATTTTTTTTTTTTTTAATCTGACATAGTACTTTTAAATAAAATTACATTTACAAAACATGTCATGATATAATGTAAATCTTGCTTTTAATTAATATATTTTTTATTAATAATAAAAAAAAAGTATATGTAAACATTTATAAAATTGTCTTGAGATTGCTCATTATTATTCAAAACTTAATATTCAGGAGGACAAAAATAATTTGACATAAAATTTAATAAATGAAAAATATATAGAAACTTTTTTTTAAATAATAATCTAATAAAACCTTTCTAAAATTCACCAACAATAAAAAAATTTTTTTACCCATAATCCGTAACAATTTTTTATAGCGACTTCATTTTCCCATAATTCTTGGCAGCTTGTTAAACTTCCCAAACCATAAAAAAACAATAACAAAATGGTCTGTTTCCAAAATTTCCAGAATCATTATTTTATAGCATAAAAGCTAAGCAACCATTACATTAGTTTGGAATAATTAATAAAATTTGTGATTTAAAAAGATAGAGATTTAAAAAAAAAGGTGAAATTATCAGCAGTGCTTTCAGAATTAGTGTAATTATAGTTTAAATATTTTGTATAAGAGACCAGTTTTTCTCTTCAATCACACATTCAAACATTTCATTAATCCATAAATGTATCTAATTCTAAAGCATATGTTCAAAATACAACAGTAACAGGCTCCTTTTTTTAAATATATATATATTAGAAAAAAATTGCAAATATTATTAGACTTTCTTATGTCTATATATCTCTTTCAACAAATCTTTTGCTATGATAAATTTTGCATTATTTTAATACTATTTAAATGATTTAGTTTAAAATAATGTGAGGAAATATTTTCTTATATGCTGCAACAAATTTAAAGTCATCAGTTATTCACCAATGACAAATTTCAAATACCAATCCACACTATCTTTTCTAAACATTCATAGTCCCAATTCCGCAACATTCATATTACTTTCTTAACATCATCTTTTTTCTTGTTTTGTTTTCACATTTTATAGTCCTTAACAATGTACTTCTCAATTTTTTTTTAATCTATAAAAAGCAACACAGTTGTTTCCTTTTTATCTTTTTAATTGTATCAATAAATATTTATCCCCCCCCCCATTTTTAATAATTCTGTTTTGCTTCTAACTTTATCTAATTCATTCTTCTTGTTTTTATGCTAAACTTCTAACTATCCACATTTATACTTCATATAAACTACACTCTAAATGGAATATTTTGTAGTTTTATCCAGAAATTTTCCCAAAATGATTTATTATCCTTATTAAAAGACTATGTAATCATTGCTTTGTAATTGCTTTCTCAGTCACCACCCATTAGTTAATTTAAAAGCATTACCCACTCCATGACTTTTTAACAAATCACATTTAATCTTTTATAATTTCTCTACAATTTTATAATTTTACTTACATTTATTTTTATTATTACAATTGTTTTTAATACTTGCCATCAATTTATTATGTCATTTATGTTAATTTTATATACAATTTATCTCATCTGTTTTGAATAGAATTAGATATGGTTTAGATTCACAAGATGAAAAATAAAAAATTTAAAAATCTTTTCTAAATATTTTTGATAGTGTGAATCAAATTGTTTTGAAAATGAAATATTAAGATTACAAGAAAATTTTTTTTAGCAATATACTTATAAAATAAGAAGATATTTGTAAAATGAAATGTTTCATCTCATAAAAAATTAATTCAAGAAGAGATGTTATTTGTTTTCAGTTTAGGTAATATTAATTAAACATTTTAAGCTTTAGGAGAAGGACTTCAATATTTTTCTGATGTTATAAGAGTGTAACTTTAATAAATTTTAATCACTAAAATAATATGTATTTAATTTTTTTCATTCTTCCTATATAAATAATTTATAAATGTCACTTGCAAAACTTGTTTTAGTTTGAAATACATGCAATGATGATAAATGTAAAATGCTTCCATAGTCTTTTAGTGTTAAGGATCTCCAAATGTCCTAATAAGGTTTCATTCAACAAATTATAATAAATGAAACAATTGTAACAGTGCAGACAAAGTGTTAAACAAACCTTATGAAAGCTTAAACATAGTCCACTGCTATTAATTAAGAAGATGAATAGCTAGTATTTATTCACTCAATTTAACTCTTAATATAGAATTGAGTATATAAAAAAGATAACTTATTAAACATATTTTCCATTTACAAAATATGAAAATATATTTTTTTATTAAAATTTTTAATATCCATCATTGTTAATGAAACAACTATTTTAAGTAAAAATATTTTAATTTTTAATTCTCATCATTATTTTTGAATTTATTTCTATTTTTTATGATATAATTATACAATAATCTAATTCATTTGAAAAATGTGCATTCTCAAAAAAAAAAAAAGGATAACTAGCAATGAGATGAATGAATTCCATAATCGCAATAAATAATATCCCATTGAGAAACTTGTAAAACCATTATATACTATTTATATAATTTCTAAAAATGAACATAGCATATATACAATTAATAATAATAACTATCACATATATCATTATCATTAGCAGCCTTTCATAAATGAGTATGGTTATTCTAACTCCAGATTGGGTGGAAAACATACATAGAAAGAAGAACAAAAGTAATTAGGAAATCATAATTATACCCAATATTTATATATAGTGGTGAGTAATTATGAAACCCAAAAATATTATATTGAAAAACATAATTTTTATTCAAAATATTTTTGAGATATTCAAAGAAAATATATGTAATATAAATTTATTCTCATAATAAATAGTGTTGCCATACCAATGGTTAATAGCTGTGATCATGTCTGTTGCAGACATGCTTTTCAAACTTCATCCCCAATATGTTTTATTCAATGCAATTGTTCAAATCAGTATTCCTAATTTTGATTGCTATATATATATATTATTAAAAGCCAGTCAACACTTACATAATCTCAATATCAATAACAATCAACAATTTCAAACCATAGTCAAGGTAACCTCCTTTTAACAATATATATATATATAGGGAGAGAGAGAGAGATAGAATAAACAGCTTTAAGAAGATGTTTTCAGTTTTTTTTTGTTTGAATGAGCATCTATGAAATCACTTCTATTCAATTATGAAAGTATTTCCACACAATATAATAAAGGTCGGTTTTGGTAATCAATTCTATGACATTTTTAAGAATGTGATTAATCCATCTCTGATATCCAATTTTAATTATCAACAGAATAACAATGACTCTACAACATTTTCACACACACATATTTATTCTGAAAGACAAAAATTATAACTATTCAAGTTATGCTTTGTGACTATGGATTTGAAGTTTAATCAGTGAAGGATAGAAAAATGTTAATACCTCTGAACTCTCATAATAATATAAATTCCCAAAAAAAACCAAACATATCCTGTCATATCAAATCAAAAAATGATTAGAATAAAATGATCTTATTTTTGTTATACTTCATTTTGAGAAGACATATTTCAAAAAAGCATGATAAAAAAGAAGTGAACAAATATAAAAAAGAGAGAGATTATCGTTATAATGTTAAAGTTCCATGGATATTGAAAGTCTGAAAAATGATATATCATAAATGTCATTTATAAAGATCACTTAGAATCAACATTGATTAAATTGTGTTTAATCTAATTTAAATATATTTTTAAAAGTGAAATAATTCATTAATTTTTTGTTTTATTGACAATAACTGTTGATAAAAAATATCATGTACATACAATGGACTTATTTAAAATATATATATTGTGCCAACTGAAATTTGGTGTAAATTCAGTATGTGATGGAATGTCAAATATAATTTTTATTTTTAGCTGATTTTTAACAGTGTATTAGTTCAAGAATGGTATAATAGGTTGCTATGACAATAAAATAGTAAAGCAAGAAATGTATTATTATTATTGCAACATAAAATTATAAATTAATTTTATTCATTTAAAATACATAAATAATAAAGTTTACAGCTTTTTAATAAAATCATTATATTTTTAATATGTATTTTGGTTATTGCATTCATGAATAATAGATTATAAACAATATACATGAATATTTAATGTCTTAAATGTATTTCTTGTTATGTTTATGTGATATGTCTAATGATTATAATTTTTTTTTCATTTTATTATTATTGTTGTAAAAGTAATTTTAAATACGAAACCCAGGAAACAGAGTTATAAAAGAGTGTTACCTTGGATTTAATGATGTCAATTATACAAGATTATAAAAAAGACTGAATGATTTCAACTCTTTTTCTGACATTTGACTTTCATATATGCAGACCTAAGATCTTTCATATAATTTTTTTAAATTTATTTTAAAAGTGTTTACTTATTAACCATAAAAAATGATGGGATAAAAAGGATATTTGTCCAGTAGAACTGGACAGGATTACCAAAATTTGTTAAAGGAATGAGAAGGTAAATTCATACCACTCAAAATCATCTTAATGTTTCTTTACTAAAAACAAATATCATGTGAACAAAATATTTTAATAATGGTATATAAAAGCTAATAACATAATATTATATATAAGAATTGTTTTCATGTGCAGATATAATTCTATAATGTAGATGCGTCTGAATATCTGTACAACATACTATCATAGATGGAGAGCAGCATCTGTTTGTTCATGGTGTGATTATAGTGTTAAATACTTGCATAACAAAGGACAAAATCTAATACTTGAAAAATACTGGAATTAACAAAATATACATTATTTTGGATAATGGCTTATGATATTTTTACTTGGATTAGACATTAGTCTAATCATTAAATGATAACTTAAAGAATAGATATTGGAACTATTGTTTATTTTAGAATACTATACAGGAGGACAGTGATTAGAACCAGATTATATATTAAGATATATATATATATTTTAATGTATTTAAGTGTATAATCTTTAAATATAATTGATTGCTATATCTTAAGTTATATAAATGTTTGTTTTTTATATATGTGAAATAAAAGGAAGTTAAAAATTAATTTAGATTTACATTTATAGATTGAATTTTAACAAGTAAAACTTTGATATAAAATATTATTCTCTTATCCATTAATGATAAATTATTTTTAAATATGCATCTGATAAGTATCAAAAATCTAAAAGAACTATATTGTAGCAATTATTTATTGGTATTTTATTTGAAAAGTAAAGTGCATGAATAAGTAAACTCATGATTATTATATTGTATTTCAATTATTTTATTATGAAGCTGAGAAAAAAAAAGTCGCTAACTTCTTTGTATTTCAAAGAGTGTATATGTGTCACAACATTTTCTGTTTCACATAAATATATATTATATATTAAGCATTACATAGATGAATTTTAATGTATAAACACCTATTTTATTAATATTAATTTCAATGGAGTTGATGTACCATAATATTTTATTATAATATATGTTAGAATGTTTATTATATATTTGTCTTTATATATTGCAAGGGTTATTTACAATCCTATTAACATAAATTATCCAAATGTAACATCAAAACATAAAAAAATAAAAAAACAATACAAATGTAAGTTTATAATTAGTAAGCTTATTATTTTTGATATATATATATATATGTATACCTAAATTAACCCAAGCCTTAAAATCTCAAGTTAGAGGAACAGCTATTTAAATAGTTATTAATGAAATTAATAACTGTAAAATGATTATTTTATTATTCACATATATATATAATTGTTCATACTAATTGAATTTTATTAACCAAGACGTAGACATGGAGACTAACTCAGATCTATGTTATATCTTAGCAACTAAAACAAAAGAAATAGAATTTAGAACCCAATTATAAATTATAATTATTTTAACAACAGGAAAATATAAAATCATGAAAAACAAATATTATATATGCTACCGGAAGTCGATTCCAGTATAAAAACCAAACCAAATTTTTAATAATTTAATCCAATCTTTTGCTAAGGAATTAACTACTATACTTGTTTGTTTTGATATGTTTGAAATACAAATATATCTAAAGAAGATGGATTAATAACTCTAAAGAATTTTCTTTGAAATAGAAATTTCATTTTAAAAGAACTCTAGATTCACTCATTAAAAGAAGTAGATAAATTATTCCTGAAAAAGGAGTAGATAAATTATTCCTGAATTTCATCATTTATATTTTTAAAATGTAATTATCTGCATATTTTCATTTATTAATAATAGAAATTTAGAAGATCATTCTAAATTGAAGTTTTAATGAAGAAAAATTTCTTTAAAACATTTATTCAAATTGAAATTAAATATTTTAAGAAGACAGAAATTATTGAAAATGCATAGTGGATAAATATCACTTGATAAAATGCTGATGTTTTAACCAAAGAATGTAATTATATTTCCTACATTTAATGCCTAAAATATATCTGTATTTTATCAATATAATTTTCAGTGAGAAGTTAATTGGTAGCGAAGAACTCTGGAAAAGAAGATGCCAACTACATACAACATAAGGAATCCTAAACAACAGAATATCTTGGCTTCTGTGGTGATTGATGAACAAAGAACATGGAACTTTATTTTTAAAGAACATTCTTCACCTCATCATGGAAGGGTATATGATATCATGGAAGGGAATGTGATAATACTATCCAATTCAACATCTTAGATTATATTCGTGTGCTATATACTTTTGACATCTAAATTTTATCTCTTTAGTTCTCAAAAATCATTTATGCTGGGAATACTCCATTCAAGAAAATTATTTGGATGAAGAGAAGTTGGAGATCAATACATTGAACTTTTTTTTATTAATAAAATTTAGGTCTTCTATTTTAAAAAAGCGATATTGACTGAGGTACATTTAAGACTAACTCAATCTGGAGGTAAGAGTTTGTTATTCTACAAATTGAATCTATACATGACAGAACAGAATTTTGTTTATTACTAATTTTAATTAACATAGCAATATTTGTTATAATTTTTGTGTGAAAGATCAACCTCTTTGCATGAAATTTCTTTATTTTATAATATGACTATACATGGAGGGATTTATTTATAACACTAATATTACTTTACAAGAATCTTATAATGTGAATCATTTTTGATGCACATAATTTTGAACTAATACTTACTTACTTAGTTAATTATATTATAATTTTGAAATTTTAAATTTTTACTTATTGTTTTATAAATTATTAAAATGTATTTGTATCACAATGTATATTTCTATTATGGGAATATGGGGGTAATAATTAACCTAATGCTGTAAATAATAGAAATATATGCAAGCACGTGTTATAATAAAATGTTTATTTTTTTTGTTACATAACAATATTTTCATATTATTACTCATTAATAAACATGCCAAAGTTGATTTTTAAATTCAAGGAAGTCTTTTATTTATTTGATTTATTTAGTTATTTTACTAAACAAATTATATCATATCAAATTAATATATTAGCATATTAAATAAGTTAATTTCAGAATAATTTATCAAAATAATTTCTACTATGGGATATCGATAATGCCTGAAGAGAATTAAACGCAATATCTGCCCCGAGTTCGAATTTCGACCATAACGAAACCATCAATCTAGGTTGCATGGGTATCAAATGATTTGATTTAAAATTATCTTATTTAATATGGATTCAATTTTTGATTATAATTACATCATTTCATCCATGGCATCCTATACAAAGACCCTACGTCTGACTATTGATAGAAGTTACCACCTCGATTCCTGAAAAGGACCATACCGTTACAATATATATATATTAATAATTTTAAATTAATTTAAAACAAATAAACTTGCTTTAGTTGTCATTCAGTTTATAATGCAAACCTATTGGCTAATAATATTTGACATATAGTAGTCATGTAATGACTTACACCATGTAGTTTATAACAAATATTCATCAGATAGTCCAGGGATTGAGTAATTGGATTAGTAAGTGGATGTATAATTACATACTATTTTCTTTATGGTAAATCTAATATATTATCATTTAAATCAAGTACACACTTTTACATAGTAATAAATTAATTAATTTGGTATTGCTAAATATTTAATAAGTAATTAGAAGATTATTATAATTATTTTGTTAATTATATGTAATAGTTATTTTGGATAAAATTTTATATCTGAGATAGTTGATATATTATAAAGCACAAATATATTAATTGTTTAAAATAAATAAAGGCAATTATAATTGGATGCCTGCATTTTCTTGTAAACTATTATTTATTGAGTAAATATTATAGCAATTTAGTATTTAGTTATAAAGTTAATAATCTTGTTTTATAACAAAATTGAGAATAGTATATATTGAAATTGGTATTTGAATCCAATTAAATAGAATGATTTACTTTGATTAAATTTAAAGCTCACTGATATAGATCATAAATTTAATTTAAATACTAAGCTTTTATGTTAACATTTGATTATAATAGATTATTAGTAATATAAGAGATATTAGGGTAATTATAATTTAAAGTTTAATAACTTAGCTTTATTGGTTTGAAGGATAATCCATTGTGATTTGTTAATAGTATTTGTATAAGTGTCAAATAAGAATTTTTCATGTAGTTCATTCATGTCATCATGATTGGGTATCATAAGCTTTAAGGTTATTTATAGGGTTGAATTTATTCTATATTACTATAAACTGATGAAAGAGATGAGATATACTAGATTAAGCAATCTTATGTATTGTATTTTACTATAATTTAGTATTAGGATATTTTATTTTTATTATAATTTGATGTTCTGAATTTATAGAGGTTTAAAGAGAAAAATTTATACATTTTGTTAAAAAAAGATTAATATATATAAATCTGTAGATTAATAAAGCCTTTTATTATCATTAAGTCTTTCATTCCATTACAATTGATTTATCTAATAAGGACTTATTACTGTTTTTGATATATTATTGCTTTGTTAATATTGCCTTTATTATCATTTTCATTTTATTTAGTTATAATTAATGATCAACTATTGGATCATGCTTTACTTTGCTACAACTAGTAGTTAGATTAAAGTTTTAATTTCTTATTTTTATCACTTTCATTTTATTACAAATAGCTTCTAAATTCATAGAGTATATTAAGATCATTATTTTTATCCATTCATAAATCATTTTATACAGTTACAAATAGTGTTTAACATTTAGGATAGGTTTATTTCACTATGAACTGTGTTTCAATTCATGAGAAAAAGTAAAATTTATCTTCCTCATCTATAAAATAGTATTGTTCCATTATTGTTGTCTTCATTTTCAATCTGTTATAAATGACAATCAACAGTTGGGCTATAGTTTTATTCTATTATAAATGTCATTGCAATTTGTGGGGTGTTATTAAACCTGGACCATTCTTTCATGGTTCATTTTTATTGTTACAATGCGACCCAAGTCTGTGGGGCTATTAAATAAAAGCTTAGCATCATTTTTATTCTATTCAATATAGAAAATGAAAGAAATATCAATATTAATTTGGTGTAGATATATTGATATAACTTTATGCTAAAAACTCAAGAAATATATTATTGTTAAATCACAATTTAAAATTTACAACTGCTTCCCTTTTCCTGATTATAACTATACTATATAAATTTATAAAAATGATGATTAATCACTATCTCACAACATTTTTTTTACATTAGGTAGAGACCTGAAATCTTTTTTCATTACAAAATTAATTTAAGAACGAATTGAGTTTCAAGTTCACTTAAATGATATTATAATATATATATATAAATTTTTAAAATACTTATTAAGGAAAACAAAATGTTGGACTAGTCATATGCAAAGTTAATAGATACTTTCTTTCCAAGTATTTATATAACAAATGGAAAGAGGTGGAAAAAAGAGAATAGATAAGTTAGTTCCAAAAACAATAATTAAAATTATAAGTAAATGAGCATTTATTTTTATATAACGCTATGCATACAATTGTATACATTCAAAGATCAGCCTTTCAAGCTAATTGTGCATGCGTCTTCTGCGAGTATTAAATAATAAATGAATACTTCACTCTACAATACAAGATATAGTATTTATGCAGGAATAAAAGGATTCTATCTTGTATTGTAGAGTGAAGTATTCATTTATTATTTAACACTCGCAGAAGACGCATGCACAATTAGCTTGAAAGGCTGATCTTTGAATGTAAATAATTAAAATTGTGGAAAAAGAATATGAGTTTAAAAAAATAGTTTGGACTTATATAAAAACAAAAATTATAGAAATATGAAAAAATATATGATAACTCGGAAGAAGTTTATGGTTTTTGTGGTGCAAGAAAAGATGATTTAAATACTAGAGGGGAAAAAGAAAAAAAAATGGAATAAGGTTTGGATTATAAATAGAAAAAGAGAGTATTTAACATTTAGTTTTGGAATATAGGATGTTAATAGAGAATCAGGATAAATTATATGGAGATTGGAATAAATTAAAAACAGAGAGAGAGAGTAAAATAGATAAAGATTTTATAATTTTTTTTTTTTGTTTAGGACTTTATAATGAAAATGGGGACTATGAGAGCAGGATAATAAAACTATTGAAACAGTTTTTTTTATTTTTTATTAGCATAGGAGTTTGGAGAGAGATACTGTTTTTTGAGCATACAGCTTATGCTCAGAAATTTCTGGTTTGTTTAAAGTGAAGCCAATTTCTCCATATCACATATATGTACTTTTAAATCCAATTTTCATTAATAATATCAAATAAATACACAAATATGCAGAAGTATTAAATTCCTTTATAATATTTTTATAGTCCTAAATTATTAGTGAAGAGAAAGATTATATAATTACACAAAAGTTCTATGGATAAAGAAATTATGTGAGTGATGAACAAACAAAAAGGAAAATGATTTTTAAATGAAACAACAAACTTAATATAATAAGTAGTAATAAATTATTTAAGTGCAAGAGAATTATAACTATTATTGATTCCTGGTAATCATATGAATTTTATTCTGCTTATTTATAAAACTTTCACTGTAGTAGTAGATGGGAGTAGTTCTATGTAATGTGAGATATTTTATTGATGACTTAATTATCTCTCATCATCATCATCATTCTAAGTCACTGTTGCCTAATGAAGATGTTATTAATATGACATTAAAAAAAAAAGTAAAGCAAACAGAAGAAGGCAAGATAAAGTAGGAAAAAAGACAAAGAGGTAACGAAAAAAGATTAAGACCTTGATACTTAAATTGAATGAATCTGTACAGAAATATATTAATGAACTGGAAAAAGATAAAGATAGAACTTTTAATATGCCTAGCTAAAATAAATTTCATTATAGATAAATGTTTAGAAAAACGTCACTAGGAATGCCATATACAAAAAAAGAATAAATGGGTAATATATATGGCTTTATATACTTTAATGAATAAAAATATTTATAATAATTTAAAAAGAATATTACAAATTTTTTAAAAAGTGAAAAAAACAAATAATGATTTTTGACACTGAAAAGAAACGATTGATAGAACCATAGAAAAAAAAAATTATGACAAACAAGGATATTATGAAATAAATGTGTTGAATGTAGGGAAACCAAAAAAGTTCATAAAAAAATAATACTAAAGATAGAAATGGTGTAACATGACTTCAGAAACCATAAATCATTTTACATGTGCTGTCATACACTGTATATAATAATGTATATTTAAAAGACAACAACAAAATAGCATTTTACATTTAAAAATATGTCTTCAGAAAGTCTTAAAATATAATTTATTTATTTATTAAAAATTACTTCTAGAATATTTTTTTACTTAAATTAATAAGACAATGTTTTTTTATAACAATCAAAAAAAGTCTTTATTATATTTTTTTAAAAATAAACAAAAACATTGTAATTGTCAGCATAAATGTCTAATTTTGAGTATTTTCAGTTAACAGACATATTCCTGTTACATATATCTTTTCCTACAATTTTATCAATTATTCTCTCCATTCTAATGTTATATATTCCCAAATCAACAATTTTTTTTTCCTCCTAGTACATTCCTATTGCCAATATCATCCCACATATTCATTCTTATTTGTTTTCAAATGACCTGATCTAACCTTATAAAATAAAGTATAATATTCAATCTGTTGCAAATAATTAAATCATCAATGGTTTTTAAGGTATCTAAACTTAGTTTTCCCATTGATGATTTAATTATTTACTATTCATTTATCTTCTGTTAAAGCCAATTTCTCAAGCCATTATCCCCAAATTTTCCTGTTATTGTAACATTTCAAATTTTTTATCTATATACTTCATACCTAAGTAAACAAATAAATATTGAAGCATCATTTTTCTTTATAACAGTTTAGAATAAACTGATCTTTTTTTTTTTTTTTTTTTGGAAAATCATCATCTCTTATTGGAATAACAATTATTAGAAATTGATATGATATGTTATAAAATGATTTCTTCTTAAATGAAGTCAAAAATTTCTGCACATGGGATATATGCCCAGAAACCCTGTTAGGCAAGTTGAGCATTCCCTTCCTTAAAACCCTTAGATATCACAATACTCTTTATTACCAATTACTTTTTAAGTCTTGTTTCATTTCTTTTTTTAACATTCACCTCATTTTAATTAAAACTATTACATTATTTCCATTAATTTATTATTATATTCTCCAATTTCATTATAAAGATTTAAACAGTAATCATAAAATCTCTACCCCTTTCACTACCTTTACCTATGAATTTTTTCTACTCACCAAACAATTTATTCTGATCTACTTTCAATATCTTACATACCAAAAATAAATGTTCAATATCAAATCCAAGTCTTTATTTCAGGATCTTTTGCCATGTAAATGGTTTTGCCTATTCATACACTCAGAAAAACTCAAAATAAGATATGACATACATACATATATATAGAACAATATTTACAGATAAAATAATTTATTTGAATTTTCTACATGATAGTTCAGCTTCTATAAAGATTATTGCTAAGTGAGTTTTTGCAATGATACATTATAAAAAAATATGGCAGTGAATTCTTATATGCCAATAGATTTATTAAAAATACTTCTGCTGTCAATTACAATATTATTTTAACATTCTGTAAATAAAATAAAAGTGCTTTCTTAACAAAGAAAAAAATCAATAAATTATATATATAAAGATTTTTTACTTTTTTTAAAATTATTTTGTGGTATTTTATCAATGACAAAATATACATTATTTAATTTTGTCTACCAACAAAGACTTTCAAATATGAGTTGTCTATGAAAGTAAATACTCTAAGGAATTTGAAGAGGAATCTTACAACTGATCAGTCATGAGATAATTGTGACTGCTGACTTTGTACTAACTCAAATTTTCTACCGCTATATTTTTTGCTTACATATTTCTACTCAAAAAAAGTTGTGAAAAATCATCAAAAGACTAACTCCTTTTTATGTTAAATTTTAATCACCCTCCTGTAATGAACTCTTTTATAAATTTTATGAACATTTCCATGCTATGAAATAGTGTCATTTATGGTGAACATCAATTAATAATATTAATTTCTTCAAAATAATGCAATGGTTGCACATTCTTAGCAATAACTAACTTTACAATATACATATGATCAACATATTAAATCTATACCTCTTTTCAGGTGAATTAATCAAGGTATTTAAAAATGTCCATTGTTATAGTTGTTCACAGGACAACTAAAATGCATAAAAAAAAAAAAAAAACTTTGAGGAGTTTTTTAAAAACTGAGGTAGAATCTTCTGCTATAAGGAATCAAATAACAGCTTCGATTGTTCCTGAAAAAGAAAAAAAAACCTATGAATATGAAATGTTATTCATTCTTTAATAAACTTTAATAATTTTGTTTCTATGACAATTGTTTTAAAGTTGTTTGTAGTTATTAACAAACATTGGCCTGAAGAGTAATTAGTTTCCACCATATATTTGCTAATATCTGGAATAAAATATGTATTAAATGTTCTGTATAGTATTATGGGATTCTTAGAAATTTAGTAAATTCTAGTTCACTAAAGTACTGATTGATTGGAGAATAATTTACCTAATTAAAACAAATCTCTTGAGCTATTTTAATAATTATCCAACTATGTTTTTAGATAGCTCTTATAATAATAACATATTATATACTGTATATTATAGGTTTATAAATTATTCACTAGTATAGAGTGAATAACTTTGGTTACCTTATACATATATAATTTAATATTTATATATATTCATAAAATAAATGTGATGATAAATTATCGATATTTCACTTATCTTTCATAGTAGCAAATATCAAAATCAATATTTAAATATAACTGTAATGATTTGTTGTTGTTTTTTTGCAATATAGTTTGGTGCTTCAAAAATTGGCAAGTAAAATTTTTATTATTTATCATATATATATATATTATTTGACAGAATGAAAATAAATATGTAAGTAATACAAAATTAAAATACATATTTTTTTAATAAACATTATAAACTTCCCTCACATCTGTAATTTTCAAAACCGTTATCCACGATTGAAAAATATTAAATAAATTGTAAAAAAAAAAAACATTAGAAATTAGCAAAAAAAAGTATTATTAATTTTCTACATTTTAATTTTTTGTTTATGCAGCATATATAGTAGTATACATACTTGGATATGTATAACTGCTTGAGATAAAAAATAAAATAGGACTCACTATTATTTATGAATTCTGTTTTCCATGATATAATTTGAAATCAATATTGCAGATAAGAGGAGATTACTGCATATAAATAACAAATTTAAACTATAGTTTATCAAAAATAAAAAAAAGCTGTTAAGAAAGAGTTTACTTTTAATTGAAGAGAGAGACTTTATTTTCTCACTGAGGCAACAAAAACCCAAGCAGATCAAATTTCTAGTGTTTAAACTATATACTGCATCATCGCAAATATTATTACTATGACCAACAACTTCTGAATTTGTAATCCAGAAAATACCGTCAGCCATTTTTCCTTCTCAGAAATCTGATAATTTCTGAATTATATATTTATTGTTGTAAATTACTTTAAAATATCTTCTATTATAAAATGATTAATTCATTAACATCTCATATAACTTAATGTTAATATATATATAGAGAGGGAGAGACTTTTTAAAACTATTTTTTTTTAGTTGTGTATTTTTTAAGTTTTAGCATATTTAGAAATATTAATTAGCTTAAGTATAACTTACCTTCAGAATTAATAACAATGTATCAATAACATGAATAATATGTGGTGGTCCAAATCCATGTGTTGCATTAATATAATTCTGGGGATTCACCAAATCAAATGCTTTTTTAACTGTTTCTAAAGCTTTTCTTAAACAAAATAAAAATATAAATACAAATCAACAACAACAACAAAAACATTTTTAAAATTAAAGATGATTATTTTATAATAATTATTCAATAATGAAAAGCAGTAATAAAACCTATGAATAACTAATATTCTATAAATTAGAATTTTATATTTAAAATAAAAATATGGTATTGATAAATGTATATTACAAGCAAATAATTTACTAAATATTGAGTATGGCTCTTGATTTTGAGATCAGAAATTTATATCAACTGAGAGTTTAACATTCATATATATATATTGCAAGCAACCAAAAAATATTATTCCTAAAACATATCTAATACATGCTACAATTATTTTATAAATAAAATAATAAAAATTTACACAAATTAAAAAACAAAAAAATATTGGTATTGCTCTAGTTGACTATCTTCATTTCCATTTTCTCTTTAATTTACTATATAACACTACTTTGACATCATTAAAGAATACTGGGATAACTAATTGATCAATTGAAGTTTTTTATTTAGAAAAATAGTGATTTATCATAATTTATAAATTGAACAATTCAAAACAAAGCAAAACTCTGTTTAGTAATTTATAAATTCAAAATGTAATCTAAAACTTCTTACTTTCCATTGATACTTCTTTCCATTGACAGATATTTTTTTGGTGAACTTTAAGTAGTATTTGTCTTTTCAATTTCTTATTTGGTTTTTAGAAAATGGGAGAGAGAAGAAGAAAGAGGGAGAGGAAGGTCAATTCTAAGTTTTTAATGTTTCTTTATATTTCTCATCATTGTAATACTACTTGATGTTGACTTACTAAATTAATTGATGTAGCATTTCAAAAAACCTTTTGATTTGTAACTGATTGATTTGTTTTGGAAATTTTATTATGTTGACTTTAAAAAAAAAAAAATTTTTTTTGCTTTCTTATTGGAATTTTTAAAAAGTGAGGGTGTGTGTGAATTATGTTGTGGAATTTGATGAAAACAATAATTGGCAACTACATTCAATACAGAGTACAAATCAAATCAAACACTCCAAATAAAAAATGCATTGGCTGGCTTTGAAGCAACAACAAATTAACCAAAAAAAAACAAGCTTAACATCAAAGCTTTTTTATTGGTTTGGATTCCAACTACCCATCTGACCCTTGTTTACTTTTTGGCTTCATACAAAATCAAAAGCATAGTAGCGACTTTCATTTTGAATAATTTATTGGCAGCATGCATGTATAATGCAAAATCATACTAAATTTACTTTCTCCATAGATAAGCTGAGATTGTCCCTAAATAAAAAATGTAAGGATTTTTATTATTATTTTTTGTTTTTAATTTAAAACTAAAAAGTAATAGTAATACAACAATTTAAATAAACATCACTTGTAAGTCTAATGTTTCCAGATGGTTTCCAAATAAAAATATTTTAAATAAACAATATGATCAATGCAGAACAAAAAGTTTATTTTTAAATTAATTTCCAACAAGTATTTCTTGTAACATGCAGTGGGTGGAAAAATGTTGTTTCCTTTTTTTAATTTTTTTTTATTCTAGATTTTAGGTACACATTACATTTATAAATTAAATCATAGTAGTATTACTAAGTCCAGACCATAGTTCTCTACTCCCACCCCCTCTCTCTTCTTCCCTCACTTTTAAAAAGAAGAAATTTAAAAATTCATATAGACAAAAGAAGAATAGAAATGTCCAAACCAAGTTTTTTTTCAATTACAAATAAGAAAAAGTTGTTTCAAATTTATTTACATTTTATAAATCAATATTAATTATGTAGGTAGTATTATGAGAAATGAACCTGAAAACTTACTACATTTTTTGGTTTCCCCTGATCTCTCTTTCACTCTTCTATCCCCCTCTTTTCAAAACCCGATAAAATGAAAAGAGAAATAAAAGTTTGCCAAAAAAAGACCTGTCAAGGACAACTAACACTAAGAGGTTTTAGATTTCACGGTGAATTTATAAATTAAGTTATAGTAAAATTATTATTACAAATCATCATTTTTATAAAGAATCTTCAAGTGATTGATTAGTTATTCCAGTATTATTTTATGACATCAAAGCAGTGTTAATCAAAATGTACCTTAGCCGACTAGATTGATACCAAAATATTAAATTAAATCTTAAACACCAAGTATGAATAAATTGTTTAAAACTGTTTTTTTACAAAGATGACTTTATATTATTGTTTTGTTAAGCACTAGACAAAATAGAGTAATATGATTAAAAATAAACATTTGGCATAATCATTAATAGTTTGTCATTGGTCATATCACAATTGTCTAATATAAATTTATTCTAGCACCATAATGTTTAACTCATTACATCATTAACATGCATAAATTTACCATTAAGATGTATAAATAATAAAGAATATAAATCAGGGGTCCCCAACCTTTTTGCACTTAAGAGCACATTCTATAATACCAGCCAGGTGGCGGACACCATTTATTTTTTCAATGTAAATTTATAGTTGGATATTGTTAATAATACACGTAATGTACAAAAAAATATTTATTTCAAAAATAAAATTTTAACATATAATTAACGTTTATATTTTTATGCTGTAAAAGTATAATATGCCCTACAATTTGATTATAATATAACACAATAATTTATAAGAAATTTTAAAAATTAAATTTATTTGTATCAGATAAATAATTTTTTATCATGTTCAGATAGCGGCGAGCACACGTGAAATGGTCTGCGGGCACCGTAGTGCCCGCGGGCATAGGGTTGGGGACCCCTGATATAAATCATATAATCTAATTGAACTATTAAAAAAATAATTATGATCACTAGATCACAATGCTCTCACTTTTATTCTAATTTTGGGGGAAAAAAATCTACCCAGGCAGCTATTATATTTTAATTTCAATATCAAAGGTACATATTACTACTCTGCATCATAGTAAACTACTGCATTATGAAAATAATAATAATTTTTTTTTACTGATAAACAGAATGCATGATTGTTCATGAAAACATTTATTAACAGTTGTGTATTACATTAACTCAGAAAACAAAGAAATTGTTTATAGCTGAATGATAAATAGAAGACTGTATTTATAAATCTTAGTATATTTATAAAAAGATTATATATATATATACACATTAAATTACATACTAATATATGAAAAATCATAACTTTTTAATCATTTCTTATTTTACATGTATTAGTCAATATCAAAAATAATATAATAGTTTAAATGGATATATACTCATACAATCAATAAATATTTCAAGATGCTAAATTTTTGAAATTCTCACATAAAAAGTTATTTGGAATGTTTATTTTAAATCTAAATTTTTTGTTAACCTTGATACACTAATAGTTTTAATAAACCAATTTATTATTAATAAGTAATAAGGTAAAATATTTGTATCAAATTTTTTAAAAGAACGAGAATATATTTTGTATGTAGTAAGTTTTGTCGATGACCTAACAAGATTAAAAGATTATAAAATTAAATATATATATATATTAAAATGAAGATTTTCAAAATCTAAAAATAAGATTTTTTTTGATTTTTCCATATATGCAGATGTCTATTATTATTACATAAGAATTTCTGAAGTACCTCACCATCCTTTTGATTATTTAGATGATAGTTGATGAAATTTGGCTGAAATAACTACTGTAAGAATAACCATTCTCATACTTTGGAAAAAAACTGAAAATTTTATTCATAAACATGTATAATTACATATATACATACATACACATGTATGTCTGTAATAGTGGATTGCCATCTTTCACACTGGTCTAAACTCTGTATATAGATAAGAAGGTTGACACTTGGATACTAACAGATACAGATTCTATATACCTAGAGATTTAAATATACTCTATTAAACAGGAAAATATAATGTGTTTTGAAAGTAGACTAATAAATACTCATTTAAAAAAAAAATTAAAATCCCATTCCTGTTCATTATTATTTAGACAATAAACTTGATTTTGTATGAAGCTAGATGATTCACAAATATAAATCACATGATAACAGCCCAAGCTTATCTATACCATGAATCTTCAATTTGTTACAAGGCTATCTCTGTAAATAAAAAGTGGATTCTTAGATTTCAATCTGGTTTAAGATCTTAATGTAGACAAGATAGTTGACACATGGATTACAACAGATTGAGATTTTATAGTTATAGAAGTTTAAATAAACCTCACTGATTTGTATATTTTAACAAACGTGCAACATTTTCTGCTCAGGCATTTTCAGCAATCATAAATTTCAAATCAAGTTAGTATGAAATTGGTAAGGACTATAAATGCATAAATTACATCATTATTTTTATTATTTTCTTAGTTTTTTCCTAGAGATTTAAATATACTCTATTAAATGGGAAAATAATGTGTTTTGAAAGCTTTAAAAATGATTATTTATGAATCCACTTTCAATACAGGTTATATTTGCCTGTTTAATGGGATATATTTAAACTTCTATGAATATAAAAATCTCAGTCTATTACCACCAAGTTTCAACTATCCACTTTTTACTTATAAAGGTTGTCTTAATGACAGATTGAAGATTCATTATGTTGATAAGCTCGGGCTGCATTAACAAATATGGTGAAACAATAAAATTACCAACTATATGAACATAAATAATTTAAAAACACTATCAAATTTAAGTCAATCTATATGATATAATTACCTCTGCTACAATTATGTGATTATTATTGTTTTTTCATCCAGCTGAGGGCAAGTGCTATCTTGTTGAAATGTTGGCATTTTATTTTAATTTTAACTTGTTAAACATTTTTGCTCCCAAAAACATGAATTATGAAACACAGTATGTCTGTGAAAACTTCATTTTAAGATATTTGTGAAAGTTTATTTATTTTCTAATTTTTTATGTAAATTATTTAAATTAAAATGTTAAATTGAAATATTAAAAATAAAATAAATCAATTTAAATAAAATAATTTTTGATGACTTACCTTGCTTCATTTATTTGATTTTCAATTTGTTCTTCAGAACTTTTTTCTTTTGCTAATTCTATGCATTTCATAGCAATTGCTTTATGGGGAATAAAATTAGTATCTAAAAGTTCGATTCCTTTAGCAAAATCTTCACATTCTTTCTCACATAATTTTAAAAATGGTGAATCCTGACAGCGAGAACGCTTGCTTGGCACCAGTTCAAAATCATTCAAAACATTAGATACAATCCGTTTTTCTTTCCTTAAGTAAGACATAAATGTTGTTTGAGTAAATCGCTCTGGAGAACCAATTCTTCTTTTGAGTTCCTCTTTGGTAATTTCATATTTCCTTTTATGAGGTGGCACAGATAATAAGCCTTCAACAATAACAGCCTTTTTTTCTGTAGGATCTTTTTCTGAATCAATTTCCTGTTTGGTCTCTTTTTCATCATAAAACTCTAATTTCCCTTCTAAACTATCTGCTGTTGACACTTCAACAATATCTTCATCTAAAATAAGTTTAGGCATATGACTTTCAGTTAGCATTTTTCTTTCAAAATGTCGACTGAGAAGCTCCTCTAAAGACTGCTTTTTACTTGCTCGTATACTACTTAGTTTATTAGTACTTAAATCTAATCCACTTTGTAGTTTAGAGTCACATGACAAATCTAAAACTTCTTCACTTCCTTGATTATGGCAACCAACAGGATTTGAATCAATAGTTGTACTACAATTATTACAATTTCCTGACATATTAGATAATTGAGACTGTTCATATTTAACTGTATCACAACAATCATGGAGATTTGAAGAATTTTTATAATCATATAAATAAGAATGACTAAAATTTGTTCGGTTATAAAAAGAAGACTTTTTATAACTACTTTTGTTCAAAGGAATATCTGAAAATCCAGAAGTACCGGCACTTAATTCTGCAACACTGGAGTCATTATTTGGATCACCATAGCTGTCAGCAATCTCTGCTTGAAGCTAAATATAAAATAAATATTTATAAAATTAGTAAAGGATAGTGAATAGTAGCTTTTACAATTGCTAAATTAATAAAAATAATAAATTTAAAATATACTAATATTACAATAATTATTTATGAGCCTAAATAAAACAATACAAAAACATTTTAATATATATTTAGTGTTTTTTTATTTGTTTGTTTGTTTATGACAATGAAATATTTTAGTTGTTTTTACCACTCATTATCACTCTCTGGAAATACAAAAATGAAAAATCCATATTCTCATCAACGTACACATATAAAACTATTAAATATTAATGATAAATAATAACAGTAACAATTGTAAAAATTCAGAAATACTTTTCAGTATTTTAAAAAATATTTTATATTATTCATAAAAACTGCACTGTCTTTCTATATGTAAATACTGCATGACCAAGGCTCTTCAAATGTCCTTTACAAAAAACCATGAAGGAATTGCCAGCCATAACACTTGATTCGTAGAGAAGGTTTTAGCAATTTTCATTATAGTTTTATCTTTAAATAGAAATAGTTAGATGTCTGTTATACCAACAAGTATTAGATGAGTCAATGATGAAAGAAAATTCAAAACCTGGAACTAAAAAAAATGTCAATCTATTATCCTGCCAAATTTATATCATGCTGAATAAAAGTTGAAAATATATTCATAGTATAGAATGCCAATACAATTTTAATAATTAATTTTTACACATATTGTAATAAAAATATAGTATAAACAAAACATTTATATATTATAAGATATAAAAACTTTCAAGAAAAATTATGTTGAACATTAAAAAATGGAATTAATAATATTTTGGTATTACATTTGCCTTTGACTAGATAATAATGTCAATACTTGATTATTACTAAGATATAGAACTACAAAAAATGAATTAAGAATATTTTAATTAAATGTTTACAATTTTCTTTTCTTTCTAATGACCATGCAATAATATGTTTACTCATTCAAAGGTATTTTGCTGAAATATTTATTATTGTATTACATGGCTGTTACAGAAAGTTTTCTCAAATTATAATAGATCTTTTGCCATGAAACCTTCACTTCAACATATACATATAATTTATAAAAATTGTGTTATCATTCAATGTGTGTATACATATATGTGTGTATATATATTAATAATGATAGTCAAGTCAACAAAATTTATAGCTATTATATAAATAGCATGTCTCTTTTTTCCAAAATGATCAGTCATCTACTTGGCTTTTAAATGATTCACTATGGTGATGAAGTCCATCCACCTCATTTCTAGTTACTCCTTATTTAATTAATATTTTTTCCAAACAACATATATTTTTCTAATGAATAACATCAATTTTTAATGTGACCAAAATAAGCCAATTTCAGTCTTAATATTTATGCCTCAAGTAAGAAAGTTTTAGCCCTAATTAATTATCCATTTGTTAATTTTTCTTGATGTTTAGGATATTCTCAAAAGTCTTCATCAGTACCATAATTTAAAAGCATTATAGTTTTCTGATCAGTGAAATAAATTTTATATCTATAGAGGGTTATAAGAAATATAACTTAAACAATTTTGAATTTCTTTTCAACTGCACACTGAAGTTTACTTAAGAATAATTTGTGACAAGAAAGTAATCTATATGTCTTTTGGGAATTCCTTCCAGCAGTATCAGTGTAAATAATTGACACTTTATGATATATCTATCCATATACTGAATGATAACACAATTTAATAATAGATACTTAAATAAAAAAGATTAAATTAAGCAGGAAATTTATTTGTCTTTAGGTATATATTTCCATATACTGTTGTTGAATTCTAGAAACAGGTGAAGCATTCTCTAATAATAAAACTTACAAAGTTTATATTATAATTTATCTATATTATTCAGAATTAACTCTGTTTGCATGAAATAATCACTAAAATCCAATTTCTGAAATGTAAATAAACTTAAATATATTAGAAACAAAATCATGTTTACATTTAATTCTTATTATAATCCTATTTTAAAGAGAATAAGTATGTAGTAGTGAAAAACACAAAAGATAAAGATTTTTAGATCAATTTTCAGCTGACATGCACTCAGTCTGCCAGCTTAGTGCTTAAACACCTCATGATCTCCTAAGCAATTAGTCATACTATTATTGATTAATTTTAGATTTTTTTAAGATGCATACTTCACATATAGTTAGATACATTAACATAACTCAGTAAGATAATGAGTTCATCACAATAAAATGTTCCTTTTTAATCAGGGAAGTGCCAGTCCTCAGTGGGAAATCAGTTCAGGAATGCTTGGCTTCTGAGTCAACCACTGTATTGAAATATGTAGATTGCTAGATGATGAAAGTCAATGGCCAGAAACTAGTCTGATATAAATTTAATTTTTTCCAAAAAAAAACACATTTCATATTCACTGATTGCTCATGTTTATTCAGATGATATAATATAAACTAATGGATTACCAGTGATATAATTACATGATCACTATTTCATCACATGATCACCATCTCTTATACTAGCACATAATTGTTATCAAACAAGGCAAAACTCTCTATACAGTAGTGCCACCCTATGCCAACCAGAGTAATCAATGGATGCCAGAAGGCTTGTGCATAAAATCCCTATCTAGTGCCTACTCATTCAATATCTATCCCTAAACTAGTTTCTGGCTTGTGGCCTTCGTCAGTGAGGAGCTTTGGATCTGAGAGCACTGCAACTAGATCTTAGGATCACTATTTCTTATGCTTGCTCATAACTATTATCAAAACAGACAACTATTGTATGGAGAGTTTTTGCCCATTTTAATAAGTGATATAATTATTTGTAAGAAAAAAAAATTTCTTTTTACATCATTTTTTAAAAACTCTTGCCTTTAACCATTTTAACAGTGTTTCTTTTGATGCAATATTTATAATTAAATTGATTATTTTTTTTGAAAAAAAGAATGCAAAAATTAAGTATGCTATAATTAGTATAAAGCTACTTTAAAATAAAAAGGAATGATAAAAATAATTAACTTAAAAATATATGTATAATTTATTATTAATAATAATAAAATATAATTTTTAAAAGCTATCCCAATATCACATATTCAATACACTTTCTATTTTAAAATTACATAAAATATAATCTATATTTGTCAAATAATACACTGAAATACAATAACATCCAAATGATTAAAACGTATTTTTAATTATTATTATTATTATTTTTAAAAAACAACTCTACATATTATCAATTGAATATTGTAGTAAATTTTTGTATAAAAGATTTATAATTAAAATTTATTCTATATAAATAAAAGGTGAAAACAGTATTTTTAATAGACCACATAAGGAAAAAGATTTTCCACTATTCCTCTATAGAGGATTTGTAAAATAATTATAAGAAAATGTTACTCACTAAGATCCTTGCAGTACCTTCTAATTTAGACTAATAACTTATTTACTAATCAATAATTAGAGGTGACCATCTGAGTTGACTGTAACTGTTTACCTGAAAAAAAAAACGTTGCTTGTAAATTTAATTCCAAGATTCATTTGGATTGTAACCCGTGATCATTGATAAAAGCAGGTGTTGAATATTAAACTATGCTAACTTTCTTAAATATGTATAATAATTATACCTGAGATGATAAGTTCTGTTTTAAGTAAAATCAATTTTAAAAATAATTGTCTCAGTGCAGGCAGCATTTAATTTCTAACATTTTAAAATTATATATGTTTTTCTTTATAGATTATAAAATTAGAAGTATTCTGACCTTTCATTTTAAGCAAATAAAATTAGCTTACATATGGTTGTGAAATGCTAAATTAATATGGTTTACCCATTAGTGTGAAATGACTAAGAGTTTAAGTCAATCTGGGTAAATCAAGCCACAAACTCATTTAAGATTTTTCTTTCAAAATAGTTAACCCATATCCAATATAGCTAACTATCCAGTATTAGTTAGAAAATTGATATATGATTGTTATTAATTGGAGGTTGAAGGGCCCCAAGTTAATATGGGTTAGTCAGATGAGAGAGTGTTAGCACAGTATAGTAAAATCAAACAAATGATTGTAATATGGCATAGCCTTCATCTCTCATGAGAAAGTCTAATATTTACTTGTAGTATTACAGTGTAAATTCTAGAAAACTAATGAAAATAAAGTTTAACATATAAAATGCATAGTATAGTCCAAAAGCAAATAACTAAGAAAGTCAGCTATGTTGAGATTAAATTTGTGTCAAAAATAATATGTAAACATAAAATTAATAGTAATTTTAGAAAAAAATTATTTAGGACACTATGCTTTTTATTTTAATCTTATCTTTAAAATACTTTCAAATTATTATTTTTTTTTAGACAAAAAAATCATTAGATTTAGAGATTTTGGATAAGATGAATGCATGAAATTAAATCCCAACCAATTGTTATTATTATTAATTACTTCTAAATCAATATATGCTTCTGACATTTATATGAATGGTATTCTACATGTTGGTAAAATTTTCAACATCAAACAACTGTCACCAGCAACAACTAATATTACTTCTGATCAATGAAAATAAATTCTAATCAAATAAATAAAAATAAGATAGCAAAAGTAATAAAAAATAATAATTTTTTACATTTATATCTAATTCCACCTATGAAATCTATCTAGTTTCCAGATCTTACAATAAATAGTTGCTTCATAATATATATTAAGATACATTCATATAGAACATTAAAAATGTTAGAAATTTTTCTGGTTTGCATTAATATTTAATAACTATTAAATCTATGACATGATCTACTATCGGTAATCTTTTGTACATAATGGCTTGTACATCATATCTCTTGCAATAGCATTTACTTTAACAATATTATATTTTTAAAATCTATAATATATGTATTAATGTGTATATAATTTATAAAATTTATTCTTTCATACTAGACTTATTAAATAAAAATTGACAGAATTAAAAATAATTTATTATATATATTTAATTAAATACAAACAAGATAAATATATAGTCAAAATAAGAGTGATAGATCACATGATTCTATTCTCTTAAGCTTGTAAGTTATAAACAATGAGGATTGCCAATTCCTCAACAAGCTTTGTGATAAATGCTTAGCCAAAGAAAGCATTTAAAATATCTCTGTCAGGAACCCCCCCCCCCAAACTCCTGACCATGGTTTCATGCTTTGGCACTCCTCAGAGAGATGCCAGGGTATAGGTTCAGACACTAGATGTGTGTGTGATATCAATGAAAATAAGACTGAGTTTTACACTGAAATTTGAAAGGCATATACAGTATTTAAAAAATAAATACTTTCATCATATTATATCTTCATGATTCAAGTTCATCCATATGTAATTAATCATATTATTGTACCAATGTTTTGGCTGGATTGCAACTACCATAAGCTGGGTAATGAATGTTATTACAAATATTTATTTGATGCCAACCAAAATATTCTTTGAACCTATCAGTTTGTTTATAAAAATCGTAGTTTTAATATATAAATAGTTAAATCTTTTATATATAGTCTCAAAATTAGATTTTTTTTAAATAGTCGTATAACATTTATTGTCTTTATATATGTAATGAATATTTTTGTACTAAATAATGCATTTTGTGGAATATATTATATGTATATTAGATTTTTATTTTATAAAAATGGATTCGTAAATTAAATGTTCATAGTTGAAATGTAGAATTATAAAATTGTAGCTTTTGTATATATCTAAGTGATATTAATCTGGAAATAATGTTTTTTTTAATTATAATATTAAAAAATTAGATTACCATTTAATTTTTGTAAATAAATATAATATTTATTAAATTAACATATTCTAAAATAGTTTAATGAACATATCTTCTATAATGGGGAATCTAATCATTGAATAATTTATATAAACAGAATAATCATTTATATAGGGTATATAATAAGACAGACAAAACTCTCCATACAGTAGTGCCACTCAGTGCAAGCCAGAGTAATAAATGTATCCCAGAAGACTTGTGCATAAAATTCCTATCTAGTGCCAATAATAAAAGCTTTTGATAACAGAAATAGATAATAATTTTTTTATCAGGCTACATTAGAATCAAATAGTGGTCTTAACTAAAGTAAAATCAGTAGCAAAGAGTTTTATCTGGGGTCTTTGTTTAGAATATTTGAAATCAGATATCACAACTATTATGAAGTAATGAATATGAATTATGTAGATATTTTATTGAAACAATTTCTAATTTATATAAATAAATATTTTAAATTTCTGAAATATTTTTGTAGTTTTTCCAGCTAAAAGTAGTGGTCTTTTTTCCAGATTATAATTTAAAAATTGAGGGTACTTAGGTATTAGTCCTGCAACATAGAAGAGATGGTATGCCTTTTCATATCCGCAATGCTGGTGTAAATTGCTGTAGTTTGCAAGGAGGGAAGCAAAGCCCTGGTGTCATGGGGAATTATACTATAATATTTGTGATACATATATTAATTTATAATTTTTAATTATTGTGGATGTGAAAAGGCATTCCATCTCCCCCTATATTGCAGTATGTGGGTGTGCATTGGGCCAGCATACTTATAATCATTTCTCCAAGATTGATCTAAATTTTCACCCCAAAGTGATTTTACAACAATTTCTTTATGTTGCAGTAATCTAAATAATCTAAACAAAATTTCAGACATCTATATAGGTATTTATCCTCTTTTCTCTGCATATACAGAATCTTTTACTATATAATATATAAATATGTAAAGACACTTGACAAAATAAAAAAATTGATCATAATTTTGTTTATAAAATAGCCTGACAGATATAAAAAATAGTGAAAGAATGACTCAAACATAAAATATATTGAGAATGCAACATTCTATTTTCCTTATTTGCATATTTTACTTTTTTAAATGTGCTATATTTTGTAGAAAATATATTAGGCTTTAGTAACTAGAGAGCTACAAGTCATAAATCTAAGTTTTACTTCAGAGAAAAAACAGTAATGAAATGTAAAGACATCTAGTTTAAAAAGCAATAAAAAGATCACTAATAATTAATGGAAATGTAAATGTAAATAGATATATAAGTTTTAAAAAGTAATGAATAATAAATTCTATAAAAATAAAGGAAACTTTATTTTGATAAATAAGTCTAATTCAATGAAGAAAAATTGGTTTGCAGATGAATTAGACTTAAGCAGATAAAGAGTTCTATAAAAGATTGCTGAAAGATGATGCCAGATATAACTCGTGGATTTAAAATACAAAGAAAACTGTATATTGTTAAAATCAAACCCATTAAACTATTTTAAAAGAAAACAAATGGAATAAATATTTGAAGCTAATTATTGTGGAATGCGAATGGTCATAATTAGAAGCCAGATCCTTATCATCATTGTAAAAATGCATTAGTCAAATGGATTTACTTTTACACTGGAATGATAAGAATTTATCAATGAATTCAAGCAAGGAGAAAGCAGTATAAATAATGCGTGCAACAAAAGAACACTGTCATCAGCTTTCCTCCACTCAATGCGTTCTGTTGTGTGTTACTGTCATAAGGACTTTTGAGAAAAGCTGAGGGAAAAGTGCCTTAAACTTTTCTGCAATGATAGAAGTGTACCAGAGCCCATGCCTCTGAAGGTGAAAGAAAGCCAGCTAGGGAAAATGTTTACAGACCTCACCGGTCTTTTTATGGTTTGTGCATGCCTGAGAAAGTCCAATTAGGATTGTGTTTTAAGTATTGTGAGTATAAACTTTTAGTATTCACGTAGGTCCTCCGCTATTGTAGTTTTTGGTGGTGATTATAGCATTGAAGATTTAGAACTTTAAATCAAGGACTAATTGCTAATGTGTATATAAAGTAATTATGTATTGTTATTTAGTAAAATTTTAATTGATGTGTATATATATAATATGTAAATAAATGTATTTATTCTTATTTAATAACGTTTAGGGTAATTAATAGTTATTGTGATCATTGTTGGTAATCCGTTTCATAGGTGAATACACAACAAAACTAGTGCAGTCTGATAGTTACTTTTGAACCAGATGTGAAAGTAAAGATGTGTTATAATAGTGTTTATATATTAGTGTCTCATGTAAATAGGTTGGTTTTAGAATAGTTTAGTATAAACTAGGATTTTGTTCTAGTGAATATATATATAATTTAATAAAAAGTGTCATTGGGACAGTCGGCAATAGCCAAATTTGATGTAGGGAATGCTGGGGAATGGTCATTTTATGCTACTCAGAAAATTTTTTCTTGCTAAATCGTATTGGGGATGAGAGGAAAAAAATAGCTGCAAGGTTATGTCTATTAGGCAGTAGAGTAATTGTGATAATAAATAAGTGTTAAAGAGTTACCTATAAAGGATACAATAGCATACGAAGATATTGTAAAAATGTTGACCGATCATTTTAGCTCCAGTCAATCGAAGTACATAGCCCGGTTGTCTCTTAGAAACAGAAGACAAGCAAAGGGTAAATCTATAAAAGATAACTAATTAGCATTAAGGCAATTAGCAAAAGATTGCTTATTTAGGAACTATGTGAATGAAATATTACTCGATCAATTATTATGTGGTCTGCTTGATGATAATTTGAAAAAAAATCTGTTGAGTGATATAAATTTGAATTTTGGGTCAGCTACCAAGAAGGGAGTAGCTCATGAGTTAACTATTATTTCAAACAGCTCGTTTCAAAAATAAAACTGAAAACAAGGATATAGCTATATCGAAAACAGATCGTAAAGAAGCAGATATAGTAAACTTATCAAAGAAATTGATTATTTGTTTCTGCTGTGGTAAAAAGGGCACATAAAAAGCCAGTGTAGGTTTCTGAGTGAAAGTGCCATAATTGTAATGTAAAAGAACACTTTAAAAAAGGTGTGTAAGGCAAAAGTCAGTCATCAGTGGCAGAATAATATAATAGAGTCAAATGAAATTGTAACAGATGATATTGTGAGCTTAAATAATATAAGAGCAATCCTGAGAAATAAATTTATGTTAAAATTAGAAATCTGTAACAAAAACATTGAAATGGAAATCGATAGTGGTTCGGGCATTTCATTGTGCTCAGAAAAATTATAGAAACTGATTAAAGGAAAATGCGCTGACATTCCAATTAGAGAAACAAATATAAGAGCTGTAGATGTCAGTGGTAACAAATTGGTTATGTTAGGTTATGCTATAGTGTCTATAAAGCACAAAAATAGAAATTTACACTTGCCTTTATACATAGTAAGAGGAAAAATCAACCCATTAATAGGGTGTGATTAGTTCCAAAAATTAGAAATAACCATTAACATTATCACAATGTGGAAAGTGGTCTTGAAATAAAGCAGAGATTCCCAGAATTATTTGAAAATAAGTTAGGGCAAATAACAGGTAATCCTGTACACATCGAGTTGGTGGAAAAACCAAACTCTATCATTTGTAAAACCAGGAAGATACCACTGGCACAAAAAGAAAGAGTAGAGAAAAAAATAAGATCATTAATTACTAAGACCATGTTAAAGCAGGTTGAGTCAGTAGATTGGGCAACACCAATAGTAATAATCACTAAGCTGGCAAATTAGAATTTGTGGAAATTATAGTTATCGTGAATAAATACCAAAATAAAGGAGCATACCCTGTACCAATTGTTAGAGAAGTGTTAGCTGGAGTAAAGTTTTTCGCAAAGTTAGATCTTAATTTCATGTTTCACCAGATCGAGGTGACTGAAAAAACAACTCAAATTTTAACCTTAGCAACACCTATCAGGTTGTTCATATGTAATAGACTGCTATTTAGAATCTCCACAGCTCCCAATATTTTCCAAGTGAAAATTGCACATTTTGAATGGTTTAACAGGAGTCTTACCATATTTGGATGATATCCTAATCACTGCAGTGATAGTAAAAGAGTTAAATGACAGTGTTAAATGTGTATGAAAGACTAAGTAGGGCAGGTGTTAAGTTGAATGAGGAAACATGTGTGTGGCAAACTCAAGAATTAGTTTTCTTAGGCTACATCATTTTGGACAAAGGGAAAAAGCTGTGCCCAGATAAAGTAATAGTGATAAAAAACATACAAATAAAACACAGAACATAAAACAATTGCAAGAATTTCTGGGATTGATAAATTTTTATGACTATTAGCACAATATGATAGTGAGAAAAAATTTCAAATAACTACTGATGTGTCTGAATATGGGGTAGGGGCAGTATTAGTGCACTCTAGTGACAGGAGAATGATTAGTAGCTTACACTTCACGCATCGTCAAACGCAGAAAAAAACTATAGACAAATTGATAAAGAAGCATTGGCCATAGTATTTGTAATTAAAAAATTTCACCAGTACATATGAGATAGAAACATTGAAATTTTCATGGACTACAAGCCATTAGTGGACATTTTTGCCCACAACAAAGTAGCACCTGAACACATAAGTCTGAGGATGTTATGCTAGTGGAATATTTTGGCCACATATGATTACAAATTATACTACAAAAAAGGAAAAGATATCACATACACAGATGCTCTATCTGGATCAGGCATGGCCAAAATATGGTCCATAGACTGAATCCGGCCCACAATTAAGTTTTTGATATTCTCCACACAATGCACTGTGGAAATGAAATAAGTGGTACTTTTAAATCATTATACATAAAGTACGATATCTAACCATTGTACAACAATGAAAGTTAAAATCACAGCTATTCAGAAGTGAAAGCATCTTTGATTATTGGAAATTGAGATATTTAAGAGCATAGTGATACACAGAAAAGAATTCTGCGTGTGACTAATCTAGGGTTAACTTCCAATAATTGGTCAAAATACCTCTTTATTTTTAAAAAAAATTCCATTATAAAGATTTACAATTTTTGTACTTATCTATACTCTATATGAACTGTTTGACATTTAGCGGTGATGTGAAACCCACATTCTTGTAGGGGGAGTTTGCCAGTGCACACCCAAGGTCAAGCAATTCATTATTTTTGTGGACAAGTGTGTTGAATCAAGTGGCATTGTAGCATAGACAATAACTGCAGTTGATAATCCAGGCTGTATGTAAAATGAAGTAATTGTTTAATTTGCAATATAACCCCTTCAAGCTCATTCTATTAATTAAATATTGTTTTGATTGATTGCAATACAATTTGGATATTTATACAATATGTAATTATATTTTTATTAAAATATTGTATATTAAAATTTTTTTTCACTCTAGGTAAAAATTGATCTTGAATGCCGTATATTTAATGATGAATACTTTTTTCCTATATACAATAATAATGCAGTTTGTCTTATTTGCAATTCAAATGTAGCTGTTTTAAAAGAATAAAAACTTGAGAAGACATTTTGAAATGAAACATGCAAGTTACACATAAAATTTAAATGAAGAAAGCGGACAAAATATTAGAATTGAAACATGCAAGTTACGCATAAAATTTAAATGAAGAAAGCGGAAAAAAAGAAGCCACAGATCTCATAGTAAAATTGACCCGGCAGCAAAATGTATTTACACAGCAAAATTGATTACAAGAATCTGCTACTGAAGCAAGTTTTCTAGTAGCAAAATGGATTGCTCAATGTGGAAAACCTTTTGCCGAAGGAGAATTTGTAAAAGAGTGCATGTTGGATGTTTGTGATGTAATGTGTCCAGAAGCTAAACATAAAATTGAAAATATAAGCCTGTCATGGCAAACTATTGCCCGAAGAATAGAAGATACGAAAGCTAATTTAATTGATCAGTTACTGAATAATTTAGAATTGGCCCATTTTTACACAAATGGCTCTTGACAAAAGTTGTGATGTAAAGGATACTTCTCAGTTATTAATTTTTATCAGAACTATCACTGAAGATTTTCAAATTTCAGAACTTTTGTCAATTGTTCTTATGAAAGACACAACAAAGAGAGATCTTTTCCGAGAGGTTGAAAAATGTTTTTTTAAATACAATATTGACTGGAAAAAATTGGTGAATGTAACAACAGATGGATCATCAAATATGATTGGAAAAAATATTGGTCTCATAAGACGAATTGAAGATAAAATTTCTGAAATTGATCCAAATCATAAAATTATACCCATACCCAGCATTATTCATTAACATGCATTATGCAAAAATATTTAAAAAATCGATCATGTTACAAATGTAGTTGTGAACTTAGTGAATTTCCTTCAATCAAAAGGATTAAAACACAGGAAATTTATTGGACTCCTTGAAGAACTAAATACCAGTTATGTAGAGGTACTATATCACAATAAAATCTGTTGGTTAAACTTGGAAAAAGTTTTAAGACGTGTATGGGATCTTCAAGAGGAAATAAAAATATTTTTAACACTTAAAAAAAATGAGGATTTTCTTGAATTATCAGAACCAAATTGGATTTGTGATTTAGCATTTTCTTTGGATATTCTCACACATTTCAATGAATTTAACATATGTTTGCAGGGAAAAAATTTATATGCTCATGATTTAATACAAAGGTTAAAATCTTTTCAAATAAAGCTTAGTCTTTTTTCTAGAAATCTGGCTGAATGCCAATTTGACCATTTTCCAACATTAGAGACCATATCATTAAATATTTCAAGAGAAAAGATTCAAGAATTTAATAACAATATCCTTGCACTAATAACAGATTTTGAGCAGCGATCCGATTGCTTCAAGAAAATTGATAAAATTTTATCTATTATCTGAAATCCATTTTCTGTACATGGAGATGACATTCCGGTTGATATACAATTACAAATAATTAATTTACAATGTTATGAATTATTACATGAGAAATATCGAGAAAATCAAGAAAATTTGTGCAAATTTTATAAGCAATTGAATGATGGACAATATGGAAATTTAAAAAAACTTGCCAAGGAATATTTAGTAATCTTCAGCTCAACTTATATTTGTGAACAAACTCTTTCTTTAATGAATCTAAATAAAAGTACAACAAGATCAAGATTGAATAATTTACATTTAGAGGCTGTGTTAAGAATAGCTACTACAAGTATAGAGCCAGATATTAAAAAAATAATAGGTGATGCAAAGCGCCTCAACAAGTCACATTAGTTTTTTTGTTAATTTGTTTATTAATTAAAATATTGGGGTCAAGTAAATGCATGGAATTCAGCAAAGAAAATGTTTAACAAAAACATTATTTCCAAATAATAAAGCAACAAGAGTAATCATTTATGAACATAGTAATAATGATGGTACTCATAGAAAAATCTTTTTTTTTTTGTCAAGGAACAGTCATTAACATTCATTGATCTTGTTAGTGCAATGTTTACTGACATTATAAATTATATAGCAATTATGCTAAGAGATTTAACACTCATGACTTTTCATTCATGGTTGAGTTAAAAACCCACAAAGCGCATGTGCATTAGCTTAATGGCTGATTATTAATATAAGAATTTTAAGTAGATTCTAGTTGAAAATATTGCAGGAATTGATTAAGATTATTTTCAATAATTTCAATATTGTTCTTGGAAAAGAAATGTTATTAAAAAAAATTTAGAAGTTATACTAGTTTCAAAAAATATTGAAGGAAAGATTTAATTATCAGTATCAGAACAAAAATCATTTCTAATGCAGTTGAAATGCTCTACTCTAGAGGATTTCAAAGTAAAGTTTAATTCAAGAATAATTTACCTGACACTATCTTTTTTTTAACCAATAAAGTGCAATTTTAAAGAATTGCAAGAAAATTTTTTTAATGTTGCAGAAAAGGCACATTAAATATTTATTTTTGCATGTTTTAAATTACTCTGCAGTGCTCTTTATGTTTCAGACACATGAGTGATGGACTTAAGAATTAAAGTTCTGGGACCAATTTGCAATTAAGAAAAGTAAAAAAAAAAAAAATCCGTTTAGTTATTTGGTTAAAATTGCTATGCTTAAGCTATCACATTGTTATTAAAACATTATTTTGAAAAAAAAAATACTATTCAATTATTTAAGTATTTAAACATTTTACAGTATTAAGGAATCCTAAATGTATTTGATAAATGACAAGTTCTTTCTCCACTCAACCCAAGGTCAATATTGTTTAACTCCAATGATACTTTTTCATGGTTTGATTCTTGCTTATTTAATAATTCTTTCTTTTTAATCTTATCCAATATTTTTTTCTAAGTCTATTTCCTCCATGTTTTGCATGACGTTTGAGCTTATCTTAACACTTGTTTATTATTCAAATTTTGGCTGTGTCAGAAGGTATTCATCATGCTATACCAGTTTCACATTTACCTCAATATGTCCATATGCAACACAAAGCTTTTTTTTCTGTTCAAATAATGCAATCTATTCAATAATTATAAATTTTTTTAAAATATTTTTTTAAAATTAATTACCTAACTAAATGTATTTTAAACAATTCAAAATTCATTTTAATATATCAATTCATCTGCATAAAGGTTTGTTTATTTATATTAATTTACTTATTTAAGTTTAATTTATAAATAAGAATTCTTAGCAATGTTAAAAAAATAACTCTTTACCTTGAATATCTGCTGTAATGTATCAATATGATGTTTGAGATTAAGTGGTCCAAAATTATGAGTGACACAACTGTATTCAGATAGATCAATTTGGTCCAGGGCCATTTTAATTAGTTCTAAAGCTCTTCTGTAAAAGAAAGTAAAATATGAATAAAGATTACACTAATAAATATAATAAGTGAACTATTTATAAAATTATTCAATTTATTTTATGATATTGACTTTGATGTTTTAGTTATGTTATTCAATCTGATTGACAATAGAAAAATAACAGTAATAAACTATTAATTTATTAATTGTAAAAATTAAATATTATTGCTTTGAATTATACAGGTGGGCAATTGCACAATTTAACATATTTTCAGGAGTATTGATGTGATGTGATGTACTGTGACTTCTCCTTAAATGGAGTCAAGAATCTCTCAGCAATTATACCCAGAGAAACCTGTTAGCCACTTTACTTTCCATTCACCATTCTAAGTTTTCCCATATTCTGCTCCATCTCATTTCCACAACATAATCATTGTCAACTCTATGGCCTTTATATCTAAATCCTCCTTATCTTTTCCCAAACCCAGCATAAAAACCAATACGCTTTTTGTAAAATTTTCAAGAATTTACATTCAATTAACAGATGCCTAATATTTCTTTCTTACACAATTTACAGACTAAATCACCCATATTTTTCCATTTATATATATATTCTCTAGTTGCTAAAGATCCCATTTGAGCCTTAAACAATAAACTACTTTCCTTATTATCATATATTAACTTGCACCTAATATTCTGTTTCTTCTATATATATTTAAACTCTTTTTATTCTCCATACTAGTTCTCCATCTCTCTAACTCTCTATTCTTTATTAATAAATCTATTCTTTTATCCCATTCCTTACCACTATAACACTCAACAATCCTCCTAACACAATCATTCCATCTTTTGTACAAATATACTGATATAAATTCTTTATCCAAATCTTTTGCATACTACATTACCTTTCTCACCCATCTTGTTGCCTGCTCTTTATTCATAACCCAATTAAATACTATTTTGGCTATTCTTTTATTATCCATAAATTGCAATCTACCAAATATTTTCATTTTACTTTTTGCATCTCTCATATAAAAACTTGACCATCCCATTTCTCCTTGAATTGCCTCCCTTGATGTCCATACATCTGCATCCAATGTATGTCTTCCTACTTCCCGTTATACTTTTTCTAAGTAATCTAATACCCCTTTACTAACACATAACACATTATTACCATATGTTAATCCTGCTACTGCAACTCCCATATAATTCAAACTACATCATATTTATTATGTGAAAACACTGTTAATTTCTTTATCAATCTCTTTCGCCCATTCATCCAAACAATTTTTCTGATTACTTAATTCCCAAATAACTATATCTATTCACCATACTTAACTTTATATCTTCCAATAAAAATTTTACATCTTCTTTTTCCCCAGTATTAACCATCATTATATTTGATTTTTCTTTACTAAATTTAATCCCCATTTCTTTACCCATTCTTGCACATGTCCTCAGCATAACTTCCATATCTTCTCTTCTGTCTGCACACAAAAATATATCCGCAAAAAAAAAAGACCTGACAAAATATATACTTCCTTACAACCTATTAATGGTATCTCTATCTCTCTTCCTAGTCTTTCTATTGCTCTTTCCATTTTACTCAAATACAACAAAAACAAAATAGGTGACAGGGCATCCTTGCCTTAGTCCCACCCCATTTTTAACTTTAACTGATTCTATATTCTCTAATTGATATATATAATAATTATTTTCATATAATTAATCTATTGTATTCCAATACTGCCATCTATTTTAAGATTGAGTAATCAACAAAAACTAGATTATAGAATTAATTAATCCATTCATTTTCCAGACTAATTCCTGGCTTAAGGCCTTTATCAGTGAAAAGTTTGAGCTTCCAGATGCATTAGATCGAGATCTAAGTTTTTCGTTAGAGAAAGACATGAGCTGAAAACTAATTTGAAGATATGAAAAAGATAGCTACTAAATATGGATTTAATTAACACTACAATATAAAGTATTGGTTATTAAAGCTTATAATAGATAGCTA
This sequence comes from Epiperipatus broadwayi, assembly GCA_028023455.1. NCBI lineage: Eukaryota > Metazoa > Onychophora > Udeonychophora > Euonychophora > Peripatidae > Epiperipatus > Epiperipatus broadwayi. The sequence continues at coordinate 3,867,621 of JAQFVV010012440.1, read as the reverse complement.
CTCTTATTTTAATATTTATGATTTGATATAACACTATACTGTAAATATTTTTATTTAAAGTCATGATTTAAAATATGAAGTATATATTAATCTCTTTGCTTGAATAAATATAATAAATCCAAAATCAGTATATCCTAACATATAAGTATATTCTATAATTTTATATGATTCTAATGACATAGCTAATAAAAAGATGAAAATAATGAATTAAGTTTAATAATTTTATTTAAACAATAGAAAAGTGTAGTAGCAGATGTCAGTTTTTTCAGGAAAGATTGCCAGAGAAAAGGCTTAAAGAGGCAGCTAGTCTTCTTATCGTTTAATAAATCTTTTTTTATTATGTGATTATTATGATTAGTTTTAATTAATCTATATTATATGATAATCAATTATTTTCAGTTTTCATTGTGATATATCGTAAAGTTTAATATTTTTTTCTGCTTTATGTGATATAATGGCTTTCTTGTAGATGAAGCCTGAAATGTCTAAGTATAAAAAGACATGTATCTAAAAACTCTGTTAGATTTGTGTAGTGTGAAATTTCTTCTTGTAACATGAAGTCAGAATTTTCATACAAAGGTCATATACCTCATTCTCTAAGCTAAATATTCTTCCACTTTAAATCCATTATATATTACAATAAATTCATCTACTCCTCACTATCAATTAACAAATCATTTTCTTAGCATTGACTCATTTCTTTTTCTTCTTCAATTTTATTGATTCCAATATCCTATCTTCATATTTTCCATTCATCTCATGAAGACCTATACAAAAAAACTAAAAAAAAAAAAACTACTTCTTTTACTCCCTTTATCTTTACGTTGTCCTTATATAAGTTATCCTAATTCTGTTTCAACAACCTATATTTCCAAAAATAAATTCTTTAATATTTCTCTTTATCTTCACATAAACCACATTTGCAGTTCAAATTCTTAATCCAATTTTGACTTCTTTCCCATAACATTAACAACAAGCTATGTTATTCCAAATTCTTTCATATCATAATTCCAAATTTCATTATTCATAATTCTTCTTTAATCATGATTCCTGATAGTAGAAAGAAAAAATTCTGAAGTAAACAAAACTATACAAAAAAATTTTTAATGTGTCTTTATTTCCTGGTGCAATTTTAATAATTGAAGAATTTTTAAATTATTAAAATTATACCAGAAAGTTAAAAAAAATCATATACGTAGTTTTATTTACTTTGGTAATTTGCTTTTCTATATGTAGTATTTTTAATATTGTACTCATAAAATACATATGAAAGTCTGGTAAGAAATTTAATATATATAAAGATAAATGCTGAAATTACGCATTTAGCACAGGACAGAAAAAAATATTAGTATATTCTGAAATAATGTCTGTTAATATTTTTATTTCATGTACTATTTAAATAGGATTTACAATTCAATGCGTATATATTTATAGATGATAAATAAACACCCAATTTCCAGGTCAGAAAGCATATGAAAATTTTGTATTGAATTCTCTATCATAGCCACATTCAAAACTTATATTTGTACCAAAATCAAAGCAAAACAAAATTTTCATTATTATAATATGCCATGCAACTCAATAAGAGTAATAACAGGAAATAAAGAAAACAATAACTACAGATCTAATCTCCACTTATTAAAAGAGAGTAGAGAAGAGGGAGATTTATTAGATTAAACAATGCATTAATTAAGAAACAAATTGTTTTATTTATCAGTTTAATTTTTAGTTACATTATTTAGTTTCTTTCTCATTGATTATTGGTAATCAGCATACTAACTAAGAGTCTATCAAAAAAATATCAACATTATATCTAAAATAGATCAATTTGTTTTAATAAAAGTCTATTTACATAAAAATATATGTAAATGAGGCAGGCCACTAATATAAGCAGCATAAAAGTATATAATTTGTTGTATCAGTGTTATGTTTTTAGCAGGAATATATTCTCAGCAGCAATACTTAAAAAAAATACTAGCAATCTATTGCCATTTATAATAAGCTTGAGTAATCACTAATAATCTGAAAATAGTGAAATGAAATCATTTATTTATAGCTTTTATCAAATGGAGATGATTGTCTGATGCATAACTGCATTACTTCCAGTTTTGAATACCAAACCTCACTGATAAACACAAAATCCAAAAAAATAGTAAGACTGGGGATTTTTTACATTATAATTTAATAATCACTAATTATTTAAGTTACTATAAGTGGCATTAGAATAATGTTTTTGTTTTATTATATACAATGCAATCAAGTAATTTATTATTAATCACATTAAAAAAAAATTGAAAAAATAATATTTTTATTTAAGTTAGAAATAATTATATATTTTTTGATCCCAGATATAGACTTTAAATTTAAGGGTTCAGATATACTATATATAATACTCATTATGCAGGTGCATGACAATTCCCATATTTTAATTATTTCTAATTATGTGTTCAATCTTATATTTATAAAAATACAAATAAAAGCACATGCTTATATTTTAAACATATAATTATTGATATTGAAAAAAAAATGCTACCAATTGTTAAGATGTGCTATGTCCTGAGGGTATCCAAATACCAGGCAGAATAAATAACAAATATGGATAGTAATTACACAACAAATATTTATTAACAATAAAAATAATAATATAAAAAATAAATAATTTGATAGATTATTAATTAAAATAGTCTTTATAATTTATCCTTGAATGGAATAGGCATTTTACATGTAAGGAGTAAACCCATTTATTCATTTGCATCTCCAATTCAAATCTCTTTAAACACAAACATGTGTATATTAATAACCAATACATATTGTCTTTCTAAAAGTAACTATCTTCTAGCAATCCAAATGTCTTTTGGGCAATAACTATTTTCATATACATACAAAACTCTTTAAAGTTCCATTTTTAATGCTTGCATTGCACACACAATTTATCATTTTCTTAACTATAATCCTGCTACTAACTTCTCACTGCAGTCATGGTTAGATTTTTATTATTTACTTTTTAACAGTAAATACTTGACAACCAGTACTTGCCATATTCATCTGCATGGGAGTTTATTATTTTCAACTCTCTAATTTGTATACAAATATTAATATTTTCATACAAATTTATTCAATTTAATTTGCTATTGTAACAGTATTATTATCGATTTTTCTGGAGTAGTTTTAAGGGGTAATAATTTTAATTTTGAAATAATCTGTATATATTTCAAAAATAAATGATTTTTATTTACCAATATTTTTTTATATGCACATGTATTCCAAGATGCATTTTGATTTTATTAGTAATATTTAATTGAATCAAATCACACATACCTCTTTAAGAGAGGTATAATAATTTTTAAATTGATAAAAGAATGATTAATAATTAGTTATGTATTGAATGAAAGTTGATTGTTACATATACTTGCTAAAAATATGGCACATATAAAGTACATTTGTATAAATAAATACAAAATAATAATGTACAGTCTGGTCTAAATAGTGTTTTTAAGATTGGTCAACTGGGCATATGCCCAGGGTCTTAGGGGCTAGTACCTTAAAAAAATTCACCAAACAGAAAATACATTTCCCAATTTAAGTATAATCTTAAGAATTTTATTAATAATACCAACTTTCCACTCTTCTTACACTTTAAAACAAATATATTTATTTATTCTACAGTTTCGACTGTAGAATAATTAATAATTACGATAACCATTGCTGAGTCCAAACATAGTTTGTCAAACAATGACACAAGAAAGACTATCTAACCTAACATTGCTTTCCATAGAAAATAAATAATGTGAAGACTTAAATTTAAATGAGATAATAGATAAATTTGCTGAAATTAAAGCAAGGAAAATAAAGTTATAATAATTTTGTTTTTCTTTTATATTAATATTAATGTGTTATAAGTTATGTATTACTATTTAGATAAGAATAAATGTTGTATATGTTCCTTTCTTGTATTAACAAATTAAAGATTTTATTTATTCACTTTTTTATTTACTGGGGGCCCCATTCCATATTTGTTCCCAGGGTTTCAAAACCCAAAGAGTGACACTGTCTGGTCTAATTGGATTGTGTAGAATGTTTTGTAGATTTCCTAGTAAATTCTCTTCATCTGCATGAAAACTCACAAAATTTCATTTCACTATGTGAAAACTCATAAAAAAAAATCATATAAAAGTTTTAAAATGAGACATTTTCAGCCAATTTATATAAGTATTGCTAATAATAATTTAGTTTCAATTTTTTATGGAATAGTTTATAAGTTTATGGATAACTTCAGGAAGCCATCTATAAACATGAACTGAATAAAAGTAAAAATCTTCATGCTTTGGTTTAGTAATTAATATTTTAAAAAAAACTTAGATGACTTTATTAAATAGTGGAGAGGGAGAAACTTCAGCAATTTTTATTTGGTTGGTTATCAGCTTTAAAATGCAAATTATTTTAATATATTGGTGATTCTTTAGAAAATGATTTGGATATGAAACCAACACAAATTCCAATGTATTATTAGAGAATTTAATGGGTTAAAAGAGGATATTTCATTTTAGTGTAAATCAATTGTATATAGAACTATTATTCTATTTAATTTATTGTATGGAAGTAGAAACATAAATTTCCTCTCTTATCAACTAATATAAAGACAAAATAAATTTCATTTAAAGATGCTCTGAAATATTCTGAAATGCAGGGTTCAACATTATAAAGTTAATTAGTATATTTTATTTCTTCAAGTGTAAATCTTCATTGGAGTGTTCAACTAAAGTGAGTAAAAATAATAGACTTCCTAAAAAATTATTTTATTATTAATATGAACATGATTTTCACAGAAAAATCAAGTTTTTTTTTTACACTATAGAGTTTATCTCAAAAACATTCTAAAGAAGTGCAATACTGATTGCCTCCATTAGGGGGGATCATGTGATGTTTGAAAAGCAGAAGTGAATTGAGCTTCAGTTTAGGAATTTTTTATTTATTTTAAGTCTATCACTGTAATAAACCACATGTGATGAGTTGAAAATACATTGCAATTAAGAACTATAATTGCTGAAATCATTAAAAAAAGTTGACTGTATAAAATATTCGAAAGTAGAATAAGAAGAAAGAGTTCCACTATGTGAATGTATTTATAGTTCAAGAATTGGTTTACACAATATCACAAAAGTCTATGACTTATTCTTCTTTTTTTTATTCATTTATTCAACTTTAAATTGGATTTGCTATGTATATAAAATTTTAATATATGATAGACATTGTATGGGATTTTTAAAATAACAATTATTAATGAAAATATTTACTATAAATAATTATAATAAATCAAAAAAGTAATAAAAATAGAAACAGATATAATACAAAGAGAGAGAGAAAAAAGAAAAGTTTATAAAATGATGTGCATATGGGTTACAATTAACATTAGCTGCAAATGGGTAAGTATCTGCTAATAAATATATTACACAAGTATATTTAAGTTTTTATTTGAGACTGCAGTTATTTACTCTATTAATTAAAAAAATGATAATTTAACTAATAATATAATTAATAATAATAACCATACCTTGTGTCCTTAGCTTGTTTTTTAATATCAGAAGGTGAACAGGTTTCACAAGCTATTTCAAAACCTTTCTGAGCAACAGTGGAATGTGGAAAAAATTCTGCATTAATAGAGGCAATTCCATTAGCTAGATCCTCACATTCTTTCTCACATAACCGTAAAAAAGGACTTTCTTGAATCCTAAGCCTTTTAGAAGCTGTTAATTTGTATTTTTCTAAAAGATATCTTATTGCACTGCCATCTCTACGCACTCTCATGTACGACTGCAAGGCAGTCTGAGAATAAGTTTCTGGTGGACTTATTCGACGAATTAATTCATCTCTTGTGATAACATATTTTTTTCGACAGGCAGGTAAAGCTAGCAGTGCTTCAACTGTAAAACCAAAATTTGGTTCATCTGATATATTTGACCAAGATATTGTCTCATCCATATTAACACTATCAGGAATGTGATCATCTTCTGCCTCTTCTTCTTCAACAGTTTCATCATCATCATCATTTTCAAGTTTAATCCTAAGCTCACTGTCACCATCTCTGGACTCAGAAGTACTTGATCGAATAGTTTCATTTCTAGAATCTAATCTACCAACTCCAACCTAAAAAAAACCCATTTATAATTATACAATGGAAATAAATTTGCAATTATTAATTAATGAATTACAATATATATATAATATTATTAGTTGATGTCTTTATTTTTTCAAAGCAATAAAAAAATTGTTAATTAATACTATTGTAATAATAATAAATATAACAGTAATTAACTATTATATACAGTCTTTCAATCTGCAGAAATACTTTTCGTTAATTCCTTAACCCTTCTCAACTGTGGTTGAATTCAAAAAACATTATGGAAGCAAATGTCATCAACTCAAATCCCATGAATACCAAATTTTAACATTAATAACTTGTCTATTAATTATATTCATTTTATTTCTCTTTATTAGAATTGCCTCCTTAATTTTTCTTTTATTATGATTTTTCTCTTCATGAAGAATCTTAACACTTTCAATATCCAAAAAAACTGAAGCAGTCATTAAATCATTATTATTTTTATTTTTCATACACACACACACATATATATATATATATAAATTATGGTTAATGCATTTAGTTTTCAAATATATGATTGTAAACACTGGGAGAAATTTGCATTTCAATGCAAACAGGTCTTTTCAATTATCAAACTAACCAAAACTCTGTAAACATTATACATCACTGTTTCCAATTTCTTTAATACACGTTATATAAATTTATTACATATATTTTTAGCAAACGTTTATTTATAAATACGTAAATGATTATTAATCACTTTTTATTTGGTTAAAATTTATTATATATTTTTTCATTTTGAATGTAAATTTTACATTTTTTGAAGTTCAAATATATCTATAAGTCTTTACCTACATGCATAACAATCTCCCACTTTAATCAACAGTTTGCTGCTTTCTCTTCATGTATGCATTCTATTTCTAAAAAGTGAAATTAATTTTCTTACATTTCTAATATATGGTTGGAAACATTATTAAAAATATGCTAATAGCTCCTTTTGTGCATTTCATTCGATTTTTTTTTTTTTAAAATTGATGTCTATATCTATAGTTAAAAAAATGGTATTAATTTATGATCTAACAAAAAGTGATTAATAATTATTTATGTAGCTATTAAAAAACAATTGTTGTAATTAAATGTTTGTTAATATGATAGATGTTAAATTTGTATGATACATATGTATACACATATTATTAGACAGTAATGACATCCATGCTAAGAAAGTATCCAATAATGATGAAGAATAAATGAATAACATTAAAAATAATTACCATTCGATTTTCCAGTAAAGCATTCCATCTTACTCCACCTATAAATTAAAAAATAATTATATATGAACTTTCTTATATATATATATATACACTACTCACATGCCTATGATTGGGTTATAGATTGCTTTAATTAATAAGTATACACTATAAAATGAATATGCAAGATTATCCATACATCTAAATCAGTGTTCTCAATATTTTATCTTATTGTGGACAATTGTCAGATTCAGGCAGTATGAAAATATATACTATAAATAAATTGATCCTTATATGTGTATATTATGTAATGTATTTATTTGATTTTTGTTATTATTTCTAAAATAAAAATTAGAATATTTTTTGTGGATTGCCAAGTTTCTTCATTGATCAGTACTGATTCATGAACAAGTGATAAACACTAATCTAATCACTTTTACAAAGTTCCAGACCAAGAATTGACAACAAATGAATATAGTGGAAATCAGAAATAATAAGAGAATAAATTCCAATAAAAAAAGATGAATAAAATCTATTGCAAAGACACATCTTAAATGAATTGAGCATTTGAAATAAATGAATTATAAACAAAAGAGTATTTTATAGTGAACTTCAACATGACTTTAGTGAGAAAGGAAATAACATTTAATGATGCTGTAAGGAGCAGCCAAGTGATTGTTTTTATTGGGAGAATATGATTGTATCATCATCATTATTAACAACAATAATACTACTACATAACTAAACATCACATGATCAGCATTTCTTATGCTTGCTCATCACTGACAAAGGCCACAAGCCAGAAACTAGTCTGGGCATATTGGATGAGTAGGCAGTAGATGGGGATTTTATGCACAAGCCTTCTGTCATCCATTGATTACTCTGGCTGGCACTGAGTGGCACTACTCTATGGAGAGTTTTGTCTGTGTTAATACTATATACATTGGTTAACTTTTCTTATATAATTGTAATTGATATAAACTTTAGGAATGCTGATTAAAAAAGCTTAAGAATAAAAGTTTTATTATTTTATGCTGAACAGTTTTCAAGATCTTAATGCAATGACTTGTTGATGAGAGGACTTTGGGTATAAAACTGCTCAGCATAAGACAATAAAACTTGTATCCTTAAGTTTTTCTTACTCAGTGATCCTAATGCTTATATAAATAACAGTAATAATAATAACACTAGAATAATTTATTGCTTGGAAATTCACAAGAAGTTTGAGCATCAAAATGACAGAGCTGACCTACAATTCAGGGTTTTTGCTCCATAGCCAGTTACTCTACTACTATCCCATACTATGCAGGATATTTATAAATGACAAATGGTCAATGTAATGTATACTAGTATATTATCTTAATGGGGTAACTGAAAATAACAATGTTGAAAATTATACATAATACATTGCATAAAAAATTTCTTTGGCTTTATAAATAATTTAACTATTTAATTCACTAACCTTTGGATTGTACAATTATTAATCATAATGTTATTTTTGTTTTTATATAATTTAGACAGGAGTTTCCTAAAATTATCCTCACATTGAGAAACTTCTTTTCATAATCTTGGGAGATATTGACTTCAAATTGTTTGCAATAAGTGTTTTCTAGAACACAGCCAAATCTTGTAAGCATAATCACATTTAAATGTAATTCTATTTAAGGGAGAAGGACTCTGAATGTAACATTAGGGATACACAAAAACTTATATGCCAAGAACAATGCAACTAATTACCCTGATTTCCAAATTGGTATTAAGTCTACCTTTCACAATTTCAACTGAAGGTATGAATTTAGGGATAGTTTACATTAAGCATTTGGACTTTAGAGAGAGCAAATTAAGCCCTTAATTGATTTTTTTTAATATTAAAAATTACATATACCTAATTATTTTACTCCCATGAGAAGTATTTCATGGGTCTCAGTATTGATTATTATTTTATTACCCATTTATATAAAACTACTATTCAAATAACTAAAAATTGCTGCAATTGAAAATATTCTGCATGGATTGCTCAAACAAGGCTATCTTATATTTGATAACATTATTGTATTTGATAATCTTACAACTTTGAATCCCAAATTGCAAGTGTGTGTGTGGGGGGAGGTGCACTAAAAAAAGCTAAAGGTTTCTGGGTCATCTTCCATTTGAGGAAAGTAAATGAAATAATCTCAGATGATCAGCCAAAAAAACTGTTGTTTTCAACTTGATACATTTATAATCAAACAATGTTAGATGTAAATGTATAATTAGTACTACTAATTTTCAGGATAGACAAATGCACCAATACAGTTTGAAAAATCAGGTTAATGGGAGTATGGCTTACTAATCAATCTTCCTTAGTTTGCCATTGAAAATATCAAAAAATTAAAATGAATAAAAGACTGAATAAAATATTCACTTGGGCAACTTAGAGTATTCTAAATGAATTGCTCTCTAAATGAGCATTTTCCCCCTATTATTGTAAATAATCATCGAAGGAAACTGGAATCAGGATAATTTATACTTCTCTTTGCTTGGATCTTCTTTAAAGTTTATATGAAACATAATTAATAAAATAACACAAAATATACATACAACTGTATTAGAGATAAGCTTTATATTGTATAATTAGTAAAGTATACTTAACATGCTTTTGGCTCTTTAATCATAATAGTCATAATCTTGACAATGTACATATATTGAGTTACATTTGCTAAGATAAAGCTCATTAAATCCTTGAAGTTATATTTAATAAAATAGGAATTTCTTCAAAAATATCTGCTTCTGCATAATAGTGATACTTCACACTTACTCTTTTACATTTTAAAACTATTTTATTAATTATTTAACTTTTTTGAAGGCATAATAAGTTCGACATTAAAATATATTTTGAAAGCAATCATTTAAGATAAAAATAATATACTGAAAATTTATTCTAATAGCTAATATTTTGCTTCTAGCCAAACACCTAATGGCTGTCAAATTTAAACCATCAATCAAGTTTATAATATACTTTATAATTCTATTCTTGAAATGCAAGAATGTTTACTTATATGTATATTTAAAGACATCTTTATTATGTCTAGCAAGTATTTGCAATTTTAAAAAAGCAGCTGACCTTGGATTTCTATTTTTAGACTTAATTAATTAAAGATATGAATTACTGATCATAAAAATTTTGTTGGGTAGGTATGTGTCTGGAGGAAACAAATTAGCTCATTTGCTTTAATAATTTAAACCAGGTTTAAAAAAGTGTAGGTGAAAGATATTTTACCATAAAATATATCCTGAAACTAAAGTTTTAAAATGATGATGTTATTACAATTTTAATTAAAAAAAATTAAATAACTGCCTTATAAGTGAAGTTATTAATGGTAAATCTATATTTTATACAGCCTTTAATTATAATTCGTGTATCCTCTAAAATGTAAGACTGAGTTTAAATCCACTCATTTTGCAGTAGCTACTATCTCAGTTTAATATATTTTGTATTTTAATGCGATGTTTCTGAAAAAAAAAAAATCTTTTTTTATAAGTTTATTTTATTTTTGTTTCAATGTTAAAATTAACATTTTCTGATATTTGATTTCCTTTTAATGATTTAGTAGATGTCACTAGTTTAGTCTTTGGAATTAATCATCAAGTATATTTTTTTAATTTAATTTATTCATGTATTTTTTGATTTGATATTACTTTGCAATACAAGCTATTTAATTTGTTATTTATTCTTATTTAGATTATTTTTTTTGGTGTAGTCTTATTTATTTGAAATTTTTATTATTGCTTTTTGTTGTTATTGTTGACTTTCTTTTTTAATTATTCTATTATTAATTATGACTTTAAGTTTTGCAAGAACATTAGGATTATGATGTTAAGTAGCTGTTATTTCTCACTTGTATGAGTACTACATGAATATCCAAATGTATAAAATTTATCAAAAATATTACACTTGTACATAGAATATATTTTTGTCAGATTGTTTTCATGATCGAATTTAAAATCATGAATTGTAATAAATTATTTTATCTAATTCAGAATTAAAAAATAATGACAATGAAGACAGCGTAATAAATTCTATGGTAGCATTCCTGGATGCAGTTACAAGTTTATTTTCACATAAACCAGATGGAATTTCAGCTAGAGAATTTAGAATAGAGCTTTTTCATGATTATCAAATTTGTTTAATCACTTTGCAAGACTTTTTAATTAAAATAATGGTGAGGTATGTGGATGTTGATCAACTCTGGATCTTTTTCATTTTATGTCATTTCTTATATATATATAATCTCCTAAAAAGTCGCAATTTTGTAAATGATCCTTAAAAATTATTTTTGAAAAAGAAAATTAAACTTAAAACTATTGTGTAAAATAGTATCTATATGTTAAATTGTTTTAAATACATTTTAAGCTTTCATTTGAAAGTATTAATCATTAGATTCTAATTCATACATTTTATTATTAAGAATATTGATAACTAACTCACTGATAACATATCTCCTTAGTCTTATGTTAAATGATGATAAAATTTAATCCTATTATTTGAAGATTATTTCAAGTTTTTGCTATGCAGTTATTCTCATTGGGCTTCAAGAAATATTTTATCTATGTGACTTATTTATACTTATTCCCAGCTTATTTTTCATCTTTGTTTCTTCTCTAGAGAAATAATTAATCTGTAGAAAATGTCTCAGAAAATTATAGTGAATATTTGATCTAATGAAATATATGTTTAAATGTTTCATTCCAATTGCAAAATTTTTGCTCAAACTTTATTACACAAAATTTAGAAGTATTTTGAATATGTAAACCTAAAAGTATTTTAAACTGACAATTTAGATAAATATCTTTATTATTATTGATTAGAATTTTTTTATGATTTGATATTTTATTTAATTTTTCTGCAATGTAAGAAATATTCATTTTTTCCAAAATTTTACTTATTTTTTCTAATACACAGTTTTTTAGAAATATATTAGTATTGCATTTTAATCAGTTTTGTGCAGGTTAGATTTTTGGATACTAGTATAGTGATGGGGCTACATAGTATTTACCACAGAGTGACACAAAATTAATTGATAAAAAATATAATATCCACATCTTTTTAATAAAATCAATGAAATAATAAATTTTGTAATAAAAATAATTTATTTATCCAAATAATATCAATTATTTAACAGAAAATAAATATTAGTAATAAAAACTAAAATGAATGTAAAAATAAAAATCCCTGAGAAATATTCACATTTATTATTGAATTTACTGCTACAAGTTCATGCTAATGCAATAAAGATGTGCATTAAATAAAAGAAAACAAAGCATAAATCTCTATAAAAAAATAAAAATAATGGTAAATTTAAAAGTAAACGTAAACATTTGTTATGTATTTGCATTTCTATTTCTATTTTGTTTATCATTGATGTATTTTTTTTTTTTTTTGTTGAATATTTGATAACCTTTTGGTAAATAAATTATTTTTACTGCAAGTTTATTATTTTCTTGATTTTATTTAGTAGACTCTTGTAATTATAAATTCAAGAATAAATATGAACATTTTATTTTTTATTGATTAGTTTTTTTTTATAAAATGCTATATATAATGAAGAACAATAAAGGTTGTAGATCTACACCATATTAGCAGTTATTCTTTTATTGATGTTAAATATATATATTACTTTATATATACATTCACAAAGCTTGGAAATCAAATCCAAGTAAAATTTGGAATTTTAGATTCTAAGCAAACTTACATTTTTTTCTTTCAAATAATCAATCCAGGTATCTATTGATTATAAACCAATAAGTAGACATCAGTTATTTTTAGCAAGAGGATAAACAAGAAAGGAAATCACCACACAAGATTAGTCTGATAAGTATTGTTATCTCCACTATATTGAGTCATCAATTAATACTGATTACTTATTTCTTGCCATATACAATATAATAAAGCACTACCTATAGAATAAAACTTGAACTAATATCAGAAATTTATTACATTTCTATGTGCCTATGTTTCATTAAAATGAGATATAGGTATGCAAAATGAGTTCAAAGACCTCACTATCTTATTACCTGAATTAGATTTTATATATATTTATAATAGTGATTACTACTAATTTGTCAATGATAAAATTGAATGCTTATCTGAAACCATGGCCAGTGTGATTATATTTTTTTAACTTTTCAGTAGTTGACTAAAATAAAATCCCACAGATGATCTTTTATTATACCTAATATTTATATCATTGTTATTATATTTTTATGTATATTATTAAATAATTACTCTGCTATAAATATTAAAAAAATATTTTTAATCTTTCAAATTGAATACTAACCACAATTAAAATACATCCCAGATTGTCAAAATACATGGTATAAATTGATTTCTATTTAATGCTTATGCTAAGTAATTGATTAGTTGTATGATTTTCTTGGAAGGTGGAATAGCTTAAGCCATTTCAGTTCAAATATGATAAGCTGTTAATGTAAAAGAAACATGTAATAACTAACTAATATTGGGTAATACTGAACAAAAAAAATCCCTTCCCAAACATTACATCTAATAAAAAGGGGCATTCTCTTATTTGTTTAGAAGAAAATATTGTAGTAAAAAATATTAATTATCAGATAATTTAATTGTTAACATCATAAGGTTTAACAATTTTTTTGTAAGATTTGGAATAAATTCTAAAAATGCTAGTCACTGATTACAAACTAAATACAAAAAATAAAAAAAATTATTATATAAAAAATAATAATACTTAAAATCTGACATGGTATTATTTATATAAAAAACAAATATTTATAATGCAAATCAGTTTTTTGATTCAATCAGTGATTTAATCACATCATTATATTGTAATCCAATAAAATATCCCATGACTCCAGGAGGCATAGAGATGATGAAAGAAAAATGTATCATTATACTGCAGAAGGCAGGCTTTTTTCAATCTATTTTATATTTAAAAATCTGCTTTCTTTGATTTTAACTCTTTTGGAGAAGCAATAAATAATAATAATAATAAAAGAAACTTAAAAGTTGAATATGTCATGTGATAATAAGTATAGAGAGGAGTTGTTTATATTTCTGAATTGCCAGATATAATTCACACCAAATATTTTTTGATATAATTATTGATGAAGTGAATGATTTATCATTTCCTTGATCATTTATAAAGCTTTCACTAGTTTATGAATAACTATTAGATCTCATTGAAAAACAACATTTTCTTGTGCCTCACAAAACACTGAAAGATTTCCACTACTCTGATGATCCACATGTTTACAGTATTTATATAAAGAGAATGCAAAATTCATGATTAACAAATATAATAGAATAATATATTGTCATAGAAAAATGAAAAGGCTCTACAGTTTTGCATTTACACTGCAATTGAGATTTGCCTAACACATTCTAAAATGGATGTCAGACAAATTTTTATCATCTCTTTTGAATTATGTTCTTATGAAGCTGAAAAAATTTGAATAAGTCACTACAACATGGTATTTATTTTAGTTTAAAGAACTATCTATTTAATTATCATAAAGAAAAAAAAATCAAGCAGATTGAATAAATCTGAATATATTTAACAAATAATGATAATAAATGTTATATAGTATCACATATGACCTGCAATTATAAAATAAATTCTTGTGAAATTCTATAGAATATAATTTGTTTATGCTAGAATTTTTTTTTTTTACAATTGCAAATGATTTTGTCAACTTTATGCATAAAACCCATAAATTAATCCATGATGTAATAGCAACAACAGCATTGTAATATGGAGAAATAGACTCTCAGATAATAGATAATTTATGTCTCATAAATTTCAAAAATAAGATTAATATGTCCAGTGAAAATAAAAACATGATGTTTTAAGACTTTCTAAAAATCTTAATTGATGTAGTACTAAAAAGTACCATAGATATGTTATTTATTTTAAATTTACAAAGAAATCAAGTCATATGTCACATGACCTTATTTATTTTATATAAAATGAATATTAGCAGATAAAAATAAGATTAATTAGTTGCTGATAAGTATGATAAGTAATTGCTATTGGATTTACATCAGTTATAAAGAGTGAGACCATTTTACTAAAACAATATATATTTTAATTATGTAAAGGCCTTATTAAATTTTATAATAGAGCTTTAGACATTGAGGATCTAGGATATTATGTTAAGGAATGAAAACAGTGGCAATTTATTACCAATGATAATCAAGTATTATTGCTTCATCATAGTATCTTCATTATGTCCACAAGCCTTTAGACTTAATCATAGTATTCTTTCTTATGCTTAGGTAGTTTATTGCATTGGGAGATTAGCAGATTCTGGAGCTCAAAATCCATGGATCATATTTCCAACTCAGTTACTTCTAACACTCAAATTTCTTACAAACTCCCAAGCAATAAACCATCCAATTATATAATACTCTATTGTTAGTTGTTTATTAGAACAATAATCTAAATTTTAAAGCTATGTTGAAATACTAATGGTGAAATATCATTATTACAAAATTTGTTGTTTTACATTTTTAAAAAAATCCCCTGAAAACAAAAGCTGTAGTTTTATTTATTTACTATAAATTTTGGTTAACATGAAAAACCTATGAGTTCATGTTAATGAGATTTTAGTGATATTTACATGTTTTAGCATTAAAAAAAGTTTTACTTACCTTCAGGGCTAACTTTCCTTCCATGAGGCATTCTTAATATCACATTTATCTAGATACACGTACATAAAAATAATTTTAGTAAATCACACACACATAACACTCACAAACATTTATACAACTAGTACACATAAGCAAGAATTGAAAAGTAATAGTAAAATCTATTAAAAAAGTAGAGATTTAAGATATTGAAAATAAATTTAAAAGAAGACAAATGAAATGTTAGTAAATATAAAAATAAAACACTAAGAATATATACTATCATTAATTTCATCTAAGGATCAATATTGCAATATGCTGACATCAATAACAATACTGATTGTAATTAAAAGTTGTTAAGAAAGCTTTAATAAAATTGTCTAATTATACTTTGAATATACATATAAATGAAGGGAAAACCAAATGTATGTTAATAAGTTCTCACATAACATATAAAGATACTGACATACCCTTGATGACAATAATACAATATTTAATGATAATAAATATATAAAAGTAGAAAAGATAAAATAGATATTTTGGATTAATAATAAATAAAAAAAGTGTTATGGAAATATTATATTAATGCTCTAATTAATAAATCTAGCTATTTTATATTAATACTTTACAAAATCAATGATACTTCTATGCTTGAATATTTGTTAAAATATGTGATGTGATGCATGGTGGCTTCTCCTTTATCAGAGTCAGGAATCTCTCAGCCACAATGCCCAGAGAAACCTGTTAGCATCCTCCCTTTCTATTCCCCACCCTAAGTTTTCCCCATATTTTTCACTATCCTGCTCCATCCCATTTCCATAACATAATCTTTGTCAACTCTATGACCTTTATATCTAAATTCCCCTTATTTCCCCCCAAACCCAGTATAAAAATCAAGAACCCACTTTTTGTATACTTACTTTGTTTATATTTATTCTCCCACAACTTCATTAATTGTATCCTTTCTGCTTGCAGGCATTTACATTCAATTAACAGATGCCCAATATTTTCTATGCCTTTCTTATATAACTTGCAGACTAACTCTCACATATTTTTCCATCTTATGTGTATATTCCCTAATTGCTAAAGATTTTGTTCAAGCCTTAAACAGTAAGCTACTTTCCTTGTTATTATCATAAATTAATTTGCACTCTATATTCTGTTTACTTCTATATGTATCCAAATTTTTATTACTCTCCATACTAGTTCTTCATCTCTCCAACTCCCTATTTTTATTAATGCATCTACTCTTGTATCCCATTCCTAGCTTCTATAACACTGAACAATTCTCCTAACACAATCACCCCACCTTTTGTATAAGCATACTGACATAAATTTATCTAAATCTTCTGCATACCATACTACCTTCCTCACCCATCTTGTTGCCTGAACTTTACTCATAACCCAATTAAATATTATTTTAGCTATTCTTCTATTATCCATAAATTGCAATTTACTAAACACCTTCTTTGCCATCCATACATCTGCATCTAATGCATATCTTCCTATATTTTTTTTGTACTTTTTCTAAATAATCTAACACCCTTTACTACCACATAATGCATCATTATCATAAATTAACCCTGTTATTTCCACTCCCATACATTCTAGCTACATCATATTTATTATATGAAAACACTGTTAGTTCCTTTATCAGTCCTTTTTTTTCTTCATTTATCAATTTTTTCTCCCATTCATCCCAGCAATTTCTCTGATTACTTAAGATGATTCCCAAATAGTTCTACCTATTTCCCTCATTTAATTTTATATCCCTCAATAAATATTCTTTCTCTTCTCTTTATCCAATAAAGCTGGATATTTATATAAATACTTTACAAAATCAATGATACTTCTATGCTTGAATCTTTGTTAAAATATGGTATAACAATTTATGATCATGCCACCTATTCTAATATTAAAAGATTAATAATAGTGCAAAAAAAAAAGAAAAAAATATGTTCACAAAAAAGAAAGAATTGATGATAAAAATAATATTTTATTATTTAACAAATTTCTTGAATATCTAATTATAGGAAAAAAATATTTTGATAATACTTTCAAAAAAAAATTTATAAAACAATTTGAAAATTATCATAGAAAAAGATTCATACAGTTGCCAACTCTTGTGAAATACTAGAAAAAGATTCATACAGTTGCCAACTCTTGTGAAACAGAATAAGAAATTATCTTGTTCTTAAATTATTTGACAAATTATTAATAATTCAAAAATATTCAACATTCATAAATTGAAAGTGAAATTTATATACATATATATTTAAAAAAGATTAAGTAACTTAAGATAGTAATGTTTATAGGTATACAATTGATACAATCAATATTTTATTGTATATAATCAATATATTATTGTATATAATTGTTTATTATTATTAGCTTAAAATCAAAAATTGAACATTAAAACTCTTATTTATAAATTATATTTGATAATCTTTTCTAAATAAAACCCTAAGGTGTTATATGGATATGGATTTAAATCCATACATAATTCACAAAAATGTTTAATGTGCATACTTTCTGGAAGAGAGAAAAAAGAGAAAATGAAATTCTTCTAAGTCCTCATACCTATAAAAATATATACCTGATTTTAAATCCATAGATTAGAAATAGAAGAGGACTTTCCTTTTTATTTCTAAGTAAATCCAAGACAAAAAAAAAAAAACTATTGGGGATATAGAACAAATTATTTAGCTTAAAAGTTGTCAATAGTAACTGATATTTAATTAGCAACACTACTGCTAACATATTTCTCTTATCATTATTTGGAAATAACCTCTCATTTCTGTTTGCACACACAGACAAATATACATTATTATACTTTGATTTACAAGTATCAAAGTTTCTTCACTCATAACTTTGCCACCAATTTACTAATCATTTATTAGACTACATATTTACTTTTTAATTATATATAAATACACGGAATAACACAATTTTATCTTCCTTTTTCATTGAATATCTTTTTAAAATATACTTAAAACAATCACATATTCTTGAAACATGAATAAAACATCCGAAAATAGCAAATAATCTTCAAAATACACATTTCATGCAGAACTAATAATCATTAAGTGATCCTCTCTTATATGTCATCATTTGTTCATAAAATATCAATACCAAATTGTTACATTTTGATTTAAAAGTGTCATATATTCTGCAATCATAACTTTGACATCAACCATTTTAGAAAATGTATTAATGATTCTTACTAATTACATTAGGTAACATGACCTTGTGGTAATTGTAATGAAAATCAATGCCCTGAGTTCAAAAATAGTCAATTTCTTTGTCTAATTGTGGTTTAAGCGTAATGTAATGCTGAAAGATGTTCTCATACATCTTTCTTTATAATATAATTATATAACCTTAGTTATGTTTGTTTATGTGCATTTTATTATTCAGTGTTTACTGCATTCACATTAACTGTTATATTGTAGAGTAAGTTTTGCTTCTTACATTCATAACAAACTCTCCCCAGAAACACAATAAGAAGAGCATCACAGAAAATTGGTTGTAGATAAGAAGCCATATGCATTTCTTAAAGCTCTTACATAAACAGAAGTATTTTAAACCTTAGTTCTACCTTATTCCACTGAAGATGTTGAGCTAACATTCATTTTCAAGATTATTTATCAGTTGTGTTTAAGATATGACCTAAAAAGTTCACATTCTATGTGCCTTTTATTTTCATTTGTATCCATATGTGCATTACTGTGAATATTAAAACTATACTTTCATCTTTATTCCTGAAATTTTTATTATAAGTATTTTAAGAACAATATATCTAATATCTATACAATGATCAAATATTCAGTTTAACAATTATTTAGATTATTATATTATGTCTGGTGTATTAAGGTGCACAGAAGGCTATGGGAAAGAGGAAAAGTTGATCAAGGAATTCTAGTATATATTTTCAATGAGATTTTCAACTCAGTAATTGTTTGTTAAGTTGTTTTGCTTTTGTGTTATATTTCTTTTCTCTACATATTTAATTTAAAAGAATGAAACCTTAAGGATAAAATTGCCAAATTTCTGAAAAGAAAAATTGTTTTAATGCCAAAAGACATATAAATACCCATAGAAGGTCTTCCTAAAATCTCAAACACTTAATATCTTCTCTGAACAGCATTTTAAAACATATTTAGCCATATGTTTCACCAACAGGTATGGCAATTTAATATTTTTTGAGGATTTATTCATTTTTTGCTTTATTAAAAAGTATCCTTCTCATAAGTACACACACACACACATATATATATAAGGTTTTGTTTACATTCTTAATAAAAAATATATAGTCACTAGGTGGCAGTTTTAGCAGAAACTTCATCTCACTTGGGCTCTCTTAAATATCCTTAGTTTTTAAGGAGGGAGGGAAGTTAGAGGAAGAAACTGAGTAGTAGACCAAAGGTAAATGAAACATCTTATTTTTCTAAGTGATGAGTAGTGAAAATATGGAAGATTCTGCAGTTTGTAAGGAAAATTTAAATTCAGGGTTTTTATTCAACATGGTCGCTAGCAATAGCGATGTTCAGCACAGAAGAAAATAAGAAAATTCTCAAATCTTTCAAATGTCTCTTTCATTGATGAAAATGTTGTTCATCTCACAGTGATGATAGTATTATTTTAAAAAGTGTTGCTAACAAAAATTTGATTGAAATCAGTCAAAATCTTCATTTTGAAAATTTCACAAAGTTTTCCAAACTGCTAGAGGCTGACAAAATTGTTTCTATCAACATTCTTTTAGAGAAGAAAGAAAGTATTGACTATTCTCAATTTAGAGATAATTCTAATGTTTCATCCATAGAAAAAAACTTTAGGGATCAATCCAGAGGTCCAATAATCAGTTTGTGCTTGTTGATAATTCTCAAAGTCGTTTCAAACCACTAGAGGCCGATGGTGTTGCTACAAAGAAAAAATTCTTAAAGAGAAAAGCATTGACAGTTATGAAACAAAAGATAATCTTAGTGACAATTTCTAATTAAAAATATATAGTGATTATATGACAACAGAAGCTTCTATTACTCATTTCCTCCATCAAAACAACACCATTCATCAATCCACCAACTCCAATGTTATCACTTATGCTAGGATTGTTAATAATAATAATAATTGGCAAAAAGGAAACCATCAAAAAGATATCCAGGACTCCTTGATCAATCTTATGAACTATGGTGTGTCTGAAGTGAATGATTTTGGACATGAGGTCCATAACAACTTATCTATGAGTGTTTAAAAGTTTACTAAAGATCAATTCCATGAACTTGCCAATAACTTTAATACATCTATACCTGATCTACTGTATAAATCATTTTTGAACTATTCGAATAAGAGAACAGTCATCTTTGACATTACTAACAATAGATGTTCCTTATTCAAATTTCCAGCAGACCAGTTTTACAGCTTGATTATGAAAAAAAAATTAGTGGTCGAATTCAAATCATGGAGAGACGAGAACAATTTCAAAAACAATATCAAGACCATAGATGATAAATTCCTATGTTGCATTAATACTAATCAGCCAGTTGTCTTGGCAGGAAAATTAAAAACTGTTTAATTGACTTTAAAGAGAAAGATCTGCAAGAAATGGGACAATCTTAAACTTCCACTACTTAATAGAAAGGTTGGGGGGGGGGGTCAGTTCTCTCAAACATTGCTGTATTTAGTATAACCATTAAAGACAGTGTCAGTCCAACTGATATTCTGACCATCATTTCACTGCGTGGTGCACACCAATGGTTTTGTCCCTTGTTGGTGTCCACCCTCAGTGCTTTTATTGTCTAGTAAGAACTCATTTAATTAAGGACTGTAAAGCTAGGATTTGTGGTTTATGTAGCATTAAGAGAAACAGAATTCATGAATGTGGCAGGACACCTGGGGGCACATATTGGACTTAGTTATGGGATCTCATAATAATACTAAACCAAAGCTGGCTAATCCCAATGAAATATCTAGGGAGCAGCCTTCTTTTGGAAGGACCAGACTTACAGAAATTGAAACATGTATGGAAAGTATTGACTTGGTTGAAGATGAAAGTTTAAAGGAGGTCCTCCAGGAAGCTAGAATTCCTCAAATAGATTCCTGGAGTGATGAAGCAGCCAATACTACATTTTCAACCAATTGGTATGAAGCTGTCAATTATGACAAAAACCACATTTCTGATGAAGAAAATCAAGATTTGGATGTGACTATAATGCAGGAAGATCATGAACAAGGGGCAGTGGGTCGAGAATCTGGAATTATTCTGAATCAGATGGTTTTACTTTAAATGAGGGACAAAGCACAGTGACTTGCCTATCTTCAAATAATAGTATCAAAATTAAATTGGGAAGAAGAAAGAAGAGGAATTGGAAGATTGATAAAAATAGTAATATGGAGAAGGATATTCAAGATGAAATGCTAACTGAATCCCACAACCAGTCAAATAGCCAGGCTCAGAAGAGGAATAACATGAAGAAGCTAAAGTGGAATGTCAGATCAAGTTCTGGAGATGATGAGTTGCCAGAGTGAAGGAATATTCATAATAATGGATTGCCTCTGAGGGTGCAACCAAATAAAAAAAAAGGTCAGATAATTTTTAAGAGATAGAGGACCTAAGCTGATTCTTACACTAACAACTTGCAGGAAGAATGGAAAAGGAAGTACCTTGTTAGGAGCTGTGTCAGGGTTCGGCAGATGAAACTGCTCTCAGTGTTGACAACTCCTGCAGATCTCATTTCTGAAATTTATATATATTTGTTTAAAATCAATATTTTGAATTTAGGCCCCTTTCAAGCCTGAACTGCCTTTCTTAAAGTAGTGCAGACTATTATAAAAAATTCACTTGGAACTCTCCTGGCCCAGAAAAATTATTACTTGAGCTAAATGACATTGCAAATAAACTGGACTTACTCTCTGGCAGCAGTTGCAGTGTTGATGAAATTCTATGACTGATGGAACATTACCAAAACAGTCAAAGCACCTTGGAGGAACACATCACCATCAAACATGCCCATAGGTTCCTTGGGAACTAGCACTGTTAGATCAGAAATTATTTGAGGTGGGTGCTGGGAGGAAGAAGAAAACAGATTACCCTCTCATCAATGTCCTTGGTGAGTAATCATATATCAGAATGCTATGATCCTAGTAATCTGCAATTATTTAATCTCCAAGTTTCAGAGTCAAGGGATGGCTATTAGTAGAGCTGAGTGCTGGGTAGATTGCTCATCAGATCATGGAATCACTAATCAAGATATTCTTGAAAAGCTTAGATCATTCCCAGAGGGTCCCATCCTGGTCCACATGTGATTCCCAAGTTCTTTATACTACATCTGAGTTATTTGATTGTGTCAATTATCTTGGGAGCCATCAATGAGTTGGCCACAGGGTGTAGGTCAGTTGAGGGTCTGCACCCAGTCTTGCTAATACTCTTTTTAAAAAAATATTGTTCGCCCTCTGAGCTCTAGTCTTCGCCAATTTCTATGATGCCTCTGGTCATCAAGATAGTTGAGTCACTTCTTAAGGACAGCATTCAAAATACAATTTATCAAAACTTGTCTGCTGCACAGTTTGCAAAAAAGGACTATCTATTACCAATGCTGTCTGTTTGTTCAAGATTGTCCTCAAGCATGTGAGGTGTTGTAGAGATATCAGGCCAATCACTGTCCAACTAGACATTAGGGCAACATTTGACTCAGTGAGGATTGATTTGCTAATTGAGTATGTTATATGGTCTCCGAGGCCATCTTTCCATTATTGAAAATCTTTTTAGCAACAGAGAGATTCTCATCACTTTGGATGGAAAGGTGGCACCTGGCTTTCATCTGAATCTCTATCCTGCAGGGCTCCCTGCTCAGTACTCTTGTACACAGTGTTCATTAACCTGCTACTGGTTAGACTTGAAAGGGATCTGCCAGGTACTCATATTCCAAACTTGGGAAGAGCAGTCAAGTGTCTCACAAATGTCGACATTGTGATGTTTCTTCCATCAGAGTCTCAAGAAAATCATAGACTGGTATTCTAAGAACTATGGCCTTAGCTTTAATCATGAAAAGTCTGCAGCATGGCGATTATTGACTGGGAAGATTTCATCTAATTTTCTGGCCATGCCACAAAAGTTTCTTGGTTTTCCCCTTATGCTTTCTACAAGAGGTATGAGAATTCAGCTGAGATAGTCAAAAGCACAGTCGATTTGATTTCAGGGATTTACCTGTCATTGGTGGGAAAAGTGGCATTACTTAATGTGCTAGCCTTCCTGAAGATAAATTTTATGCCAGTAATCATGCAAACTAAAGGTTTCTAGGTGAAGGTTAACTCTCTTTGCTTTTAACTGCTCTGGAAGAAAAAAGTTTTTGTGATAAGCCACAAAAGGATGTGCCTTTGTGATAAGCCACAAAAGGATGTGCCAACCCAGACAGGTTGATGGGCTTGCCCTTCACTCTATCCAAACCTTTCTGTATCAAAGGGCCCATAATCTTTGGTTGGTATAAAACAGTAGTTCACATCAGCTATTTTTTATTTTTTAAACCTCCCCACTGACTCATTGCTGCCCATGGATAGACCCCTGCCTGTAAAACCACTGGCTTGGCTGACGAGGTTTGTTGCATTGGTTAAGGGGGCTGGAATTGGAAATGGATTGTTGTTGGCTAAATTGAAAAACTGTAATGTACAATTGCTTTACTCTACCACAACTGCTCCTCAGCATTTCCTGGGACTTTCGAATGATCTATTAATTAGGAAATTCAAATTCTGAATATTGGAGGGAAGATATCTGCATTCCTCACCAGTGAATTTTTAGTCATGAAAAGAGGCTTTGCCAAATTAAATTCGTTTTCTAAATGTGCAATCGAGAAAATGCAATCAATGCAACATCTATTATTTGGTTGTGTGGTACTAAATAAATGCAGAACAATACTCAATGATTGGATCACATCCTATAAACAAAGGATTTTAAACCTGAATGAATGCCTAGAAACTGGAATCTTTGGAATAATTAGACTATCAATCATGATGAACTATATAGTCTGGACAATGAGATGCCATCTCTTATTTGGGAAGAGTAATGGTAACTTACACAATGAACTTTTGTGCAAGATCAGGGCTATCAAGAAGAGGGATCACTTAATCTCACCTGAAAGAATTTATAATGATATCTGGAAGCTGTTGGTGTTGCCAGAATAGTTTTTGCTTCAGTGCTGGGGGGCTTCCTTCATGGTCTGTCCAGAAGCCACTAAAATGGCTTTCGACATGGTTAGGTGTGCCTGTTTCAGGCAATTGATAGTCAAAGAATTAGCCCTCCCATAATGGTCAGAAGGCTGGATAATGTGTATTATTTCCCTGCTCATGTTTTGTCAAGTAAAGATGCTGAACTCTCAATTTTAGAAAAAGGACAAGACTGTTCAAAAGAGTGCATCTTCCTCAAACTGTCCGAATGCTCATCATAATTCAAGACAATTTATTCCAATTTTTCACTTTGTATTTGCTCTACAATTTATTACTTGTACTCATAGGCAATAAAATTACTTTTGAAAATAAAATTAAAAAAATATATTAATATCTCTGTAATTTTTATTTAAAGTAGGGCTAGTAAATTAAATGTGTTACTGGCACCACTGGTTTAAAATAAGCATTTACTGCTTCAGTTTTTCTGGCTTAAATGTAAATAAAAGTGACATATAAATGACCTTATTGTTACAAAGCAGCTTTTACTGGGGTCAAATGTAGAAAAAAAATAAGTTTGCCTGTTGCATATTTATATGCATATGTAATATATTCAATTCAATCATTATTAAGTAATCAAAAATTTTACATTGTGACAAAATAATACTTTGTATTATTGCTAATTATCCATTTGTGATATGAAAAAACAAAATGCCTTTTGAATTCAACTATGGAAATTAGTAAAACCCACCTACTTTATTTTTTTACAGCAGAAAAAAATGGTTTTTATTTGCAAACTAGTGTTATTTATTAAACTAAAGACAATCCCTAACATAGATTATTAATTTTAAGTTTCAGTTAAAAATTAATATATCTATTTTTTTAAAAATTATACATAAGTACATGGAATACTGCAGGTCTTTGTTCCTACATGTAATATCTTTTTAAGCTATATATAATATTTAAATAAGGGACTTGAATTCAGACTTTCAAATTCCTCACAACTATCCAATCCATCTTATAGAACTGATACCCATTTCATGCTGAACCAGCACCCATCAGTTGGTCCAGATCACCATCTCCTACATTAATACAACCACTGCTCAGTTTATATTAGGATAGCAAATCTTCAAACTTTAATAGGCAAGTTTCAATATTCTCCACTCACTAACTTTTCAGCCTTCAATATCATTGAAAATGCAAAAATGAAGTGATCAAAGTTCTTGATGATGCCAATATTGTTGACCTTATGTCAATTTTACCTCTCACATATAGGACTTTATTATATCCATTTAATTGTACTTGTATATGGTCGTGTGTATCAGTTGTATAGGATAACTTGGATAATTGTGGTAAGATTTGAAAGCCTGAGTTCAAGTCCCTTATAATTATATTAAGTTTAGTATAGACAATATACATATATTTAAATATTACATATTCAGCCTGTATTCTGCCCATCCTTCTTCTGTATAATTAAATGGATGTATTAAGATCCTATTTGTATTTTTATATTGGACTATTTCCATCATCATACATATATTTAAATATTACATATTCAGCTTGTATTCTGCCCATCCTTCTTCTATATAATTAAATAGATATATTAAGATCCTATTTGTATTTTTATATTGGACTATTTCCATCATCAATATGAATATTAAATGTCTTTAAAAATAACTTTTATTTAAATATTCCAAATACATTCAACTGCTAGCCTGTTTGATGTGCTACTTACTAACAGTGGAATGTATTTGGAATATTTAAATAAAAGTTAAATTTTTTTAAAGACATTCAATATTCATATTAGATGAAGGAAACAGTCCAATATAAAAATACATTTAGAACACTATCATCACAAACCTTCAGGATAACATTATGATTCTATGTGTGAAGGGTCAAATTGACTTAAGGTCAACATGGTTATGACAATAATATTGGAATTATCAAGGGCCTTGATCATTTAATCCTCAGATTTTCAATGATATGGATGGCTGAAAAGTTGGGGAATGGAAAAGATTGAAGCTTGTCCATTAAAGTTTGAAGATTTGCTATCTTAATATAAACTGAGCAATGATTGTATATATATATCGGAGATGGTAATCTGGACCAACTAATGAGTGCTGGTTTAGCTCGAAATACATATATTGGAGATCATTTATCTTTTTCATATGTATCTGGTCATGTGTATCAGTTGTATAAAATGGATTGGATAGATGTGGGGAAATTGAAAGTATGAGTTCAAGTCTCTTATAATATACATATATATTGAAATGAAATAAAATACATATTAGCAATCTTATAAAATTTTTTATATATGATAAAACATTATGTGTATCTATTTTTATAATGTAAATTAGATTTTTTGCTTTTTATAATGAAATTATTTAAAATTTTTATTTGTTATATAAAACAAGTATTTTAAAATTAATATGATGTATTCATTTCTATACTAAACAATGATTTTATTTATAAATAATAAAGCAATACTAATAATATTTTTAAATTTTATAGGCAGCTTTACATTCTAATAAACAGTATTGAAATGTGAAGTCTTATTTAAATTGTTTTATAAATATGTTGCGCATTGCATATTGCTGTCCTCTTTTAGCTATTTACAAAAGCATTATCATTATTAGTTAAAAGAGGCAACAAATATATATATATAAGATAATTTAAATAAAACAGTATACTACATTATATTAGAAAAAAAGAAGCAAATTAATGTAAAAGATGAGTACACTAAACTGCTACATCCATGGCATTTGTTCCAAGATTCTCCATGAATAACAAATCTGTTTCATATAAATAATAATGAGTGCTAAACAATATATATATATAATGTTTAAAAAATTAACATATTTGTATAATTATTTTAATTAAAAAAATAATGCAATAAATAAATCATCAATATATATATAATACCTTATAAACAAGGCATTTTTGCCTTGTTTATTAACAATTATGTGCTAGTATAAGAGATAGTGATCATGTGATGTTTAGTGGTTTAATATCTTATAAATGACAGACACAGATATTTAGTTTTTTCATTGTGTATTTTTGTATGAGTGGAATAAAAAACTTTTTTTTCTTTCTATTAGACAAAAAAATTATTGCATGAGTACAATATAATTTTATATAAATTAGAAAATCTAAAATTTTTATCAGTATGCAGGATATAAAATAGAATCTTAAAACATTATATGTATAAAATATTTATAATAAAAATATCAAAGTTTGTGTATAATCCTTATTTTTATTATTATATAAATATAAATGTTTTTTTGTTTGTTTATTTGTTATTTAATAATTCAACAAATATTGCACCAATTTTGATGAATCTTGTACAATTTTTTTTGTTGGAAAATTACATAGGCTATGGATTTTTGCTTTATGGCATTTATTTGTTTTAAAAACTTTGGTCATTGTCAAGCACTGTTAGCCAAGATGTTATTGCAGCCGCCTTTCAAGCAAGCAGTTGTTTGCAGATGGTTGTGAGTTCGTGTCCCGGCCGATGCTATGACATATGAAAAAAAAAAAAAACTTTGGTCATTTGTAATATAAAAATGCTTCAACATTGTTCATTTTCAAATGATTTCATTAAAATGCAAAAAAAAAAAGACGGCACTCATTAAAAAATTACAGATTAAAAATTTTCAAAGTATATTGTGGCCTGCTTATTGAAATACTTACTACTGAAATGGAGAGAATTATAGTTTTTGGTAAAATGAGATAAAATTTGATTTTGTAAATATGTTTTAAATTAATTAAATTTCATTTTTATCACATATTTAATTTTTCATTTGCAAGGAGAGCATGATCAACATACTACAATGTTAAAATTTCAAAGCTATTTTTAAAAATTAATTTATCACATGAAAAAGATATTGAAATTAAAATCCTAAAATAATCAAATTCAGTAATATAACTGATGGTAAAGAGTTACATTTTTTGTGATACTGCTGCTGATAACTCATACATTTATTATTTTATGTAAATAATATATAAAATATAATCTGCAAGATCAGTTACATATTGTATTATATTCTTTTATTCTATTAACACATGCAAAGATGAAGATACGATTATATAATTGATTATAAAAAGTTGTATATTTTAAAATACTGTGGATGATAACTCATATATTATTATTTCATTTAAATATACAATCTTCTGGAACAGTTACATATTGTATTATATTTTTTTATTCTACTAACAAGAACAAAGTCATGGGTATGATTATGTATATAAAAAATTAAAAGTCTAATTTCTTGAAATTTTTCAGTATAAGAAATATAAAATGTTAAATGATATTGCATATTTGTAAGAAAATGTTTCTAATATAAAATTTAAATGTTTATATATGTTCATGTACTATAAAAGAAAAAAGCATAAAATATTATTTATCTAAAATACAAATACTAGTATCAAGTCTAAATTTAAATTTTTTCAACACAAGAAATATAAAGCGTTTATCATAAAGCCTGTTATATTGATATATTTCAATATATAAAATATGCTATTCAAAAAACAACAACTTACCTTTATAGTTTTATTTAAAAGTATAATTTTCAAATTTATTAAAAAACTTGGTAAAAACAAACAAACAATTAAATCATGACATTTTTCTACAAAAGCTTAGTAGAACTCTGTGATCATCATTTAATTTTAAAATTGTGAAAGTTAACTCCTGTTATTTTAGTTGCTGCCTAATAAAAAATATGTGGACTAAAATAAGAAGTAACTCTTAAAACCAATCCTGCCTAATAGCATAGTGGTGGCTATGGTTATTAAAGAACCAAAGACACCAAAATGTATACGTACTGAACTGAGTTCAGACTTATATGACTATATAAGCTGATGAGCTTGGATTGAAAATACTGTGTTTTCAATTTAAGACTCATAGTTTTGTAGTTAAGTAGAGATAAAAGGTGGCTGCTGGAGAGTTGCATTAGATCCTAAGATCTAGGTGCACTGTTCTCAGATCCAAAGCTCCTCACTGACAGCCACAAACCAGAAACTAGTCTGGGGATATTGGATGAGTAGGCACTAGATAGGGATTTTATGCACAAGCCTTCTGGCATCCATTGATTACTCTGGCTTGGACTGAGTGGCAATACTATAAGAAGGGTTTTGCCTGTTTTAATAATTAATATTATTAGAATTGATTTTTAAACAGATGCGGCCACAAACCAGAAACTAGTCTGGGGATATTGGGTGAGTAGGCACTAGATGGGGATTTTATGCACAAGCCTTCTGGAATTCATTGATTACTCTGGCTTGGACTGAGTGGCAATACTATAAGGAGGGTTTTGCCTGTTTTAATAATTAATATTATTAGAATTGATTTTTAAACAGATGCGGCCACAAACCAGAAACTAGTCTGGGGATATTGGGTGAGTAGGCACTAGATGGAGATTTTATGCACAAGCCTTCTGGCATTCATTGATTACTCTGGCTTGGACTGAGTGGCAATACTATAAGGAGGGTTTTGCCTGTTTTAATAATTAATATTATTAGAATTGATTTTTAAACAGATGCAATTATTGTAAGAAAAATTGATGATGATAAAATGCAAAAGATATAATAATATTTAAGAGATAATAAACTGATTATCTATAATTGCCATGAAATGAACCTAGAAAATTAAAGGTTGTTTTTTTTTTACTAATTTTTATTGTATTTTTTTCATTCTGTAGATAAATAAAAGGATTGTTTTATTATTTGTAAATATAATATATATATAAAGTTAAAAATCATAAATATGTAAATTAATAAATCATATTAACTTAAATATATAAAAATATCTCATACAATAAAAAATAAATAAAGATTAAAATAATTGTATTATGAAAACTAAAAAACAATATAATAAACAAATAAAATACATATATTTATAAATGTAATAATATTTTATAAAAGTATCAATACATGTTTGACGTTTATATTGTTTTCTTTTAAATTTTATATGTATATCTTATGTATCTCCAAAAAATATTTTTGAGATAATCTATTATAAATAGGTTGAAATGTAATTATAAATAGTAAATTTTAGTGAATGCTTTAATAACAGAAGTAGCAAAACTATGTTTGCAAAAATTGTATTTTATAGTGCTACAATTAATGTTTCAATAAAGTCTTTCAAAAAAGAACAGTCTCCTATAGAAGACAATACTAAGTTGATATGTTTGTGATTTATGGATTGGTTTACATGATCGTTACAAAAATCACCATTGCATTTTTATTCTTTCTCTTTTCTTCTTCTGGAATAAAATTGACCATACACATTCACAGTTGTTCTGTTATTGGTGATGATAAGTATATATATATATTATTTAGTTACAGAAGCCTTCATGATATAGGTAATTTTTAAAAATGAATAGAAATGTTGTTAAGTGATCAGTTCTGTCTATGAATTTTGATTTAACAATAATTTTATTTATGGATCACTTTTTTGTGGTTGATCATAATTTTTATATAATAATGTAATTAAAATATTTTATGATATATATATATTATTGCTATTTGAACTTGTGTTTACTGCAGTTAGTCAATTGTCCCCAAAGAATGAAATTTTTTTTTACCTAAATGGAAATAATTTCATTGGATGTGTGGATTTTGATTTTAAATTATAATTCATATTATATTTTATGACATTGAAAAGTGATTATATATATATAATAGATTACTTCCATTTTTATACTATCTTTTTGACATTCTAATAACTATAACCACTTTCATTTTAATTTTATCACACTTTTATTTGTAGTTTAGTAATTGTAAATTATATATATATATTTTCAACTGTGTTTCTTTATAATCCTACTATTGATCAAATTTTCATAGAATCTTATAAAAACTTATTAATTTGATATGCAATTTAACATACAAAAAGCCTTCAATTGTTTTTAAGTAATTAGAATTATTAAATATTATTTATACGTTTTTTTATATTCAAACTCTTTTTTTCCTTTATATTTCTATATATTATAATTTGATTCATGTGAATCCATAATTATATATATATATTTCTCTTCAAAATCAATCATTTGAGACTATAACCATTCTTTGTATTACTGGTATATATTAAATGATATATTGAGCAGAAAGTTTGCCAACTATAAAGAGTTCTAAGTATAGAACATTAGATTCAGATGATCTTTGCTAGCGATAGCTACTATTTTTTTATGCTTAAGGAAATATTTTAAAATTATATGTATATATATTCAAATTACACTTTCAAAAGTTGCAATAAGGTTGCTGTGACAAATAGAAACCAGATTTGACTAACAAATACTTGATTTGACCATGAGATAAACTTCCTATTATTAATGCTTGAGGCAACAGGAACATTCATAATTTATTCTCATATATATATAATCAAAAATAAATCCTGGTACAAAAATTTGGCAATGTAAAAACAATGTTCTTTAGGATGAAAGAATAGTGTCCCTTATTTTAATTTTCATTCGTTTATGATTTTCATAATTGTTTTGCTTTATATACATACTTTTAAGAAATATATTATTCACTATCTATTTATTAAATGATAATAACCTGTATATTTATACTTTACGTTTGTCCAATATAATAATAAATCGTGCTTTCACACTTCCAACGTAAAGCTATAACAACAAATTGAAAAATAAATTTAATGGCTAAGCGCTTTCAAGAAGATGTACTTCTCATACATTAAATTTAATTTTCAATTTGTTGTTATAGCTTTACGTTGGAAATGTGAAAGCACAATTTATTATTAAATGATAATAAGAAATATTTACAAGAAATGGTTTGGATACATATTGCAAAGTTAGAATTTTGTGCACATATTTTATTAAGGCATTAAATATTATTCTAGTTAGTATTATATCTCTTGATGATTTTTTTTTTTTACTTGTGTATTTTTTCTGTATATTATTTATTGAAAATATTCAAAAGCAGATTTTTATAAATGAATATGGCTATTTTAACAACATAAAATTAGAAATAAATACTAAAAAGATGATTTAAAAATAAACCGTTAAAAATAAGTTTGTAATAATCATATAAATCAATCTGAAAACACAAATTCATTCAAATATATTATTCACTGATCATTTATTCAGTTTGACATTTGCAAAGGTGTCTTTTAACTTTTTCTACAGGAACCTTTTTTTTTCTCTAAAAGATATTAACACTTTGCCTAATTATAACTTTTCACCATTCTATCCTAACTATATTTTATCAATAAAGTAATTAATATGGCATTTTAAAATATCATTTATGAAATAATCTTTATAATGTAAATAGAATTTGCATCTTTCAAAAAACCATGTTTGAGTTCACCATAAAATACTCTGTTAAAATTTTTTTTATTCCATATTTTAATTCACACACCTAATCTTATAAAGATGTACCCATATATTCAACAAAAATGTAGCATCATACCAACTAGTTTAATCATTTTACTATTGTATTTTCAGAATCTTCTAAATATATTGATGACTGTGAAAGTCTCGCCAACTGAAACACTTTATGTAGTTTGAATGCAACGTATAAAAATTTTGCTTTAGTATGTAATGTTTAAAAATCTCAGATTCTTTATCAACCAGTTAAAATGTCTTAGTAACCTTTTGTATCAAGGTGCAATACTGGTAACAAATTAATAGAAAGATTAATTTACCATATTGACAATTATTTCAATTAAATTATGTATATAGGTATGTTATTATGACAAATATATTGTTGGAATTGACATGGACCTCATCAATTTTACATAAAAGCTTTTGAAATCATATCATTAGTATTTATAATTTATAAGTCTTAGGACTTTATTTTTTGCATTGTTAGTATATTAAACATTCATTGCACCAGTTGTTAATTTTTTTATTACAAAGTAAATGATTTTGCATAGTGTGTGAGTTAAAAGATAAAATATTATGCTACCTTTATCACACATTATTTAAATTAATTATACATTTATTTAAAAAAGCTCAAATGCTGAATCTCATTCAAAAGTAGCATCATTTTTTATATAACTTTGACACAAACCATATGCTTATTCTAATTTAAGAATAAATTATTGGTTTAAGAGAAATTTGATGCTATAATAGACTATTATTAATTTCAAATTCCTAATTATATATTGCAAAATTTTCAGATTACAAAAACTAATCCTCTTCCTATAATAAAAATGAATAGTATTATCTACTGTATATACTGAAATACTTTTTGTATATTAAATTAATACTGCCTAATGCTATATTGGTAATGATAAATAAAATAGAAAATCATATAACATTACAAAACTAGTCAAAAACAACAACAAAATTTTACTAAAATTCTCTCATGATCATTGTTTCATCTATTAGCAAATAGACTTTTTCAATGCAATAAAATACAAACAACATATGGATAAAAAAACAAAATAGCTTTCCCATAAATTCACTTTAAAAACCAAACACCTTTAACATCAGATCTGAAGCCATCAATCTCACAAAGACATCCTTTGAAGGTGGGTGGTTTTTGAAGTAAATAATAGGAAAGCTATTTTGTTTTCTATATATATTGTTTATATTTTTTGAATTTTACTTGAAAAGTCATGAGAAAATTTTAGTAAAATTTTTTTGGGGCTAGTTTTGTAATGTTATATGATTTTCTATTTTATTTTTGTATATTGCATACACATGCCTATATTTGTGGTAGCACAAAATTTTTATACAGCAATAAATCAAAACAATACATAATAATTTTATCTAGATAACAGAAGCTTTTAAATTAGAGATAGCCAGATTAATGATAGTCTATTACCAAAGACGTATTAATCCAGAGAGAAGTCAAGGATTGAAAAATCTGATTTTTTAAATAAGAACCATTACTTTATTTAGATTGTTTATTTTCATCTTTGAAATATTTAATAGTATTCCCAGAAATATCACAGAGGATATATGATATTTAGAAAATACTTACATTGTTATTTATTAGCAAATAATTAATTTATTCAGTTAGATTAGTGAATAGTTAATATTTTGAAATTCTCTAGATATTCTTATAATACAAGTTAGATTGGATATATTTTTACAACTATTATTTTATTGTCTCATAACTTATTAAAATCATGTGAACTTTCTAGTTACAAAAGATTATGGCTTTTACACTGATTGTTCTTTTATTTAATAGTTCAGTATATATATCAAAAAGTGTGGTAGCTAAGAAAAAGTCTTGACTAATTTCCCTTTCTTGGACTAGTTTTTTATCTTATCAAATAATTGAATGTATATTGTACAATATATTACATTCTGGTAAAATTTTATCCAGTGATTGGAATAGCTATAATCAGTTTTCATAATCACAAATTAATGTACAGCCTATCTGAAATACATACTAATCTGTCAGTTTTAATTCTCATGTACATCATTGGCTTGTAGCCCTTAAGAACTGCATAAACTATCTTTTATTCTTTATTACATAATTAACTATCAATATTTTGTTATCATCTTGTACTTAATTTACTAAGATAATTTAATGAATATGTTACTGACTATATATTCCAATGTAATAGGTTTTTATATAATCAGATGTTCAATTTGAGTTGGTTTTTTTTTTAATCATACAAGTTGATGTGTAGTTTAGTTTGATTATAGAAGTCTCAAGAACTAATGGTTCCTGGCCAATTTGTAACTTACAAAAAAAATATCTCAGTTTGATCAATTGAATGGAACTTTTATATTCACTCTGCCACTTTGCTGCTTAAATATCATGCTTCCTTGAAAAACAGATCACATAATTATATGCTGCCTATTAGTTATAAAATTGTTTCAAGAATATGTTAAAAATTAATAGTTGCAGAAGAATTCATTAGATATTTCTTAAAGCATAAATAGATATGGAAGACAGGATTCTTCTTTATCTTCGTTTTTATATAACATTCATTTTAAAAAAATAAATTAATATTGATTAGAAAAGAACAAAATCAGCATTAGAGGAAAGATGGGGTTTGCATTAGATATACTAATGATATGGCAACATTTGCAGATAGTGAAGAAAATCTTAATATTAAACATAATAATAAAAAATTACCAAGAGAATTGAAATGAACATGCTAAGAATAAACATTAAAAGTGAAGGTTGGAAAACAGGATATTTTTAAATTTTTAAAAAGCTATGAAAGTAATGATATAGGTAGTAAAAATTTATTAAAATAAATATAGAAAATATTTGTAGATAATTAGAATTAAAGGCAGGTAAATGTTTTGATTTGAATGTAGAGTTAAATAAGCTCAAATTTAAATAATTGGGAAGTGGTATAAGAAATAATTGGCAAAATTAAAGATTAATAGTTTAAAAAAAAGAAGCAAAAAATAATAGAGTAGACATTTTTTTGAGAAATTAAGAATATTTTCAATATTCTTAAGAATTGTGAATATGTTGATGGAAAATGCAGTGAATGAAAGAAACAGGTTAAGTGATTTGAAGGAAAAATTAGTTTTGTATACTGTATTTCAAAAATACGGTCTTAGAAAAAGTAGCTTAGAATGACATATGAGATCCCCTTCCCACTTTCTTTAAATTATTAATTAATATAATGGTGGGGGGGGGGTAGTTTCTTTATACTTTGAAGAATACTAATGGCTTTCCTAAAGGAATGACAAATTTCATTTGAAGTTAGTCAAAATACTGTAGTTTTTTTAATGTTTGCATTTATTCATTAAGTTTTTTAATTATTATTTCGGAGAGTAAAAAAGTTATTTCCTATTTCACAATATATATATATCTTAATAGTCTATAATCTATATTGGTATATATATTAAAATCGAATAACCTATAACAATAAAAATAATAAAATTGCTAAATTTTCAGTGAATAGTCTCACCTATTAAATAAATAGACGAAAACTATTAACAAAAACATATCTATAATTCCATGGATGCAACTAATCACAATCCAATACATATTGATGACCTCATATCCAAAATTATTTCACTGTACAGTATTCATAAAATATAAATATATGTCTATATATGTGTGTGGCTGTATCTGTGTGTCAAAAGTTCTTTCCAGTCTTTCATGTGTAAGAACCAGGAAGAGACTATTCATGCAAATTTAAAATTATTTACTAATGTTTTTATTATTATCCATAAACATATCCATGTCAATATATATATGATGAAATATTAAATGCCCTTTGAATGAAGAATCAATATGAGTAATATTTAATATTACTAATTAAAAAGCTTAGATACACGCATTTGATATACTGTATATATAATTTTAACTTAGAAATTTATGTTTTGACTTATTAATCTGAAGATTTCTGATTCTAGGAATAAGACAACCGGGAATACACTACTAACATTTTAATGTTATTTAATGTTTTTTTTTTTTTTTTTTGTGGATATATTTTTATTTCAATAGGTAATTCCTGAACTTATTTCCAAGAAAGGGGGGAGAGGTTGAGAAGCCAGGGGCATGTGATGAAATAAAAGTGTCCTTATGATGTAAATATTGCTATCACATCTTGCAATATATGTACTATATATATATATTGTAATGAGATGATAGCAATTATCATCAGCATTATAAGTATACATTAAAAAATTTTGATATTAAATATGAAGGATTTTAGAATTAAGGTGGAAATGATAAGATATGCAGTGATGGACAGCCATTTCCTTGGGTGCATATCTCATCATATTCAGGCCTTATAATACTTGTGATCTTATTTAAAAGAAGTAATAGATCTATTAATCTGATATCTTTTTAGAATAAAAAAAAGAGCTAATCTGATGGTAAAGCTATTATCAATGAGATATTATTCTATTATGAGATAGATTATTCTTGAGTTAGATAATACAACAGATTATTCTTGAGTTAAGTTGCTTTGAATTTCTTTTTTTTTTTTAGATATTGATTCTAACAAATACACTTTGTAAATCTCTTTGTACAAAAGAGGAAAATTTAAATCTTTAATTATAAAAATATACTATAGTTATAATATTATTATCTTAATTTGAAAATGATAAATTGCAATATTAACAAATCAAGATGATCAGATGATAAATAATAATATGATAGAGAGGGCATTGTTTTAATTTGTGTTGCACAGACATAGAGCATGAGATACAGAAAATTAAATGGAAAGAAAAATAATTTTTAATATTGAAATATGCAATTAATGTTGACATATTAAAAATTCAATCTGTTTTGTTATTGTCCTTATTTTCTAACATGAAGTAAAATTTCCACAATAATTGTCTAAACATTCACCCCAATGCATTTCTAGAAGAAAAAATGTAATGAATGAATTGTGTTGGTTTATACTATACTGTATTCTATTTCATTAATTGATTCTATGCCAACATATTGCTGAGGGATTAACATTTCTTATTGCCTAAAAATACAAAGTAAAATGTATACAAGATATTGCTACAGCCATTACAAGGAATATATTAATAAATCTGTCTCCAGTAATAACATATATAGATATATTTCTCTAAAGATAAAACATTGCATATATCTCAAAGAATACTATCTTCATAAGCTTACTAATTAATTTTGCTGCTATTCAATTCTTGATTTGTTTATTCTACTGTAATCTATGGTGATTATAATTGCAGTTTTTGGAATTTAGTAAAAAATATCCATTTAGAGAATACGTTCATGAAGAATTCATTTAAAGCTTTATTAGTAAAATGCTATACCACATATAATCAATTAAAAAATAATAATGGCATTAAATAAAACATTCAAAATCAAAAATATTATTGGATTCTATATATTCATTTAACTGTATATTGTTACCACAAAGATTTGTGATGTTTAAACGAGTAAAGTACAGAAATATACATTTATATGGTTAAGTAAATGAGTGAAGTGCAAATGTATTCATAATATGCATTTATATGGTTAATTACTACATGCTAGCATAATATAGGTATTAATTGAGTAGTGCTACTATGCTTAAAATTATTATTATGGTATATGAACTTGGATGTTCTATTTTTTTTTTAACATTAGAAACAACCACCAATTGATATACATATTTTAGTAGATGTATATTTATAGTTATTTATATTATTTTATGTATTACATGGAAAAGTGACATTAATCCACAGAGCAGTTCAGCATGAAATGTTTATTTGAGATCATTTAAGATTTTCACATGTATGTGGTCATGTGTATCAATTGTATAAGATAGATTGAAGGGCAGAAGAGAGCTTGAAAGACTGGGTTCAAATACCCATAATTATATATATATTAAATTCTTACTGCTAAATTTATTATTAAGATAATAAAAATGCATAATAGCTTGTTATTCTTGTTATTTGTCTGATTTCACAAATTATCTTATCAACCCTTACATTATTTTTTTTATATGTCCTATCATTTAAACAGTGTGAGTCCATTCTCTGAATTGAGTTATTGCTGAAATATTATCAGTGAAATTAAAGGGTTTTTTAGAGTTGAAGACAATCCTTATTGTATTGTGTGCATTGGTAGCTCTTCTATAAGGGGATGATGTCCTGAAACTCTGGTCACTGCCTTGAGTCTCAAAATAAAACTACAGTGATTTTAAAGCTGATTGCAAGAAAATGGTGATCAGGA
This sequence comes from Epiperipatus broadwayi, assembly GCA_028023455.1. NCBI lineage: Eukaryota > Metazoa > Onychophora > Udeonychophora > Euonychophora > Peripatidae > Epiperipatus > Epiperipatus broadwayi. Next base: position 3,827,900 of record JAQFVV010012440.1, on the reverse strand, counting down.
AATATGGTCTATGTTTCAAGTATTTATAAAAGGATTAAATAGAGGCTTAGTTATAATCATCATTCACAAAAAAGGTGTTGAATGAGGGATTAGTAATTGTATTTTCTCAACTTCACCAACACTTAGAGATCCCTCATTATAATATATACTTAAATATTGTAACACAATTGGCTTAGAAAATTAATATAAATATTAAGAAAAAAAAGTAATTATATTAAATATATCATTGATCTTAAAATAAATGCAATAAATCATATAGTATACACTTGCAGATTAAAAAAGGTAATTATAATAAAATAAAAAAATGAAAAGACAATATAAAAATCCATGGTAAAAATTAGGCTTTTGTGGATAATAAAATTTATTGAAATACATTCAGTGTAAGGAAGAATAATGATTTATAAAGTAAATTTAAATACATAATACTGTAAATTATATTTAAATTAATATATATATGCAGTAAGTCATGAAAAATATAGGTAAATCATATTGTTAAGAAGTGAACAAAAACAAGACAAAATAAAACAAGCTTAAAACAGTGACTTTTTTTTTTTTTTAACATGTCATAGCATCGACCGGGAAGCGAACTCACTAACCCGGGACAACTGCTTGTAAGGCTGCTGTGCTAATCTCTCGACCACCAACGCTTGACAACAGTGACTTAAATTTGATCAGTTAAAATACCAGATTGACAAATTTATTAAGTTATCAGTTGTAGGCGGTTTCAATGAAAATTGTCATTAAAGATTTAAAACTCATCTAGATAATATTATTATTAAGAATGGTGTTGAATCTGAGGATGATGAAAAGTCCAAAGAAGAACGGTTGTAAAACAAAAAATAAATCTGATATTTATATTCCTCAAATTATCTGGAGTTCCTTATGAAAGTGATATAACAGTCAAAAATAAATGCAAATAAAAAAGTTCGTACATGATTACTCAGCAGTAGTATCGTGTGCAAGAGCTTGTAGTAAATATTATATCACTTTTGAAAAAATTAAGAAATTTATTGATGTTTTTTGATTGTGAGATAATAAGGAAGCAAAATATGTAAAAAAAATAAGTGTTTTTTCATCTGTCTAGAATTTGTTCTCTAAAAATGATGATGATAATGATAATCACATTCTGTCAAAGAAAAATATGCTTATAAAGAAAAAGTGAAAGTTGTAAAAAAAAATCATTTGTTTTATGTACACACAAATTCCATGTATGCATACATAAAAAAATATAGCCGTGATAAAATAACTGAATATAATTAATGTGTATTTATAATAGAGGTTTGAATGATTAGTTACCACTATAATTATAATAAAAATCAAAATATATTATTATGGAGTGAGATATACATAAACACTTGATTGGAAAAACTTATACTGAATAAAATTTAGGAAATTAATACAAAAGGATAAACAATGATACTAATTGAAATATATATAAAGAGGGCATTACGGAAAATAGTTTCCATATTAAAATTTGGATTTTTTTTTTTTTTTAAAAAAGAACAAAAACATTAAGTATAAGAAAATTAAAAAAAACGGGGGGGGGGGGAATATTATAGTTATAGATAGAAAAAATAATTAAAGCAAAGTTTAGTAAAAAAGAAAGATGGGAAAAATAAAGTAATAAAGGTAGCAGTATTAAAAAAAAAGTAACTTCTAAGAAAAAATAGAAATAAAAAATCTAACTAAAAGTATTTAAAGAACCTGCCAGAAATTTTATGTGGATCAAAATCATTTTCACTCCTCCAGAGATAATAGATGAAGAATAGAGGCTGAGAGAAATTGTTATAAGAAATTCATTTTATTAGTTTTTAATAATAAATAGAATTCTATTAAAAAATAAGAGTAAAGGCATCAGAAAATATAAATTATTATAATGGAAATAAAATATTCAAGAAAACATAAATTAATACAAGTCTGTGACAAAATGCTAAGCAAATGAAACATAATAGAATAGCAGCATTGTTGTATATATATATCACCTATTTTGTTTTTGTTGTTTTTGAGTGAAATGGAGAAAGCAATAGAAAGACTAGGAAGAGGGTAGAGATACCATTAATAGGTGGCAGGGGAGTATATATTTTGTCGGGTCTTTTTTTGCAGATGATATCTTTTTGTGTGCAGAAAGAAGAGAAGATATGGAAATTATGTTTAAGACATGTGCAAGGGTGGGTAAAGAGATGGGGATTAAATTTAGTGAAGAAAAATCAAATATAATGATGGTTAATACTGGGAAAAGAGAAGATGTAGAATTTTTATTGGGAGATATAAAGTTAAGTGTGGTGAATAGATATAGGTATTTGGGAATCATCTTATGTAATCAGGAAAATTGCTTGGATGAATGGGAGAAAAAATTGATAAATGAAGCAAAGAAAAGAAAAGGTTTGGTAAACAAACTAACAGTATTTTCATATAATAAATATGATGTAGCTAGAATAGTATGGAAGGGAGTTGCAGTAGCAGGGTTAACATATGGTAATGATGCATTATGTGTTAGTAAAAGGGTTTTAGATTATTTAGAGAAAGTACAAAGGGAAGTAGGAAGACATGCATTAGATGCAGAGATGTGGACAGCAAAGGAGGCAATTCAAGGAGAAATGGGATGGTCAAGTTTTTATATGAGAGATGCAAAAAGTAAAATGAAAATGTTTGGTAGTTTGCAGTTTATGGATAGTAAAAGAATAGCAAAAATAGTGTTCAATTGGGTTATGAGTAAAGGGCAGGTAACAAGATGGGTGAGAAAGGTAATGCGGTATGCGAAAGATTTGGATAAAGAATTTATATCAGTATACTTGTATAAAAGGTGGGATGATTGTGTTAGGAGGATTGTTGAGTGTTATAGTGGTAAGGAATGGGATAAAAGAATAGAAGCATTAATAAAAAATAGGGAGTTGGAGAGATGGAGAACTAGTATGGAGGGTAAGAAGAATTTAAATATATATAGAAGTAAACGGAATATTGGATGCGAGTTAATTTATGATAATAGTAAGAAAAGTAGTTTATTATTTAAGGCTCGAATGGGATCTTTAGCAACAAGAGAATATACATGTAAATGGAAAACCATGGATAATTTAGTGTGCAGATTGTGTAAGGAAGGTATAGAAAATATTAGACACCTGTTGATTGAATGTAAATGCTTGAAAGCAAAAAGGGTACAGATAATGAAGTTATGGGAGGATAGACATGAACAAAGTGACTATACAGAAAGTGAGTTATTAGTTTTTATGTTGGGTTTGCGAAGAGATAAGGGGGATTTAGATATAAAGGCCATAGAGTCGACAAAGTTTATGTTGTGGAAATGGGTTGGGGCAGAATATGGGAAGACTTAAGAGTGGGGAATGGAGAATAAAATGGCTAACAAGTTTATCTGGGCATAATTGCTGAGATATTCTTGACTTCATTTAAGGAGAAGTCAAATACATCACACCACATAGAAGGGACTTGAATTCAGACTTTCAAACTTCCTAGAGCTATGCACTCCCTCTTGTACAACCAATACACATGACCACATAACTATGAAAAAAGATGAGATTCAATATAATATTTCATGCTGAAACAGCACTCATCAATTGGTCCAGATTACCTTCTACACATGTATACAATCAGTGCTCGGTTTATATTAAGATAGCACATCTTCAAACTTTAATGGACAAGCTTCAATCTTCTTCACCCCCCAGCTCTTCAGCCATCCATATCATAGAAATCTCGATGATCGAACACTCAAAGCCCTTATTGATGCCAATATTATTGAAATAACCATATTGACTTTTAAGTCACTCTGACCCCTCTCATATAAGACCTTAATACGTCCACTTAAATATTCAGAAGAGGGCTGAGCAGAATACAGGCTTAATATGTAATATTCAAATATAAGTATATTGTCTATACTAAACCTGATATAATTGGAAGGGACTTGAACTCAAAACCTTCAAGCTTCTTGTCCATTAAAGTTTGAAGATTTGCTATTCTAATATAAACTGAGCACTGATTGTATATATGTGTGGAAGGCGGTAATCTGAACCAACAGATGAATGCTGGGTCAGCATAAAATACATACATTGGAGATCATTTATCTTTTTCATATAGGGTCATGTGTATTAGTTGTATAAGAGTGCATAGCTGTAGGGATTTGAAAGTCTGAGTTCAAGTCCATTCTAATTACATTAAGTTTAGCATAGACAATATATTTGAATATCATTTTCTCTATGAAAATCATAAAAATGTATTCTGGATATGTCAGAGTTATAGATTACATTTCAGGCATTCGTGCATTATCGGTTTACCATTCTTAATTACAGCCATAGTTACTTCCGCTTTTGGCAGCCATCTTTGCAACTGGTCTTATTAAAAGCGTCCCTTAGCGATTCAGTTTCAAGAAGACAGGGATGATTGTCCCCTTACCTTTACGTCTTCTATTCAAGGTAAGTCGGTTTTAAACATTATATATTATGAAAAGTGATAATATAATCGATAACTCTCAAATTAATGTTAACCCCGATCTCAGCATTCAATCTAGCAATGCAGCCATCGGTCGTAAATATTATAGCCTTAGATCTAATCTAAATGCAACTAAACTAACTTCTACTACAAATAAAAACCCACAAACCAATAAATCAAATGAAAACACCATCGCAAATATCAACAAAAGTTTAGAAAATATTCAACTTACCCCTAATATAAACAATAGCATAAATATCTCATCAAGCGAAACTATTGAAATCCTTAACAATACAAGCAAAAACCAATCATCTCCTCTCCGAAGACTTTACGCTCCCTCAGAAGACTCTAATGAGCAATTTTCTTTGCCCAATAATACCCCGAAAACCATATCTGAAAATAATAGACAAAATTTCCAACAAGATGATTTCGGCGAATTTTTTAAAGTTAAAACTTTTCCACCAGAGGTCGACAAAACCCGCGCTGTCACATTACAGTTTGTCAACAGTAAATTTAAAAATCAAAAAGAAGAAATAAATTTTAAAACTAATAAACCTCATTCCAAAACAAACAAAGATTATAGCACAGAACAATCCATTGCTACATCAGCCAACTTGCAATCTGAACCAATTTCCTCAATTCCAATATTGAAAAATTCCACTACGTACGCAAATATCGTAAGGTCTAAAAATTCTGAGAGCATCTCCGAAAATATTAAGGCCGATAATTTCAATGAACTATATTTGAATATCTCAGAATTAGACACAGAACAAGAATTAAACACTCTGGAAAATGTCTCATTTAATATAAACGATCTTAATGATGACATGTTCCTAAAAATAAATAACGAGTTCAACAAAACGATTCCCAACACTCTGTATAAATCGTTTACAAACTACTACAGCGATAAGTCGTTAATCTTAGCCATAACAAATCAACAATGTGCGTTATATAAGTTCCCTCTAGAACAATTATACAGTCTAATCAATCAAAATCAATTAGGCAGAGGCATTCACATGATCCTTAATCATCCCAATGACCGCTATGTTATCGTTGAGTTTAAAATGTGGGCGGACCGTATGAACTTTAAAAATAACTACCGATCTTTGGGAAATTATATACTTTGCTCCATAGATATGAACCGTCCAGTTACACTATCCGGCAGAATTCAAAACTGCCTTGCCCACTTGAAAGAACAAGAACTACAAGACATCCTTATTAATTATGGTTCAGTTAGCAAATTTAAACACCTATTAAACCCTCACTTGGAAGACCAAATCCTGTCCAATACAGTTATCTTCACACTTACTTTAAAGAAAAACATTATACCCACTGACATACCCACCATTATTACTGCAAGAGGCTTTCCTATGGTTTTGACCTTCAGGGGAGTACAGCCACAATGTTTCTTCTGCCTTCAAAGAACACACCTTATTAAAGATTGTGCAGCAAGAATATGCATACACTGTGGTATTAAAAAGAATAAAGTTCACAGATGCCCTGGTAGACCTATTAATATGGCTATCACATCCTTAAATAGACAATCACCACATGGGACTAATTCAAACAGCAACCTCACAAACCCAGACAATCTGATTCAAATAAATCCTCCAACAAACCCTCTCACATCCAAACCTATCTTTCAAAATGAAAATCCTCAAGAAAGAACAAACACCAACCTCTACACTAATAGTAGTGAATAAGAGAACCAAGCAATAACATATACTGCTACTAAACCAATCTCTCAAACCAATAATACTCAAGATCATTCATTAGATACATATTGTACTAATCCCCGAGAAACAATGCTAGGCCAAACTCTTTCTACAAAAGAAGACAATATGACCAAACCATCTAACGAGAGCAAGGAAAACCCAGGCGATGAAGAAAATACACTTAAAAAATTTCAAAACAATTCATCTATAACAACTCCCACCCAGCTTAAAACCAATGATGCATCATCATTTGGGCCAGCTAAGTCTAACAAACCTAAACAAAGTGATGCACAAACTGTCCTCAATTCTTCAACACCTGCAGTAATCAACCATCCAGATGAAAAGACTTATCAAACACTCAACCCGAAAGTCAGCATAATTAATGTTTCACAACAGTTACAGCAAACCGAAAATGACTCAGGTCTAAAATTTAAACCAAATTCTTATAACAATAAAAAAACACTTTCATCAAAAGAACAGGAAAAAGAAAACAACACTACTAAACTTAAAAACCCCCAAAAAACCAACACAACAAATACCCAAAATACAAATAAGAAAATTAAAAGAAAATCAATTCGCTCAGATAAATCAAGCTCTGATGATGACAGCTCCCATCCAATACATTATTCACCACCACCCGCTAGCAAACAAATCTCAGATATATCCAGCACAAAGCTTCACAAATCCATAGAAAAAAAGAGGAAAACCATGGATCCTATAACCATCGATACCATTGATCCATCTGACGAATCTCAGACAGATTACACTACTTCATCAGACACCGAAGACTTCATGGATGCGTTTCCTCAACCAACAAATATATCACCAATCCATCCACAAGTTCAATCACAAGACTCTGATTTCCAAACAACATCAGAACTCATTAACATGGAGATGCCCCACATTGACTTGGTACACTTTGCTGAGGACGGTTTGGATTAATCTATCATGTTCTGCAAAATTGCTGGCATTAATATTCGCGGCATCAACTCAATTGATAGTGTTCTAGCTATTAAAAACTGGCTCTCGCTCTGCTCCCCTCCTTATACTTCTTATGGGTGAAACTAAATATCACCATAAGACTGATCATAAAATATTATCTCTTCTCTCAGCTCTCGGATTTACTAGATTTTCCATAGGCCATGCTGCTTCAGGTGGAGTCGGTATTCTTCTCAGCAAGTCAACACCACCAAACAGTTTTAGCATTCTATTCCTAGATGCCAATATTATTGTCATAGAAATAGACTATTGGGGTTATCCGATCATCATAGCTTATATATATACAGCCAAAGACACCTCTCAATATCTAAAAATAATCCATATCCTAAATGCCATCAACGCTAACAGAGCCTCTCCTACTATTCCTCTGGGAGACTTTAACACTACATACAATGACTTCAACAAGAGATTTTTGCATCTAAAAAATCGCAGATTAATGTGTGGAGTGGGTTTCTTCTCTCCTGAAGCCTACTCTTTCTATACTAAAACTAAAAAGTTCCTGATTGATATGGTTTACTACACCCCAGACCTCCATTTCAACCTTGATGCAGCCTTGGCCCCTGTTGCTTTCTCTGATCATATGGCTCTAATCTTACAACTTACACCTATTGCAATCCCTACACCTATTGATGGACCTGGTTAAACCATGCGCATGATCACCCAATCAAATATGACCGAAGCGATAGTGTCTGAGGCATACATCCTTTTCCAGAAAATAAACATCCTTTCCCTGCCTGCAGAGGAGGGCTTGTTTTCTTTCATTGGAATACTTCAGTCCATATTAAATCACCACACCAGGAAAATCAAAGGACCTAATGGCCTTCTAAATCAAGGCTTCTTAAACTTTTTTATATAGCGACCCCCTTCAAGCTTAGGAAATTTTAAACGACCCCCTCCTCCATATAATGAAATATATATTAACCGTAGATGTAGATGTAATATCGCACTATTTTACAATGTAAATAAAATAAGGATTAAAGAATACGTACCCATTCATTTCACATATATATAATTGGAAACGTTGACGGGATATCGGTCGTAATAAAACACAATAAATAGAATGACATAAAACTATATATAAATTTATTCAATAGAAAAAATAAACTTTTGTAACAATTTTTTTATAAGAAAACATAAAACTATATCTATATATTCAATAGAAAAAATAAACTTTTGTAACAATTTTTTTAATAAAAACATATTATTAACATCAAACAATATTAATGTGACGGATGTGATTGTTTATTTTTACACAAATAATTAAATCCAGGCTCAATTTGAGTTAGTGCAGATCGTAATAAATTTTCAACGTTTATTAAAGTTGAACGGTATTTTGATTTTATGTAAGTTAATGTGGAAAAGGCTGATTCACATAAATATGTTGTACAAAATGGCAGTAATTTGTTCATTGCCATTTCCGATAGTAGGGGATATTCTGATTTGATTTCTATCCAAAATTCATGCACAGGCACTTGAGAAAATCTGAGTCGCAAGGTAGTATCACTTGTTAATTCGGCAAATTCTTCTTGTGCTTTTAAGTTTAAAAAATTAATTTCTTCCATTTCAATTGAAAATGGATTGCAAATCCATTGTTGTGTATCGATATCATTGGGAAAATACCTATGCATGTAAACTTCCATATCCTTCAAATGATTAACTATAATTTTTGTTATAGGAGTATCTTTTTTGAAATATTGTTACTAATTATATACTCGTCAGTAAATGGAAACATTTCGAGCGATCCACTTTCCACTCTGTTCTTCCATATAAGAATTTTTTTAACAAAGGCCTCAAGTTTATTTTTTAACATAAACATATTAACGCAGACTCCCTGCATTGATAAATTCATATCATTGATTTTATCAAAAATATCTGCCAAATAGCATAGCTTGAGAAGCCATAAATTATCGTGAAAATAATCGGCCAAATTAGAATTTTGCTCTGTTAGAAATATAAGAACTTCATCTTTTAAAGTTAATAATCGTTTCAAACTTCGACCTCTTGATAGCCACCTAACTTCAGCATGTAGCAATAAACTTGTATAATCCGAATCCATATCAATGCACAAATTTTTAAACAATCGACTATTAAGTGCTCGACTTTTAATAAAGTTGATGATTTTGACTGCATCAAAAAACACAGTGTTTAATTCTGGTGCAATTTTTTTAACAACAAGTGCCTCTCGGTGAATCATACAATGTGTAAATGTAATATGATCATTTCCAGCTTTAACAAATGCTGTAAAACCAAGATCTTGTCCGGTCATTGCTGCAGCACCGTCCGTGCACACACCAACACAATTTTTCCAATTTAATCCTTCTTTTTCAAAAAACTCATTTACTTTTTTATATATATCTTTTCCACGAGTATGACCTTCCAGAGGACGACAAAACAGTATATCTTCATGAATGCTTCCCTCATAAATATATCTTACAAAAAGTAACAACTGTGCCATTTTTGAAATGTCTGTCGACTCGTCCAGTTGTATTGCAAACTTTGAGCTGTCTTTAAGCCTCATAAGAAGCTGTTGAAATTGATCATTGCTAATGTCTGAAATTCTTTTGGACACAGTGTCATTTGATAATGGAATTTTACTAATTTCAGCAGCATACTGTTTTCCATGAACAATTTCAGACATTCTTAT